>OY754943.1:10122285-10870549 GCA_963576515.1 Cryptocephalus primarius | reverse complement strand
CCTTGCCCTCTTGCACCGATAGTAGAGGTAATTAAGTATCTATGGTATGGCGATTACCTAGGCTAATCAGATTATCAGAGAAAGGAATGGTTTGGGAAACATCTCCTTAAGTCTTTCTACTCGAGGCGAAACAAGGAGACGTTGTACGAGGTGTATTCAAAATAAGAAGCACAGAAGGACGAAGACTGTTTCACAGTCGTCTTTGCACGACAATCCCGCCAACTGATTAAATAAAGCATAATTACAACGCGTTGTAAGCTACTGACACTTTACTTGCCGGTTTAATTAATAGCGTTTCCTTATCTGTGAAGGTGAGAAGTTCACCTCGGAATATATCTTTCTAATCAATTTTTTTTCGGATATTAGCCTACCAATATCAAGTTTAAACTCTAATGTATATTCTCTCACCTGGGTGCTGTTTACGGGAATGGCTGTGGCATACCCGAAAAGGGCCAAGATGAGGATTGCGAACTTCATGTCGGTGACCAGGAGTTGTACTACTGACGACTCCTTCAAGTACCAATTTTTATACCATTCTCTTATCTTAACATTTTTTCGATAATGCAAATGTGATTCTTATTCTAGACACAGATCAGTGGTATTAACGTGTCAGGATTATTTGTTGGCGCAATTAGGCGGCGCTAAAGAGCTATAAACGTACAGTGTGTTTGAGACAAATATGGTGAAACAACTGTTTTTAAGTATACTAAATGGTTTCTTTAAGGACGTGTTTATGCTAAATTTGGACACATCACTACAGATTTAAAGACACATGAATTTTCCAATCCAGGGATCTGAGTTAACACCAAGCCCAGCCCATGGTTTCGTTTAATAAGTCTCTTTATCCACTTGTCATTAGTTCAAGTTCTATCTTCCACTCTTGTTCTTTTACGAATTTCTGAAATTTGTGTTTGGTCTGGTGGTTTGATTTCCATCATGAACTTCCCATCTCTTAAAACTTCTTAGGACTTCTTTTAGAGCTTCTCTTGATACATAGAAATTCTTTTTTTAAGGCTAATTAGGAGGATATTTTTGAACAGGTTTCTCAGTCGACCAAAAGCAGCTCAGCCACGACAAATTCTCCGTTTCAATCCTTTAGTCCGGTTGTCTCGATTCATGGAAATGACATGTCGTAAATACCTGTATTCTCTTGCTATCTGTGTACACAGTTATTGTCGCCACAACCAGCTTTTCGAGTACTAAAGGTGGATAATAGTCATTATTTTAGTTTTGTGATTGTTTAAATAAAGACCTACTTTTTCGGTTCCCTTAATTAAATTGAAACCCATCTATTCCGCTTCGAGTAAATTGTAAAGCACAATATCGTCGGCGAAACGTGAATTTATCAGCTTTTGCCATCGATATTGATTCCTTTAATGCTCCATTCAAGTCCATAAATGCATACACGAGAAAATCTGTGGACAGTTTATAGTTGTCGGACCCTTAGAAATTACTATTAACTTCATGTATAGCTTCATTATAACGCCGCATTCTGTGTTGGGAAATTCTGAAAGCTTGGGGGGCGTTTTCCTTCTAGGTGCCCGAAAATAGTTTATTCCAGTTTAAATTTAATCATGCAGTTATACTTTACAAGACGGTAGAATACTTACGATTTGGGACGTAGCAATCGACAAATTGTAAACTTTGCTAATTGAGATATTAATGGGTGAAAAGGAACATTCCTCAGAGCCATCAAAAGGGACAAGAACATGAAGTTAATGCTCAGTTATTTAGTGACAGCTCAAAGTGAAAAGCCACAAAAGATTTAAAGTCCTTTGAAACCTATTCATTTAGAATAGGAATCGACTATATATTGAGAAATATATTAACAATAATAAATAATTCGATAAAGTGCTGAAACAATTTGTGAATGAATTTTATACAAAATAGTTACATTAGCTTTTTGCCTGTCACATGTTTGACGCACTTCTGATATATCGGAAGAGGGAAAATGCGACAAAACTGTCGGCCGAGACAAGACATGTAAGATGAGAAAAAATTACTAATTGCATAATTAGCCAATCTCTAAGCTAAATTAGCTAAATAACTAATTGCCGGTAAAGACATTTAATTGCCTTCATTTGTAAATAAATTAAGCATTAAACATTTAAACAAATAAGCACATCGAACGCGTCATGTTGCAGTGTTGCAATTATTTCTTAAGATTATTTCTAACATGAGAGAATACATGTTTCGTGAAAAAAGGTAGTTTTGGTAGCGAAAAAAAAATTTCTGTAACAACCTAAGTGTTTAATCGTAATAGGTTTTACAGTTTTCCCTTAATCATACATTCCAATTTTGTATTAAATTTTACTAGACCTATTTTTAATACCTATGTTTTTTCAATGAACTTGGTAAAGAATAATTCCTTGTTTTATTCCTCGTTTTATTGCTATTGCTAAATATTGTTCTGTAATATCGGTTAATCTTGTGTCATATATCTACTTAATTAAAATGACTTCGCAATTAATCGAACGTAATACATCATAATTACGACAAGGTAAAACTTTTTGACATTATTCGGATGATACGAGTTGTTTATTTAATAAATGACGTTTCAACTTTAATGTAATAGATCCAAAGGATAAACAATCATTAACTGCGTTGTAAATTAAGATAGGTTTGTTTAGTTGAAATATGCTAATGTGTGATAAATGCTGTACCCTAATATATCCTATATGATATATCCTAATATATGATAAACGAATGAATTAATTTAGAGAAAATATGATTATGTTCCTTAATCACGAATAAACTTCCCTCACTGATGCTTTGACGATTCTTCTTCGCCACCAGTTCTTTTCTATTCTCCATGTTTTGTCCCGGATGAAGTCCCGCATCAAATAAAAATGATACCTGTCCCGTTCTTCGCTCGATCCATTCATCATTCTGAAATAATGAGAGTTGCGGTTCGATTTTCTCTCCTCTCTTAGTTTCTGTCATTTTCGGGACGAAGCTCACTCCAAGCTACACCTGCTGTTCCTGCTTGATTGCTGTCTGCTTTAGCTCGCAGGCGCCCTATCAAAGAACACTTTTCAGCCTTTTAGGGGGATTTTCCTATAGCGAAAAATTAAATAGCCCATGCAAATGTATTTGTGGACGTTTGGGTAAGTAGGTGTCATAAAAGAATTTACCTGCATCGGACCGCTACACAGGGACGGAATAAAGTTTTCTTTTTCAGAAAAAAGCAAAACAATTAATCGTGGTGACAAATGTTTTTTTTGCTTTTTTTTTTGTTGTTTGACATTGCCTTCATCTGTTATTAATAATTAATTAATTAATTAATTTAAAAGTAGGGATATTTCTTAAAGTGTCCTCATAGCTAGGGTCTCCTCTAGTATTGTGATCCTTTTCCTTCAGGCACAAGCAATGCCTAATTTTACATTTCTGAGATTTAATAGTCGATCCTTTTTCGCGTATCAAGCGTGTCATACTTTGTTTTATTAAGATAAAATCTGTTCGTTTCTAAAATTATTAATTGATGGCAAACATTCTATCCTCCATTAGTGTAGCTTCCAATAGTTCCATTTCAATGACCGTTTGTCTTTTATTAGTATTATTGAAAATAAAGCCCACTTCTGCAAAGTTTACTCTTTGCTTCAACGCCTCTAATTTTGCAATTTTCTTCTTCTTATCCACTTGGTAAACAGTTTTTCCCATAATATTTCTATTGAACTGTAGATTTCACAAAGTCTTTTTTACCCCTGGTACGATTTTTTTTTGGAGACAGACAAATGATGCTTGGAATTATTCGAAGGATATTGATCCTCCTTTCATTACAACCTGGCAACGTTGGAAGAATTGGTATGTAAAGGAAGAAGAGGTGAAATGTTTATAATCAATTGTAGTTATAAAAGATTATATAAACTTTATTTTCGTTTCACATACTCTGAGAAATGTTTGGGAAATCTGGAAGTGGCAATATGCGAATAAAACCAACCATTTTTCCTTTACTTTACTTCTGAGTGATTTGACTTCACCCAAACGCAATTAAGAGCCTTTCAATGCATAAGTAACTATAATTGTTGTCTCCAATTGAACAGCCCTTTATGAGAGTTTTCCTGATTTTCCCGGCTTCACCCCCCAGTGCAGTAATGAGTCCATTACGCGGTGTCTGTCCGTACCGCAAAATTGTACAAATTCGAAAACGTCGGTCGATCAACAAATCATCGCTGACCGCGTTCCATTTCCTTTATCTGCTATACGCGAAAACGTTGGAAAATTGATAACGGCCGAAAACCAACGTTGCGCCTCATTGATTAATGGCTCGGAAATAATTAAGGGAGTATAAAAAAAGGAAAAACAAAAACCGCCGCCCGATAAATCGACGAACAGCAAAAATCAACGCGCGCTCTCTCAATCCCAGAAAGAGAGCGAGGATGAGAAAAAAGCGCAAATGCAATCCTTGTAATCCAATGTAAATAAACCGAGAGACTATCGTGCAGGATATGACGATTTAATCGACACTTGAGGTCCGTCTAGAATTCGCTAAGGATCAGATAAGGTGTATCAAGTACCCCTTTATCGAGGTTTGCATAGATGGATCGGTGAGATTCGTTCACTCTTGAATGAAACGAAAATAAAAACCATTAAACCTCTATAGAGATTTTGATCTAGCCTGCTACGCAATACGGAGATCAACTTGTCCAGATTTAACCCAAGAGCATTGAAAATTCTTCAGATCATCAGATAAAGTAGTCATTGACAGACGAACATACTTAGACGTAGTTTTTAAAGTATATCGATGATTAACAATTATGATAATCGTAAGATTACAAGTTGTCGGTCTAAAAATTAAAACCTTATTCGTATAGTTTCAAAAGTAGATATTTAATGCGAGCATTTACCATAATATGGTCTGGCCAATAGTCCCAGCAGACTGAGGCCAAAACACAAAGAAGAAGAAGAAGACCATAATACAGTTGGGATGAATAAATAAGAAGCGTATCTTAGCAACGAACTGACAAGCGACGTGTTACAAACCCTCGCTTGTCTTGTAATAAAAGGGGCCACCTTTTAAAGGACTTAAAATACACGCACATATGCACCTTTCCGTTCCACCCCTTCTCTACGCTATCTCCCTCACTGGTATAGCGAAGGTGTGGAGTGGGAATGTTCGCGATCTCTTGTTCGCTTGGTTTTACTCTACGCTCTTCGATCTTATATAC
The DNA here is from genome assembly GCA_963576515.1 of Cryptocephalus primarius. Classification (NCBI taxonomy): domain Eukaryota; kingdom Metazoa; phylum Arthropoda; class Insecta; order Coleoptera; family Chrysomelidae; genus Cryptocephalus; species Cryptocephalus primarius. The sequence goes on along the minus strand of OY754943.1, from coordinate 10,865,381 downwards.
CAGGGCTGCATGTGGCATAGAAACTTTAGGAATTTTCACCCGGAAAAGTCACTTTTGTAATAATTATTTATAAAAACCAAACAGTGGTTTTGAGTTTTTTGCTATTACTAATTTATAGATTTGCTATTAGAAAGTCTCATTTTGTACCTTGTTTTGAGGCAAAAAATTAAGTCGTTCTGGGGTTTTACAATTTTTTGTTCAATACGATATAACTTTGCCCTACTAGCAAAAATTTTCCCGGATTTTTTGACCCATTAGTGGACACACTGGGTTTTATGGCAGACTTTTTGCCGGTATACTCACACAAAATTTGTACGCCTTTCAAAAAATCGTGGCATTCAATATGTTTTTTCCAGATGAATTCCCCTCCAAAGGCCACGACAGTATTAAATTCGCAAGGGAAACTCCATTAGCAACCATATTAAAGAAACTCGCTCAGAATTTACCGTTGGATGCAATTTACCCGCTGCAACTCCCTCGAACTTCCCCACTCAAAATAACTCCCGACAGTCCGACTAACCCACGAGAACATTAAGGATTTAACGTTGCATGGCTTAGAGGGATTAGAAGTTGTCGCCGTTAAGTAGTTTTGACTGCCGGTGGTCGAATTCCATCCGAGACAGACTGCAATCGAAATAGAAACGACTCGCGAGGGTTCCGCACGGAAAATTCCCTCAGAGCCCTCCGAATTGAGCCGTCCCAACCTCAAATTACGAATTTACATCGTTCCAGCCAATAACACGCCCCGCGACACACTTGACCGAAACGCGGGATAAAAATATTTCCGTCGTACAAAAGACGAGACGATAATAAACTAGCAGTAGAGTCTACCCGGGAATAATTTTGGAAGGGTGGATTTAATCCGATCATGGGAGATTTTGAAGGTGGGACGTGGATAAAATAAGGGAGCGGAAAATGTATTTCTTTCCCGGCTTACTTTCACGGGTCGTGCCTACTGCACTTCGGGCGGAGTGTTATTATGGGATTTTGGGATCGCTCTCCCACAAGTTCGAAAGCAAGTGGAAGTCGTGCTATATGCGTTGGGAAAAATTATTCACCTTGTTACGCATTAGGGGCAAATTTATAGTCCATCACTTAAGGAGTACTCAAGGAGGCTTTGGTGGAAGAAACCTTGGGGAACCTCAGATAAGTTGTTCGGTAGTTACAAAATCTTCTTGCCTCCGCCAAAGAGCACTTAAGAAAGTAAAAGTTCTGACAAGAGCGCAAATGGTGAATAAAGAACCGATATATGGAGTATTATTTCTATTTCTATGGTTCTACGATCGTGTCAAAGTGAGGTTATAAATTACAGCAAATTAAAACTTGTAGTTAAACCAAGAAAAAGGAAATTTATACCCTCAATCCTCTTTTTTAAGCACCTAAATCATTCTTTCCAGATTCCCAAACATTTTTCGAAGATATTTCTGGGGCTTCTATAGGCCCTATTGTAATTTCTTTCTGAAATTTTCTTATTTAATATTTGCATTCTTGGGCCACATACCCCCTGTAAATAACACTTTTTAAACAATTTCATCATAGAACATTCTCCTTCTATTTCTGTATATTTCACTTACAGCACCTCCAGGATTTTTATTGGGTTGTGGGTACTGTTTATACAATCAATACAATGTTACATCAGGAAAGTTGGCAATTTGATTAAATTCATTCACATAAACTTATTAATGAAGAGGGTCTACTGGGAATTTTACGACATTCCTCATTCTTTGTGCTAATGACTCTGAAACCTTTTTTATCATTAAAGACACTGTGGATTGTGAAATTCCCCTAAGATCACCAGCAATAGTCTAAAAGAAATATGAAATAGTAGAATAAATAAATAAAGTTTAAAAGCTTGTACCATAACATCGTAAACTGATTAATAATTGAATCAGTAGAACCACTGGCAAATCTCTATTATTGAGCTTATAGAGAGCATCATTAATCAGATGCAAAATAATATGCACAGTTGTATTTTTAGAAAAACTGTACCTCCTTATAATCTCACCTTCGCTTTATAAATCTAACGGATTTTGCCAGTCTCCCAAATACCATTTAGGTATCGATTTATACTATTACTAGTTCGATTGACGTACTCATAATAATTCATTCATCTTGAATCCACGTCTTGAAGGCGAACTTAACTTTTAATATTTTCTGAGGGACACTCAAGGTAAGATCAAACCGGCCTCGGCCTCATCTCATTCTTAGGTACGCCTTAAGGTTTTAGGAATGCTCAAGGCGTGATTATGAATTTACCCTATTAAAAACCCTATTTCTAAAGGGATCGCTAAGAGTTCCCATAAATACATTCACTAACTAACTTAACAAATACGTTTATCACAATAAAAATGGACAACCTAGTGAAAATTCTTCTCTTTCCTCTCGCTGCAACTTCTATGGTTAGGTCGAAGGTTTCGGCCTTGCAATTTTCTTCCCCTTGTTTTTCTTGCACTTGTTCGCTTGAAATTGATTTAAAATATCAATAATTACGAGGGCTACGAAGTTGAGAAATGTCTCAATCAAGACGTGTTAATTCATAGAAAATTCTGTAAAACAATCAATTGAAAACAATCAATGATACCGAAGATATTAGAGAAATAACAATTATTTAGGAAATAGCCTCTTTACTGCTTGCTAGAACAAATCTACTAATGAGCTTCAAATTCAGCTGCGACGGAATAGCTCGCTACGAGAGCAGATGCAAGAGCATACTAATCAACATCTGTTACGCATCTAAGTGAAAATAACGCCAGCTATTTTAATCCGCGAAACCTGTAATTAGCGTCGGGATCTCCCTTTGGCGGTTTCCTGTTGTCGAATCCGTTAGTTTTTAATTATCGCGACTTTCCCTCTTTAAAACTGTCCCATCCCGCCGCATAAAAGGGTGTATGCACGGAGCGTAAAGCGGGATGAAGGTGAATTAATTTCGACGGAGAACAAAGGGTTCAGCTCACTGGAAATGGCGGCGGATAAGGGAAAAGTTCCCTCGATGGAGTGGTCGGAAGTTATAATTGAGGATTTTTGCCGATGCGATGCATTTTCTGTATTATAATCTAATATCTTGAAGTTTGAAAGGGCTGAAAGGTTGAGGGTCGGTCAGAAATTCTTCTCTGCGTTTTTAGGGAGAAAATGTCCCAATCACTTTCAGAAAAGTACCAGAAAAAGGTACAAAGCTTCGCTCAGAAGCGTCCCCTTCGTTGATAAAGGCACCCATAGATCTTTGCGAATTATTGTTAAAAACTCCTCCATTTACAGTAAGGATATATTGTACAAGTGTTAACAACTATGACCTCTAAGCGCACCCCAGGTTTCCTTCAGGCACCTAGGGTGTCAACATGCTTTATCAAATTAAACTTGTAAATTAACGTTGGTGAAATGCTCAGTATTATCAGTGAAATATTCACTCTGTTTTAGAACCAAGGTGTAGTGTTTAATACAAAAAAATAAATGTACGCAAGCGTTACACGTCCACACTAAAGATCATTAAAATGAACAGTGCGGTTAGGACATTTGAACTCAAAATGATTTTAAAATTTCAACATTTCACATGTAACACTATGGTTGCTTTTACCCCTCCTGTGCACTTTCGAGTGTTTGCCTAGTGCTTGCAAACGCTAAAATTTAATGAATTTTCTGAATAAAGCCCTATCGTTCGGATTCGAAGTCTTCAAACGTTTATACCTCTGGAAATGATTGTCACATCGCAATGAAAAAAGTTTGTAATAATCAGATTTCGTCGCTACACGTACGTAAAATGTAAATTTAAAATTGGAAGCTTTTTGGGAATTGTATGAGGCTCCCCCATTCGCGCGCAGAATATTTAAGTGTTCATATCTCGCGAAGTAATGGCCGTAACGGAATGAAACAAAGTTTGTATCAATTTAGGACCCCCCTTCGTCGATGCAGGAAGGTTTTCAACAGTATCAAAACTTTGTTATTTTCCAAACGATTTCAAGCGAATTTACAGCAAAACACGAAAGGATGAACCAAGCGTTTGAAATACGAGTATTACCCAATTTGAAATATTATTTTTGTCCATTCCATTGCGTTAAAATTTATTTAAAGGAAAAAATGGTGGTGGGATTGGTGGATACAGATTTTTTCTGTAGATATGTCATTAATTATTAGAAACGATAATATATCAAATATCATAATAACTACTAATGACAGTTCTTGCATTGAAATAACTTATGATAATAAGAAACAAGCTATGTGAAAGCAGAAATATGCATATGGAAAAATTTGTAAAAATGTAAACGACGGTTTCAAAGTTATTTTCAAAAATATATCAGAACCCCTAATTTCTATCTCTACAATTTTGTTTTAGACCGCCTTTTTTATTACAGCCACCTAGAGGACTCGCACCGAATATAGTTTTAGTTTAGAGTCTGTCGATAAGAGCAGAATTGGTTTTGTGCAAAGCGTGTCCGAATGTGAATTACGTGCGGTTTTCCGTTTTTTAACTGCAAAAGGGTCCCTGAAAACGTCCTGAAAAATTTCCAAAAAGTCTTGCTTTTTCATGACAATGCTCGGCCGCATTCTGCCGAAAAAACGCAAACTTTGCTGCAGAAATTCAAATGGAAAATCTTTAAGCATCCACCGTACTCTCCGGACCTCGCACCAAGTGACAAGTGACCAAAGTTGACAGAAAGTTTGGGTTGGCAGCACTTCACTTCAAACGATCAAATCAAGACAGTCGTCGAATCATGGATTCAAAAACAAGGCACGAATTTTTATAAGGAAGGTTTCTTTAAGCGTGCAAACAGATACCAAAAATGTATTGATGTCCAAGGTGACTATAGTTAAAGAGTCAAGGAATATAATTAATTTATTTTTAAAACCTAAACTTTGTTTTTTATTTTTTCCTAACATAGGGAAACTTACGTTTCGAATACCCCTCGTATAAGGAAAAAGCGGCAGTAGTGTTTGCGTCGCCCTGCAGGGCAAGATTCATTACCAATAGAAAATCATCAGCTTCCCAGTTTTACATGCGTTTTGTGGACGAAATCAGAATTTATTGCCTTCATTGTGATGGGTTAGGATAGCCCTAAAATTTGTTGACTCCTCAAATGAGGCCTGGAGAGGCTACTTTGAGTGTTCCTTTCGTCATTGAAACTTTCCCATCGTTAACACAAATGTTTAGAGTCCGAACTAAAATCCAACGTAACCGTTTCCCCTACGATGGTCATTAACGTCATTGGCGCAATTACCGGAAGCCGGTTTCCGATATCCACCAGGATTAGATAACATTAATGATATCCTCCGCGAAATTTAATACTTTAGGCCCGGGATAATTAACACGCGTCCGGGACGTTTATTAGAATTTATTATTGTACACGGAAGAATTACGGGTCTTTTGTCGCGTTATTGCCGGGGAGTCAAAGTGGGTGCGAGATTGATACGATTCCTTGGAATTTCATTATGTTCGAGAGAGGGACAGGAGGGGAGACGAGTTCATTTGAAAGGAGGGCAGGCGGGTATGAGGAGATCAAATGGGCCGGGATTTCTGGAGATATTTCGGGAATTCTTCACGATCTACAGCTGGACCAAGACGGCGGATTTCGGCACAAACTTAGCCCCTACGTAAGTTCAGGATTGATACTTGATGACGCCATTTTAAACAGGGATATAATAAGAATTATCACTCGTGAATATGGGTAAGAATTACAAGGGGATTACTTGAGTAAAATTGTCTGGACCTCCAGTTGTATAAGGAATTGTAAGGTTTAGGATTAAAAAAATTCTAATTGTGATGAAATGTCCTTAGAATCCTTTGAATGAATAACAAGGCCTGAAAAATCATCAATCTGTTGTTTCTACCATAATGTAAGCGCCCTTAAATTAACCTTAAGAAGATAAAGTTAATGTGTGTTTATGACTTCGTTTGCTTAACTTAAGCACCTCTTTTCGTGCTGAGGGTAATTATAATGGAGCTGCAATAAACATTTCTAGGCCCATCAAATAAATGCAGATACATATTTACATCGTTTAATTAACAAAACACCACTATATACTTACATACTTTAGCTACGTGCAATTACGTTAAAGGCATCAAGATTTAAATGTGTGTGCAACGAGTATTTAACACACTTTTAAGTGTGTCTATAGCGTTGGTTTCTAACCTTGAAAGGTGCTTATATAGATAGGTGACAAAAGGGTGACTCAGTTACCTTTTAAAAAGGTTGTTGGCTTGTGGTTTTTTAACGTTTTCTACAAGTTATTACTTATATTTAACTGAATGGACATTGCAAAGGTAGAATTTGCCACTGTGATATTTTAAACTTTGCTGTGAGGAAAATGGCTAAGTTTTGAGAAAATGAGTATTTTCTTCTAATCATCGGTGAATGCCATGTGCCATTTAACAGTAAATGGTGAATTCAACATTTGCTTTCCAATAAGAAGAAAAAATGTGTCGTCATTATCGAATGTTATGTCCAAGGGGGCAAGGAAAAGCACCCACTGGGCCACTGCATTAATAATTTCTTTTAATTAACTGGAAATTAACATATTTTTGTATAACATAAAGAAAAATGGCATCTAAAGCAATTTCTTTATGAGACTGGAATAGTCTGGAGTACTCTCGATACAGTGACATATCGTAGATTCAGAAATGATCGATTAAACACAAGACTATGTAAAAAGGCTCTAGCAGCGACATAAGATTTATTCAGGGATTGGCAGTTAAGCGAACAAATCCCGAAGAGAAAAAGAAAATAATTAGTGTAAGCGTGTACATAAATTGCCTAGGCGTTCCCCTTATAAATTTTGTTAATTCCATTAATAATTAAATAAACACATAGGAGTGATTCTTTATAGAAATTTTCCTTTTAGATGACATCTGTTTTAAAAGATCCCCGTCAGGTATGCATAGATCGCTCAAATATTTATTAATTTTAACGGTCGTTAAATCGTTTATTCTCGAACGTTTTCGAGATCTTCCCCATCCTATAAACTTTACAAAAGTTGCAAAAGCGTAATGATCGTCGAGTATAACGCGCTTCATTAAATTTTAATCCGTCGCCGGCGTTAATGACACGACCTCGTTCCCTCCCCCACTCGCCCCCTCTCCCTCTCTCGCCGCCCTTGTGTCTCTAACGCCGTATAAAGTTTAACTTGAATCCACGTGTAATACCCCCTAAACACCTGTTATATCAGGTGCTAGATGAGATAAGTGATTCCGGCTGTAACTCTTCCCGGTCCCGGCAATTTCGCGAGAAATTTACTACTACGTGTCCCCGAAAATGATAGCGGCACTACCCCCCTTGATTAAGCTTAAATTATCTGAGCTCCTCAACCTCCCTTAGACTTCCCCGTCCTCCCCATAGCACCTGAATTTTATTAAAACCCATCCATCAAGCTTGAACGTGAATTATAGTCGATAAATCTCGAGGAATTCCTTGTCTCTCTCCCTTGCGCCTTCGGTCTTCATTTTTTTCTTTTGCTATCTCCGCCGCCCTTTCGTTTTCCTTCGATGATGTTTATTAAACAAGACCGATCGGAACGTCGGATCGCGTTATATGAGATTTTTATAAGGCAAATCGGTCGGGACGTTTTCCCTGCTGCCGCATCCGGACCGATAAAACGGCTCTAACGTTATTCCGCTCGGGAAGGGAATTAAATGTGTTTTGCTTTTTGGAAGACAAAACAAGGGAGGGAGCCACAAAAGATATGAAAAACCTAGGAAGGTTTTTAGAGTGGAAAAATCGTTCGGTGACGAGGAAATAAGGGTTATTTTCTCAGGGTATCAAAGAAGTGAAATTCATGGTTTTAATGCTTTACTATTGCTGTCTTCCCCATATCCCTATGCGTTTGCCCAAGTCTCTTACTTTAACCGACTAACCATATTACCTGCATTTATTACTTACTTACTTTTAAAAAGCAATAACCTGGCCAAGTGTCGCTTGAAAGCCACCCGCGATTTTTCCTGGATATTTCACGCTTCCCGAGGCGAAATCCTGCCGCTCGTGTAAATCCATCGAAGAAAATAAAGGGGAAGGAAAAGGAAATTTAACCGTTCCCAGTCTCGGGCCATAGATTCCCCGGGACCGGAGTTTCCTTTAAAGGAATCTCCCCGTCGATGTAACTTAACTTTACGGTCGCGATTATGCCGTCAATCTCCTTAAAAACTTCGCGGGAAAATCCCGGAGAATATTACCGCCCCTGTTCGGACCGGATTCCGGGCGTCGCGTTCGATCGATCGATCAATCGACGGTTAAATGCATTCGAACCCATGGAGCCATCGAGGTGATTTCAATTAGATGATCAAATGAGGGATCGGGCGATGAAACTGATCGATCGATGACCTAACGTTGCATCGCTCAATAAGTCAACGATCAATCAAGGCAATCGAGGCATTTCCACAACCAGTTCAGTGCGACCAATTGACTATACCTCGTCAGTTAAAGAACAATTAAGCCAATCATTGAATTAATCACCAATGGGCGAAGGTACGGTAGCACTTGGTAGAATTTTCCAATAGATCTACACCCACAAGGCCTAAATCTACGTATCAGGAATAGAGTAGGAATATGCTGGTAACTCTGCCTAATAACAACATCTTCATTAACAAGTAACACTTCTTCTGAAAGCTCAAATCATGAAACATCTGTGCTGTCTACATTGGAAAATATACAGGAAGATCAGCATGCTATTGATGGTTACTGTTTAATTGTGTTAAATTTGTTATTCTATATTAGAAATTCCATAAGAAGCAAGTTACCCTGCATAGACACAAACGAAACGACTAAACTGACTAACTAAAATAGGTTAGTCAATCATTGAAGTCGATCATCAAGCAACAGTTAAAGCACCAATCAAGCCAACCTCTATATTCTTCTATATAAAGATTCAATAAAAATGAGCTTGAATCAAGAACAAGTTCTTGTTGGAATCATCACACCAATTAATAAACAGGCGAGTCAATCACCGAATGATTAGCAGTTAATTAGTCAACTATTGAAGCATTCCAGCCAGTCGAAGCATCGTATTGATTTTAATTAAATGACCAACAGTAGGATCTCTCGGTTGTTCAATGAAATTAACCAATCGATAATATAACGTTTAACCAAAAACGACTTCAATGGGTAATCGAGATATTTTAATTATCCTGTCAATGAAAGCGCGTTGTAATCAATAGTCAATTCAAAACGATTATTTGAAAAAATCGCCTCAGTTAATATCAGCCCGTCACTGAACAATAAGTCAATCTTTGGGTAGCACGAAGAGTCATTCAGGGGAAAATTGTGTTAATAGACGAAATACTATTTCTTTTGGAAGAAATATCAATTTTCTTGCTGACAACATTAGTATAAACCGAAATAAAGTTGGATACTGTAATGAACATAGCAACGAGTCTGTTCCAACAGTTACTGCATTGACCATTCCGTAATAAAATCAGTCAATCAATGGATTATTTAGTGGATTAACTAAGTGGAAATTCTACGATACTTTCGTTTTTCAAATTAATTTAGGGATAGCTTAGATAGTTAAAATTTTGGAAAAGTTTAAAATACTATTTAACACCCTAATGACAATATAATAACATGTGAATAACAACTTGTCAAATTTGTCACGTTATTTTATTTTTTTAACGATGTCACGCGAATTCCTCGACCTCCCTCAGCTCATCATCAAAGTTCTCGAAATAGTAAGTAACCAGTGATTAAATTGTCCATTACCTTTAATGTATGTAGGTTTTGTGTATTACAGGGTTCGTCATTTTCCAGTATATCATAGTAATGTACTCCAGGGCTGCGTACGAATGCATAGTGATAAGTTTAGGAGGGTTTATTATAATTTGCTCGACTTTAATAATCGCGGTATACTTGGAGGTAAGTAATATTACCATAATGATAGAAATACAAAATGTAAATTTTGACAATTTCCACCAATCTTTTAAATGCAATTCTTAAATGGAAATTCGTGTAAATTAATCGTACTTTAGGAGTCTCTACATTATCATCAAGCCGATTTAATCAGCTTCAGTTTTACAATTAACTTTGACTGTGAGATTTCAAATGATAGAAATCATAAAAGTGTCACATTCGCATTTACAATTAAGTCCTTTCTAAGAAACTGGTGCTTAGTGCTCACATTTTATTGCAACCACAAATCCATCGTACGGATTCGTTCCAAATATTCAACCATGTACTTGTAGTTTTCACATTTCTCTCGATTTTCCGAATTTTCCGTCACACGAAAGACCTGTGATCGATAGGAAGTGATCTTAACCAATGGAATCTCTCGTTTTCAGTTAGCATAGTAGTCACGTAATGGGAATTTTAAATTTTGACGTGAATAACGCCTTATTTGCTCGAGAGCGCCAAAGTGAATGCAAAAACCTTCTCCTCCTCGAGAAATATATGTATATTCTGGATGTTAAGGGAGAAATAACGATGAGGAGTCGTTAATTTTCCCAAAGAGAAATTTTTCCTAAGAGGGAACTTTCCGGTTTTCAAGGAAATTAAATGAAACTCAATGAAAACCTTTGGAATTCAACCAGAACACATAACTTTATTTGTTATGTTTTTACCTCCCTATATTTTCTTTCAGAAAGGAGTACCCCCGATTTCAAATCTTCTGTTCATGTTGACCGGAGGTGTCATGAACCTCGCCAGTGGCATTCTGATATTGCGTCAATACAACAACGCGATGAGCGCTTTGAAAGATTTGGGACAATCGACCATCATATTTCCTGCACTTCTTGAAGCTACTGGTATAAAGCAGGAGAGAGATTATGAACTATCCTGCGGGATAATAGCGGTAATATTGGGTATCCTGATGTTGGCTGATGCTACAATAACGGCTCTAAAATCGTTGGCATAAGCGAATAAATTTAGAAACGCAGTATGCATTATGAAGGGTTTTATTTGACTATGGATGGGCGTTTGATGGAAACTCCATATGCGCTAGTCGATGAGGCAGAGAGAGTGATATGAATATATGGATGGACTTGAAATGTGAACATACGCTTATGTAACAACATAAAGCTGGAAGTGTTGTTCAGTACCTATGACGGTATCGCTCCTCGAGTTAGTTGTATCTGTTGGTTCCTTCGAAATTGAATAGGGTTTGTCGTCGGATTGGATTCGATCCGACCTACCGACCTTAAATCAAAAACGAGTAAAGCATTGCCTCCCAACAATCACTCGCCCTTCCGCCAGAAGATTACGACTCCTATAACGATAATTGTGATTTAAAAGCCGGGACTCCATTTCGTCTCGCACTTTAATCCGCCCGCTTTCTCCCTTTTCCCTCGCAAGGAAAAAATAAGAAAAATGAATCTCGCTCGCTTCGACTCGACCCCCTCTTCCTTTCTCTCTGCCTCTCCGGTGACCGATTAGGGAATTTTTGCGCGCGTCGAGCGCTTTATAAAACTTCGTCAATAAAACGTAAATTGACGGAAATATCGAAGGAACTTCGGGGGCCCGGGACTGCGATAATTAATTTCTTTCGCCGACGTGAACTACGGAGAAAAAATAATTAAAAGCGTGCGGCGTTCACGAGCCCGGAACGGGTTGGGGGGCCGTGGCTTTCTTATTGGTCGCAGATGTGTTACCACCATAAATGAAGTCCTATCGTAATATGAAGAAAATTATTTTTTCTCCCATCAAAACGGCTTTTATCTTGACCCATAAAGACCATGCAATTAGCGAGTGTTGCTGCGATGCTCAAAAGTGCGTCATTTCTCTATTATTTATTTGTTGAATCCTAAATAAGTTTGTCACATTGACAAATCTGGCACGAAAAGTGTTGAAATCGTGCACATTTGAGCACAAGGATTAAAACTTCCCTCTTATTTCCCATCTTATGAAAGCAGGTTTATATGTAAAACGTTATCTTAAATCGACAGTTTTTTAGGTATCTATGAATTCATTATTGATATGCTGAGTAAAAGAGTTACATCATACAGTTGCAATATTGATAATCAATATCATTGGCACTTTTGATTTAAGTATACCGTATATGAATGCCTTAATCTAATATGAGACATTCTCTTTTTTTTTGCCAGTGCAGCTATTGCAGTTATGTGTAAAAATTTCAATTAAATATATTTATTTGTTAATAATAACTCGAATTTAAAAGTTTACATACAAAGACTACCAGGTGTTGTCATTGATAATCAATATCATTGGCATTACGTCAAGTACATCAAGTGGCAAGTACATCGTATATGGATGCCTTAATCTAATATGAGGCGTTCTCTCTTTTTCTCAGTGTAGCTATTGTATTTATGTGTAAAAATTTGAATTAATTATATTTATTGGTTAATAATAACTCGAATTTAAAAGTTTACATACAAAGACTGCCAGGTGTTGTCATTGATAATCAATATCATTATATATCAAATTATATTTGTTGGTTAACAATAACTCGAATGTAGAGGTTTACAAACAAAGACAGCTAGGTGTTGTGAAGGTATTGGGAAATTGCTGAAGGTAATTATGATATTTCTGCTTCAAGTATTGATATTAACAATTACTATACTACAATATTTGGAAAAGGAAATTTCTATTTATTTGCAATATCAAAAGTGGCGTTGGGAAGCTTCTGCAAGTAGAAAAAGTACATCCACCCATCATATTTCTTTCAAGAAAAAAAATATTGTGAGTACAAAAAAGATGGGATGATGAAAGGCCCTTTGCCGTTCTAAATTTTTGTGTCTCCCAATTTTTTCCAAAAGAGCTTTATTTGTTCTCAGAAAGAAATAAAATATTCGAGAGGTTTTTGTGTAACATTCAATACCCAAAATGTTCTTTTAATTATTACCCATTTCTCTCATTTCGTTAATTTTGGCCAGAGCAGTTTAAATTTACATCTATTTTTGCACATGTACATGTACATGGACGTTCTGCAACTCACCTCATCGATGTAAATCCCCTGAAAAATCCTCCGATTTCCCCGATGAGACAGGCGACGTCGACGTTTTACATCACCCTCGATGTTTGACTCGCAACGCACCCGCTCTAGTGGAAATATCGACTGTTCCCCCCTTCGAGCGCAGTGAAAGGCCGCTATCAATTATTTGCTAATCAAGCGGAAGATCGGGAGGTAACTACGCCGAAGAGATCACTTGTTTTGCCCTTTTTACGCCGCCCCTAACGAGATTGTAAGCAGCTAATAGAGCGAGGCTGATCCCTGACAAAAAACGAAAATACTCTTCGGTAGAGCTGTTCGGAATTTGTAATTTTTACTGAGACAAGAGCAACACGAATTTTGCTCGAAGATGTAATACCGCTGAATCTGCTCGGAACATGAGAAATGCGCGTGCGTCAAAATGCAAATTTTGCATCAAAAATAAAATAAGGGACAAAAATCAAATTTGAAATTTTACCCTGTAATTCGTCGTACCAAATAAATGAGACTTACTTTTGTAATCACAACAAATCCGTACAATTCCAGGCTTCCCCGAGCTCCAGTCGAAATCAAAACTATTTATATGACTGATGAGTGACGTAGGCGCTTATCCGTTCCCCCGGGATTTGTCGTTCCTCCGACTTTAATAGAATTCAGATATAATAAGACGCGCCGTATCCACCTGCTCTCCCTCTGCTCCGGGAGTTGCCGTCTCTTCCTGGCCCCTTAAAGGATCGAAGAGGGGATTTTTCCGGTTTTGGAAATTGAAAAGGTTACCCCGCCGGGGGTTCCCGAGGGGATTCTTCGAGACGGAATGATTGGGGTAGGGAAGGGGGGACTTAAGACTTCTGGGGACTAACCGGGAATAACGGGATTTCACGTGCAGGATTGGGGTTTTACAGGAATGCGGCCAATTGCGGGATTAGGTGGAGGGAGGCCTTCATGGAGATCCAAGATGAAACCAAAATGCGAATTCTGTTGGACAGGAGAAAGGGATTGTGAGGAGTTAAACGTCAGATTTTTGTCACGTAGTTGAATATCTGGCCTTTAACACACAGGGTGTCCCCGGAAGCTCTGTACAAAACTCTACCTTAAATTCTTCATGTAAAAATAGATCAATTTGCTCCATCTTACATTAATACAAAAGTTGATAGATACGGAGATACAGGGCTTCAACGTTTTTGCTGTATTTTCAATTTTCTTTTATATTTAATGAGATAAACGTCACAAATTCACAAAAATAAATTAATAAGCCACAGCCATATGAAACAGATCTATACCTAATCTCGAGTGAAATTTATAATTTGCCTCACTTGTTTAATAAACAATTATTTTATTATGAAATTATTGCTTGTTTTGGATACCACTGCATCTGTTTTTGTTCTTTAAGTGAACGGCAAAAATTAGGAGCATTTACAAGTGCTTCATATGATAACCACGCTACCAACATGGCGACAAATTTGTGCATCATATTAGGTAAACGAGTTTTTCTGCCAAACGGTTAGACCTAGCGATATAAACAAAGTATAGCTTTTTTGAGCGCAATACTTAGATAAACAATTACTACCGTACTACAATAATGTACAGTTTACGGCAGAAAAAACAGGACGGTTTAAATAAGAACCTTGCGCAGTATGTGGTGCCCTCTACTGCAGACATAATATCTGATGCCATATTTAAATTTGTTATGTTAAAACCCCCTTATACCATATTTCGTGAATTTGTGATGCTTCTCTCATTAAATATGCACGAAAATTGAAAATCAAATAAAAATTGACGCCCTATATCTCCGTATCTATCAACTTTTGTACTAAAATAAGATGGGTCGAATTGATCTATTTTTACACGAAGAATTTATGGTAGAGTTTTGTACGGATCTTTCGGAGACACCCTGTATATTGCGAGTTTTGAAGAATTTATTTATAAACTTATTATTTTCAGTGTATAATTCGGCATATAAAAGTGTAGAAACTTTGTAATTAGACGGTATGATCGTCCCCGTGATCAAATCTGAGTTTGCCTGCTTATGTCATTGTAAATACCTTCAATTCAAATCACTAAACGTGTATTTCATCAGATATACGGGTTTTTCGAAAGTGTCCTGAAATTTGGTTGGGCAGGAAGGCCAAGTATCGCCTCTGCTATTAGTATTCTATGGAAGAGTGTAACAAAATATCCTCCAAGCAGAATGTTGAAAAGCCCACGAGGAGCCAACAGGAAGATTTCACGAAAATAATAGAGATGGGGAAAGGTGCACTTCTGCTCATCATTTTGTACTACAGGACATAACAAATTTATCTTTTAAAATATTTTGATAATCCTATTTCCCGCCAAATTTGCCCCATTTTTCGCCTCGAGTAGTGTTCGAATTCCCTAGACGCTAGAAATGTAGGCGAATGTAGATTTACGCTTATGCATAAAATTTCTCGCTTGCATAAATTCACCTATAGCAAGCAAAACTGTAGAAAGCTGCTCGCAGCATTAACTCACCCTCGTCCGTAATTTCCACCAGCGGCGTTATGTTTCAGAAACATCCTCCAAGTGCCATTAGATAATATCGAGTGCATCCAGTGCACCTGAGCCACCTCGGGAACGTACGTACATCCCTACGTGTCCCTGTGTACGTTTCCACTAAAGGTGCGTCAACAAGGGATCCTCTAATTATCCGCATTCGACGTACTTAACGCGCGCGTACGTACGTAAGTAACGTCTATGCAAGGACGACTTTAATTAGCGAGTGCTGATTAGGGGAAGAGCAGATATTCGACGACGTGTTCGGAGATGAGCGGGAGAAGTTCGAGTTCGGGACGGCTTCGATAAGTGCGGAGTCACGATTAAACTTTCTGTTAATTCCATCCTGCCGGGGAGTTCCCGTGGGTGCGGATAAATTCGGAGAGTTAACATCCAACCAGAACCGACCGGGATAAAGGGGTGTGTATAGGGAGTCGATTTTAAAAACACTCGTTTAACAAGAGGCAGTGTTAAAAGTCGAAATTGGGGAAAGGACCCCCGACGCGTTCAATGCGATGGTTATGGTAGAGAAGAGAGAAATGCAATTGTTTTGTATGTATGTGGAATGTATGAGAAAGGTGCATATACTAATTTAAATTACACTTTTCATCTGGATGTGCTGCCGCCATATAACCGAAAATATACAGGTAAGCCTCTAAAATGGCGAATGCCCTTGGCTATTCCCTCGCCAATAATGATGGAAATTTTGATCCCCCTAAACCACCCCAACGCCCCAATTTAGGGTGTCCATGAAAGTGGATGATTTTCGATTATTTTGTGTCTTATTTTAATACGTGGATAATATACCATAACCGTCGAACTAAAGGAGTAATGAAAACACTTGACTATCATTCCTCCTGCTTTTTAAAATGCTGTTCATTTTTTATTTTCTATTTCAAAACCATCAAGCTTTTATTTCAAAAACACCGTTTATGAGTGTTTTGTGTGAGAGTATATCTTCTCTACCAAAAAATTATTAGTGGCGAGAATCACCACTGGGGATAATAAAATATATCCTCTCAAATCCCAGCTGTGGGTAACAGGTGCCATTGGAATCAGGCAAATTCTTTTATGGTACTTACTAATTTCATTTTTAATGAAGCGAAGTTTCAGCAGTATCAACTGAAAATTTATTTCACGACGCAAATCCAGTTAGAAAATGAATTAGGATTAATTGATTATAACGAAAAAAAATTGGTAATATTTCTTTGTATTAATAATCCCTGAGCGATCCTTTATCAAGCAAATGCCGGCGGCGACACTTTGATGGTTTTATTTCAGTATTATTCAATTTAAAATAATATTGTCAAACGATCCAAAATATGATGATTAAATCTTCTGCTAGAGATTCCCTTTGATTGCATCAATGGTAAAACCCTTTTTTTTGGACCGCTGGGAGCAAAAAAAGCGAAACTGAAACACTCGCACAAATTCAATTAAAACGTTATTTTCGAAAACCTTCCCAGCCGATATCACAATAAATCACCGTAAGCTGCTCGCGATTATTCCTGACGATGGAGTAAGTTTTACTCCAACGATCTCGCCGAATTTATATTAATTCATACCTGTAGGAACGCAGGGATGGGGTGGTATCCGCCGTAACGGAGGCAAATCCGGATATACGAGCCCCCATTCGAGTTCACTCGGCACAAAAGATCCATTCTTATTGCCTTTTCGGGCGGGATTTAATTTAAAATTGCGCAATCCCGATGCGTTATTAGAGTGTGCGACGGATTCGAATGGGATTTGAAGTGAGTACCATTTTTGTACTTCGCAACAGATTTTAATCGTCACTCTTCGATTTCGAAAGAGGGGATATTCGGATTGTTTTCATGCTACGTAATCTTTTAATTTATGCATTCATGACTACTTCTATTAAAATATACAGTCTCATACATTACTAATGTGCCTTGTGCTTGGTCGAAACAAATAGATATAACGAATAATAAATATATTATAACGAATATTATCAATTAGAAGGAAGTTTACTGCGTCTTACGAGTTGCTAAGAAGTTATGGCAATTTTGCAAAGAAGCTTCGCTCCCACATCTCGTAGAAGTCTTGTCAATGTTGTCAAAATTTAAGGCACGATAATATTTCTTGAAATATTTTCCAAGCAAAACACTTGAACTTCTCAACAATATTTACGAAACAACTGCCGTTTTAAAAACATTTCAGTTTCTTTTCCGACACTTTTTAAAATATTTACCACTATTGCATTGTCGTTAAAGGTGAGCACTTACCTAAGCTTGCTCTACCCACCTACAAGCGTCCAGGACTCTTCTTCTTTAATGAATATCCCTTCCGCAATCTCCCGGATCCTCCACCCTGTCGACTGTGGATAAATCGCGGAAATTCCTAAAGCCCAAACTATCCGCGGCGGCCACGATTCAGATATTGCTGGAGCGTAATCGCGCGAAATAATGCCCCACCGGTTATTACCTAAAGTTAGACTTTCGTGTTAATGAATTCGACCCTCCCATCCCGCCCCTGTCGCCTCGGGGACCGAGAAAGTGACGAATCGATCGCAGAGGATTTGTCATCGATGGTTTTAGGTGAGAATCCGGAATAACACCTGTTCAGTATGCGAAACGACGTCCGTCAGAAGTCACCTGAATACGTGATACCCAGTTCACGGCTTAAATTTATATCTCTCATCAGTGGAGTGTGATTGGTCTGGCCTCGCTCTCTCTATTTGCGTGACGTTGAATTTTAAATCGGAGCGCACCAGAGTGACTAATCTGCCGGCTGAAAAATACAAATATACCCAGAGTCAAAAGTGATGCAGTGAATCACATCATTTAAACATTTCCTAACGATATACCACGTATATTACCTTGCCATATCAAACTGTCCATAGCACTCCCGTGGCGAATCGCAGTAAATCAAAAGGTTATCATTCAGGTAAGTAATTACCTTCGTGCTATGGTGACTTTGTAGTTAGTAATATGTTCGTATGTAGCCCTGCCTGAAAAGGTATTACATTTTAAATATTCCAAGTACGGTCGGTTTCCATAGAGACACACGTCAGTTATTTACTTATCGCTGTTTACGACGGAGGACCCGAATTCTCTTGAAAACGCTCGTAACGGCGGAATATCTTTCAACTTGTAACGAGGAGGTTGGCGAATAGAAGACAACGAATATGATTTTCCATGTAATATTCTGTCAGTGTGTCAATGATTCAAACTCTATTAATGAAAGTTATCAACCAAACCAAGTTAGAGAAGAGTTTCAAGACCTCAGGGAATAAAATGAACCTCTCACTTCGTCTGTTATTTCAACCATCCAAAAACCTTCAGTTTACAACCGTATTTCAGTCACGTCCAGAAAATGGCAGTGGTTGGCTGAAAGTTTTGGAAATTGAGAAACATCCACCTGCGGATATAATTAAATTTACCTCACAGCTTTCCATATTTTTCCATATGCGTTAAACACTCAAAACTTCCTCATTCCTTATTTTCCCCTCACATGATCTAATTATTCTAATATTTACCTCGCTCGCTGGCGTATTTATACGAATTATACATACGAGGGTGGAGGCGAAGTGGCAATTCGTCCCGTCGCGATTAAAGCGAGTGTCAGATTCGGAAACGGCACGTGCAAAACCGCCAAAGTTTCCGATGAAAGCCAAACCCTCCGGGTAATCCATTTACATTTTAATACTCCGACGGCAGAGGCGTGGACGAGATTCGCAAAAATTTTCCGCCCCAGAACAAACCCCTACAAAAATGCGCGGTGGAAGCGCTCACTGTGTTACGCCTGACAAAACGCAAAAAGTTTTAACGTCCAAAAAGTGTGGCGTTTAATAAAATAATTTTTTAAATCTTCCATGGCCGCCTGGAGAAAGATTAAGTAAAGCGTATGATTACGAAGCTTTATAAACATATTTACAGAGTTAAAATACAATACTGCTCCTTCGTGGAGGCAACCAACAATACAACTTAAAAGAGAAGGTGTAAAGAAATCACTAGTTAATTACACACATTTCGTCTGGTGGTGGGAGCGCAGAGCGCAGTTTTAACGTCCAAGAAGTGCGGCGTTTAATAAAATATTCTTGTTAAATCTTCCATGGCCGCCGTGAGAAAGATTAACTAAGGCGTGTGATTACGAAGCTTTATAAACATATTTACAGAGTTAAAATGCAACAATGCCCCTTCGTGGAGGCAACCAACAATACAACTTAAAGGAGAAAGTGTAAAGAGAACACTAGTTAATTTCACACATTTTTCTGGTGGTGGGAGCGAAGGCAAATCCGTTTTTACTCTAACAGGCACCAATTCCAGGAGCGCCTCTTCCTCTTGCAGGGAAGATGATAACCAGGTGGTGCAATTTTGCACAACAGGCGACGGTACTGGGACAATTTTCTCCCTCTTAGATAGAAGAAGATGATGGGAAAAGAATTCTGGTCAAACAAGATACGGTAACTTATTTTGGTCCTGCTTGTACTGTTCTGTAAACTCTTGTATCCAATGTAAAAATGGTCTCTTCTAGTCGCTTCTTAGCTTGTACCGTACATTAAGTAAATTTGCATTAACTCCTGACCCGTTTTATCCATAGAAGTCAACTTTTAACCTCGGATAATTTAAGATAAAATGTATCTTTTTAGGATTTTTGAAGTCAATGGGATGAAACTTTTGGTGACATTTCGCTTCGGGATGTGTCGAATAGAGAAAATTTTTGACCTGAGGGTTGAAAATTTCGGCGAGTCGCCGCTGCGCGGGAGATCTCACCATCTTTTCCGAGAAGGAAATTTGTTTAAGACGAAGGATTCCAGCGAATATGTGACTGTGCGTATATCTGGTGTAGGTATACTGTTCTATTGTTCTCGCGTAATCCCATCCAAACGCTGCCTATTTAAATATTTAGAAATTCAATTAATCTAAGAAATATTAACTAAAGCTCCAACTTGGTAGCTGTTAAATTCTCGGGAAGGGATAAAATATGTAAGGAGCTCGAGCCTCTGACGTAGGAATGTTCAAAGTTCGAGGCGGGAAATACTCAGAATAGGAAGGAGACTGAGGGGATTACTTCCCTTCAAAGGTATATCAAAGATTAAACCCAGTTTTGATTAATCTTGGAGACTAATGAAGTAATGGTGTTTGTGTATGTTTTGGAGTTAGTTTGGGGGATGACAATAGAAACACTCTCTAGTGATTAATAATAATAGTTTATGTGTGTACATACGTTATAGCTATAGAATGCTTGGTATCGATATTCTTACAGTATCGAAAATGTGATCCAAATATATCGATATTTTATGAATATGTCGAATAATTTAATTTAATTTATGAATATGCTTGGATTAAAATGTACCAAAAATATAAAAGTAAATCTGATCCAATTTCTACCATCGATGCGTTCATTTAAACTATTTCTTTGTGATAAATTTTATCTGAAGAAAAAATATAAACTCTAACCTCAAATCTTTTGTGTACCGTCGCTACTTATACGCACTTGTCTTAAAGTCGCATATGCGCCGAGGACTTAAACAAATAAACAAACGTATTAGTATGAGGCATTACGTATATGAGAGTTTTCAATTTAAGTTGTCGTGACGGATAACCACGATTTGAAATCGTATAAAAGTATTCCATGTCTATACACAATTTAATTTTCGACATTAATTTACACATATAACAAAAATATCCAGATACACACACTTTCTGGATCTTTATAACCACTTCTCATCCGGTGAATTTCTTGTCCCCAGGTCACTCAGGAAACTCGATCTTAAAAAATTATATCACCGTTAGAAAAATTCCCCTAAACACTTCTTTCTTAACTGAGTCATTTTTCTTAAGTTCACTGAACGATTACTCTTTTGGTTTGAAAACAAAATGGAAAGTGTATTCACAATTCGATTGATATTGATAACAATAATGACTCTTGTAACCAATTCTAACAATATTCATTTAAAGTGGTTATGTACGTGAATAATTTCTGAACCTCACTTGATTTAGTTATAGCGAACTAAATTAAAGTTAGTTATTGCTAGTCCAGTAGTTTTCTTTCCTGTCCTCGGCGCTCAACCAGGAGACTCGATCTTAAAAAAATAATTAAAATACCGTTAGAAATGCCAGAAAAATTGATATTGTTAATGCCAATGAGCAAAGCGCAGAATATATGCAATCTTTGCATATAAGTGTCATTCTGGCGCTTTATTGTTTATTTGCAGGAAAATCGTATCTTTAGCTTCAAAAGCTTAAAAACCATTGCCAAACTTCTTTTACCAAAGTCGGTGCCAGCAGAAGAATTTTAAAGTTGATATGAAAATTTAAAAAGTTTTCATGAAAATTTCAAAAGTTTTCATGAAAATTTAAATTTTTCTATGAAAATTTATATCACGTCATATGTTTACTAATTTATTATTAGGCATTTACTAACGCCTCATAAATCATAAGCTGTTTAGCTAATTCGATTTTTCTTTCTGGTATTAACTAGGTAACTGGTAAAAATGGATCAATTCGCAAAGATTTGTTGTTTGCTCTTTACGAGTACACCTATTTTTGTTCATCAGTTTGATCAAGAATAAAACACAGTTTTCGTAATGACTACCTGCATATTTGTTATTTTTTTGCATATATTTGTCATATTTCATAAAATTTCTGCATAAATTTTGCATATATATTTGCAGTTTCCGGTTGCATATATTCCACGTTTTACTAACGACGCTGGTAACCAACTCTAACAAAACCATAACTTCAAGTTCATTCAAATCTGTAAAATATAATTCCTAATCCACATTTGATTTATTAATTACTTAGTAAATTAAAGTTAGGTATTGTAAGTTCCGACGATTTTCTGAAAATAGATTTTAATCCTCCTGAAGCATTAAGTGCTAGAAGAGGGCAATACCTAACAATGTTTACAAAAATTAATTTTAGTAACGAAATTACCTGTCCAATCGAACACACCGTCTTCGGGGAAACTCTTTTTCGCGGATAGATCGCGAAAGAGTTTCCTCAGGTACTCGTAATCCGGAGTCTCCATGAACTCCAAACCTCTCACGTATTGGAGATAAGTGGCCATTTCGTCGGGTTGACCCTCGCAGAGGACCTCTATCGGGGTGGTACGTTTGGTCTCTCCGATCTTCTGGTACCTTTCCTGAAAAATTATGACGCAGTGAGCAATTCTGTGTAATTTAGCCAGGTTTTCATATAGGAACACACATTAGGGTTATTATTTCGCAGCACAAAAGGTTTCTGAATCTGCAACATTTCAACGTTTCCATGAAAGGTTTCAGAAAAACCTGACCGAATCATTTGAAGAAAATGTACATTTTCATTTGGAACATTCTTGGAAATATTTGTGAAAAATCTATGAGCGCTTTCCATGTGCTCTATTTTTTAAAATAAAATCAACAAAGCCGAAACAATACGAAACAATTCGCAGCATGTTCCTCTGAAACAATTTTGGAAACGTGCATGGAAACCATCGTGAAACATTTTTGAAGGGTTTCAATCAACAGTTTTCTTAGTCGTGCAACATTTTCGTGCTATGTGGGTGAAATATATATCTATAGATCTATACAGGTAAATACATACATTATCAATTGCTTACGACATATGCCACATTTTCATTAAATCATACACATTTTCAGTAAAATCCATTGAATATTTCTACGTTATTAGATTAGATGCATTTCGGCGCCCCTGGGAAATTTCCCCCAAATAGACGTTTCGCATTTAATTAACTGCTTTCTTAGTATCTCATAACATATAATTAGATAACACAGAACTGTGAAACACATCATTAAATGTGTCAAAATTATGCAAACAGCAAGGACACGTGGAAATCTTTAAGGAGCTGATGAAGAGGTTATACAAAACGAAACGTGAACTTGAGAGAAATCTCCTAGTAATTTTCTTTTCAGTTACTATTATCACATAGCCACATTAGATGTATGAAAAACTTTGCTCTAGATACAATTTTTCTTTTAAGCTTTATGTATAAAATGTGTTGCGGGAATAAAACTCCGCGCAACAGCGTATCTTTTTAATACCCACCTTGAGGGTGTCGGCTTTCAGACCTTGCCAGGGCAGGGATCCCCTCAAAAAGTACATGAACATGTGGCCCATCGCCTCTAAATCATCCCTACGGGATTGCTCTCGACCCAAATGCGTGTTGATGCTCATGTATCTAGCGGTCCCTGTCAGGGATTTATGTTCTCTACAATAACGAAACAAATTAATGTATAATTGATACGGGAGGTGCAGCGGGAAGCGATAAATCCTCGGGACTGTTATTAAGGTGTGACTTCATAAGAGGGGAGCTGGGACTGGGTGAGTTGGGAAAAATTGTTCGGGATTTCTCGATAAGGGGGAATTTATGGAACGCTTTGGAGTAATTCGTGGAAAATACATTTTATAAAATATGGAAAAAGACAAATCACGAAGTAATTAGACGTCCGCCACTGTAATTAAGTAAACAAAGTCCGTATATATTCCGAACTTTTAAGGGACTAACATTACTTATGGCAAGTTTTATACCCAAGGTGGAAAATTCATAATATTTATGTAATTTATTTTTTCAGAAAATGACACATTTTAATAATGTTTAATGTGAATGCACTGCAAACCATGAAAGGTATAAGCAAGTTTACTACGTAAAATTTCGTTACCCTTTCATTATGTGATCAAATATATCCTAAAATTGCTTGCTTACAGAAGCATGGGATTATATGGGAAGTTAATAATTTTCCAGGATAAAAGCTTATATAGGCTTTTATAAATTTACTGAAAAATTGATCGAACCTCAATCACACAGAAATGTTTTATATGACCCAAGGGATTTCTTACTAATGATTCCATTTGCATTTTCCTCTTATTCGAAATGTTAATAATTATGTTTTTTGCCCCCGCGGCTTAAGTTTCATCAGTTTGCCGTTTTTCATATGTTTTTTCTTATGTTTCAATACGCCTCTCTACAAGGTTTGAACGGAGTTTTAATTTTTCTGTCATAAAATGTATATTTTACTGGAAAGTAAGTAAATTACCGTAGACAGACAGACTCTGACAGACAGAAATGTAAATGAAATAAGTTTTACTATTAAAAATCCAAGAGTAAACACAAAATCCCCTACCCGGCCCGGGTAAACATCAACCCCGGACCGTTAACCATCCCTTACTTATACGGTATATGTTTGCCGGTGTCCGGATCGATGTACTCCTTGGCGAGACCGAAATCGATGATGTGTATGATCTTCTCCTTCCTCGTCTTCGAACGTCCTATCAGGAAGTTTTCCGGTTTGATGTCGCGATAGATCAGCTTCTTGCTGTGCACGTACTCGATCCTCGTGATGAGCTGATCGGCTATCATGAGGACCGTTTTGAGCCTGAAACGCCTGCCGCACAGGCAGAAGAGGTCCTCGAGGCTCGGCCCGAGGAGCTCCATCACCATCGCGTTGTAGCGGCCGCTGCACGTGCCCAGGTGGTACACTTTCGCCATGCCTGGGGAAGGAATTTACATTACGTGCGATTTTACCGCCCTTTGGCCACCACCGAGTAGAACAAGCGGTGATCTTATAACCCTTCAAATAGTGGAGGAGTAATCCCTCTTCGCCGAGCCTGGGGAAGGCAGTCGAACCAAACACTATCCTTCGAGAGCAGGAGAGGGGAAGGTTACTTAAACCTTAAGCAAAATTTTGGTGTATCGGTTGAGCCACGACTACTGCTCCATGAACGTTCCAAGCAAAATTTTACCTTCGTGCGTGCCGAGCATCCTGTAGAACCTGTACTCGAGGTGCAGCTGCGGCGCCTTGGACTTGATCGGCTCGAGCTTGATGGCGACGTGCTCGTTGTTGTAGAGGTTCTTGCCGAGCCTGATCTCGCCGAAGTTCCCGCTGCCGATCTTCTTGCCGACCCTAAAATTAGGGCCAACCATTAGCACGCCGGACGTCGAGGAACGCTTCGTGCTCATCGTCATCGGGACGATGTCGTAGCCTGGAAGAAGAGGTTAACAAGAGAGGACGAAGAACGAATATTTACCGGCAGAATTGGACGGCCGTGTACGCGAGCGGCAGGCGCCCCGCCACGACGGCGAACGGAATCTTCATCATCTCGGAAACGGGATGTGATTGAGTTTGTGATTTGGGTGTCGTACCTGATACCGTCTTGGTAAGTGCATCGACAGATTCGACAGTCTCCCACCTGGCGACGCCCACGTCCAGCGTCATCTAACGTCTACTTCTTGCCTGGAATTGTAAAATCTTCAACAATTTATCACTTCCACCCCGGCAACACTACCGTTATCGATGCCTGTTGGGGCTCCACATTCGTACATCCCGAAAAAAGTATAACGACAAGGAATTTTTTTTTTGGGAGTGACTTTGGATTTTGACAACGACAGTTACTGATCTGACGTCAATTTTGAAGACTCCAGAAACAATACCTTACCACCCCACTTCACCATGCTGCTTAATTGACGTGCTTCTTCAGTTCTACCCAAAGGCAATAGTGAAAATTTGTGTAACACCCTGTCTCTCAAGTCTAAGTCACTTCAATCTCAAAATGTATTCACAAGAAACAAAATGTTTGGTCAGAAAAAGCCCTTTGACCCTTGACATAATCGGGAAAGATTATAAGGGAAAAAGCTTAGAGGATATTATACAGACTTTTTTCACAGCCATGACCAACGCTTAGGGGAGACCGGGGCCAATTGTTACAGGACACAATTTTCCAAATTTAGTGAGAAGGTACCTTTTGGGAAACACGTCATCTAAGTTATGAACGTACTAAAGTAGTGGGGCACGAGATTGGGAAGTGAAGTGGTCGCTTCCTTTTTGTATATAATAGACACCCAGCACCCAGTGGGCTCATTATGAGCTCTTCTCCCTTTTTAAAAGGAACCTAGAGTACTTGGGATCTTCTGCTTACCAAGTGGAAATTACAAATAGGTATACCAAGTGTTAAGGTTTAAGACCCAACGTGAATGCAATTAAATGTAGTTATACCTCATTTGGACTACCTAGAATGTTTCAAGTGTTACTTTTCTCTCAGTCCCGTGTTAAAACAGCGAAGAGAAGTTCAAATAAGTCTAATAAGTACCAATCCCCTTCCATATTCCTCCACGTTCCTTCCTCAATAAATCATTGCACTAACAGCACGTTGCCAAGGACGAAACCACCTCTCGTGACGTAAGAAATCCCGTTTTCTACATTAACGCAGAAATTCCGCACCCTTCGAATTTCCATCCCGTACAATAAAATCCCGTCCGCTAAATACACCGCCGGGAAACCCCCCTTTCTCTCCCATCGAATAATAATCCATTATTGTGCCACAGTTAATATTCCCATTCAGTCTCGGTACAAATAAGCCCAGTTCCTTCTCTGTCCCTGTCTCTCTCGCACCAACGGCGCACGCCTTAATTAGCAGAAGTAAACCTTCCGGCCCAAGCCGAAAGGGAACAATAAACAATTGAGGATGAGAGAGGGAGAGAGAGGCAGAGGAAGAGGGATGGAGGAGGAGCGGAGCAAAGATTTTGTGTGTCAAGGGTTCCTTCAGCGCCACTCACCCCCGGCGACCCACCCCCTGCATATCGCCGACCGTTAAACGGGGGTGGGGACAGTCGAAAGGGTGAAGGTCGAAGACGAATTGTTTTTCTTTTGAGGGGGAGGGGAGCAACAAGGACATTTCTAATTTAATATGGTATGATAATGTGTTTCTGCAGAATGGTAATTTTGGCGGTGCTGCGGACCAAATTTGAATTTCTAGAAGCATTATTGGTTATAATGGATTTCCTACCATCTTTTAGACACTCTTTGTATTGTCAAAATTAAAAGTTCTGTACCCTACAAACAAATTTGTTATTGTTGGCAACGTAACGTGATCCATAAATTTCATATCGGATCGTTGGCGATGTAAAACTTCTCATAGACTAACAATGAAGTTTCAAATTTCCGTAACCTAATTGAATTTGCTTGCAGCCGTGGCCGTTGTACAACGAATTTAGTTTTATTTCGATTTCATCCATTTTGGAAACTTTTGCGCACAAATCAAACTCTAATTGTGGAGAACCTCGGCGAAAAGCGTTTTCCGCCATAAATCCAAAGTTTTACACGGAAGAAAATGCACTGGAAGCGTGCCAAATCCACCACCGTATATACACAACAAAAATTCTAAAGGGGCGGAAAACGTAAGACCTGATTAACAACGTGTATTATCTTGGGTTAAGTTAGCCGAGAAAGATTATTAATAGGTGTTGTATTTTTAGATTTTAAGGGTTTTACACGTCGTATCAAACAACTGTCTGTTAGTGACGTCGAAACTTATAAGGCCTTAATGCCCATTTAGACATTTGTTTTTGCTCTCGTTTCAAGCTCCTGTTTATTTCAGGCTTCATGCCAAATGACGGTGTCAGCTCAAGAAGGCAGACGATCTCTGTGAAATACAACTCTCGATTGTCTTGTAGAGAAATGGGCGAACAAAGGGAAATTCTAGAAAATTAGACGGATAATAAAGTGATTAGAATTTTAATAAAGTCCGTAAAATAGTGATTTTAACGAAATATACCCACGAAAGAATTTTCATTGGAGTTTCCACATTTTCCGCAAACTACACTAGGATTCATAAAGCGATGAAATATAAAATGGCGTGACACCATTGCAACAGAAATGAAATGAAAGAATGCGTTATGAAAGAGTAAGGGATTGGTCCTTCATTTCGATCCATTTTAATTTATTAACGAAAAAATACACGTATCAGGCGTTATCAAAAAATTGAAAATAATCAGGGACCTGTCACCGGAATACAGCCACGCTTTCGAAATTTTGGCGGATGCGCTATGGATACTTCGCCATTTTATTGCACTGCAGTTTCATGGATCATATTATAGTTACCACTACTAAAAAATTTTTCCATTTAGAGTCTCCGTGGGCGAACTACCCTGTTGCTTTTATAACACCTACCACAGTCACATTTCGCTTCTCATAAACCGCCTCTGATTACCATCAATCATTACGCCATACCCCGAGAGGACCTGAAAGTCTTCCAAAAGCACATAACGGATAACCTTATAAACATCCGCTTTTATCAGTCCTCCCTTTCCGTCCCCGTTCGTCCTTTTCACCGAGGCAAGAAGTCGACATTTTTGTGTGCGAGCCTCGTGCGTCGTAATTTGTCAGCATCCTCCGGAGTTTTTTTTATAGTTATTGTTACGCCCCGGAAGAGACGATAAAAACACGCGGAAAGCCGTGTACTCCGGCATTAACTTGTCAACTATTTCCCGGACTTTTCTTCCCCGGAAGCTGCCACGTCTCGTGGGAGATTATTAAAGCGACGGTGGAGAGAGGCAGGGATCGAGGAGGAAATCGGTTGTGGGGGACGGTTCTTAGACTATTTGGGTGTAGTACGCACCCATTACAAGGTGTACGTTTAAGTACTGATAATGTGGTAGTTTATCCCGTACTTAAAATACACACAGTTTCCAAAACCCTGGGTATGTTTTCTATGAAGGATTACAATGTGAAGGGCAGTAGGTACATCACAAACCATCATTATTATTCCCATTATACATAAGTAAGATTAGTTACAATGTCTAATTTTTGGCATATCCAAACCTTTTAGGGACACTCTGTACGACACTATTTGTTAGACGTTATGACGAGATACTCTCATAATCCGCCCTAATCCTCCAGTAAATGAGTCCCTGCGGGAAAAACATCCCCGACGGGCTAGGTAAAACGTTTGCACAGAGCGAAACGTGCGATTAAACCTTCCCCCGTTTCCCGGGAGTCCCGGCGAAAAAACCGCCCCCGAAAGGGTTGCACGTCTAATTTAATTCCGAAGTGGCAAAAAACCGCCCCATTCCCGTAAAACTCGACATTATTACGGTAGCAATACCATCGACACGGCGTCGCAATAATGAAAAAGGAATCTCCGGGAGCGAGGGGAATACCGGGGAGAGTACGACGTCGGAGAAGGGCGGAGAAGCTCCCCGGACCCGGAATGCCCGGCATGGAATTCGCCGCGTTTCTCTCTCTACTCCCCCTTCCTCCCTTATCCTCATTCCGGACTCCGGCTTTTTCACCTGCTCCTGCCCGAGGAAAGGGGAGAATATTTTCGTAATTGTTATGTAAATTGCGTCGTCAGTCGTCGTCGGGGCGACACGTGACGTTTGTGTGTTTGCCGCGCCGTTTTTCGGGAAACGGGAAACGGGATTCCCCTTCGATCCGGCGGAGTCCTCGAATTCGCCCGGTGAACGTTTTTTGATGGGACAGTCGGGAGAGCAATTACGGGACGAAAGGGAGGACGACGTTTGGGGGCACGAAATCAATTACTCGCTCCTTACGGGAGACCCGAAGCTGACCTGAATGTTGTTTCGGGTTGTCAAATAAGGGGAATTCGCCGTAAGGAACTTAATCCTTCTCCATAAGATGACCTTAATTACATCTAGACGACACAAGGCGTCTTATTTTGAGCCATCTATGACTTGAAGATACCTTGAAGTCTCATGGATGTACTCATAGATATCTTTGAGGTTTCTGATGAAGGCATCTTTGATATGGTTTACGTAAACTTAGCATCAGCTGAGTGGCGACTCAAGTGGATCCCATATCAAAATCTTTTAGAGGGTCCTTTGTTAGAAAATGTACCAAAAGATTTTTTCTAACTAAAATACACATATGCATTTTGACTTGTCCCAAATAACAATACTCGAACTCATGTTTGTGGTTTTCATGGTTTATATTTTTGAAAAACGGGTTGAAAATAATGCCAAAAATGCACATTATACGCTAAAACGCATAAACAAAAAAATTACTCTCTAATGTAATTGTGACAAGTGATTATTTATAAAACAAAAGCTTGAGCAAGGTGAAGGAGTACATATTGTTTACTTTTGTTCCAGTTCCTGTGTCCGTATTGGACAATAACGTCTCCAACAGTTTGGAAGACGAGGAAGAAGATGACGAGGACGCGCCAATCTTGGAAGAGGATTTCACCACTCACGGCCTGGAGAGGCTGAGTTCGGCTGCCACGTGTTTGGTCGCAGGAATAGAATACACGCATGGGCAACAGGTAAGAGAGCGAAGAGGGGGCGAAAAACTGGAAAGGAAATTATTTCGTCTATCGCTCTAATTGGTTTTCTCTCTGCTTTCAGTAGTCGTTGAGGTAGAGGAGATTAATTTTATTTGCCAGGGCATTATAGCAATTTACTTATTTGTTAAGTGTATGGTATATGTAACAGGTCTAACATGACAGTGACAGTCACAAGCAACAGATAATGTAAAAGTACGTTTGCATACTTTTATATACCTAATTGGGCTAGCCGTTCAAGAGCTGTAGGGTTTTCATCAAAGAAATATCTCAGAGCGAAGCGGCAAAGTCTTATTGCTAAGCCCTTTACAATGTGCTGGTGAATTGATTTGGAGCATTAAATTAATTCCAATTAACCATTGCCACTGTCCAATTAACCTTTCAATTCCCTTCAATTCAGCCCCTGGAAATTCCACCGAGATCTTAATATTGATATTTGATTTCCAAACGTTATTTACAAGGGCTTATAAATTTTGAGCAAGCGTCAAGTTTGGATTATCAGCCATTTTTCATGTAGCTGATTTGGATATCCCCCTCCCCCGTCCATTGCATCGAATATATGACTTAGATTCTTTGATGTACTTTGAGAATATGATGATGATACAATTTGTTACACTTGTTTGATTCAATGAAAATTCCTGAAAAGTTTTTCACTATGGCCTCGTATATTTCCGTAACTTTGAAACTAACAACAGAGCTTTTCCACTGAAACATCCCTTGTTGTTTCCACGTAAAGCGATTTTATGAATAAACTGCAAGGGCATATAAAAAAATTCCATTTTCAATTTTCTCCAATAAAGCAACTTTTCGCTTATTAGAAATAATCTGAGAAATAAAAAACAGACGCCATAAAAGTGACTTTCCGAAATATTCTTATACAAATAAAACTTGGGTAGGATGAAAACTTATACAAGCAAAAAGTAGTAGCACATTTTTTTCTTATAAACAAATCCACATTCTCTCTATCGCTTTAACGATATAAAGAGGGATTTATTCGGAATTTTTTAGTTTCCAATATATTTCTTGGGTTATTGGAATATCATGAACGTTAGGAACGTCAGGGTTAGGTAGGGAAAGTTGGTAGGGAAAAATTTAAAACATTCGGTTATTCAACTATTATATTACGTATACTCTTTAGCCGCTGAGTTTGGGACTGCTTGATCATCATCTTGATCTCCTGAAATCAGAAATGGAGAGGCTGATACTCATTAGTTTTAATGAGTCTCTTAAAATAAGTAGTTGGTCTGTCACTTGTCCTGGTATCTATAGAGTGGATGTCCTGATGAAATATTTCACTCAGTCCCTGGCTTATAATCACCAATATTTTCAGGAAATCGCTCCAGGGGACTATGCAATAATTTCTACTCTACTAGCAGACCCGGCAAATATTCACTATGCCTTGCGCATCCACCATTTTATACTGCCAGGGGCGTGAAGGATTCCTGAGGGTACGTTAGTGGGTAGTTCAGGGTAGAGGGGGGAAGTACACAGCTGACAGCAAAAATGTGTATTTATTTACTCGTATAAATAATGATAATAATAGAATTGCCGCTATAGGGAAGTTTGTTTGGATTTAAAGCGAGGGTATTTAGCGTGACTTACGTCGCCTTATTGTGCCGAGAATTGCGTGACTTTTTTAATTATTTAGATAAGTAACGTGACCTGCATTACGGTATCTAGGTCAAGAATAGCACGTCGTGATAATATCTGAGCATGCCAACATGCTGAACTATTCTCAAAACGGGGATATGATATCGTTACTGTGGATAGTATGTAGGATAGAGTTGTTAAACAGAAATTTTTCTCTAACATTTTTTGATCTATATCTTATTCAAATAGTTCGAAGGACCCAGAAGGGATGACAAAAGCTGAAAGATTAAATCCACGGTTTATCTCCGCCGTTAGATTTCGTTCGATCCTCCCTGTCTCATTTCCCTCCCTCTCCCCCTGCGAAAAAACAAAACCATCTCCACACACACTTTCGGAAAAGTTTCCCCTCCGTTTTCTCCTTCGGTTTCGCTTCGATAACGGAACGGCAGATGTCTAATTGAGCGTGTTGCCCGAGAGGGGGAGAGTTCGGCGGCGGAAAGTTAATTTTCGAAGGGGATGAATTTATTAAAGCGGCGCGGTTACATGTCGCGGACGGATCCGTTGCGGCGGAGTTACGTAAAACTCGGTACTTTACCCGGAACCCGCGATGTTTCGGCCCTCGCACCCACATCAACAGAAATCCGCCTGCATCCTTGGAAATTACGTTGTGATACGAATAATGCGACGCTGGATGTTTTGGAGATTTTCGGTTCGCGTTAATTATATTTTTAATTTATTTCGGGGTTGTGGGAATTCACGAATTCACTGGAATCCAAAGCGGCTTTAATAAAATTTATTGCTGGTTCCTCGGGCTTACAGTTAGTTGGCCGTGTAATACTCCTACTTAACGATATTAGCGAACTCCCTACAATATTAATAACTTTGATTGTGTGTTTAAATCGCTCACAAAAGCTTTTACCTTTCAAGGAAACAAATAGCTTAGGTTGAACTAAACATAAACTTGAACACATCGTCAAATTAACACATCAAAGGACACCAAAGGAAAATATTTACGTACTTGATGGGCACTTTCTTCTCTTTCTCCTTATTCCTGTAGAAAACGTATTTCTGCTATTGTTTTATCATCCCTATGCTGCTGAGTGCCAGTTTAAGGGATCTATATATCCCTTCTCCAATGGGCGATGTTGTTGCCCAAGTGTATAAACTATTTCATAGTCCCCTGGACCGCTTTCCTGAAATTATTGATGATTATAAGCCAGGAGCTTGGTGAAAGGTTTCACCAGGATATCCCATCTATGAAAGATTGATTCCGGGACAAGTGAGAGACCAACCAATTATTTTAAGAGACTCATTAGAACTAATGAGTATCAGGCTCTCCATTTCTGGTCTGAGCACATCAAAATTATGATCAAATAGGCTTAAAGTCAATGGCAACAGAACATACGTGGCGTAATAGGTGAATAACCAAAAGTTTTACATTTTTCCCCACGAACTCTGTCCGAAATGAGAACTGATTGTTCAATATTTTAAGTTTCTCATAATGTTAACAATGCCACTATTGCCATTCTATCGACAGTTATTGTGCTAATTTTTTAATCTCCTCTTCTATCTTCCTATATTCATTCGCCAATGGGTGATGTTGTTGCCAAGTATATAAATTACTGCATAGTGCCCAGTACCGCTTTTCTGAAAGTATTGGTGATTATGAGTCAAAAACTTGATGAAAGATATCATCACGACGTCTCGTCTATGAAAGATTGATTCCAGGACAAGTGAGAGACCAACCACTTATTTTAAGAGTCTCATTAGAACTAATGAGTATCAGGCTCTCCATTTCTGGTCTGAGCACATCAAAATTATGATCAGACAGTCTCAAAGTCAATGGCAACAGAACATACCTGGCTTAATAGGTGAATAACTGAAAATTTTACAATTTTTCCTACCAACTCTGTCCAAAATGGAAACTTATGGTTCAATATTGCAAGTTCCCCATAATGTTACCACTATTGCCACTCTATCGATAGTTATTGTGCTAATATGGCAATCTCATTCAAAAGGCGATCATAGGCACGTGTTTCTGGCTTCTGATCTGCATTGGTACACAACCTGTTGGGAAGGTTTGAAACCAGCGATAATGAATTACAAGCTAAGCAGTACTGATGAAGACCAAAAATCAGGAGCAAGCGCCGTGGATGCTTTTGACACTCTTTGACGTAATGCCCTCTATTTCCCCCATTTGCAACGTCATTGAAGAAATTTCACCAAAAAGCTCCGCTTGCACAACATGCGTTCATACCGGCGTATATCATGTGTAACATTTTTATGGTAGATACGTATATAATAGACTAATATTTATACAGTAACAGATAGCAGTTATCAAAATTATGGATATTGGAAAACATCTGATGCATTTTTGTGCCCGAGGATCTGAAATTGCTCTGGAATTTCGAGAACATGTAGTATTGACTGAAATAAGACAAAAAATTTGGTAACTGGATCTTGGAAGGTTCCAAATTTCCAAATTTTGAATTCCAAACGCCCCTGGTTCTTCTTCGATTTCTTTACTGAGAATTGCAAGGGTATAGCAATACGCCAGGCAGGTGTAAACGCAAATTTCCACTTGTCAAATCCGTTGAACAGAGAAATTGTTTCGTAAGTAAAATACATTCTCCGGCTGTGTCACCATTTTCATTAGCTAGAAATTAGATATGTGTATTTAAGCCCTGGAATAATTTATTCCAGGCGACGTGTCCCCAATATCGATTACTAGCAATGCATCTACTTTTTTCCAAAAGGGGATACGCGCATTGTCCGGCTCCTATCTCTAATGAATTACTTCGTTAGCAACTGATCGTAATTTAATCGGACATTTCGGTGCGTCCATGGATATTTATCCGCGCCCCCGATCATTTCCGGGTCCGGCGATCAATTATGAAAAGTACTCTCCTCTCTCGATTTGACGATTCGCAAACGCAACATGGCGACAATACCGAAATACCGCATTATGTGTATGCAGATGTGTTCCGTCGATAATGCACCAATTATCGAAGACAAAGGGGAGGATTTTTCCACCACCCCGTTGAAAATCACGGTGGGTTAATGATCGAGCGCACCTGGTACCTGATTGATTAATCTCTCGTCCCGGTGGAATAATTAAAAAAAGTTACTCGTTGATGAAAGATTGATGAATTATCGGAAATATGATGAGGCAGGGGTGGGATATCTTAAAATAACTCGCGACCAGCAAGGTGTTTCGTTTCAGAAGTACGACTTACAGAAGAAAATCCAGCTATACGCAATTTGACTACACGTATAAGGTCCATCCAGTCTGAATTGGTTCAGCTGAAAAAAAAGCATTTAATAGCCATGTTACCGACATACAAAGACCAGAAACCGCTTCCATAGGCGTGCCATATCTAAAGAAATACAAAAGATTGTTACTCGACTTGTCAACGAAATTTTATGACGAAATTTCAAATTTGTGCCTCATTTGTTTCTGCAGCATTACTTGTCTTGTGTATAATATCTATCATTGCCATTATTAATTTCGTCCACGTCGAAAGGTCTCCAAAAAGCCATTTCAAAATAATAATTGCGACTTACCTTACGCCACTGAATTCTAATGACGACTGAAAATGAACTCGTGCTTGGCGCTCCAATTTAATGGCTGTAGTGCACCTGTCTAATTCTCGATACTAATAAGCATTTCATATGTAGGCATGTATTGTAGCGACTAACAACATTTCTCCGCGCCAAATGTACGAGGGAAGGTTAGACGGTACGTCACATGAATACTCTGCTTTTGCATGGGGTAAAAACGTATTTTTTGAATGCGCTCGGTATAAAGTCAGTATTTTTTTGGTTTTTTTTTTAACTATACCGATTCTGACTGGATGGACCTTACAGA
Source organism: Cryptocephalus primarius (assembly GCA_963576515.1). Lineage (NCBI taxonomy): Eukaryota > Metazoa > Arthropoda > Insecta > Coleoptera > Chrysomelidae > Cryptocephalus > Cryptocephalus primarius. The sequence goes on along the minus strand of OY754943.1, from coordinate 10,829,522 downwards.
GGCAGTGGAGTTGTGGGTTCTGCCCTGGCGGGATGGTAGATCGCGATTGCGTCTGACGTCACAGGAATGGGGCGGGGTAAAAATGTCGCCACCTCTGCGATGGACAATTCGGGAAGCCCCGGCATCGCAGGAATCCAAGTAAAAATCTTCTTGTCGCTTTCCTACCTTGTTGGTTTACTTTAGCAGGTAGATAACAGAGACTTACGGGAATTCTGGCTAATATCAGCAAGTGATAATCTCTTACCGGGTAAAAAGCGGAATTTTTCTCTTCTACCTTCTTGTGCGGCTCGTTTTGATCTTCTCAAATTTAAGTAATCAATGATTCTACCTATTCGGTAGCCTGCTGGCCTCGCATATCATATCTACCACATACCTTCTGGCGAAAGAGATCCCTCACTTGTTTCCCGTAGGGGAGAAAATCGCGCTGTGCAACATTTTTCTCTGCAGACGGATTATCAAAATCCCCCTGGATCCGTTTTAGTAAACCGCAGAAGGATATCGGGCAGCAATTGTTTCCAGTCGCATTGTCCACGGTTTTGTTTGTTTCGAGTGGAGTAGGAAAAATGTTTTGAAAGAACGTATTTACGGATGGAATTTTCGCTCGATTTTTCGCCGTCCGGACATAATCTACTCGGGACGGTGGAGGCGATAAGTTTCCCGACTGCCAGCGGGGAAAAATTACGATCCGCTTTTTAAAACGAAGCGAAAAATTTCGCGAGCACACGTACACACATAAGCGAACATACGCGCGGGCGCGGGCCATTAATTAAGGTCGGTGCTTTTTCATTATCTAGTGAAATATGGAGAGGGAGATCGACAAAAAGCTCGCGCCGCACGACTGAACGATTTGTCAAGACGGACAGTTCTATTTTCCTGCTGAGGCAAAAGTGTTTCTCGATCGGAATTGTTTTTCCGTGTAACGGAAGCGGAAAGAGAGAGATTGTCCCGATCTGTACTATAATTGAGATTCACGTTGAGGTGTTCGGGTTTCACGGAAATTAATCGACAAAGGAACAGACGGAAAAAGAGGAAGAAACAGCAAAAGTGGTCGTTTTGAATAGATGAAATCTCAATTCAGCGCTTTCACACTTCGAAAACCGACGAAGATCAAACGCTATTTCGAAAAGTCCCTCATGACGTTTTGCTCATGCTTTCGTTCTAACGTTCAAGAGTATAATGAAATACTTTGGAACATCTGTAGTCATTCTAGATTCAATTTCACAGCCGATTTAGCCTTTCATAAGTCTAAGGGAACTTCTAGAGTCTTTTTGGGCATGACTCAAATATTCCAGTATCTGAAACCAAAACGAAAAACTTCTAGACTCTAATTAAGACCATTTAGGAGAATCTAAACTTTCTGGTTCTCTTAGATCTAGACGGTAAACCGTCTAGATTGGTCGTTAAGGCACTTTGGGCAATTTAACCTTCTAGAGGGACCAGGAGTGTCTATTTTAGATCCTCAATAACTTTTTAATTTAAATTAAATTGGTTGAAATATCTGCAATCCATCAAGATTTCCTTTTATACCTCTACTCTATGCTTGTTAAGATTTTCCACAAATTAAATTTTCAAGCAATGACCGTTGTAAGTTTGTTACACCATTGCATTTCACCGTTATAACAAATTAGAATATTTTAACAAAGCGATGTGCTAGGCCTAACAATTGTACTAAAAATATATGTGCAATTGTTAAAAGAATCAGTTGTTGGTCCAAAAGGGGAGTTTCATAGACAAAACCAGTAACCAGTTTACAACGATTGACCAACAAGCAATAGGCACGTCATCATTTGCTAGTTATAGCTTTAAAAAGAAAATGCGCTTCTCATAACCTTTTTGTAATTAGTAGCACCTGCTACTAAAAGCTGATGACAAGCTCCCTACAATAAACCGCTAGAATGTGCCTTTTTTTAATTTAATAGCGGCTTTTTTCTCGTTGATGATCCGCCGCATTAAAAAGAAGGGTCCATCGACTAACCGTCAGGGGCGGTTTTAACCCTATCTCGTTGATTAAAACAGATGACGTGCAAACAAATTACGTAAGGATTTAGGGGGTGAGTTTCTCCGTCTCTAATAAGATCTAATTGTCGGAACCCTCGTCAGAGGGCACCCCCGTTGTTCAACAAACACTTCAAACCTCTTGAAATATATCAGTGTCCTTTTAACCCTCCTTCCCTCGAAAGAGTGGGCCATCTAAGGGGGTTGGTGCGGGCGCGGGTCCAGACGTCATTCCGGGAATCGAGGGGGATTGTCACTTAGAAAATACGTAATCTCAATTTTCCTTCGATCGGGACTTTATGGAAAGTGTAGAAGTTGAAATTTTAGTTTGGAATTTGAGGGGGGAAAAGGGGATAGGAAGGATCTGTTTACGTTTTCACAAAGTAACGTTCATAAGGAATTTATAAGTATATAAATGTTCTTTGCCTGGTTTTCACGCCAGCTGGCCAATCAATCTCTTCCCGTGTTGTATGGTAGCAATTTCTTTCTACAGGAATTACTAAATTGAAATTTTTTTTTCACTTTCTAGAAAATTTTAATCCATAATGCAGTTACTGCTCAATTGATAAAGTGACAGTTATATTTTTAATTGATGAAATTGCTGTTTTACTTTTCTATCCAATTTTCCAACCCCAGGAAGAGTATAACAATTAACTATAATAATCTTTGGTTAACTAAATTAGCGTACTTAAACTTGGAGAAAGAAAGGAACTTAGACTGAGTCTGAAAAGAGTATACGGTCGAGTACAAGTTAGGAGCTGTTACCCTTTTGCATACCAAACGTTAATAGACCTAATGCCTTCATTATCCTTAATAATTAACCACTATACTATTATTCACCAAGCTGTGGAGTATAAAACGGTATAACTCCATTGTAAAACGAAGCCCCACTCAAAATTCCGGAATATATACCGACTTTGTTTACTTCATTACAGTGGCGAACGTCCAGTTATTGCTTGTTTTCTTCTTATATATTTTATGATTTTTATTATATTGAATAATTAAAGTACTTTATGCATAGGGACAATTTAAACGTACATACGAGTGGCGGATCCCTCACTGTATCGCTGCATGGATAGGATACAGCTGGCGGCGTGAACAAAGCGGCGACAGGCTTTGTGACCAGCACCACAGGATTTACACTAGTCTAATACAAGCTTTTTCAGGTGATATAGCGTGTTTCCCAATCTCTATATAAAATTCGTAGGATGAAAATCTCCCAAATTTCAAGATGGTTGATGTAATTTCAATTGGCCGGTAAAAGTGTGTGTTCCGGCTTAGAGCTTCGAATTTTACCCGTGCGCGTGAGTGTATGAGTCAGTTTATTACCGTAAATATTTGATACAAAATGAAACCTTTCCACTACATCAGTTTAAATACCGTTTCCGTTAAGCGGAACGAAAGAAGGTTCGTGATAGAGGGCGAAGCTGAAGAGACGATAAAATATGAAATATCGATTCACCTTCTGCTCTCATCACACGCTTTATCCATCGGACTTCCCACTTCGAAATACAAAATACCCCCATATATTTTCTAATGGAGCAGCCGGAAAAAAATTAATAATTTATGAAAACGTACGTTTATACATACACACCGGGAATAAAACGGTTTTGTGAGGATGAAGGACGTAAATTCGTTTTCTGGAAACGATTCGTTTAATAATTTAAATTCTGGAACGGTATTCCTACCCGCTGGAACACGAGATTTTCAAGTGAAAATTCTTCAGCGGATGACGGAATGTGCTCGAAATAATTTTAATTTTGATCGTCTTTCACATTAAGTTACGCCAACAGTTTCGATGCCTGAACAAATCTATCGAAGTCCTAAAAGTGTTTCATAAATTGCTTCAAGCGCTGCTTTATAATATAGTAGTAGTCTCACGTTATCTCAAGAGTTCAAAATGGCATTAAAGGAAGCATCGATATATCTCAATCTTCAATCTTTAACTCAGCTTAATTAAATCGTAAAATATTTGTAAGATCCAAGATGCAAGGTATCCGTAGGTATCCCAAGAAAAATACAACCTGCTGGAAGAAACAACAAGGAAATTTTGTGCACAAATTTGGCCAAATAAGATAGTCATTTTCCAGAATATTTTCGTCATACGCGGATAATTTTACCACCAAAAGAAAACTCTCGGCCAGAATCAACCCCATCGCCCTTTCCCCATTTGCTCAACTCGTACCTCTAACGAGTCCCCACTTACATCGAATCATACAGACTTACACAGTGTGTACGTATGCACGTTTCGCAAAATTGTTTCCTCCGAAATGGAATTCATATTAAATTTCCCTCAAAATTCTCGCTCACTTTTCCCTCGGGCACGCCATTTGTCTCTGCCTCGCAATTATTCCGTATTCGTTATTTTGACTCAACAAAGCGTGCATACGTACGCGTACGTGTTTTTGTACGGGTCAGAATGGCGGAAAAATTAGAGGAAAAAACGAGGGACGTAAGCAAAAGACGAATAGACTGTCACCGAAGGAACTCATTAGAGTAATTAGTGCGGACGTGAGTAGGAGACGAAGAGGAGAATGGGAGGGAAGAGTAGCAGGTATTCTTGACGGGGAAAAGTTCCCGTGACGGGAAAAGTAATTTTGAACTTCTGCGCGGGTTTACGTGTGTGTATGTTTCCTTGAATCATTTTGACTCGTGAAGGATAGAAATGATGCTATTTACTTAGAGTACTAATTTATAATTGTTTTGATATTCAACATTGCACTATGAATATCCTTTAGATAAATTCTTAAATAAAATCGCCATTTCTTTAAATACGATGTAAATTGTATTTTTAAAACAATAATCGGTCTAACAATTGTTAAATAGCATCTGATATCAAACCGTAAGTTATTGAAGTTCTGTTCAGACGTGAAGTTTACGAAGTATCGGTAAAGCCATTTTGGAGAAAATTTAGAAAACTCAAAATTTACAAGGGGTAATGGGCCCTTCAGAAAAAATCAGTGGAGATAACGACTATGCTGATCAATATCAAAAGGGATAGTAGTACAAGCTTAAGAAACCGTTGGGCTAGTTTTCGTGCCCTTTGTCCTTAACCCATTTTAATAAAAATCGCCTTGATTTTAACTTTCAAGAAACTAAATCAAAATATACGGTTTCAGCTTTCCATTATTTACACAGTTTTTATGAAAACTTCGACCATTTTTCGACAAGCGTTTCCACATTTCACAGTCGAGAGGCATTTTTCCAAAATCATGTATTTAAGAATCAGCAGATCTCATAATGTCCAGAAATGTCAATATCCCAAATTCCAAATATCGACCCGATTATAACACTTTATGGGCAAATCATATACATTTTAATTTAAAATTTGACTGGGTAATATATGTTTGTATTTTTTATAAATTCTCATTGGTCTCATAGCCCAGTTTATAGAGTTTGTTTTTTGTTGTAGATAAAGTTTAACAGAAGACGGGCCAACAAAATTTGTATAAAATGGATTAGAGATCATAAAAATTAAAATCTAGACAAGTCTGAGCTTTTGCGTTTTTTAAAAGATAAAAAATTAAAAAACAGGTTGTTTTCCGTTTTATCGGCATAGCGTGAAAATTATTTTAATTTCATTTTTTTCATTTTTCACAGAGAAAACTTCAAGCAGCATAAAACAGCATACTTGCGCCCACCAGTCGGCTGGAAATGCGAAATCACGCGTTTTTGCACAATGTTCGAGGCCATTTTTCGCGCTTTTTTCCAAATACATATGAAAATCGAACATAGCCAAGTTGTAGATTTCGATTTCCTCTTTCAAAAACCGTTTGAAAAACTAAAATAGGCCCATCTTTCTTAATACGCCGAATTTTGCAAAAAATTTCGGTGTATATTGTTAATAACGTAATTGTGCAAAAACTATTCATCCCACAGTATCCAACTTTTATATGCTTAAAATGGACACAATGGCCTAACATTTCACGCAATATTTGCACTTAAGCATTAAACTGGGTAAAGCTGTGAATTTTTGAAAAATGGTCCATTTTAACGGTTTATCCAAGTTTTCTCGGTAAAAAATGCTCTGATTACCTTTTAGAAACGCTCATTTTGAAGAACTTTTAATTCTCTACAAATCGTCTTTACCACATATTACATTTCCGTTCTAATTTTCATGCTATGATGAAAAAACTGAAGACCTGTTTTTTGAAATCTTTATTGGTTAAAAAAAAAACACAAAAGTTCAGATTTGTCTAGATTTTGGGTTTTTATCATCTTTGATCCATTTTAAATAAAGTTTTTTCCTACCAAAACAGCCTTTTTTTGCTCTATAAACTGAGTTATTAATAAACAATGCGGGCACAATTAGCCTAATAAATCCATTGTACGAATTGATTGAAAATTGTACACAAATGCAGGGCAAGAAGTAATTCTACACTTTTCATAAATCCAATTTATTTGTATCTTGAACCAATCATTCCAATTCGTGTTTTGTAGACTTTCAGTTGACGGATCCCTATTTATTACAAGGACCTTTTTAATGGCACTCTAATACGAATTCACGAGTGAAAAATGACAATTTAAGCGTGAATAAGGCATTGAGACTTTTTTGTAAAAAAAAGTTTTTGTATTTTTATACATTTTGGATAGAATAATATTTTCGCCAATTCGGTAAATTTCCCGTCGCCATTTTTCGCGACACGCTTCACGTATCGACGCACTCGCTCACTTTTATATGGAACATTTTTATCCGGTAGTAAACGATTTAATTCTTTATTTTTCTCGAACACGATAAGCGTTTCGACGGAATCGATTACATTATTCCATCATATATCTCCACGGGGGAGAGATATCGGCCCCCCTCTACCTCCCTGCCTCTCCCCTCCCCGTCGACCCTTTTCGATATTAGAAAATAATAGATTATTCAGCTGGATTCTCCATACTATTCTCCTCATATTGTTCTATGGGTCAGCCTTTTTCCGGAAAAATTACGAGCAAATCGCAGAGCGGGGCCTTTCTGCGACCCTCTCGATTTCCCAAAATATGTGCGGATTTAACATTAAACTATGCCGAACTCCCGACTCCATGTCACCGTCCCCAATTATTAACAAAACGCTCCCGGGGGATTAGAGGGGAACGGCGGAAGGGAGAACTTATGGGAATAGTTCTTTTTCTGCGACAGCTGTTATTCGATGACGGAACGTTCACTTTTCCAGATCGATAAACACAAATTAAAGCAGAGGAAAGCCATTTTCTTTATCATTCTGAACATTTATCAACGTTTCTACCAAAGCGCTTTTTTCGAATCTTTACTTTCCCCCATCTGTAGCATCGTGGAGAAATTTTTATTTGTACACCGAGGCATTGGAACCGACTTTTTATGACGAATGTGAATTATTTTTAGGGGAAAAACCGAGGAAAATAACCGCGGATGTGAGCCGTTAAGGCAGTTTCACTGTGTAATCAAGAGCATCACGTAATCTGTAATAAATTCTCAACAAACTGAATTGGATTTTTAATGCATACTGGATAGTTAATACATACATATGTAATATATTGTAATATTGAATTGTCATTACTATTGTTATTACTATACTATAACTATTACTATTACTATTACTATTACTATTACTATTACTATTACTATTACTATTACTATTACTATTACTATTACTATTACTATTACTATTACTATTACTATTACTATTACTATTACTATTACTATTACTATTACTATTACTATTACTATTACTATTACTATTACTATTACTATTACTATTACTATTATTATTACTATACTATAACTATTACTATTACTATTACTATTACTATTACTATTACTATTACTATTACTATTACTATTACTATTTACTATTACTCCTATGACTATTACTATATGTGATTATTTTATGAATTATATAATTCTGATTACATTTTGATTCGTTCGAGACGCTAGCTTTTATTTTTGGAAGAAGGAGGGAAATTTTTGGGCAAAATGGTATAATTCGGGAAGCGTTATTGAAAAAATTTTTTTATTATTTTGCTCTATAATTTTTAGTGTCTAATCTGAATATTAAAAATCAGAGACATATATTTTTGGAAAAAGCCTTAAACGTTGCTCTTTTGTTTGGACCCAAATAATTGCTGAGTTTTGTGATTCAGCAATTGCAAATCGCAATGAGATGATTTTAAGACGTGTTAAAATTTTAGATTGCTAAGAAAGGTACATTTCATCAAAAGTACTCTTCTCATATTTCAAATACCATTTTTAGAGTATGATATAAATGAAGACCAGTTAGATATCACTTACTTATAGAAATCCACAGAAATATATAATGGCTCTAACAACCCTTTCTTGTGTTAGGTGGCAATCTTTTCTGAATCCATCCCTTGAGTATAATTGATTCACAGGATTGCTTGTGAACAATTCTGAACACTTTTAAAATCAACCGTCGAATATAAAATTGTCCATAATGGCGGATAATCGAAAAATGGCGCAGTCGCGTCGGACGGGACGTAACGAATTTAAGAAGTTAGCGTAATGCGGATCCTTCGCATTAATTAGTGTTCCTTGCGGAACAGGATAATGGGAGAGCGTGGCTTTGCTTCGTTATTCTAACGGGGGAGTCGGTAATTGGGCGCTTTTTGTTTTCGAAAAGAGGCGCGAGCTGGAGGGGATAGGTAATTTTTTTCTAGAGACAACACATCCAGCGACCCTTAAAAGTTCGTAACTTTTTAACGCGGCAAATCGAATTATTATTTTCGAAGGGACGCCATTAATTTCGAGGTTACGGATAATCTCGTTAGCGTCTTCTGTATCAACTGGGAAGAAGAGGAGGAGTGTTTTTACTGGTTTCATCACATTTATTTACTTTTAGGGAAGTTCTCGTTAGCTCATTTTTAATCGTCTCGCATTTTCTGCCGGAAAAACCTGCCGATAAAGGCGGAACTTGAAAAGTTTTTCCATCTGAGCACGTACGAACGATTAGGTCTTATCATCACCTCCACCTCAACAGTGAATTTGATCTTACCTCTTTAAAATGGTTTTAGAAGAAAAATGATAGGCTCCATGGTAAATTTTCCCAGGACCCTGGAAGTTTTGAACCGTTTTGAGCAAGCGCAGCAAAAGTTGAATTTTTCCGAGAAAAATTTTCTTCAATAATGTCCACGTCACACGCTAAATTAATGGTGATAGTGACTAACAACAACAAAATAAAAGTGAATTAAAAATGTGTTTGATTGTTGAAATTATTCTGACGTTGAGTGATTTTACAATTGATACGCCACTAAAAATTTTTCAGCGAAAGGAGTGGTTAATTTACTAAAGAGGGTATCAGCAAAATTTCGGTACAAACGTCTGTTAAGACTGATTTCTCTTAATTCTGAAACCAAAAAATATTTTTCATAAAGAGGAATTTCAATCTGTTCGAGAGTCAGTAATAAACGCACTTGATGACATCGAAAAGATTTTCTGGTTGTAAATTTGACTCATAATAATTGTGAGATAAATACATGGAGATAATGGGTAAGTCATAAGCTCTACGTCGTGCTTTTCGCAATTGAAATCCGAGGCAGCTTCGAATGAAGAATCCATAGACTTTCTAAAGTACGCCGTTGGTAAAAGGAAACAATCTTCTGCACGTACTCCTTACATAATTTCACCTCTTCCATAATAAATTTCGATATCTCCCGGAAAGAGAGCGAAGAGGGAAAAAATTACATGTCAGCGTAGCTCACGCTTACGATATTTCCCCCTCGATAGTTCTCTCGACAACAAAGCACTTTTCCCGATATAACGTGTATATATTTCGCCGCGGCAACTTATTTTCCCTCACACTATCTATGCCCGTGTCCCTCTTGAATATTCATACGAAAAGAGATTTGTTATAGTCGGGTGCCTATTGGATTAGCCGAGCCATTTGTTTGTGCACCTCATTTACCCGAGGAAAGTCTACCCCCCGAGGGGGGAGATTTGCATGACAAAAACCGCGATAATCGATTGCGGGGAAAAAAGGCGAAATAAGAAGTTTCTCGGAGATCCCCGCCGGCTAATTAGGACTTTAATTGGGGATGAAAGTGTCGGGGAGATAAAAGGGAGGGATTTTCGACCCTTTTATATCGGAGATCTTTTTACCGCAGAACTTTGCAGGGATTCGGAAAAATTCGATTCGGGGTTAGCCGGAAATCCAAATTCGTAGAAACAAAGGAAAATTCTGATTGGCTTAAAATTAAATCTCATCGTGGCTAAGTTTATACTAAACAGCCTGTGAATTCCTAAAGTTGTTCAGTACATTAAAATATTCCAAACATACCATGCAATACTATTTTCGTTGAAATCTAAAAATTTTTAAATGTCTGCTTCTAGCCCTGTTTTATACCATGTTACGTAGTGAATTTTCGGGACGTTTAAAACAAGCACAATAGCAACATTGTCTTAAGATGATTGTAAGAGGGTTTCATATTAGCCTCAAATTGTGTTTACCATCAATTATTAGAGAACTTATCATACTTACCTACTACTCATACGAAATGGCGAATGCGCGCAATTACCATGTGTTAAAACTTTCAGATTACCTTCGAACTAGTTAATTCTATCGAATTAGAATCTAACCTATAACACTTATGTTAAAGTGAGGCATCTATTGAACATCACAATCGGCCAAGCCATTAAAAATTTAGAATGGAAGTAACTTTCATACAAACACTTAAAATTAATGATAAAAAAATTTATCCAATGATTCCAACTCAATTAAACACACTGTATATCGCATTATTTTTAATTATGTATGATGAATATACATTTATTTGCTATACGATATGCACGATTACGTATAATATATGGTGTGGGGCCTATAACGCTACCTTGAGGCACACCTGATCTTGTTTCTGTGCAAATTACAGTTTAATTGCTAAATGAGAATAAATATTTATGTTCAAATGATCAACACAGCAAAATTAAAATTTGTGGTGTTTTAAACAATATAACAATATATAATATATCTGGTGGAAAACGTTGATAAGAGTTCGATAAGGTATTTTGTTTAAAGTAAATATTGCTTTATATATATTGCATTAATTCATTCACGTATAAGTCCTGGACTTGTCTCACACTTTAGAATTTAATAATTGCAATTTGTGGTTGTGATTCATTAAGTAATTTGAATTGGAAACATTTTCTACAATGATCGACTCTTAGTTTTCTACAATTTATAAAATACATCGCAGGACTTTCGTTTTCTTTAGGGGATGTTACATGAACATCCACGGAACCGAAAAAAATTCTTATCACACAAAAATTCAATCCCAAAAATAACTTGGGGATTAATAAATCTTCCGTGAAAGTCCAAATCTCTTGAAAACTTTTAAATCGTTATAACAATCCTTTCTCGCTCTCGTGAGATTCCCCAGAACGTTATCGACGATAATAGGAATTCATCCGGCGATCTAATTGTTAAAAAAACTTTTCTCCCATCTCCGCCCGGATTCGTAAATGACCGTCCTTGGAACTTCGTTCCGGGCAAAGTTCTCCTAAGAGCTTCTGCATGATAAATGAAGTGCACTTGGAGTGCCCATGCACGCACACGTTAAATTAGCTACTATTGGATAAAATGAAATTTTCCTCTTTTTACTGGAGGAAAAAGATTAATTTCGCTCTCCTTAAACGAACCTGTTGTGTTATAATAGAACGTAGTTTGTTATGAAGGCTGAGAAGTGCAGAGGACGAAATGATTTCATCCTAAGGAAAATTATTATTAAAAACTATATCGATCTACTGATCACTCTTCCTCGTCCTTCCCCAGATCTACCGAACCGACCCCTGCGAGTTCTGCCTGTGCCTAGACGGTGAGATGTTCTGCTGGTGGCAAGATTGCCCGCCTACCATGGAGGGCCCCTGTAGGGACAGGGGGCCGTTCTCCCCTTGCAGTAAGTCCACCGGTTCATCCCACGAGACGTTAGTAACGCTTATGGATTTTCAGTCAGCGTCCCGGTTAACCCGCAACTTACCGCCAAGAAACACAAGAGCGCAGCCAAAAACGCCAGCGGCGTCCTGACGGCGCAGACGTCTTCCACCGCTCCGTCTTCCACGACAGACGAATCGGCGATGACGGACAGTCCGACCGAGGGGTCGTCTTCCACCGTTGAAATCGACGTAGGGACTTCGAGCGAGGTCGATGAGTTCAGCACGTCGAAGGAACCGAAAGAGTGCGTCGTCATGGGTAAGGGAAAGAGAAACTTTAAGGAATGATGAATACCAATTACAGCCAAGGGATTGTTAGATGCACAGGCCTCTTAGGGGCAAATTTATAGTCCATCATTTAAGGAATACTCCAGGAGGTCTTGGTGGAGGAAACCTTGGTGGAGCCTCAGGTCTATGGAGTATTATTTCTATTTCTTTGGTTCTACGATCGTGTCAAAGTGTGGTTATAAACTACAACGAGTTAAAACTTGTAGTTAAACCAAGAAAAAGTAGATTTGAACCCTCAGTCCTCTTTTTTAAGCACCTAAATCGTTCTTTCCAGATTCCCAAACATTCCTGTGCCACAATATCGTAAACTGATTAATAATTGGATCAGTGGAACCAATGACAAACCTCTATTATTGGGTTTATGAAGAGCATCATTAATCAGAGGCAAAATAATATGTACAGTTGTATTTTTAAAAAAGCGGTACCTCCTTATATACTCACGTTCACTATATAAATCTAACGGATTTTGCCCGTCTCTCAAATACCGTTTAGGTAATTAATTTATATTATTAATAATTCGATTTACGTACTCATAATAATTGTCATTCATCTTGAATCCGCGTCTTGAAGGCGAACTTAACTTTTAATATTTTCTGAGGGATACTCAAGGTAAGATCAAACCGACCTCGGCTTCATCTCATTTAAGGTGTACTTAGTGGACTATAAAATATAGATAGCACAGTAAGTACGTCTTAAGGTTTGAGAAATCCTTAACAACGAGAGAATTACACATTATATTTTGATGAAGTGATTCCAAAACAAATACTTTGACCAATAATAATAATCATACATTCAGGAGCAATGACAACACAATTCATCTTTTGATGATCTTTTGGTATAAATAAATTTTACTTCTTCAAAAAAATCTTCTTAAGTTTATTCGATGTTTCAACCCTAACGATGATTTCTTTTATTTTCCAAATTTCCCACAGGTAAGGAATATCAAATAGGGGACAAATTACCGCACGACACCGGGAACTGCCTGGAATGCATCTGCGGTCCTGGAGCGAAGGTCACGTGTTCCCCCAACCAGTGTGCACCTGTCGATGACGAGATTAACGATTACAGGATTCCTGGACGTCAGCAGACCCAAGATTTATTTTAATATTTAGGCGATGTATTCGTTCAGTTCCCCTTCCTTTATCAACTGACGACTTTTAGTTCCGCCATCGTTCATTTGCGATTAAAAATATGCATATTCGATACTGGCGAGAAAGAAATTGAAATCAGGACTGTGAAACGTCTGTTTTAAAAGTATTTCATTGAAATATTGCAGTATGTGAAATATTTCGAGATATGTTGGAGATGCTCTATAGGATTTCAAATCAGAGTTGCAATAGCAGTTGGTGATTTATTCATGAATTCGTAGTCGTAAAAAAACTTCAACAAACGTTAATTTTCCCAGAATATCTAAAGAAAAGTTAAAAAGTGTGATCAAACAGTGATAGCCTACCCAGAGAGAATAGTGACTAATGAGAGAGGATGGAACAGTAAAGTCCAATATCACCAACAAAAACAAGCACAATATAATCTATTCTGCGATTATTCCTTTGGCAAACAGTAATAATGCTAATGGCAAACGTGGCAAAATAATCAATCATACTTTTGTTATCTCTCGCAATGTAGTCATCTCACTACGACCATATCAGAAAATACGTCATGGCTTTCATATTTAAATTCGGCTTTCTTCTGACGTTTGGTTCAGTTGATAGGTTTTGTTATATACTGAGGAACTTCAAAATAAGTTGTTTTCTGTTCTAATACCCCGTCGTTTTCTCTTGAACTTACGCTTGATAATTTGGTTACACCGATTGCAACCAGTCCCATAACTATCATGGTGGTCATATTTTACATTTTGACAAGTTTCTCCCACATCAACAAAATAAAATTTGTGTCTTAATCAATAGTGTTTAGACAATAGAAGTTTAACGTAAGTATAAGGTAGACAGAACAAATTATATTTAATGGGAACCATATTATCGAACAAGGGAGGAAAAAAGTGTACTGTATATGAGCTAGTGATTTTTGTATAGGCATTTTTATAATAGTTTTAACATTATCGGAACCAAAAAATAAGTAAATGACAAATAATATAAACTCCTACTTTTTCAACAATATATTGTATTAATCCATGTTCTGAATTGTGGTTCTTTAGGAACGTGCTGATTGCATAACCTGCACTCTTCGAAAACTTATCTTGGGTGGAGTTCAGCCCAACTCATCAGATGAGGAAATTAGAAATTCTGTGATGAGTTCTGCTGATGAACTTTTACTAATAGATTCTCCTTAGAAACCCCGTCGTAGTGTTCAGTTGATACAATAAAACCATCTAAAAATGTAAAAACTTACTATTAGAAGAGTGAATGTGACATATCGATGTGTATAACATACCTTCAGTATTACATATGAAAACATAAATCAAGATGTTGCTGTTACGTTTTTGAGACTTTTATATTTATTTCGTCACATAGATGTATATATGAATGAAAATAAAAGTGAGAAAAAAATCGTACTTTGGTGGCTTTTAGCTTGTTTCCAGTCTAATGACACGTAGCTTCCCCTGATCGGCCATTATGCAAGCGGCGTCATTCTTTCCCCCGCAGTATTTCGACGAGGAGAACACGGAGATGAGTTTCCCCCTATGCAAGACCTTAAATTAAAACTATCAACGATTTTCTCTTTGAAAATTTATAATCATCTGTACCTGAAATCCCGCTTTTGCAACCTCATGGGCCCTGATGAAGTGCGTCAACTGATTCGCCTTCAAAAATTTTTCCAAGGCTTCCGCGCTGAACACGTGCGCAGTTCCTCTTCTGGTGTTCACCGCGAAACCCTCGTTGGCCAATAACTCCATCGTGAGTTTGTCTGTTATAGCGTTACTCCTAGAAAAAGAAGCGAGAAGTACAAATGAGTTTTCATCCAGTTTCTACTAGCTTCACCTCACGGGGTCGTTCCACATAAGTTCCCAGGCCAAAGAGCTTTGCACGTCAGGTTGGTTTAATGTCACTGGTATGTCGTTGATAGCTGAAATAGCGGGGCACAACCAAGGAGGCGGGACGCCGCCATGACAGCAGAAAATCTGGAGGTGAAAAGAGGTTGAATAGTTTTTTAGATCCAAATGGGTAGTTTACTTTTCCATCGACTACCGCTGCGATCGGCACTGTATCGAAGACGTCGTTGATGGAAGTCCAGACCTCGTTTCCCACTTTTTCTCCCAGTTTCAGTACGCATTCCCTAAAGTAGTAACCTTAGAGCTAATATATCTGCTATATGTGCACTCATTTTACTTGTGGAAATTAAACATATTCTGCACATCCCTGATTTCATGGTTACCCCTGAGCATGAACACCTTATTCGGCGCCTGGAGCTTGTAGGCGAGCAGATAGGAAACCACCTCCAGGCTGTAGGTGCCCCTGTCGACGTAGTCCCCAAGGAAGAGGAGGTTGCTGGGACTCAGACCTGGACCAATACGCCACAGGACGCTCTCGAAGTACAGCAGGTCGGCTACGTTCCCATGGAGGTCCCCTACATCACAAAGAAAATATTGCCAAATACCCAACTGAAAATAATTGTTTTGATGTCTTAGGAATTTGTTTTCTCCTTTAGTAGTGTAAGAAATAAGGGATTCTCAATAGGCTTCTTGTGTGTTAAAAATGATGAGACCAAGAAACCGAGCGCGCTATTGCTTGAAACATCTGACACTTTATGTGATGTTCTATACTCACAACTACCATTTATTAAGTAGTTATGGTTGGTTACACTTAATACACTTTTGCTTACAAAATCAAAACTGGTGAAACAATTTTGATGCTCTAAATAGACGAATTATAGATAATGAAATCACCAGCACAATGAAATGTGTCAGAAATTGGTAAATACACCATCTAGTTTTCTTTGCAAAATTCTAACAGTTTTAGTACTGTTGTGGACACGTGCGCACAACACAAGTGTCGTTTTGGCACAAATGCAGTTTGAATTTTTCCTTTGGTATTACAATGCACTTGTAAATGAAATCCTCTTACCCAAAATATAGACGGGTGAGGAAACCTCCAGCAACCTCGGTTCACTTTTAAAGTACTCCTTGACCTGGTTGCAGACCATGATCAGGTTCCTGGCGTGAGTCTGTGGTTCCAGTTGACCCCAGGAATACATCGCTTTCGGCTCCTTGACTTTATTTATCGATGTGAGGTACCTCAGACCTGAAAATCGACGTCCATAACTACAGTGTAATGGTACCTCTCCATATCTAAATCTAAGCTCCAGTAAACAACGATGAAACCTTTACAATTTGTTCAAAGTGTTCAACTCACTTCAACTTAAGTGTTCAACTCAAAGTTACAACTTAGAAACTGAAACCTGATGGGTTATGCTACCTTTCAGCAGCTCGTTTGAGGCAGATCGCTGACTGAATATGTCCACCGATACTCTCCTATTCTGATCGCTTAACGGCTGTTTGAAAGTGGTGGCCGACATGGCCTCTGGGATATGCTTCATATCGTCAATGTCTATAGCCATGCCGTCCTTTTGGATCCTCAAGCTGTGGGCCGCTAGCTCGTAGTTTAAGAACTTCGGCGAGGAGAATGCTACTTTCGCTTTTGATATTGGATCCTGGACTGTAAGTTGAAACGAACTGTACCAGGATTCATTAAGATATGGAGCATTCAATGGGGTGCCATCAGTGCAGTTCCGTCGCCAAATGATAGAAATATATACGAACTCAGTGTACTCAGGGGTAAATTAATAGTCCGTCACTTAAGGAATACTCAAGGAGGCCTTGGTGGAGGAAACCTTGTTGGAACCTCAGAGCACTTAAGAAGGTAAAAGTTCTGACGACAGCGCAAATCGTGAATATACAATATACGGCAAAATAATATATACAGTTGATTTCTATCATTTGTTATTAAATACTGTCTCATATAAGTTCTTCGCTCTCTTCTCTCGTAAGACCCCTTCTCTCCCTCTCGTATTCCGCCTTTCATTATGTACTATATAGCTTCGTGAATCCTAGTACAGTCACATTGATCGACGGAAGTTCTCATAATTCTACTGGTTTTTGGTTTAAAAAAATACTTACCCGAGGGCCCTGCCTTCACCGAGTAACCCTCCCCGAGGGCAGCTTTGCTTAAAGTCTGGCTGAAAAGTAACCCCGTAACAATCAATTACCTGATCGACAACTTCAACTCACGATATGGTCTTGTGGAGCTGTATGATCCCGATTGACGACCTGAACACGGCGGAGGTACCTCTGATCTTCAAGGAGCAGACCGCCTTCAGGAACTCTACGAGGCTCAACTCAGCGCCCTTCTCCACTGCCATCGAACGGTAAGTCTCTGTCGCATCATTTTCCACCAGGACTGGGTCTACCGATTGCTTCTTGCTGCTCCTGATGTCTGAGATTAGGTTCAGGAATTCGTCTCTCTTAAGGAGGTCGTCTTTGTCTCTGTCGTAGTACTTGAACATGTACCTTAGTCGAAAGAAAAGTGGACTTAGTGAGGAAATTGATTAATCTGAGATGGGCAGGACAGTGTAAGACTGTTGACATATCAAACTTAGGGACATGTAGCTTTGCTTCTACTATGGGAATGGAGCAATGATAGACTTGCTAAAGGTGAAACGGATCTTGTTAGAGGAAATCACTAGAATGCAGCACCAACACTCTAAAAGTATACTAGCGAAATGTACGTTGCATAAGGGGTGAGAAATAATTTTCAACTCAAGCTATATCCACTGTAGGATTATAATGTTATCGTGCTTACTGAAACTTGGCTGAATGAAATTATTTCGTATACAGAACTTGCTTTAAATTCATAAATACAGAACTGGCTACTAGTAAAAAGTGCACTGGGGCTGGTACCTGCAAAAACTTAATATGTAATACCAAGTTTAGTCGATTCATTAGAATTTATCTTATTACTTAATGTAATGTTTCATATGTAAATATTTACAATAAATGTATTGTTACAATATCCTACATACAGTGTTTTATTTTCATTTGTGTATAATACCAGAACCATCCAGCACAAGGAATAGTGAATGCCACTGTTTAAAGTGTCTAGATGCAACGTACCTTTTTTCCAGTGTCAAGTGGTGGGTTTGTTCAAAGAGCTTATTGCTTGTCACTACACATAGTATTGAATTATTGCAATTTTCTGCTTACCTGCATCTCATTTCGGCAGCGATGCCCCCATGGGAGGTGTTGGGATCGATGCAGGCTAGAAAGTAGAGCAACTCCCTGAAAGACAGTCCGGATCTGTTCTTGATGTCGGCCGAACGAAAGAGGAAAGGTACTTGGGATTTCGACCAGCCCAAGTCTATCATTAGCTTGGAGAAGATATTCCAGTTCATGTAGTTCGATGGGAAAGTGAGAAAGACGAAGTACTTGGCCAGCGTTTCCTGAGCTGTTAGATATGAAATTTGTTAAAAGCTCACCTAAATAATGATTGCTGTAGTGACTTAGAAGTAGTACCAATAGCTTTTGGATTCCCCTTGTCTTTTACCTAGTTTATCAATGCCAGACGCCTCGACGAGTTGATAGAAGTTATCACCTTTCCCGAAGACCAAGATCTCCTCTGTAGTTTCGTAAAGGTTTTGCAGTACGAATGCTTCTTCAGGGTAATTCGACAAAGAGCGTGGCAAACCTTTTTTAACATGCAAGTTTTTTTTGAAATATTAATCATTTATTTGATATTAATACCTTTCTCGATGCCGTAATATTCGATAATATCTGGACTTTTTAAGCTATGCATGGCTAGTAACTTTTTCAATTCTTGTTCGTTGGCCCAACGGAGTTTCCCCCTATACTAGAAGGTTTCAATAAACACCATTTGTTATTTCTTAAATTGAGTTTAAAACGTTTAATGTGTATAAGTGCAGTTGTTTAGGCACAAGTTTACTGGTTTTGGTGATAGATTGAACATGAACATTTGGTGGTAATAATTCAGTAAGTCTACCTACTTACTTTTTCCAAAGTTCGTTTCGCTTTAGATTTCACTGCGGCATTAACGTTCCCCTGCAGGACCGTGTTCACCAGTTGAGGAGGGCTTCTATTTGCCATCCAAGTCTTGCACACCATCAGTATCTTACTCACTGGATTCGCACCGAAAATCTACAAACAACTTTAACGCAACTATCAAAGAATGAGGAACGAGATACCTCGACCAGTTCCCTTTCGATGATCTTCTCCAACGCTTGTCCTGGAACAGCCCTCGAAAAGGGCAGGCAATACTCGTTGTTGTAAAGGGTAAGGAGTATCGTATCGTCATCCTCGCAAACAATCAGGCACGATACGACATCGCAGAGGTCGTTTGGAGTCTTGAAGAACATGGTTGAGGGGGGACGCTGAATTTTGTCAGGTTGGAGCGAAACGTCAGATAGACATACTGTTAAAACTGTATATGGGAAGAGGGTAATGAAATGAGCCCCTTTAGCTTTTTTATTAACGCTTGTAGTTTGAAAGATGAACTGGATTAGGACCAGGTCATAAAAAATAAATAATTACATAGTAAAACTACTAACAACTTCAGGATATCAGTCAGTTGCAATATTATACTACAAATATTTTTTTTTTCTTTTTTATTCTATTAAAAGATCAAGTACCAGGCCCTATTGGGTGTATAATTTAACACAAAACAAGTATATTGTTTAAATTAAATGAGCATTGCATTGTATTGTAGTTCTCAAATGTTTAATTTCTAGTTGCTTTCCTCGTATTGAATCAAATGGTGAAAAATTAAGCCAGACAGTTAAATTTGGAGTACAGTTACGTGAATTCGACTAACCGATATGAAATTTTTATTTCAAATTGGCGCTCATTTGTTGTGCATGTTGCCTACATAGCCCCATTCGTCATAAAACACCCTACTGTACTTTAAACTGCATATTGCAAATTGTGTTCTATGGTTAATATGGCGAACTCTAACCTAAAACCCATGGCGGATTATTTTAACGGTGTTGTACGAAAATATTGATAAACTGTAATTTTCTATTACTATATTTGTTAGGTACGAAAATGCCGCCTACGGTCCAACCGAACGAGCAGACGGACTCGAGTTCAGTGGAGAAGAGGCCCCCGAAACTCACTGAGAAAAGGTAAGGGATTGTTTACACCCCAGAGACACTTCTCTTATCGCCCTCTCTTAGATCTGATCTGATATGCAAAGTGAAGTACTGCAACACCCTCCCCGACATACCCTTTGATCTCAAGTTCATATCGTACCCGTTTGAGTCTATAAGGTAAGCATATGTGACTAGGAGTGAATTCCTTGGATGAACTACCTGATCGTTTTTCAGGTTCATCCAGTACAACCCGACATCCCTGGAGCGAAATTACAGATATGAAGTCCTGACGGAGCATGACTTGGGTGTAAATATAGACTTGATCAATAAGGATATCTATGCCATAGAACCGGGGGTTAATTTAGACCCGGCCGACGAGAAATTACTCGAGGAAGATATCTTGACCCCGCAGGACTCGAAGAGATCCCGCCATCATGCCAAGTCCGTGTCGTGGCTCCGCAGAACCGAATACATATCGACAGAACAGACCAGATTCCAACCTCAGACGATGGACAAAGTAGAGGCGAAGGTCGGCTATAGCATCAAGAAGTCACTCAACAACGAGACATTGTATATGGACAGGGACTCGCAGATCAAGGCAATAGAAAAGACGTTCGATGATACCAAGAAGGTGATCGATAAGCATTACAGTAAACCTAATGTTGTACCGGTCGAGATCTTTCCAGTATATCCAGACTTCAAACTGTGGAAATATCCCTGCGCTCAGGTCATTTTCGATTCTGATCCAGCTCCGGTAGGGAAGAATGTGCCAGCTCAGATCGAGGAGATGTCACAGGCTATGATCAGGTAAAACATATTCACATTGATCGCACTACATACAGTAGCTTGATGAAGTACCTTATATATCATGTAGCATTATCACTAATATTTTCCCATTACTAATATTTTTTTCTTTAGAGGTGTGATGGATGAAAGTGGAGAGCAGTTTGTTGCTTACTTCTTACCGACGGAAGAGACTTTGCAGAAGCGCAGGGAAGATTTCGTTAACAATGTTGCTTACCAGGATGATGAGGAGTACGAGTACAAAATGGCCAGGGAATATAACTGGAATGTTAAGAGCAAAGCCAGTAAGGGTTACGAGGAGAACTACTTCTTCGTTGTCAGACCAGATGGGATCTACTACAACGAGCTGGAAACCAGAGTGAGATTGAGCAAAAGGAGACAGAAAGTCGGACAAGTCCCGAGCAACACGAAGCTCATCGTCAAGCATCGACCAATGGATGCAAACGAATTCAGGATCCAAAGATACAGGGAGAAACAACTCGAGCCTCCTGGTAACACAATATTTTTCCTCTGATTCCAATAGGAACTTCATTGTTTAAACACTACACAATTTTATAATTTTGGACTACATTTATTTTTATTTTCGTCTAGGTGAGGAAGAAGAAGATGTGGAAATGCCCCAAGAGGAGGCCGAAACTACACAAGAGCAAGCCAACGAGGAGAGCCAGGCAGAGTCGGACCAAGAGGTCAAAGAAAAAGAAAAGGAGAGCGACAATGAAAGCGTCGCCGAACGGGCGTCCAGGGCCTCCTCCAGATCCTCCAAGAGGTCCAAATCGCCCTCGCGGTCGCGCTCCAGGTCGAAGTCGCCGTCGAAATCGAAATCACGTTCTACTTCCAGGTCACCTTCAAAATCCAAATCGAGATCCAGGTCAAACTCCGGATCGAGGTCCCGATCCAGGTCCAAGTCGCCGTCCCGGTCGAGGTCAGCCTCCAGGTCAAGGTCCAGAAGTAAGTCGCAGAGTAGATCGCCATCCAGGTCGAGGTCAAACTCCAAGAGCCCGTCAGGGTCTGACTCGGGATCTGCTCAGTCAGATAGCGAGTGAATTGTACTTTAAGATTTTAAAATTTAAGAAATATTATTATTTAGAGTTCATTTCAAAATAAAGGGTTTTATACAATTGGGACCTTTTAGCATGAACCAGCTCTCTTAGCTCATGGTCTGTTGATCCAAAGTGAAACAAAAGACTTGCTCCAGTATAACTTTTTCCTACCACACCTGTTGGTGGTAGGACCACACCACAGTGGTGGTTAGACACACATCTTTCATATCCTTTAATTTAGCAGCCTTATGGCTCTATACAGTAGAGTGAACCTCCCCCCTAGATTTATTCTTCACCACTGAAGTTGTACGTTTTTCAGAAAAATCGCAATTAATTCAGTACGTATTATTATGTATTAATAATCAGGGCAATAATGAATATTTGGCGATGACGATTGTGATTAGGGACATGAACTAGGTGGTTTACCTACTTCATGCTATACTTTGCTATAATTCTTTAATTCCATTCCTCTCAACCGTTACTTATCTGATACATCTTTTATGTTAAGGTATGTTTACACACCTTTTGAAATAAAAATGATCTAGGTGGAGCTAAATAAAACTGTGGCAGTCAAATACAAGATGTTTATTGAGAATAATTCACAATTAATTCAATAGAACTGGCTACTCGGAATACAAGAACATCCACTTAGTGATATTTGTAGTTCCTGTGGTGAGCTGCAAAACAACACGACAAATTAATAAACATATTTTGTTAATAACAATTAATACGAATAGTACTTTTTCTACTTACAAATTTTTCCATAATTCATGATATAGAAAAGTCCCATGAAGCCAAAAGTAAGTTGTAGAAACGGTGCGATACCTCCCCTTTTCGGTTGGACGTACTTGTGTTGCCATCTCCACCAAGCTAAAGTAAGACGAGAATAAAAACTTATTTCCAGGGTAAGTTATTAAGTAAGACAGACTTCAAAAATAAGGTAAAAATGATTCTATAACTTCAGAATTCTTAATTACAATAGAAGAAAAATAGATCCCTAGTATGATTTTAACTGTTACCTAGTAAAGGTAGATATTTAATTATAAATAAGTTACAATTGTTTATAAATGGTATAGTTACCTCTGCTGATGGCTCCCATCATGGCGCTCGGTGACTTATTGCGACGGCCCAACCAGACGCCCAATTCTCCAACTTTCACTTGAGCGAATGGAATGTCCGCTATAAAACATTTCATTTGTTTAATTATGTATCACAGATCATCCTGTATTACTATATGATTATAGGACATGGTTCATGAAATTGGTAGTGCACATATAAAGTTGGTGAGTTGCCATTAAGTTTATTTGCACAAAATGTAGATATGTAGTTGAATAAGCCGCGAATATCAAGTTTGTTGTACTTTCTAAAGCAGAAATGATGAGAATTGTGAATGATACATGATAACCTAAGTACAGATTATGTAATTGTAAGAAAATGTATTCTTCCTACTGACTCACCTTTGCCATAATAACGTGCGGGATCGTAGGGGCCGTGGATTTTCGGATTGTACTCCGCGGGGTAATCGCCAAAGGCCATTTCCCTGAATTATTTTTTAAAGTATTAAATTAAAATATTCACCCTAAGGATCGACCTGCCAATACGCACAGAACGCAAGTGGTGCAGAATCACGCAACGTGTTAAACGTCTAGGTCAAGAGATTTGTTTAAGTTTTCGTTCAACTATGCTGAGTTTACAAGCTACGACAATGCCTAAAACGTTGAAACACCATCAATTTGCAATTAATTCATGGGTCTTGGATTTCTCATTTTCTGACTTCCCTCATTTCCGTCTTTTGTATTTTCAAGGAAGAGGAGGGGGTTTCGGCACTAGAAAATGTTTATAATGACGTCAA
Organism: Cryptocephalus primarius; assembly: GCA_963576515.1. Lineage (NCBI taxonomy): Eukaryota > Metazoa > Arthropoda > Insecta > Coleoptera > Chrysomelidae > Cryptocephalus > Cryptocephalus primarius. Next base: position 10,805,587 of record OY754943.1, on the reverse strand, counting down.
ACGTCAATTTCGACGTAACAAGTTGAAAGTTTTTTTTAGTTTTTCTTTTAACGCGAGTTTTTTAACTTTCTTTCGTACACATTCTCGCAAGAAACTTACCACAACGTACAGCCTACTAGGAAATGTTATAATTCCGAAAAGAGTGTTTCAGAAGTGTTATTATTAAGGGAAAAAACTGTCAAACGTCAAAAATGAATGTTACACATTACATATCAAAAAAGTTTATAAACCAAAAATTTATCACCGAATGAAGACTCGATCGGCGTCTATGACTGAAACTGTAGAGGTGGGTTTCATAAGGAAAATGGTGTATGTTTTGGTTATTGTCTCTGTGGGGGTTTGTTTACTTTTTGCCACACCAGGTGTTTATCTCAAACAACCTGATTAAGAAAAACCAATGGGTTTTAAAATTTGACACCACAGTAGTTATAAGAAATCACCCAGCTTTATTCCTCATAAATTTCCTAGTTTTCACCTTAAAAAAAACCTGTTGTAACGATAACGTTGCTTCCCAAAAACTTCCTAAATTGTACAATTTTTGGCTACCCAATTTTCAAAGAAAATTTAATGATGAAAAAAGTCTGTATAAAAGACACTGAGGTTTATAAGCTCGGTTTGTCGTTTGTAGGCGATGCAAAAGATCTCCAGGCGGGGGCGTAGTCGGTACGGTTCGGGTCCCTCCAATGGGCAATTGCCTGACTTGTTTCAAGGAGCCCACGCAGACGGCCCAGGACGATACCTCAACAAATTGTCATAAGGAAGGTATGTCCAAGCATGTATTATTATTATTACTAAAACAACATGGAGGTTTAAAGTTAAGGTAACGCATAACTGTCTCTACACATATCACTTCTAACACCCTTAACTAGCTCCCATCATGCTTTACTCCTCCAAGAGGTTTTCAAATATAATCACTCTTACATTCCCGGCATCTTCTAATCTTCCTGCTTTGGGTGTAGAAATGATCGAAGCTCGTCTTTACCCAGCGCCGAGTCATGTGCCAGCATCGTCCGCTCCCCCGGAAATCCTGAGCAACGGTAACCACTTGCCGTCCCTCCAAGAGCCGATCTGTCGTTTCTACCCGCAGAACCGAAGGGCCCACTCGAAATCGGCCCCCGTGATGGGCCTGTCGGAGAGCAAGCCCTCCGAGTCGAAACTGAACGTCCTCTTCGACCAGTACAAGGACGAGAACGAGGACTGCATACTCGCCGAGGGTATAGAGAGGTTGTGCCAAGACTTGCAGGTGTCGCCAGATGATTTCAAGGTAGTTTGCAAGAATTCTACCTGAAAGGCCTTTGAATATATTTATTGTTAAGACCATACTATATATAAACTGTTACTTATTTACTTTCTGACAACTACACTACCTTATCTAGCAAGAAATGGAATGACTTATGCATATGTCCTTAAAGTTGTTTGGGTAAATAAGTAGCATAAAAGAATTTACCTGCTTCAATGTGGCCTGTAACCTCGTAGACCTATGGTCAACAGCTGGGATTTGCTGATATCTTTTACAACCCCCTTATGATTACAATGGCCACTAATTTTTTTTAACTTGGAAGGTGTACGCATCAAAAGTATATTATTTCTAATTTTAAGGTGCTGATACTTGCATGGAAGCTAAATGCTGAACAGATGTGCCGATTCACACGGTCAGAGTTCGTCGGAGGGCTCAAGAGCATCGGGGCGGACTCAATTAAATCCATCCAAGCAAGGTAATTTATTTGTAAAATGTGTCATGACCTCCTTGTATACATTCGACAGAACTAATTCATGCTGTGTGGATATATGACTAAATTAGGCAGAGTATGTATCTCACTAAGGGGTTATGAAGGGTTTACTGACCTTTTTACAATGTTTGCTAAATCTTGTAACTACTTTGCTGAACCAATTGATTGATTGATTGTTCTAATTTTATTCATTATCGTCTGTGGGATTTTCAAGAAACAAGTTTATTTCTTCCAGGACAGATTCACATTCTTGATCATTAGATAAATGACATTACATTTAGCCATAGTATACCATTTATTAGCATTACGGTGGCAATATTTGGGCACATATACAGATTTTGAAGCCCTCTGCAAAGATGAACAGTGAGATAACTAAATAAAATTATTCCTCTTATGTACAATATCCCAAATTGCATGAATTGAATTTGAATCGATTGGACTCGAATTTTCGTCTTGTCTTATCACAGGCTACCGGAGGTGGTGACCGAGCTCGAGCAGAACGACGAGCTCTACAGGGAGCTGTACCGTTTCACGTTCCGCTTCGGCCTGGACTCCGCCTCCGGCCAAAGGATCCTCCCGACGGATATGGCGATGATCCTCTGGAGGCTCGTGTTCACGGTCCGCGAGCCCCCGATACTGGGCAGGTGGCTGAACTTCCTCGAGTCGCATCAGATGATCCGCGGCATCCCGAAGGACACGTGGAACATGTTCCTCAACTTCTGCGAGCACGTCGGCAACGACCTCAGCTGCTACGACGACAACGAGGCGTGGCCGAGCCTGTTCGACGACTTCGTCGAGTACGAGAACGACCAGGCGAACCAGAACATTACCAAGGATAAGGAGAAGGAGTGCGACGACGACGGGTTCCTCATCACGAAAGATTGATACACATATATATAAATAGGTATTTATAGGTTTTATCAAAACAAATAAAAACAAACTGCCTAAGTATTTTATAAAATGAATTGTCGTGATATTATAGTAGCTGTCTTGTGAGGTAATGGGATGATGGTAATGATAATGGATGCATAGAAATCTTTTTGCATATGGCGGGATATCTCATTGAATCAATGAGGTTTGAACTGGGATTGTATCGAAAATTTACCTAAAAGTACAATGGAATTCGTCTATTATGATTTAATAAAAATATTATTTTTTCTCTGAATTTGTATGTAAAGTACAAAAAATATCGAGCTTCCAGAACATTCAAACAAAAACCCATATCTATCTAGGGACGTTCCCACAAGGATATTTCTTAAGGAGATTGAGATGTAAAACAAATTTAACAATTGGCTCAATAAAATGTACATTGGTTATGTAAGTAATATTTTTAAATCACAAATTTTTATTCTCTTACTTTTTGCAACATCTCTATGTTCTGCAGGGTATACGTAAATCAACGCAAATTTAAACATCTCTGGGCGTTTTTACTTATTTGTGGTTTTAATATAATCTCTTTCTTTGACACGTCAAGTTTCTATTACAGTCATCCACATATTTGTGAATACCCTGTAACTTATCTGTTGATTCAAGGGAGAGAAGGAAAGGGTAAGAGACCAAAGATTTCTATGTATTGTTTCGTATTAACGTTCGACTGCTTAGGTTTGGTTTCATTGAATTACAGTGTGAAAGCCTTCTGAAAACAAATTGAGATTTAGTGATTGTATTTTTATAGAATAATGATTTTTGTTATTGTAACATTCAGGGAATTGAAAAGTACGTATTTTTCTACTCGAAGCTGATGCTTTATTATATTTATTTATTTTTTAGTACCCAGACTAGGAAGCGAACTTTCCTTCCAATGTTGATCTTAATTTTTCTCCTTTTATCTTTTAGCTAAGATAAATTTATAGTCGATTGATCTCCTCAACATCGGCAATTATGAGGTTTTCGTCCCAGTTTGTGGGAGTTGACTGTAATGATCAAAAGTGCAGTTTTAATTGTAACAGTGATTAATTTGCGGACCGTTACATAAAGGGTTATAATTTTTCTTAAAGCTGCGTTTTCTTAAGCATTTTGTTTAACCGTCCAAGTTCCAGAAAGACAATTCAATGTGGGAGATGATTGAATTGCGGCTTCTATAACATTTTCTAAGACACTAAGTGAGTCATCAAGACGTGTGATATACTATATGCTAAAAGTAAAAATCGATTCGTTTAGCTAACTTCATTCGCAAAAGAGGTAAACCTGAAGGAATTCAACTTTGTACTTTCTGTTCTGCTCTTTATGAAAATCGGTAATCATAAACACATCAGCTATCATAATTAAAATTTTGACAGTTTATAGTTTTTGTTAAACTAAGTACTGAACATGTTCCACTTGATGGAAATTCGCTAGAACATGTTCATAACTTTTGCTAGAACGGCTTGTTTTCAAGCAGACTAAAATCGCTCACTTTTTCAAAATTTGATTGTGGCAGTTGATGTGTTGAAAATAAGATATTCTAAACTGGATTTCTTTTTTTACTGTGTAATTAATGGGATTATTTGGACAAAGCTAATTAGTTCTGTTGAATTTTTTCGTCTTAGATAAGACTGACTTCCCATTTGTATGTTTTTGGTAGGTGCTACAAAAAATGAAGTAAAATAATTTCTTTTTTTTAATTAGTTTTAAGAAAATATTTATTTCAACTTATAAATTGTAGATATTATTGTATATTTCAATGTTTTGTGAATAAAGAATATAAATATCAACTTTAATCCTCCTCCTAATTCATTCATAAGCCCAAATGGAAAAAGTATAAATAGAATTAAAATGCATAACAATCATCACAAGCCTCTACAGTTTTTTACCCTCTTAGCTTAGCTAATTGTGCTTCGATATCCTCATCGCTCATACCTTTGGATTTGGAGCCCTCTCCTAGTTTACCAGACTCTGGCATGGGAGCGCCAGCCATCTGAAAAAGCAAAAATGTTAAAGATACTCCAGAGCCATTTGGAAGATTTACTTACTTTGCCGCTTATTTCGATTCCAATCTCGTCCAAGACTTGGGTGACAATGTTGTCGCTCTCCTCCTCGTCTCCTGATTCAGTTAGCATATCATCTAAGGTATCGTTTACTGAAAAAAGTTTGAATGGATTACACTAGAGATAAATGAATATTCAACTTCAAAAAATCTGTTATCACGATTGAACATACTGCACTTAAGAATGCTTTGTTACTGTTAAGCACTAAAGAAAAAAGAAGTGTAAGCCTAGCTAGTATTAAAGAAAGGAACTTATATATACTTAGGAGATGCAATGTAGCTGCTAATAACATAACTGGAGAGTTATTTACTAAATGGAATTAGAGGGAGTAGGCGATGACATCTCTCAACGAGTTTAATAATAGAGTTATGGAGTTATCACTGAATTTTCATTCAGTTAAATAATGTAAATAACGCCTTATGTTTTATAAAATCCAGTTTTTTTCTCGAAAAACCGATTTCTTACTCATTTCATCCGTCATTTCCATCTTCATGTTCTCCCTGGAGAAAGCATTGACGGTCGCCGCGATCTGTTCCGGTTTCATCATCTTGTTCATATCGCTCATGGTCTTGCCAGCGGTGCCCATGGCCTCAGCCAGCTTGACATTGGCCCCCATGGCCTTGTTCTGAAACGAGACGCCCTGCACTTTACTACTGGCCGTGTACGTCCTTTGCTTCTGTTTCCTCAACTGAACGAGCTGTTTGGCCAGGAGGCGACACCCTTCATTGTTGCCCTCCTTGGCGAGTTTCTTGATCTCTAATTCCTGTGAATCGGAAACGGGTTTTGAATGTGAAGCAAGTAATTCGAGCGGATATTACCAATTTCTTTTCTTCCCTCTCCAGCTGTCTCCGGTCCCTCTCGATGTCCCTGCCTACTTTACGGAGTTGACGGTCGGATTCGCGTTGTTCCTCTGGAAATTAAATTTTGGAAAAGTCGGAGGGAATGAGGCAGGCTTCTTACCTTTGGGGTCGGGTTTGGACCAGAAGTTAAACATGTTATAATGGCGCGTGTTTCACTCGACGATTTAACAAACTGTTTACGTTTCGTAATGTTTATTTATAATTTATAACTATTCAGATCTGAGTCATATTTATCAGAAAAATAAAGTATATGTGAGGTTAGGACGGACTTCTGTCAGTATCGAGATTGTAAACATGCGTTCTATGCTGCAAAACGAGAGAGGAGAAAATTAGATGGTGTTCTGTGGTACTCCATTTTATACGTATCGCGTCAGTTTCAAGTCGGCGTTCAAGTTTAAAGTTAATTGTTGGTTTGCCGGTGTTAAGTGAGTGTTGATTTAGAAGAAACGTTTCCTGATCGAAGTGGAATGTGTAAGTATTCGACTAAGTGTATAACGAAGGCTTCCCTCTTTATTCATCACTCACAATGAAATACTCCGCGTCCTTAACTGCGCCTAATGTTAAAGCTAAAAGTTCTCCTTTGGAGGAGTAGTTCAGCAGAGGCACTAACCTATTTATACATAAAAAACGTGTAAAATGTTGAACAAACGTAGCTAAAACAATTTAAAAGCGTGTCGATAAAAAGTTTCACCAAATGAAAAACCTTGTATTACTGTAGCTCTAGAAAGAAATTGGGATAATGACAATTCTCAAGAAGATAATTGTCGTCAATTCGAATTCCTTTCCAACCAAATTCATGTACCAACGAACCAGAACGAACGCTTTTGTAACTCGGAATAAGCAATTATAGATCGAACGGTTATTAGTTGGAAAACACCTTTTATTTTCTCAGTTGATACAACTTGAACCTATCATAAAGTTAAACTCATTACATGCACCTTATATATGCTCATCTATTATACATTAAACTAATTTAAACCATAACGAAACAAAGGGAGTTCAAAATTTGAAAGCGGAAGGGTAATATACTGTTGCTCAAGAATTAAGCGTCGAATCAAATCAAAAAACACTCCTTATAAGTTATAGCAGCGTTTCAGAACTTTTGACCAACAACTGTTGAACTTTTGTGCCAACAAACCAGAACGAACGGTCCTGTAACCGGTTACAAAGGATAAAAGAACAGTTATTGGTTGGAAAATCCCTTTTATTTTGTCAATTACCACAATTGATCTAAAATTCAACTCATCTATTTTACATTAAATCAATTTAAACCGCAACAACACAAAGGCGGTTCAAATTTCAAAAATGGAACGGTAAGACTGTAACCCGAGCAGCTAGAACATGGAAATTGTTACAGCTAGTATTGCTATTAAATAAAATGTGAAAACTGCAATTGGAACCAGTTTTATCAGATACCTAAACAGCTCCAGTTTTTGAGTTAACTTCGACTGCATAGTTTGACATGAAAAGCATCACATTCCCAATCTTCTTTGAAATTAAAACTGCTTAAATTTCTTACGCACTCACCTCATAAAAATCCATTTCAGTTTACTAAAACACTAGCTGCCTGTTACATTAACAGTCATAACGACTTCAATTTAAAATCCCATCACAGCAGTTAACACTCTGGTGTATTTTGTCTACTTCTACTACTTCTCAAGTTGTACCTAGAATTACTTAAAAAATCTTTCGTACGTGTACAGTTGTTATTCATATTATTTAAACCGTTACTTATGCTACTAGTTATTTGCTCAATTTGTAGAGATTTCCTTTCGTTGCTACTACTGAAGCTCAAGTCAGGCTTACAAGGGCTTAAACTGTATTCTAGATTGCTCAAACTGTCTAAAATCTTCTCGTTGTCCTTTTTTAACTTGTAAAGCAACTTGTTATTTTCATTTTCCAAGTTTTGGTAAGTGAAAGATTTGTACAAGACAATGAGCACACAGAGAAATATCAAAGCATACCTTAAATACCAAATCAAAGTGTATATATCCGAGTACAGAACATGAATGTTACGTTTTAAAGTGTCTGAAAACATTACTGAGCAAATGGCACGTTCTACAACAAGGTTTATGAATAATAATAGAAAGATCGGTAAACGTGCTGTGCTTGTGGTTGTAGAGGATGTTAATAATGAGATTAGTATGATTGCTGTGATATAAAATATGATGGAATCGATCCAAGATACTTCGCCTATTATCCAGGATTGTAGGTTGTTAATACTTTGAGCTAGGATTGTTAGGATGTCCTTGTGAGTCTCTGAGGCGACATATAGGGTTTCCAGTGTTTTCTCCAAGAACTTTCCATGTTGCATGAGTTTCTCCTGCAGTTCGAGGCTTTCCTTTTGGGCCTTTAGGAGATCTTCTTGATAGAGAGCTGATACTTCCAACTGCTTACCCACCTAAAGAAATGAATTTGCTTTTAACTCGAAATCTCTCTAGATTCCATTATCGCTGTAGACTGACCTTTACGGTATTTTCCACAATCGTCTCCTGCCATATCTGCCCTCTTAAAAACCAACAGATGTTCTGAGTGTGAGTGTAAAACTCTGTGTAGACATTGAAAGCCCGATCAGACATGCTGTTGATGCAGATGGCACGTACGTTCGCCTTTTTATCCTGTTCGCAGTTGTATGTTTCATGACCGGCCGTTTCCAAGAAGCAGTTCGTTATGTGAAGCGCTATGTCGCTTTGGGTGTCCTCTGAGAGGTGTCTGTATGAGAATTGGAGAAAATTAAACAACGCTAAGCTTTGAACTAGAACGCAATATACCTGCATCCTTCGTCGAGGTGCTTAACGGCCGAAGTCCAACAGGGGCCGTAGCGGGGCAGCGAGGACTTCTCCTTCAGAAGCTGCAGGGGAAATAAGTTCTAAATTAGTCTGAGAGTAGAATTTGGTATATCTAGGGAACAATTCTAGGGAGATCCTAAGTCATGCTGATCGTATGATCATAGTGTATAAAATCATTCTGGAAAGCTTCAAAATAGCTGATATGATCAAAAAGGCTTTAAATATCATGGGATTGTAGGAATAAAATGGTACTTTAAATATAAACAAACCTGATACTGAATTCTGCCATGTTCGACCATGTCTTGGCTCGGTTGCCCCAGGACGAGGTCCTCGAAGGCAAAAGCGTACACGACGTAGATTAGTAATATTTGTAATGTTTTTGTGGTCATTTCTTGTTGGATTTTAAATTTAAAACCATTCGAACAATTAACGATCTTTCAGGATTGTTTACATGACACAGAACACAGATCAACATATATTTTAAATGGCACAGGCCGTCTTATCGCTGAGATTAGTGAGTAATGCGTAAAACAAGAGGAACATGTTAAAAAGTGTTATTATTTTTTGGATTAATTGTATATGTTCGTATTTGCTAGTAATGAAATGTTTATTAGGGTCATATGGTTTACACTGTACGAAAAATTATAGTGTAAACACATAGTGCATGTATTGTTGGTTGCCACCATATGAGCATCAAGAATGATTTAATTTACTAAATTTCCATTTTAAACCCTTAAAAGCCCTATAAACATCTTTGGGGCGTACTCATAAATATACTTTATCCGAGTAACAGCGTGGACAGGACCAGAGTAAAGGATTAAAGGTGTAATGGTTACGAATTATGAAATATTTTTCCACATAATTTTATACAATGATGCACTTAAATTTTCAGCAGATATTTAGATTTGACACGTGTAAAACTGTTGTTATTTGTAATTTTAGGTAATTTTTCCAAATTGTAATTCTCAAATCGAAATTTGAAACATTCCAAGAAAATTTATGGAAAATGCGCATGTGCATTATGCTGTAAGGATTTGTAAAGTATAACAAACATTTTCAGCTTGAAATATTAATTAGTAATAGTAGTAATTAATCGATCGTGCGAAGTTATTATAAGCATTATGTTACAACAAACGTGGCGTAAACGATTTATAAAACTCAACATTTTGAATTTGAATTTACCCGCCCAAATTTCTATTCCAAATACGACGTACGTTGCAGTACAGTGTACATCTAGTGACTGTAAAAAATTGCTAGTAAGGATAAGGTAGTTTTTGTAGGCTTTCATAGTCGCATGTGAATTACCGCTTACGATTCGGGGATTCCCATGTAGAGTTTTTGGAAGTTTCCTGCATCGATGCCCATAAATCCTGCTAGGAATCTCGTGTTGAAAATATCTACGCGTGAAACGTTACTTAATCATGCTTTTTCCATAATTGCCGTAAGTCATTCCTCGTAGAAAGAAAAAACTGTGGTTATATGTATTGATGCTCGACCAACGGGACGCCTTACAAATTGAACAAGGCCCCCTGCCGCTTGACAAACCTTTCGAATGATCAGCGAGGAGCTTTAAACAATTTCACGTCGCGGGGGGAGCCGCACCAACGGTTGATTTATTTTTTAATTTATGCGCCTCGGTGCACTGGCACCACTATTAGAATTTTAAATGGACGCGTCGATTTGCATACAAGAGGTGTCGTCCCGTGTAATTTATTAAACGGTTCGAGAGCGAAGGTACGAGGGAAAGGGTGAAGATAAAATTTTTCCGAGGAGCGGATCGGAAAAGTATACTCTCACGTTCCTATCTTGACGGGTTCAAGAGGTCGAAAGTAGTTTCGTAAGAGTCCTCTTTCTCGCCTCGCGCTATTGAAACGTCCGAGGAGATATCGAAAGCGAAAAGAGGAGGATCCTTCGCTTTTTCTCACACTTCAAATCACGACCACAAAATCGAGCCCGAATGGGGACAATCTGGTTTAATCTTACGGTTAATAATAAGAAATTGCCTCATTATATGCCCGGCGGGGTCTAAATTCTGTAACGCCCTGTATACTCGACACGGCATTTCTCCATAAACACATTGTGAATCTTGCTTTATTTTCTCGTTGATTAAATTAATTAGGCAATTTTCCGTTAGGAAATTGATTCCAAAACATCTCTAATGAGATCCTTCTAAATTCATTAACATATTTTTTCAGTTTCATTTTATTTTTTATTTAAAGACAGCCATTTCATTCACAGAGATTTAATTAACTTGTTTTTTGTCAATTCAATTAACTCATTTTTCTCAAATCTTTATGAAGAATGCCGATTCACGATTAATTAGATCCTCAAAAGAGGAAACAGAAACTCATTCATTCTTGCTGCAACAATCTTTTTCGTTCCAATTTTCAAACAGACGAGACGTACTAAATTGAATACGGTATCGATTTTGAAAGTTAGAAAACTTCCAGAAACTAGTAGAAAAATTCAGTAGGTTTACTTGAAACCTTAAACCTTCAAACCTAAAGAACCTCAAGAATCTAGAAGGGAGATTCCATAGGAGAAGAACTTCAACTTCCACAACTTGCTTGAAATGAAATGTAGATGGTTTATGGAAGTTCCGAACAGTTATGTTTTAATTTAAAATGTTAGAAAGTGGCTAGAATACACATGCCATGTTTTTTCATACTCTGAGTACCTAGGAAAATTCTAGATTTTCCTAAACAATATCAGGTAAAATTAAGATGCTTTTCTGATTCATACGGAAGTAAGATTTTAAAAGTTTCTTTCATAGAATAGCCACGGTCCTAGATTCGAAAATTATGCTAGGCCCCATATCCAATAAGTATTAACTTCCCTTGTGCTTCCTGGCTCCTGTTTTTTAGTACATTGTTAGGTATGTAAGTGTGTAAAGGTATTTGAAAAAGGTTTGACTTATTTTTTGTCCATCATGTCTCAAAAAAAGAGAGAAAACAGGGCATTTTCATGTGTGAGCGAGCAAAGCCGCGACGGATCACGGCCAGTTTTTAAATAATTTGTATCTGTCGGCTCCATGTGGCAATCGATGGTTTAGGCATTTCGAGGCTTAGGCCTTTTCCTCCTGTCGGTGTTTTAAGATTTCCAGATTGTGTTCTTTTCATATAACGCTATTTTACAAAGATTTCTTTTTCAGTTCCAAAATCGCCTCGATTTTTCTGTTTCATTCGATAAGTTGGTCCTTGAGTATGGTATGCTTATAACCATGGTCTTCCTTTTTTTGCCTGTCCTTTAGTCGACATGGGAGGATCGATCATACAAGATATGCGTCGAAAATATTTAGAAATTCATTATGCTTTAATTATTTATTAAAAATATTCCAACTAGTTTTGCACTATGATGCACTTCAATATTCAGCCTATGTTTAGATGCTATTTTACGCAATTTAAGTCTGCAATAAAAGTCTAAGATCATCCTTGAAAAAATACACTTTTCATCTCGTATGCATCTTTAACCAAAAAAATACCTACCGAAAGCATTATCAAAATTTTATTACACGTCTTTAAGTAATGGTGGCTTAAAGTTTACCACAGGAATAAATATTGTTTAGGACCTTTAACCAGCGATGACAAGTCGATTCAGATAGGTTGAAAAATGATTTCGAAGTTTCTTCAAACCACTTCATAGCCTAGCAACCCCACCAGTTGGAATTTAACGATCAAACAATATTATTTACTTATTTGGTGTCTTTCGAATCGCCCACGCATTGGCTACATTTTTTCACTACGTTGCAAGCCTCGAAACCTTTTAGCTTCGGCAAACATTCCGAAATACGTCGCAGATATAAAACTCCTGGGGTCGGAGAAAAAATTGTCGCCTCTCCGTTTATAATTTGTTTACATTTCGGTTAAATTATAGTGGCCGGTTGAGTAACATATTTATGATTATGAACAGACGTCGTGTAAATAAACAAATACTTATGGGAGGCGTAACACGTTTGAAACTGTGTGAAAGTCGTTTATTGTAAATATACCAGAGCAGATTTTACTTTGGGATGTGACAGATTTACTGCAGATGATTGGAAATGACGAGAAATGCGATTTGATTACAAATTACCCAACGTTTTAAACTGGTGGGGGTTTGAAGGACAAGGGATTTTAAAACAGACGTATGGAAAATTCTACAATATTTCGATGCGAAAAGTAATGGAAAATGAATAAATACTCTTCGAGAAATCGACTTTAACCCTTCTCGTATCAACTAATTTTTTAGTCAGTTTTTCGGAAACAATATTTTCAAGCAACTCATCGTAAAAACATTTTTGGTTGGATTCCCTAAAAATCACATGTAATGCAGTCAACGATCCATTAATATCCACATGGCATTCATCCAAGATTCTAATATTCCAGTCCATTTCCACAAGATTTTAAGTAAACAACTGTTCCACAAGTTGGGCTTTTAACGTATTTAACTTTAGTCTCACAGTCAATTTCACAGTAACAAAGTTTGAGACCATAAATCTGAACCAATTACAGTATTTGTCTCAAAAGTTAGGTGGAGTTATCCAAAAGTATTCACATGGCCTTTTTTCGAAAAGACGATTCCAGTTAATTTCCAGTAACTGAAATTTAAGCGAAAAAATTGATTCATCTCAATGTTAAATCAAGGATCTCATCCATAAATTTATCATCTATACCAAAGTGAGCAGATTTTTCAACACTGTAATCACTGCTGGTCGATTATGCAAAGTCAAATTAGTTTTCAACTAAAAACTCATTCAGAAATTTACCTAAATTTTGTGGTAATTAACTATCCTTTTATAGTTAATTTGCTAGAAAGTGAACTGTTACCCAAAATCACATATTTTCCTAAAAATCATATGAAATGGAGTGAATTATCCAGAAACATTGATTTTTGCAGATCACATGAATTTTGCCCAAGACAGTAACATTCCATTCAAGTTCCAGTAACTGAAATTTTGGCAAAAAGGTTATTTATGAATCTGTTTTTGAAATTAAACTCGTTAGTTCTCGAAAAGTCTAACAACTGATTTTCCATCAAGGATCTAATCCATAAGTTTTTAACCAAATTCTGCAAATTTTCCAATAATTTCGACTGTGGCCATAAACCAGAAGTGGAATTAACTTTGAATCAACTTTTGTATTTAATTCGATAATTATATAAATTCTGCTATATTTGACTAATCTTCCAGTCAATTTTCCAGGAACGTAACAATTAACATGTACACACACATGTACACACATGTACATAGTTTCAGAGAGAAATATCGAGCTTGTATTATACATAACCGCCATCTTGGATCGGTTACTTAAAATTTTTGAAAGAAATTTGAAAAATCTCAATACTGAAAACCCATATAACCATCATTTTCGTGAGAAAATGTACTGCAGACATCACTGCCGTGGGCTATTGTGGCGCCGCCCCACGTTTGGTAGCCGCTTCAAGAAGTAAAATTCTAAAGGAAGGGTGAAGGAGATAGATAGATAGAGAGAGAGAGAGAGAGAAAGATGCATGGAAAAACACAAAAATCAAGATATATTCAGGAATAAATGACGCTGTAGTCTATGCGGTTACCAAGCGCGAGGGGGCGCCACTAACAACTACCTCAGTGACGTATAACTTGTGCCGAAATAAAAACGAAACTTTTATGACTCGGAGGTTGTTACTCTTGTCTATATGTATTCATGCTATAGTCTGTCTAAAAATGAGGCGAAGTAATAAAAACTCATTATAAATGCAAAACCGATACAAGGTGGCACCCACTAAATATGTCGAGTTCTCTAATGTTTTGCACGCTACCTTCCGTAATCTCTTTATATTACGAGTGTTTCTCCCTGACCATTGGCTATTTTGTACGCCTCGGCACATGCGAAGAACCACTCACTGGCGTACGGTCGGGAAAAATGACGAAATGTGCAATAATCGATAACTGGAAAAATTACGTGTGCGTGCGCGTGTGTGTGCGTGCGTGCGTGCGTGTGTGTGTGTTTGTGTGTGGGCGCGCGCTTGAACGAGATAGAGAGGGAAAGAAAGACAACACTTCAGTACATGTATGGTCGTGCATTAGTTTATGAAATTTTGCGGCCCTGAGAAGGGCCAGTTTATGAAAAGTTTTTCCCAGCCGTCACCTTCTCCTTGGTAACCTCAGTCGTCGTTGCCATCGTCGAATTCTTCCCAAACATCGGAATCTGAAGAAGAATCATCATTTGGGTTGATAATACTTGATTCTATCAACGACTCCGAAATGTTATCCAACTGTAACATTTGGTCTTCAATTTTCAGAACGTGATTTATGCATTTTTGCCAATTTTCCTTGGAAACTTTACATATTGCTTCTTTAAGCAAATTTTTGACATCTGCTAATTTGAACGTTGTATTTGTTCTCGCCACGTCCCCTTTTATTTGTGCCCATATTAGCTCAATGGGATTCAGGTCGCAGTGGTACGGAGGAAGCCGAACCACTGTTATTCCTTTCGCCTTGGCTAATCCATCGACGACGTACCTTTAAAAATCACCTTTACGTGAATTGGCTAAACGCAAGAGTTCTACTTTTAATAGGTTTTCGGCACATTCGATCTTTTTCGAGGATAACCATTCTGCGATACGTTGTTTTCGCCAAGAGCTATTTGGTAATTTCTCTTCTAATCGGGAATGGTAACTAGCGTTGTCCATAACTATTATGGAACCATTCGGAATTAGATCGATCATTTGACCAAACCATTCTTCAAACACGTCCGCAGTCATTTCTTCATGGTAGTCTCCTGTCTTAGTTGATTCAAAAATTAGTTCTCCCCCTTCAACGAAACCATCCTCGCTTCCAATGTGGGTAATAATAAGCCGTCGCCTTTTACCCAACGAAGGCTTTAAACCGGTGGACCAACCTTCTAGAAAAGCTTGCCTTCGATTAGTTACACTGGTATCTTGCCAAAATTTTGGCACGGAATGTCCTGCGTTAATCCAAGTTTCGTCCAGATAGAAAATTTTTTTCATTTCTAGCCTACTCCTTCGAATATCGCGCAGGTAACTTCTTCTCCACACAATGATGTCATTTCTTTCCATCAATACAGATTTTCTATTGTGCTTCTTCCATCGAAATCCCAAATCCTTTAAAATCGTCCATAATGTACATCGGCTCATTTTTGGAAAGTCCTCGTCTTCTTGGACAGACAATAGAATTTTATCTAGTGTTGGAAGTTCGTTGCGGAAAAAGAAAGCGTGAACTTTTCGACGTAGTCCCCTTTTTAGAAATTCGTCTAAGGAACTTTAGTATTTATCTGCACCTCGATTAGACAGCACCCACTTTTGTACATCGGTAGGAAATTTTCATATCTCTTCGTTTCTTCCATATCCCGAGGATTTATTAGACAAACAGTATGAAAAAAAACATTACCGTAAAATATTATAAAAAATACCGATTTCCAATATTGTAATATGTTATATTAATGACGAGTTAACAACAATTCAGGTAAAAAGGGAAGCGTTCCTGAGATGATAACAATCGCGGTCGTAATACCTACCTTTTAATAAATCAATTATACCGGTTTTAAGGAAACTCAACATTACATAGACAAATTTAATGCATTTATTAATATTCGTTGATTTCTTTAAGAACGCCTCTGGTTAGCGGCGAAATAATCGGTTTATTACTTCGCCTCATTCTTTGACAGGGTATAGCGATATTCAGTTGCAATTATGGGAAGCTCAGATGTGATACATTAATATATAATTAGGGCCTTTGTTTAAGAATTTTAATGTGCCAATGACTCAAAAGTGTATGTATTCCAAGTTGTATAAATAAGATTCGACAACATTTTTACATTTCCACTGTTTCTCCTCGATGGTTTCAAAGAGGCTCTCTTTCGTCGTTCCTCCGTCGACTTCAAATCCCCATGAAAACGAAATTAAGTTCCCCTCTGCTCGACGTCCCGCGGTTACAAGTACGATTCGATCGGGTGGAAAGTTCAAGAACTTAATTCGATTTCGGAGGCGGAAAGAACCCCCGACGTCCCGTTATTAGAGAATCTCGACGAGGCAACAGATGCTCGTAAATTAATGTAAACCGGGCGCGCAATTAAAAAACCCTCCGCGTTATCATTCCTCCGCATTATGAGGATTTCGGAACCACACCGAGAGGACCGAATTAATCGCAGCGGCAGGCTCGACGAAAGAGGTGAACGCTTTCGTTTTCTTTTCTCGAGACGTTTAGATTCGGGGGCCCTGCGGGGCTCAAAAAATTATTAAGTTGAATGATGGAGTAGGATTTGTCTCTGATTTAGCTTGACGACAGCGTAGCATTTTTGAAGGTGCGAGTTTTGAACGCAGGTGGCGAAGTGTAAGTGGTGCCATCTAGGCATTTTTGGGACTTTTTGGACAACAGTTATGCTCGTAGATCATTCTCTTAACGTAAGAGTTTTTCAGAGTTTAGTGTTTGAGCAGTAAACATAGGAGTTCCTCAAGGCTCTATCCTGGGTCCACTGATGACTTATGTTGTACATACATTATGTCCCAATATATTCTGTTCGCTAACGATACAACCTTCTCGTATATAGGATGCATTGGAATGTTCCATAGTCGAACAACAAAGGGCTGATAAAATGGTTCAATACTAATACATCACAACTAAATAAAGATAAGGCGAAAAATGTGGTTTCCATACTAAGGAAGCATATGAATAAGTCTCGTCAGTTATAATCCTCGTAGGGGTACAACTAGACCATAAACTACAATGGGGGCATCATGTTGCCACAGTAAACATAGGAGTTCCTCAAGGCTCTATCCTGGGGCCATTGATGACTTATGTTGTATACACACTATGTTCCAATGCATTCTATTCGCTGACGATATAACATTCTCATATATGGGATGCATTGGAAGGTTCCATGGTCGAACAACAAAGGTCTGAAAAATGGTTCAATACCAATAAATTACAACTAAATAAAGATAAGTCGAAAAATGTGGTTTCCCTACTAAGGAAACATATGAATAAGTCTCGTCAGTTATAATCTTCGTAGGGGTACAACTAGATCATAAAAATGGGGGCATTATGTTGATAAATATGATGGCTTCACAGGTGTCAAAGTGCGCCCATGGTTTTGGGGATTTAAACTTTTAAGCCCTGCCAACTAATATTAAATGTATGTAATTCGAAAATTTTAAAGTAAAATTTATATCTCTTCTGGAGACGAATTTTGTTTTTAATTTCCATGATTTTTTTACGATTTCAACTTATAAGTAAATATACATTAGCAACAGGTAGAATTTTTAAACTGACTATCTGAACATCTCTAATACCTGTGTAATAAACTTTTATCAGTCTGTCTACGTCTGCTGTGTCCGAGCGTTTATGTCTCCTTTTACCTGTAAGTACCTGATGGATATTCCCCGAAGATGACAATCGACTGTTTACCTTTTTTCGAAATTCGGCATGACCACATTGAAATTTTCCGGAAATCCCTTGTTTGCACCCCACAATGGACCACCCTAATCGTAAATATTTGCGAAAGTCACTTCTCAATCTAAGTAGGCATATCCACCTTAAACAGGCGCCGATAAATTTTTACAAGCTGTAAATTACAAAAGGCAGCCCCTCGGGCGTTTGTATATCCAATCTGGATCGCGCTGCTTTTAATTGCCTTTTTATTATAAACAGTTTGTATGTTATATCATCCCTATACGAAAACAGCTATATGGCTGCTTTGTTTTTTTTAATATTTCCAAGCATCTGCTCGACACAAGGGGCCGATTTTACCCTCTCCGTATGCGGTCGAGGAGCCTCCAACCCTTCATTAGGGCGACTTGAAACAAAAATAAAAGTTTATTGGTTTATTTATGAAAATTTAAAACATTTCCTTGCTTCAAACATGTTGCGTCAGAGTAATTTTTCAAAACTGAAATCATTAAAATCTTTTGTAGTATTGAAGTATTTGTTGAGGTGGAGAGAAATTACAAATAATATAAAATTAACTGCCAACAATGTAGGGTGGTATATTTATTTATTTAGTTACAGATATAAAGTCCTCTAGGAGGTAACAAGTTATCGTGCACAGGTATATAGACATTTGTATGTTTTGCTCAGTAACCTACGAATACTTTAGGTAATTTTGTATTAAAGTCTCGTTTTCATCATTAAACATCGGTTGATTTTGGTTTTTCTTACATTTTACTAACTTAAAAACTTCTTAATTCTGATGGTAATTTATTGAAATATGTTACTGCAGTAAAAATAATTAATTTTTGCCTATTTACTCTTTAAATACATGTAAAACTAGCGATTTATTCCTAGTGGACCCATGATATGAGATTAATAAGATTGCCAAAGTTAGATTCAACAGCAAGAAAAATATAATTTAAATGACAAACCTGTTGCATCTGTTTGGTTCTTTATTGTTTTTAATATTCTTTTTTGTACAACGAATAGTGGCGACAGGGCATTTGCATAAGCAGAAGCCCATGCTATATATAATACCATAGTTTGCCATACTTTGAAATAACCTGTGACAGATAGTTCCTAATGACTAACTGTAATATTTTTTAAAATAACAAAAATGAATATCAAGTATTTTGTTCTATTTAATACATTATTTACATGTTTTGGCTCTCTCAATTATTTACTTCGTGTAATAGTTTAATTTACTGTCATTTATTTTTACCAATGGACAAGTTTTTATGAATGTAAATGAAATCATTTATAATTTGTTCCCAGTTATCTTCAGAGAATGGTACAAGAAATAATAATGACCCTACTATTGATCCCTGTGGGACTCCATTATTTATATGCTCGTAATTATTTCATATTCTATTTGTATTGACTATATTACATTCGATTTTCAAATATTCGATCATATATTCAACTTTGGTGAAAATAATCAGTTAAATTGATCGGTCCGTTAAAGCGCTAACCGGCGTTATTCCTCTCCATCAGTCAGTACATGTTTAAAATTAACCTCCAGATGGAAAAGGTGCCGACCCGCCCATATTACAATAAATTTGAACTAATTCCAAAGAAATTCCCCCTATTGTACCACCGTAACAGATCTGAAAGGAATCCGAATCTTAAAGAGTGATAGATGAAAGTACCTACGGAATTTCATATCGTAAACGTCACGAACTTCTTACCCCCAACAAGTTGAGGTACGGAGGACAATGGAAGGGCTACCGCAAATGTTGCACATGCCCTTCGTTTACCAACGGAGCATGCCAAAAGAATTCTTCCTCGGTCATTGTTAACGATTTACACAGGGATCCCGGGAACAATGGGATATGGAGGATAACACGCCGAAAGTCATTCGGATTGAAAGCGATACGTCTTATTCGTTTCCTCTTTTGAATGTCTTTAAGGTCCTTTCGGGGCATCTCTGGATGGGAGTGGTGCTCAGCTGCTGCAAACACGGGAAAATTAATGGATTTCTTTTGAGGACGATTATACTTATGAAAATGTTGAATGCGGTCGACGTATCCACGAAAAAATATATCAAAAGGTGAAGCCACACTACACCGTAATAGGTGATGGATCACTGCACATTTGCTGTTTAAATATTTTGTGAAACACTTGAAGAACTAGTAGATAAAGTGGAAATCCTTTGATCATTAGTAAAACTTCGAAATGGTGAATGTGAATATGGTGAAAACTCACACAATATTTAATACAGTGAACACCTTGTAACGAACGTGAGGTAGATACGCGCTTTTTCCCTTTTTCATGTCATTTGTTGTGGTTTTTCATTTTTGTTCGGCTATCTAATAAACTTTTAAAAGCTCCGGTCCGTATTGCGACACACACACACACACACACACACACACATCCAGGATGATTTATAGGCGAGTTTTATGCGCGACGTTCGGTTAATTTTTTCGATTCTCCCGGGCAATAAAAACTTAATCGGCGGTCATCACTCAACAATGGTGCGCTTCGAATGTACAGAATGACAAAAGGTCGTATGAGGGAACGAGAGAGAGAGAGAGAGAGAGAGAGAGAGAGAGAGAGAGAGAGAGAGAGAAAGATAGGTAGAAAGAGACGGTTCAGCTCTAATAGTAGTCGTTAAGATAACAGATGAAAAAATAACAGGAGTTTTAGAGCTGATGGAATTCTGTTTTAAATAGCAGTGGGTTTTGGGAAATTGTGTCGGGAAATTTTCAAAGGGATAGCTAAGCTTCTATTTATGACATGTACCAGGGAATTGTTAAAATTGCTGAAACTTGTTGATATCTGCCAAGTAGTAGTTTAGAAATGAAGAGTTGGAAGTTATTAGTTTCTTTTTTGAGAAGGTGAAATATAAAATTTTGGTTCACATTTAGCGATTTTTTATTCCTGTTTAGTATTTGCTTATAGAAAATACCATGGTGAATTGTGGATGCTCCATAAAACCTTTCATTGTCGTGGAGCCATGCATGATACAAGGTTTTATGAAATATGTTCCATTAGTAAAAACGTACCACGTTTTTCTCCTTCAATTTCCTGATTTTGCATTTTTAGGTTTTATATGTTAAAATGAAATCACAGTCAAAAACAGTTTTTTTTATTTTGTTTCAGGTAGTGATGTGATGTGACATCTTGTGCCAACGCCAGTCCCAGTGGAGCAGAAGCAGTTCTCATACACTGGTTAGTATTTGAAACCATTTTATTTCTTCTACATTATTGCAGTTTATGTAATATTTTTCATTGTTTATTGCTACTTTCCAGGTGAGTATTATTATCGACGATGGCAGAGATCTTCATATAAGGGCAGCAAGCCAGAAGCAGCTGTTTTACAAGGTTGGTGTTTAATTATTTTTGAAAAACCATTTCATTTTACTATTAAGGTTCAGTGTTACTACTACTGTCTTTTTTTTTCAGGTAAGTCTCTCCAATAGCAATTGTCGATGTCGTCGTAAAATAGCAGGAGGAGTGATCACAGCGATCTGTTGATGTTTTTCTTTTGTGAGAAAAATGTAAGTAGATGTATAAATAGGTGATGGGACAACAACAAGTATCACTACCTAATTTTAAGACTATAGAAAATGATATATGAACTTTAAACGCGCCCAATTCGGCTCTCACAGTTGGGCAGGTGGGGTGGTTTTGACCTCATGCCCAAATTTTTCTTTGATATACTTTTTCTTTCATTCTTAAAAATGAAATTCGTTGCTTAAGATTGTGGGAACACGTTGAATATGAGAATTTCAAGTCATCACAGGTATACCTGGTTTTTCTGCCAATGTGAATTCATTTCATTTTCTTTTTATGGATCTTGGCAGTGCCGATTTTATAATAATGGTAGTATTACTAAGATATATGGATAAACGGGACCGCCAATTTCCATTATATCAGGAATTTGTGAATAGTGATATTCCATAATTTTTTGCTCGATTAACGAACCTTCATACAATCAAGAGAAATGTCACATTTAATTTTTTCTCTGTTATCAAAAGTAGTATCAGGCAAAATAAGTGAATTTCCTACGCATTTATAATTGACCGGTCTTCAACTGAGGGCTAATGCACTCTTGATGCCAAATGAAGCCCTTAACAAATCCTACTTCGTGGCATTCTTTTTTACATTGTAATATCTCGATTACTCCGTTGTCAACTACCTTTACCAGGCCACATATTTAATCATTCCTATGATAAGCAATTGCTAACACATACACCTTCTGTGTTGCGAGGATTTACGTGGTCGTAATTTTTTTATCACCTCCTAAATTGAGTTTGAATAGAGAATACTCACTTACTTAACGTGGCTGAAGGTAGCAGTTCCTACAGATATACCTGATTAGAATTTTTGTGAACGCACGTTACCTTGGAGGACATTTTCTATGAATTTTATCGCGACGCAGTCCCCAAAAAAATTCAGATTATCCCGGGAACGACAAATTTATAAAAATCGCCGATATAAATCAACGGACGACGGGAGGAGGAGGAGGAGGAGAGGAACAAAAGGAGGAATACGCCGAATCCGAGACAATAAAATTAACATAAATATTCGGTCCGATGTCGTGCCAATCTTTGATTATAATCGATATTATTTCATCGAGATATTATTGCGTTTCGGATAGGCCAATAAGTCATTTTTATCGTCGGCAATTATGGCCCATTGTATTTCGAGGGAAAAAAAGCGGGCGACAGAGGAGATCGCTTTTTTTTTAAACCCGGAGCGGGAAAAAGTTGGGAACAAAAAAGGGAAAACCAGGGGAGGGGGGGAACATTCATCCGTTTGAAACAATTAATATCGCACTTATCCCTTCGAAAATCATTGCAAACAGTAAATTTCAGTTTCTTTCCGTTTCTAAGCGTAATATATCACGCGTGTCCCGCCGAGTGGATTCGAAGCCTCACAATGGAAGTACGCCACGAAATATTACCGGTCACGGTCACATAAATAATAAATTGTTATACTTTAATTTTGATTCCTTTTAGCCCGCGGGGGGCTCGCCCTAAGGGGTCCCGACTCCGATCATAATTACTACGCAGCTCGCGATGCGACGATCTGTCTTTCAGGAATTGCACGAAAAAGGGAAAAATGAAAATATCTTGATTGAAAATAGACCTTCCAATATACAAACATACGTACTATATTAGACTAACAGTAGCTACATGTAAATAGTAAAGTATTGTATATGAAGTAAACAGTTGTTACAAATTTCTCTAGGAAAGAAACTCTACGAAGAATTCTAATTCATTTTTCTCATTAAATATTAGTGGCTTAGCAATCAGCACCCTTCCTTTGAAAAAACCAGGAAGAAAATAGTAAAGCAACAAACTAATGTTTCATATGATATAATTAACCATTAAATTGCTATGCAAATATTATCCTGTGTAATAGGCCCCACGAAAAATGGCTAATTCAATTACCACAAAATACAAATACAAATTTAAAGAACATGACCGATAAATAAACTCGTTAATTTCCCAAGTTCAAGGTAAACACATGTCCACTTAAGGAAATTCATACCTGGCCATGTTTTGCGCCAAGCTGCGCACTAAGTTGCTTCACTGCGCCTTTATTCAGGAGGTCTGCGCTAGTCCAAGAGCTAATGAGCTAAGAGTAAATGCACAACATGCAAAATTAGAGTGAGTTAAGTTAAGAAGGTTTATAGAGTGTCATATAGAAACCTCTGTACAAGTTCTATGTACGATATTAAATTCATAACAGTTGCTACAGTAGAGATTTAACGCCTAGTTTTATAATAACTGTAATAACTATTTATTATATCATTATACTACGTTTATTTTATGTTACGTAATTAATTTACAGGACACATATAGCACTTGTGTTTTGTGCGCACTTTACTCTCTTTGATGGTCTTGATTTTTTCGATCGCCTGGTGTATATATATCGAGTTAACCTATATCACTGTCAGAACGTAATTCCACCGCACATAAATCTACCGAAAAATAGGCGAAACCGGTGACTGACCAGAAAAAAATAACACATAATGAACGGTTCCGAATGAAAATCTCCCCTTTCGAATATTTATAACATCAATTAAACAATTACGCGTAAGCATCCTCAAGAGCTTCTTCCTAGAGGGGGATAATTATAAACCGAGGAAATGGAAGATGGATGGGCGTCGAGGAACGCGTTCTGGGAATGTAGGCACTTTTAATCTCCGTTCGATGTCCTAATTGATCTAATTATGAAAATTTTTGGTCTCGAAATTTAGTCTAATAAATAATAATTTTCAGAGGTATCTAATGTCATAATTTCTTAGACTGTAATTCGGATGGGAGCGTTCCGGCTCGAGAGCAACCGTGGAAGGAATTAGCATAAAGTGTTAAGATATACAGAAGAGGAGGCAGAGAGAAAGGGGGGGGGGGAAGAGTGAAATCGAAACGTTGTAAAAGCTGCGAAATTTGTTGCAGTGAATTCCCTATTCAATGGAAATAGTCATAGTGTGATCACGGCACAGTCGATAAATTCTCCAGTTTTATCAGGTTTAGAATAAATACACTATGAATATTTTGATTGAAAAAAATGAAAACTATGGCGTTTTACAAAGAGCCAATAAGGGCAAACCTGTAGTGGAAGAGCCACAATTGCGTAACGTACCTTATCTAGCCAAAGCTGAATTGACGTCTCGGTTAAAAAATGATTTGTGACTATTTTCATCGCCAGGGGGTAGTAAAAGATATCGCAAATCCCCACATTACCTACTAATATAGCGTTTCTAAGCAGGTCAATTCTTTTATGATGCTTACTTACCCAAACATCCTTAAGGATACTCTTAACTCATTTCATTTTTCGTTAGAGAAGGTACCTACGCCTACTATAGCCTAGTATAGCGTTTCTAAGCAGGCCAATTCTTTTATGATGCTTACTTACCCAAACATCCTTAAGGATACTCTTAACTCATTTCATTTTTCGTTAGAGAAGGTACCTACGCCTACAATATCCTAGTATGGCGTTTCTAAACAGGCAAATTCTTTCATGATGCTTACTTACCCAAACATCCTTGAGGATACTCTTAACCCATTTCATTTTTCGTTAGATAAGGTAGTCCATCTACAATTTGCTTCAAAATACAACATGCCCCGAAATCTTGGCTGGGGATTATCAAAAAATTTATGTCGTATAATGATTCTAATACAGACCTAATTACACAAGTCGTAACACAAAATCATTTCCATAAATTTCTCAGACCATCACGAAACCCGTTCTCTCCCGTCAATATTGCGTCTAAGGCGCAATTATTAACGTTCAAGTGGCCGATAATGACAAAACCGAGCATATCCTGGGAATATCATAGAAGAAAGACCTCCTCTAGCTCTCGTATTTCCTCGATATCTTTCAACTTGAAAAGCTCTTCTGTCTCGCCGTCTCGTAGGTCCGTTATCGCTAAAGTGGCCGTAAAACACGCTCGAATAATGCCGTCTATGTGTACGTTTACGTTAATTAAATTTGGAGAATTAAACAGTAACGACGTTGTCGGTGATTGATCGAGAGGAGAGGACGTGGAGTATGGAGATATTTCGCGGGCTTTGTCCGAGCTCAATGGACGCCTTTGTTATGGTAATTAACGCGAAATAAGAGCAAAACGTATTGTTTAAAACGGGAGTGCAATTACGATCTTGCTGGTGATTCACTTTTGTTTCATATGAAAAAAACAGTAGCGCCGTTTTCTAAATTATCAGTTTAGACGCAGTTTTTCATGATGGAGGTTTATTGTTCCCTTCACATATGAAGGTACTTTATTCTGAACTAAGTAATCGTCGAAATTTTTCTTTAGAAAACACCCTGTATATGAGCCATATGGCTCTTATTTGGACTGCTTGAATTTTGAGCAATTCAGGACTAAAATTTCGAACGTTAAATTTAAAGACCAAAATTGTTTTGACATTTATGCCCATTAGGGACAAGTTGTATACAGTACGTTTTCGTATCGCGGTATTTTAACTTGAATTTTCTGACGTCACGTCTTACTACAATTAATCCGTCCTTCAAGTAGCATTTTCCAACATTTTAAAAGACCAGTAATCAGCAATCTCATGTGTACCTGCACCTTAGACGTTTAGAAATATCAACCCCCCTGATCGATTTCCTTTACGAAACCCTTAATTCCTCATTTTTTTCTTTAAGTCTCGCTTTCGACTCATCCCTTCGGTTTCTATCTTTCCATTAGGCCGTTAAACGCCCAGATAAAATCTAAACGTCCGCACTTAACGACACTTCGAGGTACCAGTAGGACACCTCGTTTGTATAAAATACGTTGGAAGGAAGCATCAAAGGTACCATGCGATAAATTTGATTCTGGGCCACTAAAAAGGAAAATTAGAGCGGGCGAGGAACGATCTGTTTTCGGAATTTAAACTTTTATTATCCGAGATGCGGGGAGCAGATAATATCGGGTGTTTCGTGTGAATCCGAGAGCACGGGGCGATTGAAAAATGGTCGTCGTAACGGCGAGGACAAGTCGATGGTCTCTCTCGATAAGGAGATAAATGACCGAGGGGGGACTTTAGGGAGTAAACTTGCGTGTGCGTCGAGTCAAGTGCTCCGCAGGTGGGTAGGAGTACGAGTCGCGAGATAAGATCTCAAAGGCAAGGATAAGTTTGGGTAATTAGAGAAGCGAAATTATCACAGCGTTTCTCTTCACGAAAAGGAGGGAAATGAGGGAATTTTCAGTGTATCGTGAGCGTTTAAAAAGGGACTTGTTGCCCTAAAACACCTTTCGTATTGAATGTTCGCAGTTTCGAGGGTCGTGAAAATTTTACTGAAGCAAAAAAAGGGGTAAACTAGTTCATGTTCTTCTCCTCTCTTCGGTTGTTCATTTTTGTCGCATGGCAAATGATTAATATTTCTCTTAGGATTACTGTTTTGTAACTGATCTTTACGGAATCGTAGGGCATGTTATTTCAGGAAAAAATAAGTTGATACAACCAAAGCTAAAACTATCTTAATCCAAAGTCTTTTAATTTGGTTCTATGTGATGTGGTGTTCGTCAATTTTGGTACATAGATATAGTTTGATGGCGTAAATGACTGCATCAAAATTCAGTTATCAAAAACAGTGATAACTATATTCAGAGTGCGTTTATGGCATCAAGTACTTCTGATTTCCCAACCTTTTTATAGCCTTTTAAGCTGTGCCATTTTATATTTCTAATACCAAACCGACCAACTTTGCATTAAGCTAGTAAATACGACTTCTTTCACCTTTAGAAGCCCATGGTAGGCGTTCGTAAAAAACCTCCCCGTACATTTTTTCTCTCGATCTCACCGCTCACCTGAATTTCTCTCCTCTTCTCTTTTCCGAGGCGACCGTTTAAAGCGTTCGAAACGTGCGCTCCGTGCGGAATTCGAATTAGATCGAGACCGTCTCCGGCAGGCTGCGAGCGAGGAGAAGAAAGAGATCTTCGTGTCCCGGACCGCCCTCTTGGCGCCTCACTTCTTCTCTGCCCTCCGCCATGACTAACGACGTTTCGATCCACGGAGGAGATTACGGGCGACGGTTCAAAATAGATCGGGGGAAGAAGCATCGAAGCGAACCTGGGGAGTTGTGGGAGTCGCTCACTGGAAGTTGATAATTTGGTCAACTGTTTGATGGGCAATTCACCATTCAGGGTGAACGAGGTGGTGACTGCTTTGAATTTTGAAGAACGAATGCATTTGCTGGTAGTGGAGCCATTACTGTTAATGGTTATTAGTGTTATTACAAATGAATGATTGTTTCATTGCATTCCTTTAGAGACAAATAGAACTGTAGTGGTCAAAATCATGAGACGGGATAAAACGTATTCTATTTATTCACAAAGTGCTATCTAGCTATAGGGAAACATATGTAATCAAAGCAAAACATTCATACTGGTCGATTAAACCAGGACAGCAGGTTGCAGCAATCATTTAAATCTGTTTAGTAACCACATCTATTAATATATGCTACGTTAATTCACTGTACTTTACAGATTGGCGGTCCACTAGTAAGATACGGTCGGAAAATGCACGATCATAGTTCGTGTGGGTCGGAAAATTCTCGCATTTTCCCGCGTCGCTTAGGATCGCTCGGTCGAGCTCCCTCGAGAACGGTGCGGTCGGAAAATGCGCAGTGTGTAACCGCGAAGGTCGGAAAATTCACCAAGTTTCCTACTTGGAATCGATCGATTAAGCTCTCACGGGTACAGCGCGGTCGGAAAATGCGCGATCTGACGCCGAGAAGTTCGTGAAATTGTTGATGTTGAGTTAGCACTCGTGTGCACTTTTCTTTAGTATTAGCGCATGCACCTTTTGTTCTTAGTGCATGTTTCTCAGTACCACTCGTTACATCGTATACTCGTGTTTGCTTTCACCGCCATTTTGTAGGCGGTATGTATGAATCTCGGAGCAATTCTCTCAGACAGCAATTTAATCCGGCGAACGGCAACAAATCGGAGAAAAGTACCGCAGATGGATTATTTAAGGAGAGATATCAAGGTGGTTGTGCGGCGCATACAAATTTAACGCGTTCCCTTTGTTTTGCGCCACGTTAAAATATGTTTTCGGCTCCCGCAACACTATTAAGGCCCAATTACTCCTGCGCTCGAGCAATTAAAGCGGAGACCGGGCCCACTCAATTATTAATCGGAACAGAGCGCACGACGTAGCGGAGGCGCTAGTGTAACTGATGCCTTTTAGGGGTGAGAAGCAGTCGCAAGGGTAACAAAAATAAATTTTTAATAGTAAAAGTACGGGAGACTGATTGTATAGACGGGACAGTTGAAATGACGTTTAAAGCTTAGTCCTCCATCATGTTTTGAAGCAATGTTGGCATTAAAACAACGTTAAATTACTAGATTCTCATTGAAAATTTCAATGACCAAAAATATTTTGGGGTTTTATCTGCCGGTCCCAAGGCACTGCCAAGTTGTACTTTTCTGCTCGTAGAGCCCCACTCGAGATTAGATTTATTGTTATTAACGTTTTGTGTAAAAGCGCTATATAAAAGAGTCCACGATTCCACGTATAGGAACGGATTTTTTTGTGCGGCGCTCGTAAAACTTTATTATTGTCAAGTACAAAACGATGATTATCGCGAGTTCGTCACGAAACGGAAAAGGACCTTTAATCCTATCGCAGGTCCCATGGCTCAGCCAACAAAGCACCAAACGAAAATATAGATCGAGATAAAAAAAGTAACGCCCGAGAGGGAATTTATTACCTATCCGATATTATCCATAACGTACGTCTATCTGTAATCTATAAGCAGCGAAATTCTAAAGGAACTGACAGCTGTATTCAACTGTCTCGCGTCCATAAAGGATTTATATTTGGAAGCGTTCTTTTTCTCTTTCTCTCTCGTCCATTAACAATGCCAATTTGAAATTGCCCGCCAGGGTTTATTTATTTTTAATGCCCCTCGAAACGGGCCTTAAATGCCTTCGAAAAAGATCGAAAAATAAGATTTAATTTTCGTCGAGTAAAAGCCTGTGAAATATTGTCGCCATATATCTTCCTGAAAAAGGGCGATAACCGATTATAAGGAAAATTCCCATAGAGAGGCGGGAATTATCGGCGAAATATGGTCCAATTAAAGGGGTTTTATTTATTTCTCTCTCATGTATTGAGTTAACTGGAAAAATATTGGATATTTTCTTCCTCGTGTTTTCCGAAATTATTTTCATTCTTGGCAATAACTGACTTGTAATTTTGGCGAAATTTAACTGGCTTAACCTGACTTAAACATTTTTAGCCTGTAGGTTATATCCTTAGCTGTTTCAAGTTGATCCTGGGTTCCTGCCAGTTCCTGGTGTCATTTTAAATAAAGTCCACTTCTGGACTTTCGACTATTTTCTGTGATCTCTGCATCAAATGGACGTTTATTTAACTTAAGAAATGAAACACGTGAACACCCCGTGGATTCCCAGCGGCTGCTATCTTCGAATCTGTCCCGTGTAATTCTCGAAGCCCGGCTGAATCTAAAAGAGCCCTCGCGCTCTTTCAACTCTGCCGCTATCAAGACACCAAAACAAACCTTAAAATACTTGAAAGTTATTTGATGAAGAGCATGCTCGCGCTTTGAATGCGCAAGGAAAAAATTTAAAAAGCCCGTTTATTCGGATCGAGATAAACGTTCCTAAGTGGAGTAGGAGAAGGGCTCAAGGGCTCGTCTCACCCTGTAATTTTATTTTTTCTCTGCCCGTCGAGCACATGTTTTTTTAGGCATATGTCTGGCACAAGTTCGAAAGTGATATGTCGCTTGCAACAGCTATAATTTAGAAACTTGTCAGTCGATCTTTATTAGCTGATAACGTAAAGGGTGGTTTTTGATATTGAACGCACCTGCTTAGACCCGTTAGTACGAAAATAAACAACAAATTTTGGCACTCAGTTCGGACAAATTCCTACACCTACATCGTATTTTGGACAAACATCCTGTCACCTGTATTTTCCCATGACGGGAAGGTAGAAGGTAATCTGATACTTTTTTACTCTCATCCTCGCCACAGCCGTTTTATAAGAGAAACTGTACGTATTAAAGAAACAACTCGAAGGTGTTGAGATCCACGTGAGATTAAAAAACCGAAATCCCTAACGCGATTCTACGTATCCAATAAAGATCCAGTCGATAACAGAAAACTTAGCGAAAATTTAAAAACAAATATATTATTCCAAGACATAATGGGTATGGTATGGTATCTTTTTCTACCTGCAAAACGTCGAGTTTCGAGAAAAACCCGTAATAACTAATGAACGGTAGATGAAAGTTAAACGGTCTGGAGTCCCTCTCTCACGTGATTAAATAATCGAAGGTATTTAGCTGCCTTTATTGCCGTCGAAAAAGGTGTTAAAAGACTCTCCCCAGAAGAATGAGAACAACAGTTTTATGGACTGTGAACGAGAGAGAGATTTCCATTTCGACGGGTTTCTGTCCACTTCGACGATTTTTGATAATTTAAATCAGAGGAGAACGGAGTTTGAATGTTACAATAACGGAATGAGGTGGTGATTTATAAGGTGAATTTTTTTAGACGTAAGGATCTCTGGAGTCGATACATACAAAGCAGAAGTGTAGTTATTTTCGAAATAACACATTATTTATAATAGTTAGTACATTCATTATTCCTTATTTTATCAGTTATGCGTAATTTATTTGATGGCCCAAGAAAATTGGTTAAAACGCAATTACTCCGTTGTGCAAAATACTAGTGATGAAACGACTTGAAAGTTCATAGAATTACAAATGTAATTCGAATTTTCGCAACCACAACAAATTATTAATTTTCCTTGAATGCTTCTTCATTTTCTTGACAATAGCTTCCAAATTGCTGTCAATTCAATTTAATTCAATCGTCGCGTTTATCTGAATGGGTCTGTCTCGGATCTGTTGCAACTTTTAACGAGAACTTGTAATGAAATCGCGACACATTTACAATGTGAATGCAAGAAGGCGCCCACACGTGTTCCCCCCTAAAAGATTAGGCCCAACCCGTATATTGTCTCGTGCAGTGGTATGTGGAAAATATTGTATTATAATAATGAGAGTAATTTTTTACAAAAGCCGGTTCGCGATTTACGCGATGACGATCACATCTTTATAAATGTGTCTAAAAATGAAATAAAAGAAGAATCTGATGACTTCATATATTTTTAATAAAATGAGTCGTTAAGGGTTTTTAGGATTTCACACAGTATTCAAAAACTACTAATAATGCTGTAGTGTAATGCTAGTAACACTAATAATAATATATGTACCAGTAGTAATAATAATAATAATAATAATAATAATGTATAGTACTAAGCGGCCTATCAGTTACCACTAATTTTTTACTTACTTAAAATACTTAATGTAAAGTGTAAGGGTTCATTACTCTTAAAAATTTTCAATATTCGACATTTTTTCCGAAAAATTCTTCATTAATACACGTTACACTTTAACCCACCTATTAATGACTTACAATGTCATGTGAATTACTTTTGTCAAATGGACTTTAAGGGCAGTTTATTCCTCTGAATTTTGGATTTTTTCCCTCTCATTTCAAAAATAGCCATATTAAATTATAACTCACATATTATGTTTTATCCCATTTAGCATCAAAAATTATTTAAAGCGGTTAAAAATATAGCAGAAACATTAAATTTTCATAACTTAAGATAGGGTAGTTAAGTTTAAATAAAAGCGTAAAATTCAGGATTAGCTTAGACTAGGTTAATCAGTAACTTAGCTCAAAGCACAAGTCATGAATTGGTACTAGTCCTAAGTTAACTGAAATTAGTTGAAAATATAATCCAAAAATTAAAAATATCAGCTTTTGGTAGGCAACTTAAGCTTAGCTAAAAGTTGAAAGTTATGAACTCGTAAGAATTTAAACTTAACTTAAAGCTGATAAAAATATAATCCAATAATTGGTAATGATCATATTAGCTTATGCTTAGAAAAACAACTCTGACATTGGCAAGAATCGAGGAGAAACTTTGGGGGTTAAAATTATATCCCCACAATTACAAATGCTCAGGTTAAGCCTAACTAAAAGCACAAATCAAGAATTAGCAAGAAAACAAGGTTCCCCAAAATCAATTGAAATATAACCTAAAGATGGAAATGTATATTAGGTAAGTCTAATTAAATGCACAAGAATTAAGCTACGACATAGATGAGGTAAATATTTTTAACCCAAAAGGTAAAAATATTAAAGTTAAGTTAGTGAAACATAGCTAAATCGACACGTTTTGAATTCGTAATTATTCAGAAATAACTTCAGACAGCTGAGGAAATAATCATTCAAAATTTATAAACATTTAACTTTAGTTAGGCGAAATACTCCTAGCTTAAAACCTCAAGTTGGAAATTTATAAATCAAAATATAAATCAAATATGCTTGAGCCATTAGGACACTCAGTTTTAAAATAGATAACCATTACATACAACTTTGCAAGAAGAGACACCAAATAGAACTCGATCGACAATTTAGGTTAATTAACAATTAGTTATTCCGTTTCTTGATTTGTAAAGTTTTTAATAACACTCATTCCCATATGTCACATTTATTCCGAATTAACTTCTAAATTGAAGTTAAGTAGGGAGCGTTTGGTTTATGGTAAAGGAAGGCCGTCTTTCAACCGTACCAATTCCCCTCAGTTAACAAGTTAAATCTGGTCCTCCGCCAGATTAAATGCAACGATAACAATAATCGAACGATAACGATTCATAAATTGAAATAACAATTAGGCACGTTGGGTCGATGACTACCATAACGAAACATTTAAAAAATGTCCGATGACAGTATAATTCAAAGAACAATAGAGTCGACGTCACCGGCGGGCCTAAATCTTCACAAAGTGCCTCCCACTATATCATTCGGTGTTATTGAATTGTCATGATTTAATTAAATTATTGTATATTGACGGTCCGAATAATGGGCGACGGTCTTCTAAAAACGGTACACATTCAGATCGAAATTCACGTGAGAAAACAATCCTATGGGGGTTTTTATCAAGAAAACGGGGTCGATTCGAATACACGGGCCTTTATTCAAATTCGAAAAGGGAACATCAACATCAACGGCTCTTTTGTTCGAAGTCCATAATGTACCTCTTCGATGAACAAAAATCTGCAGAATTTCCGTGCTCGGTTTCGTTTCTGCAAGTAATTGTTGGACAATTAATATTTTACTTTTTGTATCAGCCTACACTGAGAAAATGGAGACGAAATCTTGGCGAATTATTTCGGCCGAACCGTTTTTAATCCACCTACGCTGATAAATTTATCGATGGAACTGCAAAATTAAAAGGACATCATTTTTTTTTATTAAAAAACTGTAATTTTTCGCATTAAAATGAGTGTTGAATTTAGTACGTTCTAAACTATTTTGATCAGCAACTTTATTAGTCAAATATATCACACAAATGATATTAAGTCAGAGATATAAATCACCATTAAATTATTTTAAAACTGTAAACTGTAACTTCCACGTGAAATATACTTTGAATTCAAATTTACTAAACTGCTTTAGTGAGTGCATATTGAGCCTTAATTACAGAAGAACAAAATTTAAATAGCAACGTTTAATTGCATCTAAATTCTGAGCCCTAATTTTTTAGTCAAAGCTGTTATTGAAAATTTACATTAATTACAAAAAAAAACAGAAAATTTTAAATTTCCATTGAATAGTACAAATACGTGATTAAAATTTCGGGAAGATCGGTGAATTAGTTTCGAAAAAATCATTTGGACATTATGCAAAAAAGTGATTTTGAGAAAACTGCCCATACAAAAAAGCAAGAAAAATCTAAATAGTTTTGCTCCGAAATTCAGAAGCAGCTGAGCGCCGCCTGCCCCTAAATGAGGCATTTATCGCTGCCAAACAAAATCGAAAAATATTAATAAATATGGAGAGTGCTCTAATCGCCATAAAATTTTAACACGATGTTTATATACCACCATATTTTCGAAATCTGCCAAAAATAAACCTTTTTTTAACTTACAAAGTGGGTAGAGCCTTTAATACTGCAAGCTGTAACTTTCAAGTGAAACATTCATTAGATTCAAATTTACTAAACCCTTTTGTCCAAATGTTTTATCCAAATTTTTAGTTACCATATACGTTTAGTAAATACAAATTTACATACATATTTAGTAAAACAAAATTTAAAAAGCAACGTCGAATTGGTTCTAAATTGAAACGTTAATTTTTCATCAAAATTGATTAAATAATATAAAAAAACTTTGACTTTAACACTGGAGTGATTCTCGATTAGGGACTTCAAAGCAAGCAAATGAGAGCACAGGTAGCCCTTCAAAATTAAAACTTCAGGTAGACACTAGATTTTCATTGTATCGTGGTCTTGAATTGGTCGACGTTTCGTTTTTAGTTTGAGTCATTCTCAGGATTTTGTATCCATAATTAATCAAACATTCTGCAACTAACAAGTTGCACCTAAAACATCCTTGGTAAGTCGTCTATTCCAAACTACTTTTGTAATACAGTTATATTCGTACATTTCCTATTGAATTAATCTAAAAAATGTTGTACTCACTTAGTCTTGAGAACGTTTTAAATCAGGGACGAAACATTAACGTAATTCTGATGGGGCTACCTGAGAACCCTCTCATTCGCCAGTTTTGACTGTCCCGCTTAAATTCTGATTGCTGAATTATTTTGGAAAATTCCGCTTGGTGGAGCAAACATCTTGTAATTCCACCTTTAATCAAACTTCCCGTTGTTTTCGTTTATTTCTCCCAGTGTACAACCGGGGGGGTCCCGTAATTCGAGCCGAGTCATTGTTACGTTAAAATATGATTAATAACACCATAAAAAGGGGTTGCGTGCGGCGCTGTTAGGCGCATACAAAACTCAATTTGGTTCCATTAGTGATTCCAGTACGCCATTAGCTCGCTTAATTAAAATTATTATCTTTTCATAATAGTGAGCGCGATCCGATGATCGGGCAGATTCCTCGTCCCAGAAAGAACAAGAGGGAATGAATCGTAATTTGTTAAAACGGATCACAACAAATCTGGGCTGAGAACGTCGTTTAATTTGGTGATTAAGGGAATTTATTGGGGGATACTTCAGTTAGATAAACATCGGGGACGTTAAAGGCTTAATAATTTGCACCAGCAAACATCCACTGTTACATTTGATGGGGCTTTCAAGGAAGTTTGGATTTAATCATTGATGTTGTCGCTCGGAACGTCCACTCGATTTAAACGCGATTCTATTCGTTTTCGTTTAAATGGCTTCATCAACTAACTTCCCTTAGGGGTCCAGTTCTCCCTCACTTCCAGAAATTCCTCTCATCAGCCTACGAATAAATCACGACTGTCACACCGAAATTTGCTCCTGACGCCTCAAAAATCAAAAGTCTATTCAAGTAGAAACGAATCGCCGGCAAACATCTGGCCGTGACATTTTCAGTACCTTTCCATGTCCATTTTTACGGGGCTCAGTAAGAAAAGACACAAGTCATACTTCTTTATAATATATATGACTCTGGTAAGGTTCCGATGTGTATAATGCGCTTGTAGATCGGACGGATAAGATCTTATCCGGATCTAAGTGGACGTGGAGTGGTTTTAATGGTCACCGGAGGATCCTTCGATACGTCACGGTTAATAAATAGATTTTTCGAGTGTTATCAATACGTTTTCGTAAAGAAAAGTCAGGAAATCAGACATATTGTCAGGGAAGGTTAAGAGCGATTGAACGAGAATCCGCACTTGTGTGACATCCACTGTCGTTTTTGTTATTACCTGTTACTGTAAGTGCCTAGGTCCTCTGCGAGAGGGAAGCTCAAAAAGAGGAAAATACAAAATGGCGGTGAAAGCTTTGAAATCGTATTATGTTTTTTTATATGGGTATATTAGTGTATATTTTTAGCAATGGCAACGAAAACCTCCTTATATAAGAGTGAGTGAAAAAAGCACGTTTGTGACAGGGATAGTAAGTAACAATTTTGAAATAATTATTACTGAAAATTTAGAATATTCTGGATAATTTTGTTTGAATGATTCAATGGCATCTTTATAGACTGTGCTATTATCGCAAAAATTAAGTAATGTGTTTAAGTTCTTAAATCCAATGTCTATATGAGTTGAGATATTGTTAATAATTTCAAACAAGATCGAGATTTTCATCTGTTAATAGTTCTACATTTTTCC
Source organism: Cryptocephalus primarius (assembly GCA_963576515.1). Lineage (NCBI taxonomy): Eukaryota > Metazoa > Arthropoda > Insecta > Coleoptera > Chrysomelidae > Cryptocephalus > Cryptocephalus primarius. Next base: position 10,769,221 of record OY754943.1, on the reverse strand, counting down.
CTGAAACAGTTCAGAAAGTTTTTCAGTCAAAAGCTTCAGAAGACAGAAAGTTCTTTCAGTCAAAAGAAGAAAAATTTTGAAAGAAAAGCTTCAGGCACCTGCTGCATCCTGCAAACTCATCTGTGACATAAAAGAGTCTTGCACTAATTCCTTTGCTTTTTAATCACAAAGCAGAAAGCCTTTCTCTTCATGCGCAATTTCTAACAAAATTTTTGTTCTTAACTGCTGAAAATGCAAGTTTGTGATAGGGATAGTAACAATTGTAAGATAATTATTACTGAAAATTCAAAATATTCTGGATCATTTTGTTCGAATGATTCAATAACATCTTTATAGACTGTGATATTATCACAAAAATTAAGTAACGTGTTGAAGTTCTTAAATCTAGTGTCTATATGAGCTGAGATATTGTTAATTATTTCAAACAAAATCGAAATTTTTATCTGTCTTCAGCTTTATCAATGCGTATTCGTTGTCTCTGTGGCAGAAAATACCATTTGACCAATTAAGTCAGTGGTACAGAAGCGTTAAATGAAATTGATAGTTCTACATTTTTCCCTGAAAAAGTTCAGAAAGTTTCTCAGTCAAAAAATTCTAAAGAAAGAAAGTTCTTTCAGTCAAAATAAGAAAAATTTTGAAAGAAAAGCTTCAGGCACCTACTGCATTCTGCCAACTCATCTGTGACATAAAAGAGTCTTTCTTGCACTAATTCCTTTACTTTTTAATCCGAAAGCAGAAAGTCCTTCATGTCATGCGCAATTTCTAACAAAATTTTTGTTCTTAACTGCGGAAAAAGGACGTTTGTGACGTAAGTAACAATTCTGAAATAATTATTACTGAAAATTCAAAATATTCTGGATAATTGTATTCGAATGATTCAATAGCATCTTTATAGACTGTGCTATTATCACAAAATTTAAGTAACGTGTCAAAGTTCTTAAATCTAGTGTCTATATGAGCTGAGATATTGTTAACTATTTCAAAAAAAATCGAAAATTTTATCTGTCTTCAGCTGTATCACTGCAATTCGATTTCTCTGTGGCTGAAAATACGATGTGACCAATTAAGTCATAAGGGTTAAATGAAATTAATATTTCTATATTTTTCCCTGAAAAAGTTCTGTTGACATCAGTTTATCAATTATCAGTACCAATTAAACAATAATAATTTGATGAAATTACAAACAAAAAAGGTTTATTAAAAGAAAAGTATTACCTTGTTCAAGTAAATGTTTTAAATAGGTCGCTATTTCCCTTTGGAGACATACCAGGTCACAGTTTTTCAAATTGTTTTCAATCTCCATTACTTTTCTGATTTGTTGACTATAGAGACAGTTATGATGGCGTAAAGTAAATATATTTGTTGTTTGGGGGCATCTTCATATCTCACATTTTATCCGCAGTTCATAACTATGGGATGCAGCCTTCCATAGAGATCGTAAATCCCATTTCAATCCCATATTAGGTGGAATACATTGTCCTGTAATGACATTTTTCGGTATTGCCCTATTTCCGGCAGATATAAACACGTTTTATGATCTCTCTCCTTTTCCCGTTCGGAACGGCAATAAACCTTTTTAATCCGGATAGAGGGAAGGAGTCAAGTGTTTATCCGTCCAACTGGCAACCTAAAAATACGTCCCGAAAACAGGGAAACCGAAACCTTAAGTCGAAATTTCCTGTCCTCGTGTTACACACACGCAAACACTTCTTCAATATGCCACCACATGGTACGTGCCGGGCCTTTGTGTACGTTACGTCGGGTGAAATCCTCGCATTACCATTCACGGGACGTCACAGGACAGGAAATATCATGAGAGTGTTGTCATATATCGATGAGCGGAATTTTATTAGAAAAATAGGCGCGTCGCGGATACCTTAACGATCGTTTTATCGAGTTTGAATGCGATCCCTAACGATAGAAGAGTCGCTGCGGCACCGTTATATTAAAGAAAAGTTCGCTGCCATTTGCAATGTAGAGTTCGAAGAGGGCGAACGGGGAGAAATCTTACAAAAATCCACTTTAACGTACCGTTTTCAAGGGGGAAGCGTTCCCTAGTTCCCAAATTTGAAATTTAAGATCACAACATCAGTTGTTCTTGCTGGAAATAATTTATACACCGAATGCTAGCCGAATGGCTAAAGACCACACGTGATACAAGATTATTGAAGTTGTTTTTGCACCTTTTCATGAATCATACATTTTTCCTTGTGGATCATAAGCTCAACAATACAGCAAAGGTGAAGATGGCATTCTCGTCAATTCTTTTATGAAAATGTCTTCTTAAATTCCTAATGCATTAATCTCATAAATATTATTTGTTTATCCCGAGTCCTCTAGTAGGCGTATCAATATTTATTTACTTTTTATTAATGACGAATGATGCAACGGAACCCATCATCGTATAATTAATATGAGCCTTTATAAAACTTTAATCGATTGTCTTCCATCAAGTCCCGCTTCCATAAATAATCTCCGAAAAAGAAAATATTTACATGATTAAAAAATGTACGACGACATCGCCAGCAAACAGGCGAATTATTAAAAAAAACGAGATAAGTAGTTAGATATTCATCTGGCCATCCTCCCAGTCGAAGACGCGAGCTTTCCAAACTAGTTAAATACAACATTTACATGTAAATAAATTTGTAATAAATAACATGGAGTCGGACGTATTCATGCGACTTTTTATACTACGACCGAGTCTTTTTCTTCTCTGGCTGTCTCGACTCTTATCCTAATCAACATTTTATGAATTACTCCACCTCTTTCTTGTACGTGTAATGTTGTACTTGCTCGTGACTACCTGAATAAATTATTCGAGCATTGGTGTTCCGATGCGCGCGCGCGTTAAATTTTTTTTATTACGTAAGTAGGTGGAAGTACCTAACTATTAACAGAACGTAACGGTAATTGATTCGTTTTTAACGAGTAGGCTTATCTTTTCCTTAAATGTGAAACAATTAATAATCACAGTCAGTTTAGCTAAATATAGCGAAAGGCTCGTTTGTTTCTTACGAAAAATTAATAGTCTTGATTAAAGGGGAAATTAGTGGTATAGTTTAAATTCAACCAGTAACGGTTAGATCATCAATCCGGTGGGCCAATTGCTGGGGCGCTGGAGCCCAAAAATCCAGAGGTTGTAGGTTGAAATCGAAGGTTTCGAAGGTTAGCCCCTTTTTTTAAAAAAGCCCTTTTCACATGTTTTTTAATGAAATCTGATAGTTTCGGGAATATTTTACCAGAATTTCTTGACCGGCCTTCTAAACCGGTTTTGATTTATTGGGTTTTAAATAAATTAAAAAGGAGGAGTAGAGAGCAACAAATAAACGTAAATAATATTTGCCAATTTCATCTAATTAATTTACTGTACACAAATTTCAGTAAATTGGTGATAAGGCTCTTTAACGTATTGCTCTCTATTAATTTTTTTGTCCTCACACAAATTTAAAAGTGTCTCAATATCCCTGCTTTGTCATTATGTCACTCGTGGGTGTAAACTACCCCTTCGGTCAGGGTAGGTCTATTGTGCCTATTTTTGGCTGTTTGTCAGATGGGTGGAAAAATAGTTTCATGGATCGCGTTAGTGACTTTCTGGCAATTTGTAAATGCAGATTGGATGAAACAATATCATTGGTTAATCCTGTTATTAAGGATGGGCAAAAATATATTTTTATAGCCTATTGAGCATCCTTGGAATTTATTATTTTCTTAATCACCGAAAATTTCGTAAGTATTTTTGTATCGATTAAAAAATATTGTGAGGGGGTGGAAACTGCGCCTCTGATCAATTACCATAACTTAAAACTAAAAGGAGGTTTTTTGGGGGCATACCCTGGTGGTGTTCTCCCTTAGACATTAGGAATATATTACTCGGTAAATATGTATTTTGTTAAGAAAGTACAAGAGGGCTTTTGTTTTCCAAATTCAATGCAGAATGCTGCTCTAAATTTTCTCGTTAAATAATTTCAATTTTTTGGTCAGACGTCCACCATTAAAAAAATTCAATATTAGTTTCGTAATAAGCGACTCCAAATACTTAAGGAGCCACCCTTAGCTTCATTGTCAGTTCTTCGTAAAAGTGAGGAGTATCAAGGGGTAGTTCACCCTCAATTATTTTTTTAAAGCAGAAGGGTTTTGATTTTCCAAATTCAACGCAACATCCTCTTGATGTTCTCATCTGAAAATTTCAAATTTCTGTTTAGCCGTCGACCATATTAGATCCGTCATCTTGCATTTAATAAATTCTAAATTAGATTCGTATTAAGCGATCTCAGAAACTCAAGGAATCACCCTTATCTTCTTGGTCAGTTCTTCGTAAAAGTTTTCCTTAAATGGTTGAATAACTATCGAGGGATAGTTCACCCTTATTTTTTTCAAAAATCGAAAAAAAACAACATTTTTATAAAAATTGAAGGATTTGATCCGTTGTACTGAAACCAGTCAGAATCCATTTCTTTTCCAAAAACTTTTTCCAATCTATATTTGATTCCGTGAAAATAACGCAGTAAGAACTTGAGACACTGTGAGAAATCGATTTTCAGGAGCGAACTTAAGGAGTTTTCTCCCCTTCAAAATGCTTTTCAGGCGAAGTAAATAAATTATCTTTTATATTTCGACCCGGTACAAGATGTATCGGTTTCCTCATAATTGGAGTGGGACAACTCGAAAGGTTTCCTCGATAGAGTCACTTGACCCTTTTCATACTTCCCGTCAATAAAATTCTCTGTTGAGTTGTTGTTCCCAAAATAATTTCATTCCAACGAATTTCTCAAAGACTGAAACAAATTTAAATTTGAAGAAAAGGAAAATACCGAAAAAAGGAAAATACTGAACGGAAAAAAAAATATGACGGAAGAAAATTTTTGACGAAAATTTCTATCTAGGTATATATGGATTAAGGAACAACTTAGAATTTTCTTTGGGTAATAAGCGACAGTATATTTTCGTCCTTTCTTCTGCCCAGCCTCTTTCACCTAGCTTAACTTTTTTCCACCTCCACTATATTAAGATTCCATCTATATCCCTGCTATCTTTTTATCAGAAAACGCTAAGAATTCTCTATTAGTCGCCGGTTTCTTGAAGAGAGTTACATAGTTCCTCGTAATCATAAGTCGACATCTTTTTCAGTTCTTTTGCTACGGTTTTGTGCGCCTCGGCTTATACACTACATCCACGAATGTGAAATATTACCACTTCTTGCGGCGGCCTGCGGAATTTTAACGTCCCCGAGATGTAAAGCTTACACCTGCGTCGTACGTGAGCGCGGAAATTGTAACATGGGGTCGAGCGGAGACTTCGAATCGCTTCAGAACGATTTCCTGAAAAATTATATGTGCTCGGATTGAGGGAAAGGTTTAAAGCTCAGCCATGAAATAAATTTTGACCACAATGCCTTTAAATCATGCTTACACCTGATGCCAAGGTAATATTTCTCAACACTATTGAGGTGTGAAAGTCATACTAAGAACGTTTCAGGTTAAGTAAAGTAGTGTAATGTAATCAAACATAAATTTACCAAAAATGCCTTACAGGGTGGAAAAGTTGCTACTACAAGGATCTAACCTAAAGAGCTTTTACATTTCTGGCCCGTTTGTAATGATACCAACATGTCAGTTAATAACACAAAAGTTTAAACATAACTTCGCCAATTATCTTTAAAAAAATTAAACACCAATACTTGCGGTACATGCATTTCGTGCACAACTCTCCCCTAGTTTACATGTGCGTCGTCTCCTAATGCGATCTACTTTATAATTTACTTTAATTGAAATGTACGCTCAGTGGAATCGCTCCTCGTTGGAAAAATATCATTATAGCATTATACCTCCGGTACGCTTTGACGTTGGAAATTCCGACGTTCGTTCCAGTGATGTTTTCCCGTTTTATTGTAACGTAAGGAATGAAAAACTGCATGATTTCCCTTGCAAAAAATGACGATAAACGAAAGCGCTTCAAACGTAAAATGTCACGTTTGAAAGTAGTCGCAGTCAGTTTTGTCTATTAAAGTTAGCAACAAGTGATAACTAATCGTATATTTTTTTAACGAGGGAAAATACGTACTTGTGCTTTGGACGTCCAATATTTAAAGGCAAACCCATTAAAAATCGTAGAAGCATCTACGTATCACTAAACTGATGCAGGGGCATTGGAAATATCCAGGAAGAATCTTCCTTAATCAAGAGTGGGTATTAATCAAAATTAATATTATGAATATAAATAATAACTTTTTTGACGATTAATGATGATTAAAATTACAGTATTAAACATGTGCTTTCAAAGTCACCTCAGGAGGATATGAGGAGCATATACCATAAATATAAACGTTAAATTCTTGAAACTAAAAAATTTACATAGTTAATAGAAGCGTTTCAAAAACAATTCAATGGCAGAGCAATTAAAGTTTTGAATACCAAATATCAGAATCAAATCCGAAAAATAATCAAAGTCAATACAAGGATTATTAATATTTCTCCAACTCTTACAATTAAAAAAATGTAGAAACCTCATAACAAAAATTAATGAGAAGTTACGATTGCTTCAACAATAAGGAAATAAATGGAACTGAATATAAAATATGATCAGATCGAATGAACAAGAATTTGTAAAGTTTCATGAAGATTTAAATTACTGAAGCGATTTTCAAAATGTACAGAAGCAAACATTTTGATCAAAGACATACGTTTCTGGCAAAATGTTGTTCACAGTAGAAGAAGGGGTGACAACTACACGAGTTTCTTTTAATTTTGAAATTAATTTTTCTACGTATTATTAAAGTGATGAAGAGACATTGAAAATATCCAGGAAGAAGACAAGAATCTTTCTTGATTACGAGTGAAAATTAATCAAAATTAACTTTATGAATATAATGCAATAATTTTTTCTGACCGTTAATGATGGTTAAAATTACAGCATTAACCGTGTGCTTTCAAAAAATTTGTAGTTAATAGAAGCGTTTCAATAACCATTCAATGCCAGAACAATTAAAGTTTTAAAGGTCAAATCTTAGTTAATGCATTGGTTGATTAACAATTTCTTCAATTCTCACAATTAAAAAAAATGAAGAAACCTGATAATAAAAATTAATAAAGTATAAATAATGTCCTAGAAGTTAAGCTTGCTTCAGTAATGAGGAAATAATTGGAATTAAATATAAGTTCTGTTGATAGTTTAAAATATAATCTGAGATCGAATAAACAAGAATTTGTAAAGTTTCATGAAGACTTAAATTACTGAAGCGCTTTTAAAATGTACAGAAGCGCACATTTCACAAAAGGCATACTTTTGTTGTTCGCAATAGAAGAAGGGGTGACAACTACTCGAGTTTCTTTTAATTTCGAAATTCATTTTTCATGTTGTTTTAGCCTAATGAGAAACTGTTTCCTCGTGTGTCCTATCATATTATAAGCAAGAAACTTTGTAGACTCCTTATTTAAAAATAGGAGGTATAGGAAGCTTTAGTGTCTATTAAATGAGAACCTAAGTTATTTTGGGTCTTGAAAGAAAAATCAAAGTTTTCTAAACTTCAGCTATGTTTTGAGAAATTGGGCCAAACTCGATAAACCTCTGTAATTCAAATTATCAGGTTTGTTAAAAGAAACGTTAAAAACTAGATTGTATTTGTAAATATAAGAATAAATATACGAATAAATAATATTTATTATATAAGAATATAATAAATATAAGGAATAAAGTTCATTTATTAATTTGAGAGGAAAGTAAGAGCAATGCCAATTGTTTTAAAAAAAAACATTTAATTATTTTTTAAAGGTCACTTCATCTAAAAATCAAGCAAAGAATCGATCGAAATAACAATTAAATGCAATCAGTGTATGAGGTCGAGGATTGGAATTATAGTGTATTAAAGTGCCTGTGGTGCTTAAGCGAAATTTTTATCAAAATGTAGATTTTTTACTATATTTATTTAATGCATTTATCTTTTGGAATGCTATGAAGAAGATTGAAAACTCGTTGAGAAACTGAGTATAGTAGAGAATTTATGTTTACAAAATTAATGCAAAAGTAAAGCGATTTGCTGTAAAATAGCCACACAAAGTTATAAATATCAATACTGGATCTAACGTAGGATTAAAAATTGATCGTCACGTCGCTGTAATTGACTCTCTTTTGTAGGATGTAATATTAACCTAACAAGGACAAAAATGTTTTTAAAACTTGTAAGTTGCATTTCCGATGATGGTACTGTTCAAGACTATGAGAAAAATTTTTAAATAACGATTTCCTCTAGAACGACGCTGTTTTTACGTCTCATCGCTGTCGATTATGTTTATTAATCCTTCCACGGCAAGAGTGCATGGGAAGAGGTGCGTTTTTATGAAGAAGGTCACGAGGTTTTATATTTTATTATTAATTCTGTTTTTTATGAATACGAAAGCAGTTAGATGAACCTTGACTCCTCTCCGTTAATGCACGTTGACTTTCTAACGTTATCGCGCCGTTTGGACCTCTTAAGCGATGATGAACGTCCAATGGGACCCGATCACGCTTCAGGCGATAAATGAGTAATAATAAACAAGGCGGTTTTTATCATTGCGGTATGTAAATTAAATGTAATTTTCTAATGTAGCTCTTGAAAGAATTTTGCTCAAAATCGACTCACACGAGTTCTGCCACAAAGACACCAAACGATCTAACCTAACTTCACGCTACGCACTTTAGCTATAATCAATATTTTCAAAAAAAAATTTATACCACATTGAATACAGTCATCAATCCATTCTCAGACCTGCTGATCTAAAAATCTCATCTCTCCTCGTTAAAATCGATCGGACTAATATTCAGGAAATTGCATACACGTCATGAATTACGTGAAAGCATCGGTGCCGATTCATTTACCCGCGGACCTCTAATCACGGGATATTGTGTTTTCGCTCGCTAAGTAACGCTCACATAAACCTAAATGTTATTACTATAATCACCATAGGCCACGAGAAAAACCCACGAGAGTACGAGCGAGAGGGAAGCGGAGAGACCTGATCCAGTATTCTAGAGTAAATTGCGCCGATTATCGGAGCTGTTAATAGTTTGGGGGACCAGAGGCGCGGGTGGAAACCAGTCGTGGGAACGTTACAACCGATGAAGAAGGCGAAGAAGGAGGTGAAGAAGCATTTGAAGAAGAAGAGGCAGACGGTTACGGCGTTCGTCTTGTACGCAACATCGAAAGATATTTTTCGGGTTGATAACTCTAACGACCTTTACTGTTATTAGATAGTTTCTGAAGTTTTAACGGAATGGAAGGTACGGTACAATATTTGTCCAAAGGTGTATTCTTTTCAGAATACAAGTTGTATTCTTTGGTATTTAGAAATTTTCTATGTAATTTGGAATTTAAATTCAATGCATAAGGGATCAGAGGTTAAATGCTGAAGTTTAGAGGCATTATTGTCTAGCAGGACTGAAACAGTAAGTGGCTGAAGAGATTAGTTTTGGTTGGGAAATAAATCTGAGTGCCATAGGGAACAATCCTATACTTATTTATAGGAATCCATTACATTTCTTCTCAACAATGAGCCCTCTTTGGCAAATGTTGCGTTACAATTCTTTTTTGGTGAAATACCAATACACCAGCACATTATTATTGTGTAGGAAACTCCCGTTAAAAAGTCCTGAAACTGAGAATTCAGATTTTCCACACTTCTTCTTCTCGTTCTCGCCTCCGTTTCGTGCGTGTAAAGCCTGAAAGCTAATGCACTAATTACGGCAAAGAAAAAACTAAGAGAGAAGAGCCAAAGGCCACGGCGGTCACGAAATGCTCGGACAATACCACCGTAGAGATGCTCTCGAGATGCGTCTTACCTTCGGGCGTTGAATTAACCGACGATGATGGTACCTTACCCGATTTGATTTTCACGAGGTACTCTTACTTTCCTAAAGAGAGGACGAATGTCGCCGCGAGGGAAATGATCGAATCGCAAGAGAATCAGATGAATGTAAAATGGATATTTCCAAAAAGATTTGGTTTTCATCTGTTTTCTATCACCTGGACTATCCCAGTCTCTTTTGTAGGTACTTCGACACGACTAGCGATAAGATTAATTAACACCTAATGAATGAAATTACAGACGTGGTGAGGCGCTCGGTGGAGCATAAGTCTCGGGACTTTTTTCTCCAATCGTAAACGGCTTCAAGCCTCATCGAAATATTATTTAATTCCATGGATTTTCCCAGTCGACGGGCATGCCGCAAAAAAAATCACTACAGAAATGTGTGAGAATCGAAGAGAGCTGCGGTTAAAACAATCGGAACCGTTTACCGCAAGAAAGAATCAGAAATGATAGTGGAATCGAGCAAGTATAAGTAGGCTTGGTCGAGGGTAGAAGTGTTGATTAGCTTGAAGAGAAAATTGGGCTTCTGCCAGGACTGAGCATAATTCAGTATCTACACTGAGAGATGATAGTGTTGGTTTCACTGGAAATGAAAAACAGGACAAGAAAATCAGATCATTGAGATGTACTGGCATGAACGGCATTAAGGACTTGCATATATCCTAAAACTATCAGCAATGAGCAATGCAGTTTTCTGGTACTAACCTATGGTTACCATACATGAACATAAAACAGTCAATGACTTGGTAGCCTTGATAATTGTATGTTAAGCAGACAGTGTGAAACTACACAAATCTGCTTGAAGTAATATAAGAATTCTATCACAGTTATAGCTGTTATAGCTGTGTTACTACTAGTGTATTGTAGCTGTAGCCCAAACAACAAATGGGAAGGCACATGCTGGGAATTTCGATGAGAGACAGGAAAACCAAAAAATAGATCCGAAACAACACCAAAATCAAAGATGTGGTTGAAGCCATTACCATGCAAAAATTGAATAATGCTGGACACATAGCCCGTTGTACTGGTGACCGTTTTTCTCACTAATGAGTTATCGTGACTCCATGGATATTTACACTGCTTTACTAATTCTCTCCATCTGTTTAAATTCTTAGTTTTCCCGAGTATTGTAGAGGTCGCTCCGTTCTTTAGATTTATCCATTTAGCTTGCCCTGTTACGCTTTCCCTCACACTGATGTGATTTCTATTTTTAAAGAGAATGGAATGAGAAGGAAGAATGAGAGAAGATTCTTAATGAAATGTCCAATCGTTCTATTCAAGAATTTGTGAATGGTTTGCTGAATATTTTTCTAAAATTTGCTATCATAACATATCAGGAGTTCAGCACTTTTGAATCATTTTTCTTTGTAATTGGTATTGTGTCGATCAAAGATTATTGAAGTTATGGGCAGGTCGATCATTTATTCACTGTGATGACAGTAACAACAGTTTTAAAATTTAAAATTGAAGAAAAAATGTCGAAATTCCGTAAATAGTCGTCAAGAGCTTTCAAGTCGTCCTTATTCGTCAAAATACGGCATACTTAGGGTAAGTTATGGTCTCGCTAAACTTCAAAAAGGGGAATAAAGCCCTAAATGCCCGGGAAAGAGTTAATTCCACCGCAACCGGTCGTGATAATAATCATCATCTTTCGACGTTTCATCTCCTTTTACGCCCTCCTCGATTTCCCGGAGGGACGCGCTCCACCTTGACGTTCCACGGAAACAAAAAGTTCCTTTCTTCCTCCTTTTCTCATCAAAACCCCGGGACACCTTGAACCCGTCGGACCGTAAGAAACCCATTTAATTTCCCGCTCTCTTTCTCTCTTGATCCGTCAGAAAAAATACACACAAAACGAGTAATCCTTTTTTTCATGTCTCCGAAATAGAAGAAAGGACACACATATGCATCCTTTCAGGTAATGCACAATATCAACCCGGGGCCATTGTGTCGAACCTCCTAAGAGGTTTATCCGAGGAATCGAAAAGGAGGTATAAAAAATAATAATGATACACGTTTCTTCGGTTTGACGGTCATGGTGGTGGTCGGGAAATCAGCCGAAACAAAGGGAACCGGTGTCGGTGGAATTATATCATTACGAATGCCTAAGATTGATGAGGAATATACGAAATGACGGATAATTATGGGCGAGGAAAGGCAACAACTGCCAAAACGCGAGACAACTCTAATTACTGTGGTTTGTCTGAAGGTGTGTGTCTTATGAACTGTCATTAGCTGCTTTTGCGGACGTTGATTGAAACACTCAGTAATTAGAATCGATAATTTGTTAAAGGCGAAGGGTTAATTGTCTAGGGGAAGTTTTACTCATACCTACAATTTTACCTCAAGCTTTATTTCCATTTTACTCGTAGGTATACCAGTGGGACGCACCCAGAAACAGTATGATAAATATACACTTACACACTCAGCTGCCTAAAATTTAAGTCTCGCGAGATACAAAATCAACATTAATTGTGGCCCTGTTTAATAGAGGGAAAGAGAAAATATCTCCTGAGTTCAATAAAAAAAATCTGAATTGACCAAAGAGGCACCACAACACCGAATACAATGAATTAATCCATAATTGTTTATTTAGGTATTGAAATGAAGCGATGCGAAATAATACAAGAGGCAAAGCACAGGAAAGCATTAATGTAGATGTTGTTCCGCATGCCTTCACTCGAGTATACGCATTTACCTTCTTATACACAGGCCGTTAAAGTTATCGCTTTTTCGACAACGACTGTTGCTTATCGTACAGAACTAAAAAATATATCAATGATTAGATTTGTTCCAATGTTAATCTCATCTGTCAAAGTATGAGCACGTTTCTGATTACTATCGTTTTCTCTTTCCTTCGAATTACGTTCCTCTGCTATGCATGAAACGTAGCTGGTTATTAGCCTTTCGCAATTAGTTCAGGCACATAACTACGCTCTCAGCGGTCTTAAATTGAAAATTAACTTTCTACAGGCGAGCAACACCAGAAACCGCTACCAGATTACGAGTTATTAACTAAGCACTCAGGACGAAAAACTTCAAATTGTACTTCAAAGTTTATTCGAGGCGAAAATTTAATGCAGCTCTTACGATCTTTCTTGGGATTATTGGCAACTGAAGTGAATATAATACTTTCAGAAGCTGAACGGAATAATTACCAGTGAAATTACTTTTAGATTCACATTTACTTGTGTAGAAAGGTGGTATTTTCTATATCTGTTTAAATTTTACTATGGACCATAGCTTATAAGGGCTTGGGACTGCCGCATTGTTTTATTGCTTTAGAATTTTTGTTATTTAAGTATAACATTTTCATACAAATTTAATAATAATGAATATTTTACATATTCTTAAAATCATTCTACAGAATACAGTGCGGACCGCGGGCAGCACCCAGTTCGGCCCAATATGCCAAACATATAATAAGGGTATGGGACGTCCTTAAGGATGTCTGAAATAACTGAACTCCGCTAGATGTAGCTAACATCAGAAATCTATGATTTACAGTCATAAATTGTTTGGGCAGTCCACGCCCATACAGATGTGGTATAGTAAGGGTGTGGAACGTCCTTAAGGATGTCTGGAATAACTGAATTTCGCTAGATGTAGCTAGTGTCAGAAATCTATGATGTACAGTCATAAACCATTTGGGCAGTCTACGCCCATACAGATGTGATATAATAAGGGTGTGAAACGTCCTTAAGGATGTCTGAAATAACTGAATTCAGCTAGATGTAGCTAGCGTCGGAAAACTATGATTTTCAGTCATAAACCGTTTGGGCAGTCCACGCCCATACAGATGTGATATAATAAGGCTGTGGAACGTCCTTAAGGATGTCTGAAATAACTGAATTCCACTAGATGTAGCTAGTGTCAGAATCTATGATGCACAGTCATAAACCGTTTGGGCATTCCACGCCCATACGGATGTGGTGTTTTACTATAGGCATGTAAGCAGAGGAATAATCTGGTGATGGTAATTTCATCGCACGGCCAGAAATATCCCAAAATCTGACCAGATATTCAGCGCCCGGCGACGCAAAATTGAGAAGGAGTGAAAATAAGAAGTGGTACAGAAATTGTGGATGAAACACAAAAATAGTGGTAATTTATAATGTTAATTTGTATACATTTCAAAAAGACACAAATATTTTATTTAGAATAGGAGTTATGTATCTCCCATGGGATGATTTTTAGCAGGTTGGCCCGTAGACAAGTTCGCCTGAATGTACCCCTCTTTTGCGATCGCTTAAGCTATCTTTTTACGTCGCGTGGCCGTTATTAATTTTTACTGCATTTTTTATCCTAACAATTCCCCATGTACAAACCCTCTAACAAATTCCTGCGATTAAATATTAATCTTAACGTGACTTTGAGCTGACGAAGGTGAGAACGTACATTCCCGAATTCGCATTCTCGGATAAGGAGCGAATACGGTCGGAATCCCGCGCCTTATCTCCTCGAAAGTACCACCTCGACACTTCGGCCCGAGAGAGGAAAGAGTATTTCGATAAGGATAAACCGTAAGGGACGAGTAATAACCGATAAATCCATGACGAATGCTGTGCGAAAATTCCTGCTGTTTGCCGACGGCAGCAGGAATCGAGAGATAGCGACACTTGGGTAAATATTTCTACAGAAAAATTTCGATCGAAAGAGGAGAGGAAACGGGTGGGTGGGAAAGAGTTTTCAGTACGAAGTATGGTTGGATTCTTATGCGTTGGCGAATTTTTCACTTACATGGAGAATTTTTACGATGTATTATTGAGCATATATTAGCTAACTTTTTTGGATAATCGTCTTTGATATGCGCACTGGATAGAGAAGCTGCTCAGGACAGTTATGCTTAGGGATGACGACCGACGTTATTTCACTGTAATAAAGAGGCATTCGTGCTTTAGCTTCAAGTCAAATAGCTGAATACCATTTTACGATTTTATCATCAAACTGCCCAGAATAGGATTATTTTCACATAACACATTAATTAACAACTTAGCAATGTATAAATTCAACCAAGTTTTCCATTGAATTTTTTGGCACATCTGGCTTCATCTTATCACAAAAACCCTTCAAAGCAATCCTTTAACGTGATTGTCTCTTCACTTAGATAATCGCAAGCAATTTGTTCAGTTAAATGTGTATAAATACCTTTTCAGAAGTTAAATCGCAGATGCGCAGATCTACAGCTACTAAAGATTAATTTTGGGATTCGTTTTGTTTGTCCTCCATGTGGATCGAATCGTGGTGTTAAATCTCTGTCTGTGATTGTAAGTGACTCATGTAGTTTACACTTAGAAGAAATCGCTTAGCAAAGTTATGCAACTATTTCTGATTTAGTTCACCAACGTTGTTATCCATATAACTTACTTTCTGTACATAGGACATATAAAACTCGATCCTCTTAACTCCCCTAGGAACAAATCTGCTGTTTGCAGTACCCGTAGTATCATTTTTCTCCAATTTCCGTATTTGCACTTCAATTTGTTTTAAATTTTCCATTTCTTCGTAGAGGTTGCTTCCAAGTTTACTCCCCCGATTTCGACAGACTGTCCATCCTTTGAACTTTTTCCTGTGGTCCTTTCAAACGATTCGCCAGCCGTCTGGTTTGCTTTTAACGAAATTTCCCCCGCTGCTGAAGATAATAAGATTAGTCGAAGAGAGCTCTCTAACATGAAGATTTAGGAATTTTGCGTAAGTAACTTCACGTCGAGGGTCGCAGTTTTGTTCGGATTCATCCGGTGGCAAATGGGATTTCTCTTTCTTCCTCGCGGTAACCGTCCTGCGGTGAATACGAAGAGGGCCCTCTCAGGGATTCGGTGGAGTGGACCGCATAATGGACTTAATCCGATGCGACGTGTGCTGCAAATGTTGCGAAAACTAATAATTGTAAATTTACGCAAAAGAGATCGTCCGAAAGTGGAAAGCTTTCAGGGTTTTACCACGGGAGCAACAAATAATAATCCTCCTAATTAACCGGCCGTAATTGAATCCACGTCGGCGTTTCTGCTCGAACGGGCATGAGTAGATGAGCTTTGTGAGGAGCTCTGCTCCTCCTGCTTCTCCTCACCACATACGGAGATGTTTTGATGAAAGAAACCAACCACTGACAATTATATTATTCGTTCGGTTTTTTTTCCTCTCCTTTTAATAAGATATTCTTTTCGGTACGGCGAATTCAAGCGGCGAGAGGTAATGGGATATCGCTGGTCGACGGGTAAGGGGGGATCAGGAATTATTCTTGAGTCACAAACAGCGATATGGATGCTTTTAAAGTCATGTTTGGCTACGTTTCTGCTTTGATACGACCGAATAGGACTATAATTGATTGTTGATAAGCCACCAGCGCTTAAAGAGTTACATGATCAGCTAATGAGGAAATCTAATGTTTTTTCAGTCTTCATATTTGCAATTTAATAACAGTTACAATAAAATTAACACTTTCCAAAGCCAATTGAAGCATGCATCGAAAAAGTTTTTACATTTATTTTACGTTATTTCTATAGAAGTTTGATTCGACATGAAATCTTGTTTTACTTGAAGTATGCGATAGCTCCAAATGAGTGTTTAGAAAATTTTCAAAATTTCAATCTTTATAGATAGAATATCTATTTTTGGCTTCCAGCCCTTCGTAGACAATTTTATGGAGGCAAAAAATCATTAAGCTTCAATTATTTAAGCGATCAAGGCTGCAATAAAGATATTTAGCTTAGTTCTCATTGTTCAATAGCGCTGGGAACCAATTTTTTAGAGGTTTTATGGTTTTCTGGAATTTTAGGTTATGTTCTCAGTTGTTTTTGCCGTTTTAAATTCGTTACTAAAATTTTCCTATCATTTTTTGCATTAAGTGCATGAAAAAAAATTTAGGCACTTCGGTAGTCAATCAACAGTGTATATGAATTTTTTCAGATATTTTAATCGATCAGATCCCCAGAAAAAAAAAGAAAGTACTCGATTTGTATTGGTAGTGGAGGGGTAGGGGGGAGTGGGCGATTAATGTGATGAATGCTTTTGTTTTAATCCTTAAAATGATGCAATATTAAGAAAAAGGGTCTCGTGAGTGGGGGCATTTCGCCTGCCTTAACGGGGGTAACCCTTTAATGTTCTTAAAGCAAAGGTAGTCAAATGGTCGGTATTTAACCATCTACGGTTCGATCATAAAGTAATCGCCAGTTGCCATTAAATGGACGAAATATAACTGTGGGCTAAAGAACTTTTGTATATGTTGCTTATATTTTCCATTGTTACTTTGACCGTGTATTAGTTTCTTTACTTTTAGTAAAAATATTTAAGCGTTTAGTAAAAGAAATTTACCCTAATCATCAATACACCAAGGAAATAAATGCATGTCTAGTGCAAATCGATTTTCGCTAAATATTTTCCAAGCCAAAGAAACGTTGAAAAATCACGGAATAAACCTGAACTCTTCTATTTCGAGTCTCCTAACAATTTTCATTTTTAATCTCTACCGGTCTCGTCTATACTGAAATTTTCCGTATCGGGATCCGTACGTGTTTTTTGAACTTTATCCAGGCGTCGAAATCGCATAAATAATTCAAGTTAGCCTTCACTAGTAGATAAGGTTCCATGCAACTTCCACTTTAAATAAGTAATGACTACTCGAATCGTCCTCCAGATTTATACCTTCCGAAATATCCCATTTTATTAAAGCGGGCGCATCCCCTGTCCCGGAGCACCCTTAAAAATTTAATATCATCATATTGCATCTGGAGGAGTCTCCTCCGAATGCACGCGGCCAGAATGTTGCGTTATCGATCCCGTAGGAGATCAAAGGCCCCCGTTTCCCGCTCGTTACTCCTGTTTCCCCTGTTCGGCGAAATTTTTCGTGGGGGGACGCTTTTGATGTGCCCTTCCGCGCCCCCGCTGCACCGGGGGTCGAGGGGGTTTACAATTAGTGCGCGCCCTTATTTGAGCGAGATTATATGGACGTAATAGAGCGGCTGCTGGTGGGAATTGCGGGTGTTCCGCAAGGATTAGACCGGGACGTGTTTGCGATGAGATCGGCGCGGAATTAGTCAGCCGGTCTGTAGTGTTAATAACAATTTAAAGTTATGAGAGGTTCGCTTAAGGGCGCACGGGGACGCGTAACGGAGTGCGAAATGTTCAAGGTAGGGGGACGAAGGTTGATTTCAAATCAAGAAAGAGGAGTAGCGTAAAGTAAATGGAGGGTTCCCCGCTCTTTTGATCATATTTCAGCAACAAAGTTTAACTCACAGTTTCGTCGTTTATGAATAAATAAGGGTTGAAACGAGATAATTACTTGTATATCTGAAATTCTTGGAAAATACCCAAGTACATAGAGGCTACAACTTATCAGAGAAGTAAGTTTTACTACTATCAAGCAGTACAGCGCAAGATCCGATTTTTTTTTTTATTTTTTGATTCAATAACTGAATTTACTGTCAATTTCATCGCAAGCGCCTTGGGAGGACGTCATTATGGATTAGATAATAAAATTTGTATCAATAACCAGAGAAATAAAAGGCTCAAATTTCAAATAATCTTCATTTCTGGAATAATAAATGTCGCTTATATTAAATTATTTTACTGTTGGTACAATTGCCCCCCAAATTTTGATATCTATATTTAGTTCATTTTAATATTATATAAGTTAATTCATCAAAATTCCCTGGTTGCTCTTAGAGGTTAAGTCGCCAAAAGTGCCTTAACATCGTATCTAGCAGGTTTAAGGAAATTTCAGTTTGTTTCTCGGGATCATAGGAAACTTACCTAAATGTTCTTAATTAGAATCTAGAAGCATTTTCGTTTTCATTTCCAATACTACAGTATAGGAATTATGCCCAAGAAAGTTTAAAGGTTCGTTTAGAATTACGAAAGACTAGAACGACTATTAAACTGAATCTATAAGAATTGCAAATACAGAATTATATTTTGATTTGTAGCGTTTCAACGCCCTTTTTTGGAAAAAGTCACCTTTTTTGTCACCTTGTAACGTTTATTGAATGGCACTAGTTTTGAAAAGTGTTAGAATATACATTTTTCAAAAATTATTACGTCGAAAGGTCAGTATTTATTTGGAGCAATTTATGTAGATTTGCGAATTTCCTCTTTCTTTTGAGCCAGTAATATTCAAAATCGAAATTTAGAGCAATTTTCAAAAAATGCCAAGCGCTTAAAACTTTCCTTTATTTCTACTTTAGAGTTTCGAATTGAAACTCTCAGGTCATGTGCTTATATTGCTTTTAGTAATATAATTTTCGTTCACTATTTTTCGAATTATAATGATATTTGCACTATTGGCTTACAATTTCTTTTTCATTTGTAAATAATGTATTAAAAATCATGTTGATCGAATTTTCATAAAATCGTTTTTGAATTTCGAGATGAAAGTCTTAGGATAATTTTGTGATAATGCTATTTAGTAATTTTACCAAATTTTCTTTGTTAATTTCACTGGTTTTTAAAACATGATTTTTTTCAGAATTTTTGAAAAATCCATATTTCGGAAAGCAAGACCGTTTAGAAGCAATTTCTTTCAGGCACGATGTATGTAAAACCACATTGCAATATTTAAAAAAAAATCACACAGGAAATCCCACTTTTTTGAACTTTTGAATCCGAAGATAAAACTCACAGGATATATCGTAAGGTTTTTCAGAGATGTCACCAAATATCAGTACGATTGTTTCACTAGTTTTTGAAATATTGTGATTTTTAAAAAGGTAATAGCCTATTTTTCATGCATCTATAATAGTAAACGTTTTATTGAAGTGATTTTCATGGAAAATACTGAAAGTGCCTGAAACAATAATGTTTATTTGATCTAAAACATTAATTTATTTAGTTTTAAATGCAATTTGCTGTACGATAATGTATTTATTGCAAGATGTTAATATATTCATCTTATCTTCATCTCAAATCATGAACTAATTAATCGGATGATAGAAAAATTAGATGTTTTATACGTGCGTGCGTACGCACTTGAATTCTTAAATTGTTTGGAAAATCGATTAGACTTTCTTGGTAAATCATTAAGGTAAAAAAATGTTTAAGTGAATTTCGTAAGTAAATGTAGAGTTTAACGTTAAATTTAAACCTTTATTTAAAGTTAATTATTTCAATAATTACAGCAACAAAATCAAATATCGAAAATTATTTCAAAATTTTTACAAATTTTTGAAAATACCTGAATTCAAGTTTTCATTCTTTTTGAAATTTTTGAAGATTTTAAGGAAATTTTGTTTTCGTTGACTAGGCTAGAGATGATCCCTGGGTTTTTACCGAGGTGTTCCTCTTGAATCGCTTTTCTTTCCTTGCCTCTTGAATGGTAATGTACCAGGTTTTGTCTTGCGTAGCGAAGTTATAAATTTTACAGTAATTATTGCCGTATTATAATGCCACTTTGAACTGTTTGTAATTAATTTCTCTGATATCGAGTTGCACGAGCCACTTGTTATTCATTTACTGCCCCCAAAAGTGTCCCATAAAGTTATCAAAGCTGTAACGCGACCCGGCGGGACCTCCAAAAAGTTCATCTCGCGCCTTAATTACATCCGTTTATTCGACGTTATTAATCACAACAAAGCAGTCGTTCATATTTAGACCCATTAAACTCATTTAATCAACCCGTCTCGATAATCTCTACCAGAAAACGACGATCATTAAAAAATACAACTTTAATTTATAGATAAATAAACGAACAATAACCGTCCGACTACTGTAGTTGAAATATTATCTGGAACAGATTAGATGGTAGTTTTGTGCGCGGAACCCGGCGGCGGTATCTTTGAGGCCGATCGTTTAATTTATGAATATTTAGGAACGTTTGACTAATATGTCGTTAATGGTCGCCTTTTAGGCGGCTACCTGACTTAAGCCGAAAAAAAGATGTTCGGGGGTCTTCAGCCCAGATTGAAAAATATAACTCGCTTTAATGTAGGATTTGATGATTTAAAAGTTAAGAGTGATATTCAGAAACGACAATCAAATGTTTCTTAAATTTTTCTTACCTGAGTTAACATTTTCCTTAACTTAAAGGTTTCCTTAACTTAACCTAAGATAAGATTTTTTTTAGCTAGTACATAGTTGAGATAAACTTATTCCTAAGTAAGAACTGTTCATTTGGTCCAATACTGTCGAAAGAATAACCTCGAATAACCTATAATTTTTACTGTTTATATTTGAACTCCAAATTTCATCAGTAATGTAGAAACGGTACTCGTCCCCTTAAATTAATAATTAGGAGACTATTATTAATACTGAAAGATAGTTTTATGAGAAATATTTTAGTGTTAAATGTATGACGACCTGATAATATGATGATGATAATAATATTGCTGAAGGCAATTAAAAGTTGTGCTAAAGGAGTTATAAGCATTCCTCATTGGTTATTTAAATTAGAAATCGTCCAATTTTCATACAAGGCCGTTTCCCTCATATATATTTTTTAAATATTTTCAAACTACTATAACCTGAACTTCTACGAACATAACTTTGATATTTCTTAAATAATTTTTAAATATAAGAAAAATAGTTACTAAGTTGATGAACATCGTTGAGTAAGAAAAGTACTTAAGAATTATTTTAAGTGAAGATTTACTTATCCTAAGGACAGTTTCTGAATACGAAATCAGACTTAAGTAACCGTTTTACTTAAGAGAAATCTTAAGAACGTTTCCGAATACCGCCCTAGATGCTCAGCATATTCAATTCGTTCAAATTTTTATCCACGACGAATTCTGCCTACAAGGGAAATATCTGTGGGGTAAATTCCATGGAGAGTTACATGAATGTTATTAGGGTACATTCATTACATTCAATATAGCGTATTTCATAATCGATTAATCGCTACTTTTGTTATGTATAAATTTTACTACATATTTTATTTGCTTATTGCGTGTCATACCAATTATGTACTTAGAAAATGGTGGTACTGTCTGTAAAAAAAGACTATTGTTTTGTTAAATCTAAACGATTTTTTCAAAAAAAAAATCAAAATCATTTATAACTTTGATTTTTTGAAAACTCCTATTATACGTTTCCAAAAATCGCTTGCCTAAAATTCGAAAAAAAATATTTATATATATTTCAAGTGCCATATTTACTGTAATATGAAAAATTGATTCATATTATTAAACAAACGATAAAATTCGTTATTCGGTTGCGATTCTCTTCCCTCTCCGATAAATCAAAAAATCAAATGTGATGACGTCCGACGCGATAAATTGTGTTTTTACGTTTCCGCCTTTACATTCCACGCTAAATATTTTGACAAATCAGGACTAACGTCTTCCTGTACCACCTAAAACTCTATTTACTCTTACCTTTTCTTTTTGTGTCGAGGTATCAGGCTGAACTGGATGTAAGAAAAAATCTCAAACAAAGATCCGTCGAAATTACGAGCCACAATAGGCGAATAAAGGAAGGATTAATCCGGCCATTCTTCCTATTTTTATACGGAGATGCCTCAGAAGAAAATAACTCCCTGCGGATTTGCGATTTATCTTTTTGGCATTTTTATTGTGAGATGTTCGAGCGTTGATAATTTCGATGGAAGGGGATAATCCTAGGAGTTATTGACGTCTTTTGAACCAACCGGGATTGCGAATCTACTCGCTTTTTTTAGATTCACTTTTTCGTATTCGTCTTAACAGTAAGATTTTTTAAACCCTTTTATCATCGTCAACACTTTATATCCCATAAAGTTATAGGCTCTGCAACTCCACCCTTTATGGCATTTAAGCATTTCCAATTCCCGTGCTCGCGTGTAACGACTATTTATATTGATATTTGTACATTTTTGATATTTTACGACGTTTCCTTTTTTTAAATTAGTTGTGACTGGTTTTATAGCTCATTGTGAATCCGCAGTTATGCACGTTTATTTGGCTTATTGCCACTCGTGCCGTTTAATAACTTTTAATCGTTACAAGGAGAAAATTGCTTTTGGTAAGTTTTGATTGTGTTCTGAGAATACAAGTGGCATAACTTTTGTAAATTCGGATTGCTGTGCGGATTAAATTGGGTTGTTTCGTTCGAGGCCGTGGCGGAATAACCGTTTCCAATCTAGTGGAATTTCCGCAGAAGAAAGAATAGATTTGGGCCTGAAATGGCTTCTGAAAAATTATGCAGGAGTTTCGACGTTAACTTTTGTTTTAGCACGGTAAGAGGCGATTTAAAACTCGAAGTTTTAGTAGTTTTGTTTCTATATTGACCGAAGTATCAAGGGTTGAACCCGTTGCCTCCCTTCGACTTCACCATTTCTTTCCAAATGTAGCATATGTCCGTTTTGTATTGTAATTTGGAAAGTTTCTGCTGTAAAAACATCTTTCTTGTTAAATACCCGGCCATACAAAATTTTATTATCCGTAGGACCTTTTAAAAAGCATATACAGTTTTGCTTTTCTGCAAATGGTTAAAATGTCCAATCGACGTTATTTTATAAAGTTAGTAAGAAAATATTTCTTTCTTTCTCATTCTGATGTGTAAGTTAAAAAGTCTTTTGGTAGTAGGTTTAGCTGAAGGCGTTTTTTATGGTGATCGTGACGCCTTTGACCATCACCATAAACAATTTCCATTTCACGATGTTGGCACTTGCTTTCTGATGCGAGTAATCTTTATGTGGTTCATTCATTTGGGAATTCCGGGCATTTCCAGAAATTTTCCGACCTTGGTGGTTTTTGATCGTGCATTTTCCCACCGCACCGTGTTAGTGGGTGCCTAAGACAGGCTACGGCAAGGTTTAACGAGGAAAGAACCCGAAGTGAGGAAGAAAAATACCAAATTGGGATGAGCCCTTTAGATACCACGCAATTCGAAAAAGACGTCATAAATCTTCTAAGGAATACCAACTGTTCTGAAGAGGACATAGACAGTTAAGTGGCAAATTTATAGTCCGTCATTTAGGGAATAATCAAGGGGGCCTTGGTGGAGGAAACCTTGGTGGAACCTCAGATAAGCTGTTCCTGTACCATACCTGTACCTGTAAACTGATTAATAATTGGATCAATGGAACCACTGGCAAACCTCTATTATTGGGTTTATGAAGAGCATTATTAATCAGAGGCAAAATAATTTGTACAGGTATTTTTAGAAAAGCGATACTTTCTTATTAACTGTCGTTTACTTTATAAACCTAACGGATTTTGCCCGTCTCTCAAATACCGTTTAGGTAATCGGTTTATATTATTAACAATTCGATTGACGTACTCATAATAATCGTCATTCATCTTGGATTCACGTCTTGGAGGCGAACTTAACTTTTAATATTTTCTGAGGGATACTCAAAGTAAGATCAAACCGACCTCGGCCTCATCTCATCTTAAGGTGCACTTGGTTGACTATAAAATACCGATGACACACTAAGGTTCGCCTTAAGGTTCGAGGAATCCCTAAGGCACCATTATAAATTTGCCTGTTAAAAACTGCAATAATTATTATACATTTTATGTAACGATGATAACAACATTCGACTTTCTAGTGTATTTCAGATGTTTTCTAATTTGGTTAGGGGAAGCATAATTTTCCTCAGGCTTGAGTGCTTGAGACGTCGATAAGAAAAGTTTTCCATATGGTGAAAACTTGTGGAAACCCACAATATACTTTTATTATATTTCGATTCGAACTTAGTTTACGGAAGACGATTACTGCCACTTCGACCCGAAAAAAATAAATCCCAAAGTTTCGCCAGATCTGCGACTCGAACGGCTCCCATTCGATTCCTCCGGCTCGAAAGATTAACGATCGCGTCTGTGAATCACACAATGACCGTGTTTCGAAAAGGCAGAACAGATAGAAAATCCATCGGCGTTGAGGGAGTGATTTATACTGTCCGCGAGTAGAAGTCGCCGACATGTCGAAGAATCAAAGGATTTAAGGAATCCCTCTTTCAATTTGCATTTTTTCTCTCGACTTTCAGCGATTAAAGTGTCGTCCATTGTCCGCGTATGGAAGTATGCAAAAGAGGCGAGAGGGCGAGGGATACTTCAGTGTAATTGTCGTTGAAATATGGCCGATAGAGACAAAGGGAATAGAAGACGGGGAAATCTGAAATGAGGAATAGGTACGAATGGAATGAATACAAACTTCGTAATCAAATGAAATATACGTATGTAAATTTTAATAAGTTTTCGAACTCCATTTCCATTGACTACTCCTCCAGAAAGTAATTTAAATAACTTGAAAATCAGATCACATTTTTATTAAAATTATTAAATATTTTTTCTATTTATGATCTCTTATCGAAAGTGAGTAACACGTAGATGTGATTGCAATTGGCGCATTGAAAATTAGATCTCTTGTTTAACGCGATAATTTTTGTTTTTTTGCATCAAGTGACTGGCAGTAATTTTCACCGACTTGGCAACGTCTGATTAATTTGAAAATTTGCACACGTTTCGCGGTCAGATTACAGTACATTAATTTAGTCCTGACCAGGATCATCAGGATAAATGAGTATAGTACCATTGGTAAGCGTCTTCGCCATTTCTTCTAAGTAGTTTGTACATGTGATAAGTTCTTTAATATCCAGCTGGTAAAAGAAACTATAGCTTAAGTTGAGGTTGTTTTGTGAAAACTATCTATCATTAGTCGATCGTGAAGGAGAGGGAAAGCGATAATGCACACTTTGGCATCTCCTTAACTATAATTTATTTCTAGACGTCCTGCATATTTTTAGCTAATAGAAATGGAGAAAAACCTGAAATCAAAAGTGAAAAATCACCTTTAACCATTTGCTATTAAACTGAATAGAAGTTGGTAAAACGAAGTGTACTGAAAAAAATTATTTTTTGATTGTTTTACTTGGCTTTTCAGTGCCTAGCATAACAAGCATAGAAACTGAAAATTAAATAACAAGTTACTTTGTTCACGTCACTATAAATCTTCCCATCTCCATCACTAATAGCGACTGGATTCTAACTTGTGCCTACAATTCGCAAATTGTATTCAAACACCGGCAAAAATTCCTACATTATTAACCTTCCATTTTCGCCCCCGGCGCCACTCCGAGGGCGAGCAAAACATCCCCACTGACCAAACATCGGAAGTGGAGACGGTCCCTTCCTTGTCATCCCTCTTTGGAGATCTCATATCTCTCAAAGGAATGTCAACTTATCAATTACCGAGTCCTAAGAGGGGGGGCGAGAGAGAGAGAGTGAGTGCAAGTGGCACCAGGTCTGGGTCGACGAATGGCATTTTTCAACACAGATTTCATTTTAAGTTTTATCGGCGCGGAATAGGATCACTGGCGTTAAAAATAATTATAAACGAACCGTTGACGAGTAACCTGCGTGTAAAGAGGAGTATATTTATTATGGGAAAGCGTTCCGAGGATCGACGAGAGGTCTCACGGGACTCGAAAATGTTTACAGTATCGTCAAGGATTGTGTGAAATCGAGGTGGACGTCGAGAAAATATTTTTCCCCCTTCGCGATGTCAGTTACCAAAAATCTTCTGGAGATGTTCGGCAAAGCGCTCACGTATCGAGTGGGTATATTGTTACACATCGATAACAGATATGGTTTTACCAAAAATTTCTGGTGGAAATCATTGTAGGGATATCTAATTTTTAGCTAATAATGAATGAAGAGCGCGTAACTAAATTTCATAATAAAATTGATTGCACTGTTAACTGGTAAATACAGCTGTAAGTACTTGTTAAGCACTTGCTGTGGTAAATTTCATGGTTGTACTTTGATAATTATTTAATATAGGGTCTAATAAGGTTTAATCCGAGCCTTTGCCAAACAGTACACATACACATACTGAGGCCCTAATTGCAGAAGTTAAGATGTATTGTAAACCTTGGCTTTTCTCTCGGTTTTCAAATGTTTATCAGTTATGCTTTGATTAGTTCCAATGCGTCGAATTTCTTACATATTATTAAAACTTAATAATCCTATTCAAAATATTTTTGATATGTCTAAACTGACAATTTTTTAATAACTTGAAAGTAAATTGAAAATTGCAACTTATGCTAATAAAATATTTTAAACAAAAATCCATATGCAATGGCACTACCCTCCTCACTGTATATTTGCTAATCAACAAATTTTTTAATTAATTTTAATTCAAACCCACCCTTTCTCATAGTATGAACTAATTATCAACCCTTAAATCGAAATTAATGAATGGATTCACCCTTATTCCGCCATTACAAATTTTAACTTCATTGCGAATACCCCGAATAGCTACGTATACACGTTTATAGTATTAATTTGCCTTTACAATAACCTTGGGTATTTTAAGGAAATTATTTCCAATTTTCTCGTCTTTGCTTCGCGCTTATCAGTGACTCACGCGTTTTTTCTTCGGCCGTTTATCGCTCGTCCCTCACTTTGGCAGTTTTTTGTCGACTGAACTGGAAAAATAACTTGGTTCTTTTCAATTCACAATTTATTCGTGTAGTTCACGCGCCGGGAATGGACCTGTTTTACATTATGGGGAAGTTTGTCCTTTTATTGAATTATTTTGTAAATAAAACTTAAATTTTTCTTCTATATTATTATAGCTGTAATATACTATTTTATTGATTTTCTTCTTTTCACAGGTGAGTAGTTATCGACGGCAGTGGCATAGAACTTCAGATGAGGGCTGATATAAAACAGCAGCAACTGTTCATAAGGTTAGATTGTTTAGATCAATCTTTTACTTGACCATTAATTTTCTTTTTATTCTATTGTGGTATATCGTGAACATTTCTCTTCACTACCAATTTTCGGGTATTTAAAATTATGTACCTAATCAACAGTCTCTTAATGTTAATGTTATAGTAATGCTATATGCTAATGCTATAATCATATGATCATTTTATGCTTCTTATAATTTTTCACGTAAAAATGGTCTTGACAAAAATCACTTGAAAAACTGCTCATTTCGTCTAAGTATCATTCCGTATCATGAGTATACAATCGCGAATCATCTGATAGGCGTGGTCTATCACAATTTACGTTTCTATCCCTTCTTGGGGGTAAAAGTTGTCTCTACAAGATAGGCAAGGCTCTTAAAAAGCCTTCTGATATTATTTTGTCTTCGTCCTTTACTGCAGAACTAAAGGTGAACAAAATATTTTTTATGGTGACGTCGTGAACTGGCTAATCAGGCAAACCTTTTTCAAAATATAAAATATGGTCCAAATGGTGAAAATAAAAATAACGTTAATTCGAAAAATATCATTTGCATAAATTTTATCAATTGTAGCTCATTGACGACGATTTTAAAGAAATATTTACTGTGAACCACATTTGATCTTTCAAAGAAATGTGAAGAGTTTCTGGAGGATTTATAGAAATTGCCTTAAAATCATTTAGGGTCTTGAAAACCCATAGTTTTTAAAGTAATTTTGACACTGACTAAATTAAGAAGTTTCTAAGGAAATTATAACGCATGTCGACGACATTTATAAAAGAATCACAACTACCTGTTTAAAATGTAGCTTAATATATTTTAAACAAAGTTTTGAAGCAATTAAAGAAGTTGAGAAGTTTCTAAGACACGTTCGAAAATTATAAAGAACACGTCTTCTAAATGGAGTTACAATTTTCTTAAGGAAAACGTTTGAAATAAAGATTCAGAAGGGCGTTTAGGAAGGAATACACAAGGAATTTAAGGTACTTTAAGAAAAATACTGCATTCGAAATGTAACGTAGTTTAAAGATTTCACAAAGATTGTAATGTGTAATTGACTTCAAATAACACTTGGAGATTTTCAAGTTCCTTTTGTTTATAATTAAAGCCAGTATACTTCAATCACTATTTTGTGAAGCATTTTATTTACACATTTTCCAGGTAATTCACTAAAACCATTAATTTTATTTATAAGAGGGAAACTCTGTTTGATTTCATTTAAAAAAGCATCTGCGATTATCTTTTCTTTACCAAATGAAATTAACTACATTTAAGTGTATATGCAGATAAGAAAATTGACTAAATGATTTCATTTCTGCCAAAGAGTCAAATAGAAAAATGTTGCAAATGCATCAATTTTCCTACAGTAATAAGTGCGATTTAACCTTAAGGTTAAAAGTTAGTACCATGTATTAAGTACACCTTATTGCTATTAGTATATAACATTTTACGTAAATTCCACAAAAGGAACGTAATTGACGACTACGACTTAAGAGAGTAAAATTCATACCCTTCATGCACTCTTCTTTCATCAACTTCAGACTTAAGTTACGAAACGTGACTGAGTGTGACGTCACAACTTTTACGTTTGGAAATATTTGTCTAAAATGTTATAGTTCATAAAATTCCAGTTAAGCTTACCTACTACCATCAAGGTTTCGGTTAATCCCCGTAAAGTTCGTCGCGGCTCTCGAAATTTATTACCTGGCCCATCAAAGAAACGAAAAAATGTTAAGACAAATCCGCCACGAGAAACAACAACAAAAAAAAGGTTCATTAATATTATGATAACCATAAAATGGAGACGGTAGTAAGCCGGTAAGTTGCTTTGGAATTGTGTCGCGTCGTGCATCAACGTATCAGAAAGAAGAAAAGCTCCTTTTCGAAGTAATCGGATTAGAGAGGATCCGGCGGAAAGGACCGGTCCGGTTTTGAGGTGGCCAAATTGGATGGCTGATAGACAAAACTAGGCTTTTAACGGACGCACGGGAAAAACAACAGGCAGACACACGCTGGAAGTTCACAGAGGCAGGAATTCAGTTTCCCTAAGTGTCTTCCTAGCTGAGCCCTAACAGGTGAGGCTAATGGTAAAATGCAGCAACAACACATGGTGTACGCTTTTCTTGTGGGGATAGCTTAAAGCTTTCATAAGCTTAAAACGCAAATGGAGCCAAGTTTTTGCATGGACTGTTAAGTGATCTTATCGTGGCAATAGTGGAGCAGTGCTTCCTTCAAAATTGTGCCCTAAAAATGCACAAATAATTCCTCTTCTATTTTCCTCTAACATCACTAACAAATCGCAGCACTGCATACGTCATCCACTATCTGGTGGAGTGGATCTCTGTGTAACGGAAAAAGTGGAAATGTTCACAAAGTGGGCATTGATCAGTCAATCAAAGCGCTTAGAGGAAGCAAGACGGAGAGAGAGAGAGACGAAAGAAAGATCGCATCTCCACGCGAAATTCAAGCGGTACGATTGGTTTCGCCTAACCGATAAATTAACTTAAATTAGATCCAACCGGACGGATCGATGGACGCGTCAGGGATTCGCAATTAAGATCGAAAGGAGGCTCCGTTCGTATCGATAAATACTGAGTAATAGGGAAACGTGGGAGTATTCCTTTGATATACGTTCAGACGACAAATAAACAGGGAAAATAACCGTCCCGCTCTGGAGTTAATTGAAATGTAATGAATAAAGGAGAGGAAGCGAAGCCCTTCGCAGGACTCGTAACAGTTCCTTTTCACCTCCTTCAATATCCAATCTTCTCGGGCATATCAGACGAGAGCATCGTAAAAAAGCTGTCTCTCTCTTAGGGCTCTGGGCGCACAAAAAACATTTCAATTTTTCTGTATAATGGTTCGTGAAATCTCTAAAAAGAAGTCTTAACCCCATCTCGATCAGACAAGGGGCCTTTTTGTGTAAGGTACCTACTACAAGACGCGCACACCATACACACACGTACACCGGATACGGTGGATAACACATCTACAGAGAAAGAACTTTTTATATACTTTTCAATTAAAAAGATCCTCTATACGTTTGAAGGTAGGTATGTATAAACGGCTCAAACGTACGCTGGGTAGGATGAATGAGGCCGAGTGGAGCGAGTGAGGTGTGAGCCTTCGGAATTATGGGAATATTTTATGTAAATAAATTACTGTGTGTAAATACGAGCGGACGGGTTAGAGCTCTTAACTCGGTTTGTAAGTGACGGGAACGGGGGATATTCAATGTGGGACAAATTAGGCGCTTAGCATAAGAAAACCGCTCGTTTACAGAACCAGTTTTGAGTAATTTTGTCGTGGAAAAGAAAATTGGGTTTTATTAAGTCTGTTTTTTTCTAATTTGTCTTCCTGAAAAATCCAAAGTTTCATTTTTAATGTGAGATCCATCCAGTCAGAATTGGTCCAGTTAAAAAACAATACAATTTTATACCGAGCGCATTCAAAAAATACGTTTTTGTCCTGTGGGAGATTCCATGCCAACTGATCCACAAGTGAATGGGGTGGTTCTCAGATCCCTGCCAAAAGTATTGCATCATCTTTGGGACCACAAAATATACTAAATGCTAAATTTTCAGCCCCTAATTTTTCCCCACTTCATATTTACGGCCAATTTTGTGTTTTTTTCAATTTTCCCGCGATCTGTTACAAATTTCGTTTTATAGAATGCCAGAGCCAGATTATTTTGGGGACAAATTTCTGAATATACTAAATCGACGTAAAATTGTCCGAGGAATCCATTCCCGGCGTCAGAATTGCGATCAGACGCTTCCCCGAGCTGAAAATCGAGAAATACTGCTTTTTCGTAAAATGGACCGGAACCGACAGGTTTATTTTTTCTAAAATTTCTGCGACCCGGCAAAACTTTCCTTTTTTTGTGTACTTTAAGATGAATAAAAGTTTTCTATGTGTATTTGCGTTTGAAGCCAAAAAATCATCAAAATTCTTCTTTTTTTCGAAAAAATCTGTTTTTTCCCCGTTTGACGCCTTGACAGGGTTCTCCCCTATATTTGGCGCGAAGAAATATGGTTAGTCACTACAATACATGCCTATATATAAAATGCCTGTTAGTATCGAGAATTAGACAGTTCCACTACAGCCATTAAATTTGAGCGCCGACCACGTGTTCATTTTCAGTCGTCGTTAGAGTTCAGTGGTGTATGTTTGCAGTTGCAATTGCAATAATGGCAATGATATAGACATTACACACAATACAAATAATGCTACAGAAACCAGTGAGGCAGAAATTTGGGATTTCGTTGACAAAGTGAGTAACAATTTCTTTAAATATGGCGCGCAGATGGAGCGGTTTCCTGGTCTTTGTGTGTCGTTAACGTGACTATTAAATTTTAGTGCTTTTTTTTCAACTGGACCAATTCAGACTGGACGGACCTTACAATTTATAGTAGTGTTTAAAATGAACTTTCCATTTTACTCAAAAGTTTCCAAAGGACTGGAAGAATTTTTCATAAGTCAATAATTATTTTATCGCATGGAAAAATTCCGTGTCTCACCTCAATCTGTATCCCTCTCTTACCGCCAATTGAGGTACAGTTAGCGGAGTAACACGCTGTATCAAACTAGTCGCATGGACATCGTTTCTCCAATATAATTCTTTCGGTCTGTTTATTTCCCCTCTAATTACAAGTGAAGATCCCCTACGACAAATTATACATGTCAACCGAGTACCGTAGCCTACAGAGAAAACCATCTTTTTTAATAATGTCACTCTCTAATTGGCTTTCACAAAACTCCCAATCATTAAATGCTAATTGGTCCGCATTCCCTCGTGATCTCTAAATTAATAAGCGAGGAATCGGGATGAGATGAGGTAAATTGAAATATCTAGTTTTGGTTTATGTCGCCCATTTACGTGCTCATAACGTACATGCTGCGGAGCGTGAAATTTGTTTGGATGGAAATTAATGGCGGTTCCGGAAGTATAAATTATTATTTGGGACGTAACATTTTGTGTACGGTTAATGCTGTGCCACGATTAAACGCGCGTCTGCTTTGAATAAAACGGCGATCGGGAGATTTAAATTTGCAACGATCTGGACGGCGGGCGTTAAATTCGCTAATTAAATAGATTGACCGGAGTTTCAGTTTACACGCATGGTTTTCGCCGGAAATTGGTTTTCGTGTGTTCGGTTTAGCGAAGTCGGCAAGTGTGCGAACGTAAACTACTCAACTGTTTTTGTCATGTAAAAATGTCATTCTTTGAAGAGGAAACGTATCGAAAATTGTATCCATGAAGCATCCAAGGATGTAATTCGACGAATAATTAACGTTATATATGAAGAAAATAAAGCCCTGTAAAAACACATAATTTATGACATATTCATATTGCAAATTTGATGTTAAACAAATAATTATAGGCTGATCTGGCACTTCATTACTTTCATATTTGACACGAAGCCCACTTCTCTGAAATATTGTGTTATCATAAGTGGACCCTGGATACCTAGCGACAATATTTGATATTTACATTCTTAGGCTACATACTACCTTTAAATAACACTTTTTAAACAATTTCATCAATCATTATTGAGATAATATAAGTATCTGTAAATTAATGGAGAAAATACTCCTTCTATTTCTGTATGTTTCACTTACAGCACCTCCAGGATTTTTCATTGGGATGTGGGGACCGTCTATACAAAATGTTATACCAGGAAAGTTGGCAATTTGATTAAATTCATTCGCATAAACTTATTAATGAAGAGGGTCTACTGGGAATTTTACGACATTCCCCATTTTTTCTGCTGATGACTCTGAAATCTTTTTTATTATTAGAGACACTGTAGATTAAGAAATTCTCCTAAAATCACCAACAATAGTCTAAAATAAATATGAAATAGTAGAATAAATAAATAAAGTTCAAAAACTTGAATATAGCATAAGTAATCATTCTTTTCTTGATATAAATGCATATATAAAAATGCAACTTGCCTGGAAATTTTGCTGCACCATAGTATCGTAAACTGATTAATAATTGGATCAGTGGAATCCCTGGCAAACCTCTATCATTGGGTTTATGAAGAGCATCATTAATCAAAGGCAAAATAATATGCACAGTTGAATTTTTAGAACAGCGACACCTCCTTATAAACTCACGTTCACTATATAAATCTAACGGATTTTGCCCGTCTCTCAAATACCGTTTAGGTAATCGGTTTATATTATTATTAATTCGATTGACGTATTCATAATAATCGTCATTCATCTTGGATCCACGTCTCGGAGGCGAACTTAACTTTTAATATTTTCTGAGGGATACTCAAGGTAAGATCAAACCAACCTCGGCCTCATCTCATACTTAAGGTGCACTTAGTTGACTATAAAATACAGAGGGTACAGTAAGTACGCCTTAAGGTTCGAGGAATCCTCTAGGCGCGATTATAAATTTGCCCGTATATCTGATTCGTCAGTCCAAACGTCGAAACACCAATTACAGTTCCCTCAAATTTCCAGCGTTACCTTTACAAATTTCACATTTTCTGGTTTCAAAAATTACATGTCGGGCACCACCTTATGGCGTTCAATAATTCAGGCACGGTCGTAACGGAAAGTGTCTCAAAAATCCGACCAGAAATTGCGTCGGTTAATTCTTAGTCGGGCCCGTATTTAATAACGCTTTCGAGCGTGCTTTTAGGAAGGAAAAAAGGTGAAAAAAGCCGATCGTTCCGTAAAGTAGTCGCCATTAGCCGGTCGCGGTAATAATCGAACCGTGCCGAGAGGATAATAAAAAGCGCCTCTTATATACAGCACCTTTTATAACAATAAAGCAACGAAAACACGTGCCTAAATGTGCTGGAGATAAAAAAAATAATTATTTCACCTCTGCCGCGCTTCCATGAAAACTCTTATTTTTCAGCTCTTAAACGATTTCGTGTCGCGTTAGAAGCGATTTTACGTCTCTTCCAAATAACCACGGAAATAAATGAAGTCGACAGAATAAATTGAAAACGTCACTTCAGCTTCACCCCGAACGAAAAACTAATTTTTACCTCATTACGATCCATCCGATGAACCCTTTCGTCCACGCTCAAAACTAATTACGCCTACTGTCAGATGTAACATGTTTTTGAAGTAATTTTTTCGAAATCCTTTTTGGTACGATGAAATACGATCGACAAGTAAAAACTCGATACCATCCCAATTCCAAACTCCCTTCATGCGATCCCGAAAAATCCCAAAGTGTACGCGTAGTAACACGTGTGTCGAGGGAGTCCCCGAACGGAAACGTCATAAAGGAGTCCTACACGCCCACCAGAACGAAAAACCCTAACAATAGAGCCGAAACGGAGGATTTATAGTCAACCAAATTACAGGCTGTGGGATTCGAATATGTGTGTGTGTGTCTGTCTGTAAAATAAAAGAGTGCTCTGCTCGGATGAGCATTCTCGGAAATGATTCTTCGCATTTGAATGGGCTTTGTTCGAAGGGGGCAAGACAATTTAGGCTCTAAGTGGCGAAGGAAGCATCCCCTTCCTCAGACGGACGAAGTACAAAAAACTTTGTGATTATGCCGATTAAGAGAACGGTGAAGTACCCTGCCTTCCCTAAGGACGCAATCGATCCAATAAATGTGGAGGATCATTACGATGTAAAAACACAACAAAAACTGGCTATTATGTGCAATACAATTGGGGAGTTAAGTGCAGGAACATGTTAAATTAGATTTTCAGAAAAACCCGGGATTTTATATAGAATATCATTGCTTCGTATATATTGTTTTGTAGTGGAGGTACAAACTTACAAATGGCGTTGTTGCGAGAAAATATTAAGTCCAACGAGATTCTGCTTTTAGCATTTTGAAACTTGAGAAGCTTGAGAATTTCTAAGAGAAAATTGCCTGTAAATGTATATTTAAGACAAAAATCATTAGCTGTAATACTCCTCAATTTTATTTGAATATTTATATATGCCCTCTGAGTTTTCAGGAAATGTCCTCAAACTTATTTTAGAAATAATAGCGAAAATATACGAATAATTTCTAAATTGCATTTCAGTCCATTAAAGAAACTGGTAAAGTTTTACTGAAATCGGTAGAACACTTTGGATTTACGTCGAATTGTCATAGAAATTTAAACACTTGCCTTCTTCTTTTCCTTTCATTTTGTAATTTTTTTTTTTTGTATTTTTTCAGAAAAAATTTTGACACGAAATTCAGTTCTTTTTGTTTTTAATTTAAAAAAAAAAACTACAGCAATAGTAACGCCTAAAACAAATTATTTTGATTTTTGGAAGACAAACTATGTCCATTAATTGTTTTTTGATTTTTAAAAGAGGGCCATCATCGTCAAAATAGCGATATATTTCATTTTCCAGCGTTTTTCTGTATTATCACCTATTTTTTAGGTCTGAACGCTATTTTAAATAATTCGTTTTAAAACCTGTTTGTATAAGTTTGTTGATGTAAAAGGCTGCTGGACTGACTCAAAAAGAAATCCTCATGTAACATAGTTCATGAAAAAATATAATTTTGGTGAAAATTTCAGACCCCGAACATCCCCTAATCTCAGAAAACTGTTTGAATTTCGAAACAAATTTTTTTCTAAAAAATACCATGTTGTGGGCATTAAAACGATCTACAAAATAAAAGAAAAAAGAAGTTCCTACGATGCTTAAAACCGGAGGTATCGTCAAAAAACCGAAAATCACATTTTGTCGATTTTCGGGGTCATGGAGGGATCTAGGGTTTTGAAATTTTCACCAAAAGTACATTACTTTATATACCACGTGAATATATTTTTCGTTTTGCAAAAGAGCGGGGGAAGGGGTAATTTTCACCATCTTAACCAGCTAGACCATTTTAGGAAAATATTGTATTATTTTTTTATTAAGGACTAGAAGAAACATAAATCCTGCTCCTAGGTTTATTTAGACTCGTGTAGCTGATAGCTATTAACGTATTAGGTTTACACTATTACACCCTACGATTATATCATTGAAAGAAATTAATATGGAAGCCTCGAAAATTCTCAATATTTTATTAAGCCGTACAATTCGAGGAGTTTCAATAATTTGTGAGATTTTAGAGTTCAATGTTATATAAGCAGAGTTTTGCGATATTTTAAACTGAATTTCATGTTATTGACACAAATTTCTGAAAGCAGCTTCGAATTTCGTTAATTCTTCAAAAAATCGTATAAAATAACTGAAAAATTGGTCATTTTTTGGAAGAGTTTTAAAATTAAGACATGTAAGTATATTTTGGTAACATTTTAAACCAAATTTTGTATTGAAATAAACTGAATTTGAAAACTAAAACTTTGTTGGTTGATACCTTAATAAAATCGTATTAAATAATTTTTAGAAGTTTCGTTGAAATGGAGTTATAGCTGCGTTGTATTGTCAAATTTTGTATTATTTCAAATCCAATTACATATTTTTGAAATAAATTCAAATGGAAAGCTCAAACTTCATCAATGTTTTAATAAAATGGCACTATGTCGCCTCTAGAGGTTTTATCAAAACTGGAGTTTCGTTGAATTTATTGTGTGCGTTTCTGTTTAATACTCTTGATGTAAATAAACAATTTTATTGCTATCAACAACAGTAATACAGTCATTAGTACAATCACTACTGTGGAGAGTGAAATATTATCATTTTCAAACCACATTCCTACATTTATTGAAACAGATACAAACAAAAAGAAAAAAAGTAATAAGAAGAAAACATTGACTATCGATTTGTGTTCAGGATGTCCAAGAAAGAAATGCAGTTCTTTTAGGCATACTTTTCGAGACAAAATTTGACCATATCACATTATTCACAGGCCTGAAAAATTTTCTTATCATTGTTAATAACGTTGTGCAAAATGTTCTAAATAATTTATAAAGTTATCTGCAGAATGTACCTTATTCGTGGTAAATACTTGAATTTATAACGTTTAGAATAATCACCTGCACTGATAACATTAACATTACCGGCACGTGTCCATTTATTACCATAATTTATTAACTAAATTTTAATCAGAGTTCCCTTCTCATTGTGTATGAGCAATTAAAACAATAAACGTCACAGTTAGTATTTTATGTCCGATTTCAACTGTATTTCGGTACATTTAACCGGCGCTAGTAATGCTAGGATACGCGTCGGCGGCCATTAGCATATCCATTTTCATAATAATAGGGGTCGAAAGCAACAATCGAACAACACCTTTCCTCCCGAATTGGACAAATCTACCTACTAACGTTCCAGATATCGATCTCTCTTATTGAAAACGTAGAGGAAACGTTCGATCCTACAAGTGATTGTTAGGTAACGACCTTGTACGATAAAAAAAGAAGGAAGGAGAAAGAATTAAATTGCACATTACTTTAAAATCGATGCCATCTCTGGCGCGCTTCACTGGTGAAGTAGGCGACATGTCCTTGTTTCGCAATGCGCGTACAGAATATTCGATTATTTCGGTATAAAAACGAGGAGCGATCCTCAGGTAAATACCGACGCTTTGATTTAGCGATCTAACCCACTTTCGAGCGTCGAAAAACTACTTTCGCCCCAAATCCGAGTCGTGCATGCAGTTCCCCCTCGATTTATCTCGACGGGAAGTTTATTGATTCAAGCTATTATTAACTGCGTCAATAAATGATATTCAAACGCAGTCAAAATCGGGGTCAAGAATTAAAATTAATTTGAGCCGGAGCGCTACCGCGTTGAGTAAATTAAAAAAAGAACTCCTTCGCCCAAACATTCACGAGTAAACATTTCACTCCAGATTTACGACAAGGGTTATATTAATATTACGTCACCATGGCTTCTAGTGCAATATCGTCGTGAGCAATAAAATTCACCGGTCTAGGTATACGGTAGTTATTTTTTCAAGTCTCAACGATTACTTCCAATTAACTTTGAGAGTTTACGTTAAACGACTATGCGGTAATGGGTAATGGAATAGACTGTTTATGTACAAAATACAGTGAAGAACTCGTTAAGAGGAACGCAGAAAATTTCAAACTGACCGCAGCTAATGAGACACAAACGAATTAGATCGCGTGGAGTCGGTTTGGATGTAATTCAGGACTTTTATTGGACGAGTCGTGGAAAAAATTTCAATCTCGCAAAAAGGTAATTGAGGAATCTTCCGATGGTTTTCTCTGTGTGGCTCCCTCGAGCTTGGTTTGTAGGATGCCTAGTGAAAGATTAGTTAATATATGATTTGACTTAATGTTTTCTATGCTTTTGTTATATCTGAATTTTGTAGACAGATTTCAGTATGACGGTATTAGAATCACCATGGATGTTACGAAGGCTTCACCAGTCCAAGCAATATTAACAGAAGCTCAAGAAAAATCCTTCCCTTAACCCTTCAGATTTTTCCATCAGACGCACTTATTTAGCTTCTTTTTTGGTTGCTTTTTACTTGCTTTATCTACCAACCATCGATAGGAAATCTTACTAATAATTATTGATGAATCTATGTGCACTACACTTCATAAATATCCCGTTTATAACCAGAATTTTTATGCTGCAGTGCTCAATAGTACTGTGGTTTTCCGTAACTACCATGAATAAACCTGTTACAATAATATATCCCTCGAATCTGTCGTTATGCTATTTGAACCACCTTCCTATCTTTGAACCATTGAATATGCCTTGAAAGGGTGTACAAAAATGGGATCAAAGCATGTTAATATGATTTTCGAGGCTAAATTTTCTAAATATCTTTCCATTTTTATTTTCCACTTTTTTTTTACAAAAAGCTAATAGTAAAATGTCGCTTTAGATAATGAAAAGTAATCTTTTCTTATTGGTAAAATACTTTTTTAACGTAAATCTTTGACGTCAAACAGCGGCATAACAATGCCCTTATGTACACTCATCACAGGTACACTATCCATACCCACATTCAGTAAAGGAAATTTTATCGCTAGTTAACTGTTGCGATAACTGTAAATAACTATTACTTATGTGATATGATAAATATATGCAATTTTTTCTCTTTTTTTCCCTTGATAAGTAATTTTATTGTATTGTGTGCTTAATAATCATACATATCCTGTGATTTATATCTTGTGACTTATTCAATGACTCATTGCATTACTTTTGGTTGGTTTAACAACGTACTGGGCTGGAATAATCTTACACACTAACTTAGTTGAGGTAAACTTGAATAGGCAGCAACTTTCTAATAATACAATTTTTTGGTCGCATTGGCTAAAAATGCCGGTCAATTATCACATTGACTTGACTGCACTGATTTCTGATTTTAGAGCGTGATCAATCATATTTGTAAATTCGTTATCCTCGCATGAGAAACTCTTAAATCGCTAATTAAACCCCTCGGACTTTGAGACGCCCGACGATCGATCAATATAAAATTGGCGAATTAAGAATCCCTGTTCGGTTCAAGTTGGTCCTTTTTTTGACACTTTGAGCGATTTCCCTCAAAATCCCTGAAGTCGTGCCTGGATCGAGGCGCGTTGCCTTCCATTAAATTTTTAATTTACCTTGAATTAATAACGAACATCGCCTTTCTATGGAGACAGCGGCTCGACCAGCTTCCCGTATCTCCTCGTACATCTGCCTTATCTTCGCTTTCGTATTATGTGCGATCCGAAATTTATTCAAATTGGGTTCGTCTCCTCCGACTGGATATCCCGTTCTATTTTCGTACGCGGGGTAAGAATTAATTAACGTCCCGGTACTTCTCTCGGAGGAGAGCCCGAAGTTGTTTGTATGCATCAGGTAGCCCACGAAAAAAGACATCACCTGTTCACAATGGCCACCATTCAAATCTGTAATGCACATTTCAAAAAAAGAACTCCCCAGGTTGTTTTTTCTCTCTCCACCTCGCCGTAAAAGGAAGCGGATGTGCAATATCAGGAAATATGGGTCTGCACTTTGTAATAATATGTGTGCTATATTATATTGGATTCTTTGGGAGATAGGGACTACTGGTCGGGGAGGGGCGGGGGCGTGACGTGTTTTTTATTCCTATATCGTAGGGGAAATATGAGATTTTTCGGTGTTTAGGTAAAAGGAAGCGCTTAGATGGATATCTGATATTTTAAAGGTGATACATCTCGGGAGGTTTCCTGATTTACCTTTTTTCCGCAGGAGATGGAGGATGGCGGCCTCTTAAATTTGGAAATGTGGTGAGGCTTCAGCCGGAAATTATGTTATTTTTCAAAAAATGCAGTTATGCAATTTGCGGTAGAATTGAATTATACCGCTTTATTATTATCGCAGATTCGAATATATATTGACTTTAACATGCTGGTGTTAAGAAGCTAGACGTGCATTGATGCCTTTTTGGTACCATTTTGGACGTTAAATAGGTGATTTTAAGGCGCCAATTTGTCTTTTAAATCGGCTCAATACTAAAACAGACGTTTTCAAAACGTCCTGAAAATCCGCCAAGACGTCAATAAGGCAACTTAAGTAGGCTGTTGCTACAAAATTCGACGTCTACAAGACGTCTTTTAGCATCCTTTTGGACGTTAATCAGGCGACCTTAGACGTTTATTTGTCGCCTAAAGTAGGCCTTGTAAACATCTTTTCGAAGTTCCTCTAAGTGAAAAGAGACTTAGAACCTTCGTTTCATTTTTTTTCTCATACTAAAGGAGACAGATTTAAAGGCATCAAAAAACGTCATTTGACTTTATGAATTGCATATTATTATTAACAATTTAAACAGAACAAACCAGACGTACATCGAAGGAAAATCACACAAATGCACATAATATGAAAATAACGAGCAATACATTTAATTAAACAAATACGAAAACAGGCAATACGATAATAATATCTAGTGATTACCAAATATTTAATTAAACCAACGTATTAATTAATTAAACATAAAACTAGAAGGCAAATGCACAATAGGAACAAAAAAATTATAATAAAAAAACGAACAAAAAATTACACAATAAACTCATAGAGAAACCACACGCAAAATAATATAGTGTATATTAATAGTTATCGAGTTAATCTTGTTAATGTAAAATTTGATTACTGTCTTTGTAGTGATTAGAACACTGTTTGATAAAATTTGATGAGCCTTGGTTATTCACATTTGTTTTCTGCAAGCGTCGGGAAACGGAAGGAAAAAAGTCAAGACATACTTCCTGTGTAATTTCCATGGAAAATACGATAAAAGTTTCAAACTCTCCAACTTTCGACGATAAATTGAAACAAAAGTATCGATTGTCCCGCATGTACGTGTATTTTCCTTTTCCTGCAAGGTGCATGAACTCTGTATGTCTCTCTCTCTCTCTCTCGCTTTTTCCTCTTTTCTCTTATCTCGTGCAATATGAACATACAACATACATTACACCGCAGGAATCGGAATCAGCAGAGTGCGGCCGAAACGACGAGGCGAATTTTTATATTCATAAACATAATCTCCGTCCTGCTCGTTTCCGCTTTCTAACAAAGGACGTCCGAAGTGACCGGATACATGCTCTCGAGGGTTTGTCACACATCACGGATTTTAAATATTTGGCCTACGTAATGCGTTTCCATAGGTTAACTCTTTTACTTGTTTGATTTATGGTTAAGGGACTTGGATTTTCTGGGCGTGGAAGCCCAATTATTACGACCCGCCGAGGGATGTGAATCGTGATTGAAATTATTAGTGTGAACGGAAGCAAACGAAGTTACGAGCAGCTAGAGTGGTTTATTAAAAGCCGAAATGGGGTGATTGATCGAGTCAAAATATTCGAAACATGTTTTAGCCACATTGAAAATATCAAAGAATTGTTATTAGATTAGAGTAACTCCTTTTTTAGCTACGGTCCTTTTTATTGCATAAAATAGGTCATTTTTGATACTGGTGGGGCAAATTATTTCTACAGATATCCTACACAATTTCTGTTATCTTTTCGTTTTTACAAGTTTTTTTGCACACCACCTAATAATAGATTTACGTCATAAAGTAACCACGTTTCATCTAAGTAATAAATTGTTCTTCCCGCCATTCAAAACCTTTTATTTTTTCTTAAATGTTTCTTCC
Organism: Cryptocephalus primarius; assembly: GCA_963576515.1. NCBI lineage: Eukaryota > Metazoa > Arthropoda > Insecta > Coleoptera > Chrysomelidae > Cryptocephalus > Cryptocephalus primarius. The sequence goes on along the minus strand of OY754943.1, from coordinate 10,726,798 downwards.
TTCAACCAATAATATGGTGTTTTCTAGGAGGCAAAGCCATTTTATTACATTTTTAGAATAAGAGTTTTATGAACCAATGTTTTTTCCCGTAGAGAGAAATCAGTTTTTCTTGCCAGCCAAAAGTTGACATGATTGTCCTCATGTAATATAAATTACACTAGAAAACTAACGTTAAACTAAACGATTGCACAAATAGAGATATCACAACATAACTAACTTGTCACAGCTTGAGCAGAGATTTTGTACATATGGTAAACGGTCTTACGATACATGATCTATGCCTATTTTCTACGAAGAATTATTTACAATATCGGCCCGAAGTAGGCACTTAACGAATTAGTCTATCTAAACTACCATACATTAAGTGTAATATCTAATAATTATACCAGACAAATTGGGAACGAAGGAATTATCTTTGGAATTTAAGAATGGGTAGATTTACTCGTTTCCTAAGTGTATTTATCACCATGAAACGGTAGATAATAATAAAAAAAAAAACAAGTAGAACAATAATGATGAGAGAAAGTATTACACGTAATGAGGAAGACAGTTTTTCATTGAAATGAGTGATTAATAAGTATCTGTTTCTTGATACATGTGCCACTTGTAAAATTAACTCGTTAAGGATTGTGTTGTAATTATGATAATATAAATTTTTGAAAAATAATGCGTATTAAGTAAATTAAAACCATGTTTATTCACAAAAAAAAAAATGCTGCGTCTATGCAGTTGATAATTGATGTACGGATAACGGAGGTAATAGCATAGTTTGATGTAAACATAAAGCTTGATTGCTGAATGACGAGGGAAAATAATTTATTACATTCCATTTTTTGTATTAATGCAGGTGTCTTGCGACAGAAAATTTTTGCCTGAGACCAAAACGAAACAATTAAAATCACAGACTGACAGAACGCAAAGTCTACTTGTAGGATCTTTTTCCAATACCGGAAAAGCAAAAGAGCAGCAGAAGTTTTATTTTGAAATGTGTGAAGCATTTATCGGCGCAGATATATCTTGATCAAAACTGGAAAATCCCAATTTTCGATCTTTTCTTGAAAAGTGCATGAAACAGACGAAAGCACGCTAAGGAAAAACTACGTTAATCAGGTGTTTCAGCAAACTAATAGTGAAATTCTTCACACTGTGGGTAACAATTTAATGTATTTTCAAGTCGATGAAAGCAAGGACTCAACTGGTCGATATGTTGCAAATCTGTTAATTGGCTCTTTAAATTGTAACAAACGTGGTATATCATATTTAATTGGTTCAAAAGACTTACAAAAGACAAATAATAATATCATCACCAGATTTATACACGAGGGTTTCATTAACTTTTCCCTTCCTGAACCAATCCCAACAGGAAAAAATAATTTTGATGTTATCAATTTGAATGATGTTATATATTTGATGTTATCATTATCAATGTTTTGATGATATTGCTTTATGTCTCTAATAGCGACGAGATCATTTTCTTGAAGGATTCGGTGTTCCTTGTAGAAAGTGCTATAGTGGATGGGGCGCACTGACAGGGAAACCCCTATACGAAACATTGCGGGAAGAACGCGTCTTCTCCCTGCTAAACTTAATATTCCCGCTTTTTTGAACATATTTTCCCCACATCCATTCAAGCCTTTAGGAAAGAAATATTTCTCGACAACTACCGTATCACGAACACCCCCGAAACTTACGCATTTAAAACTTTCCGGGATCATTCCGCCCGATTTCTATCTCTTCTATTTCGGGTAAAGTTTACTACCCTTACGACGCGTCTCGGGCGCTTCCCCGGCCGAGATGTTGTAGTACAGCTTGTCGGGGAATTAACGACGCTAGAAGACCCCTTATCGTGAAAAATTGATACACGACGCCTCGCCCCCGGTCCCTCGGTCTAAAACTAGATCGCACAAAAGCGTATCACGAAAGAAACTTTTTTCATAACGGCACCGCCGGCGAGATATCCCTCATCAAATATTAACACATCAATCGCACATTATATTTGTTTCAATTTATATTTAATAGTTCCATTCCGAAGGGGCGAGCGGACACAAATCAACCCCTCGTTCGTTTGTATGCGCGAGGGGGTTGTAATGTTCCCTGCGTTTCGATCCGTGGCAGATCACCTGTTTCTGGATACGAGATTGCGACGAGATTTCGGTGGATGATTCACCGATCGAATATGTACTTGAGCGCAAGGGAGGATCCACTTGGTTACCTTCGATACGCTCACCAGAGGGGTAGACGAGATGTAGAAAGGTGATTCCGTCGAGGAAATGACACTGCTTCCAAAATGTGCTCTGGAAAATTTAAACCTTCACAGTAATGAGTAAGGCTGGGCAAATGTGCTGTAAAAATTGGTCATTATATGCACTTTCTATCCAGTAAAAAATAGCTGTTTTATGGAACTGAATATGCTGTATAACTCTAAAATATGTCTTCAAATATGGATGTTGTAACGTATTATGTACATTATATGCCTAAACCTGTAAAGCTCGTACATGATGGTACGTTGCTTATTTTTTATTGCCGCAAAAAGCTCACTTTCTTATTAAAGCAGGTATAGAGATATTAATCAGTTGGAAGTATTCAAAAAAGTGTATTTAACTAATCACGAGCAACGATCACTTTACGACATCAACTTGATTTGCCTAATTCTTTCCGCAATATTTAGAAACGACGATGTATAGTACTAAAAACAAACAAAAAAAAAATTTAAATATTTATTTTGACTACTAAACAAAGAAAAATACGATATAAGTACACATTTAACCTGAAATAATATATTTACAAAATATGAAAGCGATACCTAACAACCTAAGTTAACAAAATTATTGCAATAAATAATCATGTCCTTTTCAAGATTTTCTAAAAGAAAACTTCTTCTATTGTCTTGTAGGATATTTTTATATCGCGAAAAACTCGTTTCAACATCACATAACGTAATGGCGTAATATTTAAATGGGGTAGATTTTTCCGAACCATCTGGTTTCTGATTATTACATCATTTGATCAGTCCTCTCCATCAATCACTTTTCGGATATATTGCAATAAAGCTAAATCACAATTTTTTGTGAATAACGAATTCAATTTTTCAGATATGCGTGAACATACGAAATTAATTGACAATTTTATACGATCACGGAAATCTTTCACTAATGAAAGTAACTCTGATAGAAGAAGATTTTGTTCTGATTTTTTAAAATCATTGGAATTCTGCTAAAATTGGCTTTAATGAAATTTAATTGAATAATTAATTCAGATTTTTCAAAAGGTTGTTTACAATCTGCTATACACTGACTAGAAGTTGCATCAAAACTTTGAACTACATTTGTGAATTGTCCAATATACTCAGTATAAAACCATGCTGCCTCAAACCATCTTCCCCATCTAGTTGGGATAAATTGTGGTGGAAAAGAGTTGTATTTTAGGATTTTGCAGCAAAAATGACGAAAATATACTCGGATATGCTCTTCCATGTTAAAATATGGAACCTATATGCGCTTATGCTGTAAAACTCCAAAATATGTAAAACATGCTAATTAGAGTTTAGTTTTTTTAACTAAAAAAGTCATGTAATACGTTAATATATCATTTTGATCTAAATATACCCATAAATAAAAAATATACGATTGTGCTTTTGCCCAGCTTTAGTAATGAGTTAGGTTTGTTTTGGTTTACGGATCTTGGCTTACTTTATCGTGATTTCGAACAAATTTGCTTCAGAAATCTTCATACTCCATTGTACATGTGAAATTTTAGCAATATGTGCAATACTGTTTATTGCGTGCAATATTGTTTATTGCGATATTGTGTATGTGCAATACTGAAAATTCTCCTTTTTTTGCTTTTTTCTTTTCTTCAAACTAATAACGCGGTTGTTGCGGTCTAGGAGTTTTTATAAGGGCTCATTTTATTCGTCCTGATTTATGTTTTCAAAATATATAATTGGAAATTTGAATTTCAAAGATCCTCCTCCCTTCCAGAATTGAGTTTGTAAAATTGTCTCAGTTGTCTATAAAATTTTTAACATTGCGAGGATAAAAAATATCCATGTTGCTGGTAATTTTTCACGAATAAAAAAAACCAAGAAAAGTTGCTCTCGAACCATTTTCAACCGAGTTAGCCTTTTTTTTAAATTCACTTGTTCATGGTCGGTTTTTTTTGTAATTTTCACCTATTATTCAATGTTTAAACAATGATCCCGCCATTTTAAACCTCTACTTTTTGGCCAATACCACTCCTTTTCACTTAAACAATAATTTAAAAATGGTCCCAATTCTAATCAACTCACAAGATTTACGTGCATTAAGATTTTATTTGCCTGGGCTACATTGCATGTAGCATTTGGAGTGACAAAACGAGTAATTTCACTGGGTGGAACAAACTTGTGGATTCCAGCATTGATCAAAGCTTGGAGGCGTGCTCACGATCGTGCTCATGTGGAGCTCCAACATTATTTTGTTATCCTTTTATTTGTTGCAGCCCTCTGCATCTCCCCAAGTCCCCTCGATTGCCTCATAATTAAACATTTCCTAATTACATCAGAAGAAAATTCGTTGTGTTCGTTTACTGATTAAACTCCCTGACGAATTCCTCCGTCTCTCCACTCCAAAACGCGTACGCCTCTTTGACGAGAGTTTGTTTCGCGACCCGATTCAATTCCGAGATTCTAACCTAATTAAGACGAACAATACAATTAAATTCGCCGTGAAGTATGTTAGGAAATATCAATTAATGTGTCCGTACCATGAGATCTCTTTGAAAGGGACCTTTTAGCTTGGGGTGGGGGGATGGGGATGGGATCGTTCGAGCGGCGAATTCAACAACAAATTACTACCGAGGACGGGGTGGGGGTGGACTTTTTCCGGCACAACAAACGGTTAATTTATGGTTTTAGAAGCGTTGGGAACAGATTGTTTATGGCACTTTTGACCATTTGCTTTTTGGTGCTTATTTCTTTTTGCGTCGAATGGAGACGTGTTGAGGTATTCAAGAAGTTCAATTAATGGAGAGATTTGAAGAGGAGTCTTCAAGGAGTTTTCGACATGCTTTCATTTGTTTTATTTCTCGTTTCAAGAAAACTTAAATAGTGAAGAGTGCTGAAATGTTTTTCCATCTTTCGACTTGTTTACTCCAGTATTACTTTTGTGGTGATCTGATTAGACCAATGGTCACGTTGTAACAATTTTCCTAACTTACATTTCTATTTATGTCAGAAAATCCCAAAGGTAATTGATTGAAGTTGTGGATATTCACTGATGAAACTTTAATTAAAATCAAAAGATTAAAAATTTATTATTATTTTTGGTTATCTTACTTAAATGATCACCGCCATCGTTATAACAGTAAGTACATCCAGTCAGGGACCTCGAAATGATTTACTGTTAGTATTTCAGCCAAATAATGTTGTAAAGATTTCTGATCGTTACCCTGCTTTTTGCCTGGACTGTTGTCCCTTATCGTTCCCGTATACTAACCTTCTTCCTCATTTACTAAACCGTTCGCAAGTGATATAACGTTATTGTTTTCCTATCACTTTCCGTTCCCAATTTCCCGTGAATTACCCCCCGTCGTCCCCGAAGATATTCCCAATCTGTATTATTAGAAAATTCTATGGGGTAGTTACGTAGAAAGGGAACCTCTCGAATGGGGTCCGCGTCTCCCAGGAGATATTAAGGACCCCAACTTGCCCCGATTAGGGGCCCTGCGTATCGACAAATCCTGGACCGGGAGTGCTAAGTACGAGCTTCAGATATGCATCTTATTAATATTGGCGTAGGTTCGAATAATAACCGGGAGTATCGGGGAGTTTATCTCAGCGTAGATCCGGGAAACTTCGAGATTTAAAGTCGGTATACGGGACAATGGGGAAGTGCTCGAGATGACGTACGATTGGGTAGGGAGATAAATAAATAGATTGTTATGAAAAAAATTTTCTTTTTACTTTAATGCGTAAGTGATGGAATTACTGGCTTCTTAGTGCAGTTTTCTTATGAGCGCGAAAATGTTTAATTTTGAAGCACTAATTTTTTAATTTAAATCTTTACGAATTTTTAAAGTTGTGAAACGGAAGTGCGAATGAAGGAAAATTGTGTTTCCTCGATAGTTGGTACAAATTTTTATTTTCAGCGATGCCTCTTAAAGATTTTTCAGTTATCACTTTTTGTTACTGTAACTCTCATTTCTATTTTTTATACTTTACGTTTACACGTTATATGGATATATATAAAACAATACAAATTTAGAAAATTAGGGTATAACAATTTTTATTGAGATTAAAGGATATCTACCTTTGGATCCAGTATTCTATGTATTTAAAAATGCAAAATTTACATGAAAAAATATCTGAAAAAATGTACTTTTCCCTTATTGGGAACTTATTTTCCTTTTTTTTGGGTATTTCATAAAAATTATACGCAGTAGTCAAAATATAATGAAAACCCAATCCATTGAAACCAAATAAAATATTTATATGACTATAATTTCTATGAAAATTCCAATGTTTCGAAAATCAATATCACAAAAATCACATTTGTGACAACACAAAAAAATTCCAGTTCTGCTAAGACAAATCAGTCTTTTGTCGAATACTGAGGGAGATGCTTGAGCTTCAAACGCGGGTGAATAACGTAATTTGTTATTTATTTTTCGGGATTTGTAAGGAACGGTTCCCCTATTTGATAAACACAAGCTTTAACTCAGTTATTTACCATCTTAATTAACTGTAAAAGGAGACGTAAATTCGAGACGCAACAACTTCCTAATGAACAACCCCTATAGCTCCCAAACAACATAAAAAAGCGCAACCAACCCCCACAAATCATATTTGTCAACCTAATTTCAAATTTAATCCCGAGTGGAACAAATTCCAGCTTCCACTTCCCGTACCGGAAACATACAATATTACTTGCAGATGTTTGTTTTATGTTTTTTCTCTCGCTATATACCTACGCCCTTAAAAAAATTAAAGGGACTCGAAGAGAAAAAAGAGAAGGGAAAGAAGTGCAGGAAGTCCTTGGTAACCCAGATTTTAATTTTCAATAGGGTGTAGAAGGTGGTTGTAAAAAATCTCTCACAGCTTTGCTTCCTTGTACATGTGCAAGCATATACTGTGCGGCGTGGGTGAGAAAACGTGAAACCCGAGACAATTGACAGGTAAATTTAATTTCGGAGCTGAACAGATGAATTAATTGAAACGTTTCCAACTCCTACAATTAATTTAACGGAACAATGTTAATTTGTGGTAAACACGAATTCGCAACGTTCGTGCCTGCTACGTTTTATTTCAATTTTGTATCACCATGATCGTTTTTTAAGCAGACTTTTGTCTCTAATAATCGCTGGAGAGGAGTTTCCTGTGCTCCAACGTGTCTGCAAATTAAAGGCAATTCAGTCGATTCCGATTCTTTACAGTGGAATGAACGAAATTTCGTTTACAATTACCATTTGGCCTTTCAAAAGTTCACTGAAACAGTTCAATAAAGTACACATTCTGGGAGGTCCCTGAAGATTAACTTGTGGGCCTGAGCCATAAGCTCAAAGTAAAAAATTTAACGACTCCAGATTTCTCTTTGAGGCCCTTTCTTTTTTCCAAGGTGTATTATTGAGTTAACAATGTTTGAATTTTTGCTGAAAGGGGAAACGAATTTCAAAAGTACGTACATGATTTGCCTGCTGAAATATTCAAGGCAATCATCCAATCAGCCCTGCTAGTGCAAATAAGAATTTTTCGGCGGTATATTAAATTTGCTGCCCCCTCAAGTGTTTCCCGTTAAAAGGGAAACGTTGTCCTGAAAACGGGGCCCTCTTCCATCAAAAATTCAAACCACCTAGGGAAACAAAAACTAAAACTCACCCTCGCCTATTCGAAAATATTAAATATTTAAGTGCCTGCTGATTACTTCTCTGTTTACCTTGCAGAAATTATAAGAGCCATTCATCCCCGGGATCAAAAGATATTTCCTAAGGGAACTTCTGCCTGCTTTTGCATGCGAGGGGGTGACTGACCCTGCGAAATTTCGCGGAGAGCAAATACAAGCGGGTTTCCTCCTTATTTCGTACTCAAATTGGGAAAAGAAGTGGGATCGTGGGGGATTATGCGTCCGATTTGGTTATCTTTCAGGAACAGTAGGAAAGATTATACGAGGATTGCTTTAACGTACACCGGTGCAAAGGGGGAATATCCGTACTCTGGAATAAACGGATATGCATTATCTTTAAGGAGGGATTTAAAAAATGTAAAAAGATTATTTTGAAAGGAACGCAGTACGAAAGCAAGTTTAGAGAGTTCAACCAATAGGAGCAGATAGAAAACTATCTGCTGTAGATTATGACTTGATTTAATCAGAAGTATTAGTTTAAAACTGGACCTTCAATAACTCGAGCAGGGTCTTAAGATGGTAGAGTAGGGGCAAAAGTTCCACAGGGTGAGTCGAAGAAAATGCAATATTCAAAAAGTTTCAATAGGTTTGATTAGATCCTAAAGGAAGCTTTTGAACTAGTTTTATCACAAGAAACATTTCATGCAAGAAATGGGAAGACGTCATCTCCTTTTGTGCAAGAAGTACTGGAAGTATTTATCGATTTGTTTATTATTTTTAGAGCCTGGCACGCAGCTAAAGAGCCAATAGGTGTACTATTGAGCCAATATCCGACTTTATATCGACCTCTAGTATCATCTGCCATAGTAGTACAGCTAACATGGTACTGGACCAAAGTGACCTATGGACTTTGCCTCGCTGACATACATAGATGTGGATGATGGTTCGATACGGTGGTCGTTTTTGATCGACGATTTGGTCATTGTCCAAAGGTCAGTTTGCTCCAGTGCCACGTTAACTATACTACTTACCATTTCTCGCAACAGAAAAACCATTTCCTATTAAATCCCTTCATTACTCGACATTATCTATCTTAATCTTCCCCTTTCCCTCTCGAGATTTTTCTCCTCTGGTCGCGCGCGTGACTCACTTTTTAAACTCTCGTTGATGGAAATCCAAAGCGATGCACCCCGAAATCGAAAAAAATCGAATTACCCATCCGTAACGCAATCGTCAGGAAACAACATACCTCGCGCGCCCTCCGCCACTCACCCTCACTCATTTTGTCTAATCCCATGTAATTCAGTACACCCCCGATGGTGATTAGTGCGTCCCCTGTCCTCTCCCTACCCACCAGAAATGTCAATAGAATCGAGTTAATCGAACGTTCGTTAGGAAACTATCGGACAAAAAGTAACGATGGAATTGGGAGGCGGAGGGGAGGGAGAGAAAGGGAAAAGGGAAGTATCGTCGTCGCGACGCCAGATTAGGTTGATTAAAGTGATCCGTCTCTTTGTGAAGATCAGGAAATACGTACGACGTAACAAATCTTGGAGTTAGAGGCGATTTGGCTTATGTGCGTGTATGATCGCTATCTTGGCAAGATTGACATCTAATAGGGTGATGAGGAAGGCATTATTGCTACTCGTTTGGTAGAAAGACAGATTGTGGATTTTTCCGCCTACAAATTACTCATTCCAAGTGCTTACAACTTGTGTAAAATATTGCATTTTCATAACGAGGAAAATAGTTGAAAACTAGAGCTACTTCTTGCCCTTTGGAGTCATACCTTGCAGTTATAAAACGTGCATTAATTCGGCAAAAATAGAAGAAGCTTATATATTTTTTTGATTCAGTTTACAGAAGTCTTATGGTAAAAAGTTCTCTTCATAAATTTTGCCGCTAAATGATTATCAATTTAAACAAGTTTAAACAAGGACAACTGATTTTTTGTAGATGAATTCAAAAATATCAAATCGTTAATTTTGTACCCAATTGACTTAAAAGTTGCTTAACCAGAATCTGATGTAAAAAATTCAAAATGGCTGATTCAAGATGGCCGACTTTTAGGAAACATTTTATTAAAAATGGCCATAAACGAGGAAAATTATAACCCCTTTAAGGAAAATTTGAGTTTTAAATTGTAACTTATACGTTTGTAAAGGACCTTGGATACTTTTAAAAGAGTAGACAAAAAGCGCTAAAAAATTCAAAATGGCTGATTCAATATGGCCGACTTTTAGAAATCATTTTATCAAAAATGGCCATAAACGAGGAAAATTATAACCACTTTAAGGAAAATATGAGCTTTGAATTGTAACTTATACATTTGTAAAAGACCTTCGATACTTTTAAAAGAGTAGACAAAAAGCGCTAAAAATTCAAAATGGCTGATTCAATATGGCCGACTTTTAGAAATCATTTTTTTAAAAATGGCCATAAACGAGCAAAATTATAACCACTTTAAGGAAAATATTAGTTATTAAAAATGGCCATAAACGAGGAAAATTATAACCACTTTAAGGAATTATGAGATTTAAGGAATATGAGATAAAGGAATATGAGATTTAAATTGTAATTTATACCTTTGTAAAAGACCTTCGATACTTTCGAAAGAGCAGACAAAATGCTCTTCGGGTTCTGTAGCTAACAAAATTGATTAAATGCTGTTCCATAAAAGTTTAAGTAAATATACTTAGGTAATTTTGTTGATTTTGCGCACGCCAGACACGTCAAATAAATTCAATATTTCTGCTTTATAAAGATAAAACATAAGACTTTCAAAAGGGCTATGTAAATTTTTCTAATTGATATTCCTTTTAAGTTCCTGGCTTAACGTCGACGGTAATATTAAATCCCCGATCGGCGAAGTTGGATTTTCTCTACGCTTTTCCCAACTTTGTATTTTAAGTTAATTTCGGTAGTTAATTTTAAGTTTCTGAATTACATAGTTGCAACTTTATCTCTCGAACGTTAAAAATGCACTGGGCACTTTTCCCATCTGGTTATTACAGCGGCCTTAAAAACTTAGGAATACACAGATTCCTTAAACTCCCCAGCCGTGAATAACTGCATTATGTAAGAACGCTTTCAGGAAGTGAAGGGAATATGGAGCGAACTTCCAGCCTCCGTACTTTTCAGATTCAAATACGTCGGTGGAGTTTTACTTTTTCGCGCTGTATACGAGTTTTTATGGCTATTCGAGACTTTCCTAACAACTTCCCTAGAATCCGTAGCGGCTAAGGAGAGCCGTAAAACGCGGCCGCCATAGGAAAATATTAGACTTTTAAATCGGACATAAATTGTCATACCGGCTCCCGGTGCGCGTCCGATATTATTTATTATAACCGATGGGGGAACGCGCACATATTTCAACGGGAATTTAAAAATGCACGGCTCGAATAGAAAAGGGAAACTGGTTCGCGTTTTAAATTTCAATCGCGAGAGCAAATTAACGCCATGAATGAAACATTATTCGAGCTGCTGCGATAGGAGAGTCGGTCTCCGGTTTTTCAGAACCTGCTTTTAGAACGGCCGAGACGAGTTCCCGGGCTGGGAACGAATCTGAAAATTCGAAAAACGTGACGAAAGGCCCACGAGGGGGATGAACCAGGGAAAGGGACTCTCTTAGATTAGACACGTTCGTAGTTTGGAGGTTTTTGTGTTCGAGGCAGTAAAAATACGCGGCTGTCACTTCGGCTTTTATTATTGTGTTAATGCAGAGTCCTTCTATTTCATTTCAGCGGTCGGGGATAATTTTGAAATATACTCACTGTCATGCACGAATTAAGATAGTAGGAGCGTGAAATAGTATGGGTGATAAATTCAAAGTGTTAAAAGTTCAAAACTTGGAATTATTGCAGAAACTTACACTGCGACGTTAGGAGTGGTACAATGAATTATAACTAGCCTTAAGTAGGGAAATGCGTATTTCCATATATTTCTGGAAAGGTCCGACCCAATGAATGTTTGCAGTTGTACAGTTTCAGCATAATTTAAATGACTGCTCGCTTTTCTATCTGAACTGCAATTGTGTTCTAACAGTAATGATTTCTTCCTTTCAATTAGCACATTGATCAGATCGATTCTAAATTCACCATTAAACGTGAGATTTTCTTTAGTATATTGTTAGTAAACTTTAGATACGATTACATTCTACAGAACACAAAAGAAGCAGGACTACTATGAATAAGTATGTACCAGACTTATTTTTATATAAGAATATTCTATTATAAGCATTAAAACAGCACTTAAGGCAGAACTCCAATGCGATAGAACCAAAAATACCTTGAAGATTCTCTAATAACAGAGTGAAACATAAGAAAATTATGAGCACCCAGAAAACCTGACAAAAAATGCAGGAGCTGAAAATTCCATAGAAAGTTAAATTGAGACAGCTAATGCAGACAAGGAAGCAATAAGAATAGTAAAGGAAGATGTGGAAAAACATTACGTTGTAAAGACACACACCCAATCCATGGCATATTCTTCAAGGAAGCTGCCAGTTGAATAAAAATATTGTAGGAAATATTAATGAACTGGAGTTATTAACAGCTTAATATTTTACTGTGCTGCAATGGCAGTTACTACAATAGTTGATGGAAAAATAACAACACAATGCAAAAGCAGTATAAAAATTAAGAAAAAATCAGATTACAAATACAAACTAAGGATCTGACTGAAGAGCCAACCTAATGACAATAGAATCAGTGAAGAAAATACTCTCGTAGACTGAACAAGCGCATTAAGAAAATGAGAAGGAATACCAAATGCATGCTAAACACGATAAAATCAACGAAACCAAAAATGCAATCCAACAAAACTAATGCCATTGAACAAACCAATGAAGAGATATCAGGACTTTGCTTCATACAAAGTAACTAATAAAGAGGAAGAGTTCTATAAGACCCTGATCAAACAAATTTAACAAACAATGGAACACCTTCACAAAATTGAAAACTACTCGACCGTAGTGTGGTTTGAAGGTGTATAACCCAAGGAAGCAGCATCCTGGGTTAAAATAGGATTAAATGGCAATCATAACAGCAATTGCACTGATACACATATTGCAAAAGCCTTTAGTAGGTAGTGTCAAAATGTCAATACATATTAGCTAGAATTACAATCTAAAAACGTGCTTAGTTACCATATTCAAAATGATCAAGTAATAGGCTCTATGAGCATTGCACCAAAAATCACATCAGACGCAGGAATTTCATCCCCTATAACTAGTTACATGTTCTCTACAAGTAAATTATAGTATAACAGAAGTTTTGGTTTCTTTTCCCCGGCATAGAATGGTTTAGATGCATATAAATGTTCACTATCTTAAGCTTCTGTCTTCTAATTGTAATATTTGTATATATGCAACACATGGCTTGTTTTGGCCATGTTCATGTTAAGACCGTTAAGACATGTTAGAATTGGCGGGGTAAACGTAAAGAATAGTGTAACTTTATTATTACTTGCAGTACGAATACATAAGGATTTCTTAATTACTTGGCAGATCAGACTAAAACATGTAATCGATGCTGTCGTCAAGTATTTGTATGTATTTGACCCACCCTTATATCTGAAAAGGACAAACGCAAACTAGATGTGTGCTTACGTCATTGGCCAAAAATATAAAGTTTTCTAGTTCTACATTGTTGTCATAGTTCTGCTTAATGTTTTATCTTCGGAGCTGAGGCTTCAAAAATGTCTGATACTGTCCAGATTTTTTTAATTTGCACAGAAACGGCAGTGCTTCTTGAAGAATTGCTCTCATGACCTCATGAGATGTATCCATTTTATCTGTCTGCCTTCTCAATATTGCAGCAAAATTTGTTAAATATTCATCGTTTCGGGCTCGCTTGCATCCTTCGTTACCAACAGAACCGACGTTAATCCTAACTCTAATTCCATTTCGCGCCAAAACAGTCGTAACATCCGTACTCCTAAATAAAATATGCATGTGTAACTGGGGGCGTTCATGACCCGTACGAGACAAAATTACTCGACGCGGTTCCCTCGTCCGTGGGGCATCTACCCCCATAAATCATTACAGGGAATCCGAGTCGCTACCGAAATGTGCCCACACTTCTCTCAATATCTCATCGCCACATGTTGCGGGGGTCGAATTTTGAAAGGAAAGAAGAGCTTTTCGTTCCAATAGTAGCAATAATAATAACGCGGGCACTTCGGGTCACAGTTCGCGACCGCTTTTAGTCTCGTCTTCCTGTTACACGAGAAAACGTCACGACATGTGGCCCCATAAAGGACGACTCGAACGGACTAATGAGGCGAACCTGAAGATTCCTTGCGGTTCACCGGGAAAACACAAACAGAGGCGCAGGGCGACACGTGACGGGAAAACGGACTGCCCACATAACTCAATAGGGTATTTTTAAATCTTTTAAAAATCTTACATAAATCTGCTGGAAACTTTGGTTAGGTTTTCAAGAAGGTGTTTTCCATTTCCTTTTCCTTTTTATTCAAAACCGTTTCGGTGTTTTGCAGTAGAAAAATGTTGGGTTACAAAATACATTTTTTCGCGACTCACTTTGGTATCGCGTACTTTACAAAAGAGTTATCACTCATAAGCACGTGGCCTAATTCTCGATCTAACTTAATTAACGTTGTATGCAAGGAAACATGTACTTTTGGCATTTCGGTGTGTTCGATATAATTGATAAGGTATAGGTAAACAGGTAAATTCGTGGCATGACTCATTGTATCTTAATAGAGGAGTAATTTTCGTAAAACCTCTATTTCGTTTATGAGAAATACTATTATGGAAAACTTGGGAGATGATTATCCCGACTTAACGAGAATTGCCGCTGAGTAGGTCGGTGATCAACTCATAAGCAATTGCAAAGGGACAGGTAACAATGATGGGCTTATGGTTTATGGACCTTTGATTTTGGGAATTTTATGAATAAGTAATGTTTTCATCACTACACTTGCCCCAACATTATAGGTGCGTTTGTAAGTAGAAAATTGGCAAAATAATGTTACAAGTAAGTAATAATAACAAAGATAGTTGAAAGTATGGCTTTTTTCTGGCATTTTTCACAAATTCTTCCATAAACCTGTTGATGTAAAATATCAATACTTCCAACATAAACATTTCTTTTTAAAATTATGTAAAATATTTAAGGTTAAGTTGTTAGTTATGCGACAATTTCGTCTACTTAATAGTTCTTAATTTTCCTTTGCAGAGATGCAAAAGAATCTTTTGGAAATGATGCTGTTGGTTTTGTCCCAAAGACTATAGCAACGTTTTATGGGCGCCCATAAAACATCATACTTGAACGTTAAGGATGTCCATAAAACGTCCATTTAATATGCCTAAAATTGTTAACTTTTGGATAAAGAAGGGTGTTCTTTGTACTTTTAATGGGATTTTCGCCCTTCTAGTTCCATTTCTGCTTTTTATGTTCGTAGAGCCAGTTTCAGTTAGTTACCATGTGAAGGAAAAACAATTTTAAAAATCCTATGCCAATATTGAACTTACTGAAGAACACTACAGTAGAACTGAATCGATAATGGAACACATTACTGGCATATAGTAGAAGTTTACTGAAAGAAAAAAAAGGGAATCAGTATTAAACTGGGAAAGTGTCCATATAATACAGTCCCTAACAGTATGGACATCGAGGAGGAGGAGGGAGGTAACATGGAGGATGTTAAAAAAACTAATGCAATGTTGACCTGCGACTACTTCGTTATTTGCACCAAAATATGATGCCTATTAAGCCTCAGTAGCTATTTCAGATCCCTGCTACCAAAATAGTGGCATCATTTGCAGCTAATTAGCACCTTCAACACTAATTTTTTAGATCGTTGAGCAGTAATGGCTACTGTAGCTACGGCCGCAAATAACATATGCATTTTGCAAAAACCATCCCTTTCTAGTAAAATCCACCTCCAAATCCAAAAAACAAAGGGTTTGGTGGGTGGGGGTGGCTTTCGCAATAGAGAGGGGTGGTTTTTGAAAAATTCAATGTAGCTCACGTGAGAGGTAAAAATTTTGCCGCCTGAATAAATTCGAAATTTGGATGAATTTCACAGATACGCAAGGTGGCTACTACAGGTGAATACTTAGGCAGCAGAGTACAAAATCAATTTTGAGGGTACAAATTATGCCACTATTCTGGTGGTGAAGGTGTGTAATGGCTACTGCAGATTAAGAAACACCGAAATATGCCTAATAAGGACTTTGCATATTTTTTATTAAATGCGACGTTGTAGTATTGCAAATTAATTCCAAATGTATATCAACAAGAAATTCCCACCAATCCTCTTCACACAATTGATAAAACATGTCATCTGCAAAGTTTCCGTTTTTCATAAATAATTACTAAATAACCGTTGCTACACTGAGAAAGAACCCATTGATCCCCTTAATCTGCCTAATGAAAAAAGATACTTATCAGCCCGTGCCTCTCATATATAAGTGCCATTATGTCAAAGCGTTAAAAAGTTCGTATTATCGCAACGAAAGTACCAGTAAAAATCCCCGTTCCACTCGAGTGATGCCGTACAAAAGCGCAAGTACGGAATAATTGCCATTCTGTGACCGACCCCGGTCCTGTCACACGGGTAAATCTCTACACGGAGCGTGGCACTATCGAAGGGGTGATAATTGTTTATCTCTCATAAATTTTTCAGATAACAATTACCGGGCATGATGTTTACCATATGGGAGGGAGCGGTTCGGATTTATGTTTTCGCTGCGGTCGAAATACATAACGAAAAAACCATGATACTGCGTTCGACATGGGAAAAATTGAACATAAATTGATATGATCTCGGGTAACGAACGAGGCGGTTTCGCTCGCTAAATGGAACAAAATATCAAATGGGATCTGTGCAGTTACCAGTTTTTTGATCTGTTGGGGTGGCATTATCAGCCGAGCCGTGGTTTAACGAAATCGGGTTGTATTTCATTTCAATGTAGATGTCATGGTGTGTTCATTTCATTTTCAGTTAGCAGCTAGCTGACAGTAACTGCACAGGCAGAACTAATAGTGTAAGACCTATCGTGCAAGCACTGCACTCTAATGTATATAGCTGAAAGACGGTGCGTGTATCGCAGATTTCGAAAATTCTGGAGGTGTAGAATACTATGGCCTAGGAATCTGAAATTTCGGCACAAATATAGTCTATAGTCTGTCTAAAAATGAGGCGAAGTAATAAAAACTCATTATAAATGCAAAACCGATACAAGGTGGCACCCACTAAATATGTCGAGTTCTCTAATGTTTTGCACGCTACCTTCCGTAATCTCTTTATATTACGAGTGTTTCTCCCTGACCATTGGCTATTTTGTACGCCTCGGCACATGCGAAGAACCACTCACTGGCGTACGGTCGGGAAAAATGACGAAATGTGCAATAATCGATAACTGAAAAAATTACGTGTGCGTGCGCGTGTGTGTGCGTGCGTGCGTGCGTGTGTGTGTGTTTGTGTGTGGGCGCGCGCTTGAACGAGATAGAGAGGGAAAGAAAGACAACACTTCAGTACATGTATGGTCGTGCATTAATTTATGAAATTTTGCGGCCCTGAGAAGGGCCAGTTTATGAAAAGTTTTTCCCAGCCGTCACCTTCTCCTTGGTAACCTCAGTCGTCGTTGCCATCGTCGAATTCTTCCCAAACATCGGAATCTGAAGAAGAATCATCATTTGGGTTGATAATACTTGATTCTATCAACGACTCCGAAATGTTATCCAACTGTAACATTTGGTCTTCTATTTTCAGAACGTGATTTATGCATTTTTGCCAATTTTCCTTGGAAACTTTACATATTGCTTCTTTAAGCAAATTTTTGACATCTGCTAATTTGAACGTTGTATTTGTTCTCGCCACGTCCCCTTTTATTTGTGTCCATATTAGCTCAATGGGATTCAGGTCGCAGTGGTACGGAGGAAGCCGAACCACTGTTATTCCTTTCGCCTTGGCTAATCCATCGACGACGTGCCTTTTAAAATCACCTTTACGTGAATTGGCTAAACGCAAGAGTTCTACTTTTAATAGGTTTTCGGCACATTCGATCTTTTTCGAGGATAACCATTCTGCGATACGTTGTTTTCGCCAAGAGCTATTTGGTAATTTCTCTTCTAATCGGGAATGGTAACTAGCGTTGTCCATAACTATTATGGAACCATTCGGAATTAGATCGATCATTTGACCAAACCATTCTTCAAACACGTCCGCAGTCATTTCTTCATGGTAGTCTCCTGTCTTAGTTGATTCAAAAATTAGTTCTCCCCCTTCAACGAAACCATCCTCGCTTCCAATGTGGGTAATAATAAGCCGTCGCCTTTTACCCAACGAAGGCTTTAAACCGGTGGACCAACCTTCTAGAAAAGCTTGCCTTCGATTAGTTACACTGGTATCTTGCCAAAATTTTGGCACGGAATGTCCTGCGTTAATCCAAGTTTCGTCCAGATAGAAAATTTTTTTCATTTCTAGCCTACTCCTTCGAATATCGCGCAGGTAACTTCTTCTCCACACAATGATGTCATCTCTTTCCATCAATACAGATTTTCTATTGTGCTTCTTCCATCGAAATCCCAAATCCTTTAAAATCATCCATAATGTACATCGGCTCATTTTTGGAAAGTCCTCGTCTTCTTGGACAGACAATAGAATTTTATCTAGTGTTGGAAGTTCGTTGCGGAAAAAGAAAGCGTGAACTTTTCGACGTAGTCCCCTTTTTAGAAATTCGTCTAAGGAAATTTTCGGACGTCCTGGAGACTTTTTCTCCGGTTGAACAGGGCCACTCTTTCTTTCTTTTAATAACCTGTACACTGATGTCTTACCAACTCTCAGCATCGCAGCGGTTAATTCCACGGTTTTATCTACACTCGCATCTAAATTTTGTTTCTTGATGGAATCGAAACAATTCAAAATTAGAACTTTCTCATTAACTGAGAACGGCGCTAATTTTGGGCGTTTCGATGGTCCTGGTAAATTCTCCATACTCCAATACGTATCTCCGTACTTTAAAAATACCACTATGAACACACAGGAAAGTCACTGTCAAAGTCTGTCTAATCACACACGTACACGTCTATAAGCAATGCTGACTGACTACTGTCTTAGGCTTAAATGGAATAAATGGGCCGATCTTATACACATAACCACCTGATATGTTAACGCAAGCATTAAGCGCAATCAGTTCCTTTAACTTACCTAGAATTACTGAGAAAATAATAGCCGTTTGGTCCCTTCTTGGAATAGTTAATCACATAATCCGAACTTTAGTATTTATCTGCACCTCGATTAGACAGCACCCACTTTTGTACTTCGGTAGGAAATGTTCATATCTCTTCGATTCTTCCATATCCCGAGGATTTATTAGACAAACAGTATGAAAAAAAACATTACCGTAAAATATTATAAAAAATACCGATTTCCAATATTGTAGTATGTTATATTAATGACGAGTTAACAACAATTCAGATAAAAAGGGCAGCGTTCCTGAGATGATAACAATCGCGGTCGTAATACCTACCTTTTAATAAATCAATTATACCGGTTTTAAGGAAACTCAACATTACATAGACAATTTTAATTCATTTATTAATATTCGTTGATTTCTTTAAGAACGCCTCTGGTTAGCTGCGAAATAATCGGTTTATTACTTCGCCTCATTCTTTGACAGGGTATAATTTTAACAAAATTTAACGTGCGCAGAAAAATTCGTCATAAATCGAACAATGCCTTAATTGGAGGTTCATTGTAAAGAAATTAGACTAATCGAAGTGATAGGCTATGCTGTGATCTATAAATTTCCTGTTCTAGAACTATAAAATAAATTAAAATCTATAAAATTTATTAGAATTTTTCCAGTTCGTCTTTTTTGAAATTTCAAAGTTGTACGAGAAATCATGAAGGTAATAATCTGGTCAGTAGCAATATTAAATAAATATTTGTATTTAGAATCTTACTTTATATTAGTTTTTCTTATGGCAACCACTGATCTTAATAACAATAATCTTTATTTTAGGATTTTAGGACTCATCAGAGGGCTTAAGGTGCATTTTCCTTATCAATCCTTATCTGCCGAGAAAGTACGTGGTTGTGCTTCAGTGAGATTGTTTTGATAAAAAAATACGTTTACAGTTATTTTCATGTTTATGGATATACTACGATTTAGTCGGCTTTTGAGTCCTTTTTAAGCCATAAACAGAGGTAATTTCTGAATATATTTGAAAATAAAAAAATAGTGATTACCTCGGTTTTAAATGGCGAGTAATTTGACACCCTTAAGATATTTGTATCGTTTTTCTCCTGATCACTATCAAATTCTCTAAAAGAGGCGAATTTTGTGGTTACCCCTTTCCCTATTATTTCCTTTGTGGCACTATGGCGAATTTTCCTTCTTTCTGCTAAAAGTGGCTGTCGGGTTGTAATTTATCGTATGAAATATTTTTAGTTGACTTCAACTTCACTGTAAAATTCAAATGAGAGGCTTGAAAGTTTTTTGAACCTACAGGACGTTCTGGAGCTTTTGTAAACACCGTTGAACCCTTGGTCTCTATAAAACTCTCCAAATTTCCAGAGTATACTTCACTTTTCCATTAAATAAGCTCAGTTTTCTGGATTCTAGAAGATATTCAAGACTTCCACAACGATCTTTCGTCATTAAAAAATTTAGCTTTTCGGGGTTCTGGATGAAATTCGATCTGTAACTTAAGGAAATTATTTTTAGAGCGCAATGACTGGTTGGGCAGTATTTCTCCAGTCAACAAATCAATAACAAAATATTCCATTTACAGAATAAGTATTATACACTTACCTATCATTTACTAGTGAATTTTAAATAAATATTACTGTATGTACATATAAGTATTTTACCGCATTAATCCTCTTCGGGTTCGTTTCGTTACAAAGTTGTTGTTATGTTTGCCATGGGAACAGAAATAAAATTTGTTTTATATTTACTTAATGCCAGGCCTGTGAACGCGTTGTTTTCAGACCAGCAATTAATTTTTTTTATCACAGTTTCTTCTTCGGGCTTATGTAACATCGTTAACGAGAGTAGCTGTGTCGTCAGCATGTCGAATTACTCTGGTAATATTCAAATATTTCATTCGATGCATTACGTAAAGAACCACGAGGTGGTCCACGATCAACCACCGAGTTCTTTAGGAAACTTTTCTCTGTAACTAAACTGTCTTCATATTCTCCCAAAGTCATAATAGTTTCAATAGTGTTTCGCTTCTTCCATGAAGATTTTCAAGGGAAAGTCAGGTAAGTAAATTACTACGGCAATGTCGATCCAGAACTGTTAATTTTGGCCAAATACGCGCGACCAATTAGCGTTAACCTCAACAGACGTTTTCTAAGAACGCCACATTGGAAAAACACACCATTTCTGTTAATTAATTGCATTCGACTACAAGTAGTAAATTACTCTTATCTCGATTAAGCTAAACCTGCATACTTTTTTGTATGTATTAAATCGGTGAAACCGTAAAAAAGAAGAAAAAGAAGATGAATTAACGGGCGAAGTTGAGGTTTGCTAAGAGAATTTATATAACAACTGTCGTCAGTATTACGAGAATTTATATTACTACAGAAATGATGTATATACACGTGGTCTCGAGATGAGAGGAGATAACGAGCGTCCTCTGTGACAGGAGATATACACCTGACGGTAGAGTAAATTGCAACACTAGAACGTTACTTTTCGTAATTATTTTAATTACCAAGGGGTAATTATGTAACATTGGCGCGGTGTTCAAAGCAGTAGTGCAACCTTTGAAAACTCCCGCTCACAATAAAGGGAATATAAAATATACATGTTATATTCTAACGTTGAAAACACAAATTTGCAGCTGTGTATTTAGTTAACGATACAGATTCTTCATTCTACGGTCTTTTGAAGGTATTGTTGGTTCATCATTACTAATCGTGCTTAAATTTTCTCAAACATCACTCGAAATTTCGTTATTTTAAGTATTGGCTGGACCAAAGATGATTGGGAGTTTAATGGAGCCTGAAAAGAGTGATCATGACAAGTTATATAGCCCAGTTTATCGAGTATTCCTTGGTAGATTAAATTAAAAGCATACGGATCAAAAACTTTGTTTAAATACGATCAAAGATGATAAAAATTCAAAATCTAGACAAATTTAAGCTTTTGCTTTTTTCTAATAATAAATTTAAAAAATTTAGCTATAGTAGCACTAATTTAGCTTGAAATGTTAGGTTATTATGTCTACTTTAAGCATGCAAAAGTTGGATGCTGTCGGATGAATAGTTTTTGCCCAATTACGTTATTAACAATGTACAACGAAATCTTGCAAAATTTGGCAAATTTACTGAGATGGGCCGATTTTAATTTTTCAAACGGTTTTTGAGAGAGGATATCAAAAGCTGCAACTTGGCTATCTTCAATTTTAATACACATTTGGAGAAAAATGCGAAAAATCGCCTCGAACATTGCGCGAAACTCAGCTCGAAATGCGAAATCGAGCGTTTCGCGCAAAGTTCGAAGTCGTTTTTCGCACTTTTCTCGAAACGTATATGAAAATCCGAAATAGCCAAATGGTAGGTTTTGATGTCCTCTTTCAGAAACCGTTTGAAAAATTAAAATCGGCCCATCTCAGTTAATGCGTCGAATTTTGCAAAATTTCGGTGTACGTGTTAATAACGTAATTGTGCCAAAACTGTTCATCCGACAGCATCCAACTTTTGCAAGCTTAAAGTAGACATAATAACCTAACATTTTACTGAAAATTAGCGCTTCAGCTTTAGACGGGGCAAAGCTGTGAATATTTGAAAAACGGTCCATTTTAACGGCTTTTCCAAGTTTTCTCGGTGAAAAATGCTCCGATTACCCTATAGAAACGCTCATTTTGAAGGTTTTTTAATTCTCTACAAATCGTTTGTACAATGTATTGCATTTCCATCAACAATTTTTACGCTATGGTGAAAAAAACCATAAAACGACCTATTTTTGTTAAATTTTTATCATTAAAAGAAAAGCAAAGGCTCAGATTTTTCTAGATTTTGGGTTTTGATCCATTTTACACAAAGTGTTTTTGGTCCCTCTCCTGGTAAATTTTATCTACCAAAAGAGCTTTTCGTTGCTCTATAGGCTAATAGGAGACATCGTTCCTCAACATTGCTAAGAAAAACTAAGAAATATTTGAGAACCCATTCTGAATAGCACCCTCTATTTTTCGAAATATTTCAAACGAAATCCAGTCGAGTGATCAGACATGCAGGAGCAGTTTGCAGGAGTCTCGAAGATAACGCAAATTTGCCTAATTCGCGGCGTTTCGGTCGAAATTAGCTTTCGGATAATGGACGCGTTCCGTTTACAAACGACTTAATCGTCCCGAATCTACTTTCAGCCGCGAGAAACAATGAGGGGAATTAACGCACGAGCATTAGTCTGATCGAGTATAAAAGAAACACAAGCATCGATTTGTATTTCGCTCGTACGTATGCTAATCGCTTCGAAATGCGGACTAATAACCGCGTTCGCGGTTAACTGTTAACATACTCGAGGGATTCGTTTAACAAACAATACCTTATTTCAATTGAGGATCGGTTGGAAACGAAAAAAAGCGAGCCGTTTGTGTAGGTCGATGCGGATTTGAATATATGGTAATGTTATCAGCGGCGAAGATGTGCGGTAATAATAAATGAGGCAATTTGTTAAAGTTAGTGTTAATTAGGGAAGGGGTTGTGTAAAGAGGCGTTATCTCCGTTTTCCGCACTGAAAACTCGATGATGAAACGGCGATTGTTACCAGCTCAGATTTGAATTTCGTTAAGTGTAACAGTAGACGAGTCGAAAATTAGACATTTCTGTAACGATTATCGCTTCGCATCCCCCTAAAAATCAAGATATAACAATGTTTATAATAAAATAGGCGACTTCATATCAGAAAATCTTCACGAAAATGTCCTCAGCAGACAAAAGTAATTAATTTGTTTAGAGTTAACTACAGATTTTTGAAACGATTTTCTTCTTTTTGTCATTAAGGATAGTTAATCTTGAAAAGTCTAAAATATCAAAACATCACCAAAATCGACTATATTGATCAGTAACTTTCAGTCAGTCAAATTAAATTTATGTTATATTTACGATTTATAATGTCAATGAATGAATGGCAGAAAATCCCAAATAATCTTCAACATTTTTTGAAATTGTATTGAAATATTAAAATTTTGGGCAATTTTTTTCCAACTGCCGTTTGAAGGATAAATTGGAAAACAATTGAAAAAAAGGAACTTGCAAAAAACATTGAGAATTTTTGGAAAATGCCCAAGAAAAATTCTGGGCGGCAACTCAATCAACGAATTAAAGAACCGAGGCACAGTTGGATCGCAGGTTTGAATAACCAAGGAGTTAATTGAAATTTTCCTCAACTATTTCACTACATTGATGATCGTCTCTGTTTTTGACTATTTTCTAAAAATCTCTTCACCTCCACTTTAAAACTCTTACGTTTACCGTAAATTGCACCGTTTAAAATTCCGCACTTCGCAACTGATTCCCCGAGTCCGAGCATATCTTACGTTTTTCTGCTAGTATTACGAATATCATGGATAATCATGAGCTATTCGGGTAATTCGTGCTGATTACGTACGCACATACGTGATACAATCTCTGGTTTCTCTCCCCGTATGTATTAATGGCATCCGGTTCAGTTCCGCCGACCATAACACCCATGGCCGCGGGAGAAACATGAAAAGGGGGAGGAGGAGTCGAGGTGGCCTACCGAATTTTCCATACAATTCGCGGACATCTGCGAATTTTCCCACAAGGTCGGAGGTTCACCTGTCGCCAGAAAGGGTTTCGGTTTCCGTATTCCCATCGATTCAGGTAAGATTTGGGTCACCTCAGAAGGAATAGATTAACATATACGACCCGTATTATAGCCGTAGGTAACAATTAAGTGTTATTTCTAAAAGTGGTACAATGAGTGTGTTCCAGCAAAAGTTCCAAACGTTTACATGACATCCATCATGTGATAGAAAACCAGACGTTCTATTTGTTGGAACAACTATTCGCTTCAATGAATTAAATTAATTCGTAATTTTTAAATCGATCAGGCTTCATTCGATGCTGCATTCGTGAAATTACTATTGATGTACTAATAATTTATCATAAAGTCTACCGAAATATCGTCAATGAATTTAATTAACTAAATCGGATTATGGTGCGTTTTACCTGTTCAATTAACAGGGTAAATTCCGTTTAGTATCTATATTTTATGTTTCATTTTCAAGCCTCAATGTTTTTGTAACGAGCACTTTGCGATAATTGGCGTTTTTGGACTAGGCTGTTTTAATTGAGCGTTTGTTATACTTGATTCTAAACAATAAATGGCATATCCCTTTTATCAGCTTCATCATTTTTGCAGTCCTGTTAACTGTAATTGTGTTAAAATCGTTTCCAACGAAGTGCCATTCCACCCTTTTAATCATTAATGTCCTGCGACACGTTTCCATTCTATGGAAAGCCGTATAATCCTGTTAAAAATTTGTCAAACGAAATACTTTTGGCATTGTTGAATAAGTAACTTTTTCGTATTTGTAAATCACTTGTGCGAGCCTCTTTCAATTCGCAATTTCCTTTTCTGCTGTGCAGTATATTGGATTTTGTCGTTCTACAAAAGAAATGTAAAGTTGAACCAATGGACCGTTGCAATTTCGGATTAAGGAATCTATCAATGAACATTTGACGCGTTAATATTTTTATGACGCTTTTAGGACCGTCCGAAGGGAAGTTTCCATGCTTTTTGCAAATTTTTCTAGGTTTGACACTATTTTTGCACGTTTTGGTATGCATCCCAATATTCTCTACTATCACTAAAATTTTGTAAAGTAACTATAGTTAAATTGGCAAATAATTTTAAATCACGGAAAACCCCTTCGAAATTTTCAGACGAATTTTCCGAAATTTTCTGCTCTTGGGCTAACAAGGGCGCATGCCAATTTTTCCAAGTATTTTCTTGTTTATTAAAACTTGACTTCTTTTCATCAACACACAATTCTAAAACACAGAAAATCAACCATTTTTTTTTGAAAAGCGGCCCTTCTAACCTTTTACGCTTCTGCGACGGTCATACCTTTCATTTATTTGACCATAAGTTTGATCATATTCTCTTATAATTCCACGACAGGCAATAAGACATTACGAAAAAACACCAAAATTTTTCGCAAATGAATATTTAATTTTCATTATGACGTGCACGGAAGGGCAACCACATAACCTTTCCGTTTTCCTTGTGACGGGGTTCATTATCGACCCTTAAAAAGGCGCGCTGCCTTAAATATGCCTATAACCCCAGGTTACTGTACCTATTACATCGTATTCGATCAAAGACAAACCTTTACCTCATCTTACCCTAGAGGATTCCGGGAAAAGTTTTCCTCGGGAACTTTCGCAATGTAATTTGTTGCTTGTGTTTCAAGTTTATTTGATCGCCCGATACCAATCGATTCACCTTTGGTAGTCACTGTTAATTACCGAATTGAGTACGAGAAGAATATATTCCCTTCTGCCCTTTCCGTTTTTCTCGCCAGTCTTCTCAATTTCCCGGGAAACCCTTCAGACTCGCCCCTTTCCCGCGTCCCAATTATTTCGACGGACTCATCAGCCCCACGTCGCATTCCCCATATTTCCCGCGCACACGTTACGAAATTTCAATTTTCCGTGCCGATAACCTTCACAGCCGGACTTCATTACGAGGGACTAGTTCCCTGTAAGGAAATTTAATAAGTTTTTAATGAAAATCCTTTGTATTTTCGTCGAGGAAATTTCCAAGGAAGCGGTGTATTATTCGGTTTGCGGAAATAAAAACGGAATTTTCGAAGGCGCTGGGATAATCAGAATTCTCGCCGGAGGAGGGAAAGTTGCGCATAATGTCGTTATCAGATGCCTAGGCACGTTTGTACGGTAGCGTAAAGTGTGCCTTCGAGTCGTATGTCGCGTCATTAAGTCGAGATTATCGTCATATAAGTGATGGAGAAGCTATTGAAGAGTAAAATATGGACGTAATTATCGATAGGTCATATATCATAACAATAATAATAACAATGAAGTGGGAGGTACAAAATGTTTCATTGCTGTTTTATGGAGCTGTCATGTGGGAGTTACTTCTTCATTAATGGAACTTAATAGCGACATTTATTCAGAGAATTGCTTAAATTTGATATTTCTGCCGATTATGACATTCGAACGATATGGCTTCGTGTTTTGAAACATTTTATTGGTGCTTTTTCCTATGAAAATTCAAAATCTGCTCTGTGGAACACAGTGTATGTGGTCATGTGACTGATATTTTCCTGGTTGAAATTCAGAAGACCAATTTTAACTTTTTTTTATTTATTATGCACACCTCTGCATTAAATTAAACATGTTGCATTAAAACATATTACATTAAAATCCAACTTTCTGCCGAAAATGTGAAACGCCACTGACATTTCAATATCCGAGCGCTTAAACGCTTCTTCTACTTCTTCTTCCTGTTCCTCGGACATTTTATTCTGACACCGCTCATACCGGGTGGCCCCTACAAAATTATTTAAAAACATGGGAAAATACAGAGACTGCTTACGATAGCTGCGAAACTTCTTTTTCCCCTGTACATGATAAATACCCTCTTTTGACGGATACCTCATTAATATTACTTTGCCCTGAAGCGAAACACAGCTAGCTAGCTAGCAAAGAAACACGCTAGCACAAATTTTTATTTTGTTGCGAGACGACTTCTCGGTCTATATTTACCTCATTTTTTTTTTTAAAAAAACTTTGTATATTGTGTTACATTTTACGACCATTTTCGAGGCGTAAAAATTCATAAATCCCGAAGTAAAATTCTCACTTTTATGGCCGGGCCCATCTCAAGCCGATTTGTAAAGGAATTCCTGAGCGACATCCTCTGAGGATTTAAAATTTACGATTATTAAAATTCCTAATAACTCACCTCGGGGGTCGAGAGGTCCTAAAACTATGCCCTCGGATAATTCACGAAGTCTGGCGGTTTTTGATCGCCCGGAACAAAAGGGCCGTTCAACAATAAGTCCACTGGTGACTTTTTAATTTGTAGGGAGAACTCCAGCGGATGGGTTAAAAGAGAAACGGTCGGGAAATCTCGTAAAAGTTTTCGGTTCTTTAGAGCGGGTAAACAGGGTTCTACGATTTCAATGGAATTATTTCCCAAGTTTGATGAAGAACGCGCGGATCAAAGGAACGGGAACTATCGGTTACATAGTGTCAGAGGAAAGCAACGGCTCGATTGAAAATAAACTAGTCAATTCAGGGGAATGAGATTCGTCCTGGTTTTGAGTTGCGTTAGAGGATCGGGTTTCTCATCCTTTTGTATTTCGGGGGTTTTATTTCCTGAATTGTCTCATTATGTTTATACAGGGTGATTTTCAGATTATATCCTTACACTTTAATAATGGCAATGCAATGTTTAATTAAAAATTTCGGTAGACTTTCCCCATGAAAATTGTCTCTTGTCTTATGAAACTTGACACTCTCAAAAATGAAATTATATTCATTATTTCTCTAAGGAACATTAGAGTAAAGATTATTTTTAAAACCTACTCATCCGATAATCTTTTGGAATAACATGACTTTACTACCAAACAATAATTCGATAGCATTTTAAAACGTCTAATAGTTTTTGTTTATAACTACCTGCAAAATATATATTATTGTTGAACAGATATTTTAGAATTTCAGCTTTTGTGTTAATAGCATTAACGATAACACTGTCTTGAGGAACGTTTGGTAATAATCGGTTCTTGAATTAGTCTCCAAAAAGATCTGCATTGGTATCTTTATGGTAGTTTAAACTCAAATCATTTGTATTCTTGGCGGATAGCAATAATGCCCTATCAATCTCTAAAATGAACGAAGAATCTTTGTACTGTACCTTTGTATTTTGTGGTACATTTTTAGTGAATTTTTCTGGTATTTTCTAGAATTTCTAATATTATAGTGAGTAATTTAAATTAATATTTCATAAAGGAACCGTCTATTCTTGTTCTTTCAACAAAACCTCCGTCACCTTAGCTTAATAATTTTTCAGTCCTGCCCTTTTAAGTGATACAGCTCAATAATACCCCCGACTGTATTGTCCATATTAGCTTAATCCTTATGGGTACTCTAGGTCCTAGTGTCTAGGACCCCACGTTTTTCAGGCGAATAAGTGCGTGACCATCACGTGATCACTCCGTCCGTTTGGCCATCGCATAATAAGTAATGCAACGTCCTTCGTTCCGCCATGTTCACCCAGTCTAATGTACTATACTTATGTGATACATCCCGTTGCCTTCTTGTTATACCACAAATCAGCATTAGATTTAAAGAATTTGGATTCTGTCAGATTCGCGCTTGCTTAAGCAGGAGTATATGCGATATATCACACCGGTTGAAGTCTGAAAGCACAAGGGAATCACAAGAAGTGATTAGTAAATCTTAAGGGCCAACACCACAATTTATGTCAAATGTATGTTTTTACTAAATTATCTGATCTTTGCTCAGTCTTCACTTTAGAGAGGTAAACCATCGAAGAAGCACTGGCATGGGTTATCTAAAACACAGCATATGCAGTCGTAATGGCAGACCCCAAATTTGTCCACTGAATAATCTCAGTTTACATAAAATATACAATTGCACCCATCTGTATAATATGGGCATGGAAAAGGCCATTCTGGATTATTAGAAAATCATTGAAGTTTTTCCTTATCCTATACAGCATATGAAATAATCAAGGATATCACTCTGAACTGATTTTAAAGCTCCAAAAGCTTCAAACAAGGTATCCACTAAAAAACTACAATTTTTATCATCTAAATCTATACAGCCTTAAAGTTCCAAGGATACTACATTCATTTGATTCTAAAGCGTTGAGCCTTTAAAGGCACCAACAAACTCCAAGTCTGTAGAATCTTTTAGAAACTTTTAAAGATACCATGCTCATTTGACCTGAAAGCTTTTAAAGCTTCAAAAGTAGCAAGGAGTTTGAGGTTTCTATAATCTAGACGTATAGAGTTCCAAACGTTTTATGGATATCACGGTCATTCCACCATAAACCATTGGAAGCTTCAAATATCTTAAATATAAATTAATACAGCTCCAAAGTCCTCAGGATACCACGTTCATTTGACAGTAAAGCTTCAAGGAATAAGAGGCACCAAGAAGCTGAAAAGTGTCTAGAATCTAGATTTAGAAAAAGCTTCAAAACCTTCAAAAATTTAATCTTAAAGCTTCAAGCATTATGAGATACTTTTTCAAGATAAAAACGATACGCATAGCAGCTGGTAGAGTTATTGGAAAGTTTTTGTTGCCAAATCTACCAATACACTTGCTCATCCCACATTATCGATCAAAATTTCACATTTATCAGATTACATTCGTTTCAGAAAAAATGCAGTCAATATAACGTGACTAAAATTCAATCGCGGCCGATTCCCTGGCTATAAATCAGTTTAGTAAAATACCTTATTTTACCTGTGATAATGCATCGATCAGTGCCTCCAGTGACATTTTTTTCTCTTGTTTAAATCAGAGTCCAGAAATAATTTCGTTCTCGAGTCTCTGGCAAAATTAGATCTCTCTTCCTTTAAGCAGTATGCAGAATAACAGCACAAAATTTGCGATTTCGGTAATATTTGTGAAAATATTCATTTGTCTTTAACCCTTATATCTTACGGAAAGTATGTGCCAAATGCACCCTTCCAGTGCCACATGAAAATTATGGTTTGTTTGTACATCTTCATAGTCTAAAACGTTTTACTTCCTCGCCTAAATCCCAAGAGACACAAAAATACACGGGATAAATACTTAAATACATCAATATCTCCAACTAAACATAGACGTAAACTGACGTTAACATAGTCTTCTGAATTCCGGAATCGACAACTAAACGAAAATAAATCCATCAACCCCGGCAACCTGAAAACCGCACATGAAAACAAAGACATTAATAAATTAGCGGTAGAGTTCTAAGTATGCGCTAAGTATAATCGACTGACAGTTAAAAAGAATCGGATATCTTCTTCTCCCCTTTCCCCCGACTTAAGGGCAAGATATATTACGCGTTGCGTGTCAACGCACATGTCGCGAGGTTAATTTTAGACGGGAAGGGAAAATGTCGATGTACAGGGTGTTTGCTTCGTAGTCGAAAAGGCTACCTTATTTGCAGATGTGGAAGTTGTTTCTTTAAGAAAGAAATGTTGCTTCTTAAATTTTGAATATCCAAATTGTTTTTCAAAGAGCTATTAGAGTGTTAATGTGTATTAAGTGTTAAACATTTATTGGACTTATTTAAAAACTAACTTTAAGTAGTTTAAGCAATTTTCTTGCATAAGCCACAATAGAAATTACGAATTAATAATGCAATAATGTACAGTTAATAAATTCTACACCTTGTATGTTGAAACGTAGACACTTTTGGACGTGCGGTAACATAAGCTTCTTTCATAGGAATCCCCCGATGAAATATTTTGGGACACTTATGAAATGCCTGATGTTGACACATGTTTTCAATTAAAAAACATGTAAGTAAACGGCGCTAATCCTCGGTAATTTTTTAGATTCGCTGGGGAATTATTAAACTGTAGAGGATGTTTGCGCTTAACGAAGAAGATAAATCAGCCTGGGATTACAACCTACAGCCGTTATAAACTTATTTATAAGTCAAAACACGTTGTCTATCACGATATTAATATCGACAACTCTATTTCCGACTAAGAGTAGAAAAATGTTAGAATAACCAAGGGCGGGGGTGACTTGAATGCTTGTTCTCTCCACGGGCGCGTGTACGTGGTAATAACATTGCAAATGACAGGTGTCAGTACCACTCTCACCCGGCTATAATGAATTTCATTTCGTCTCCGGGCGCTCCATTTATCAAAATTCCAGATTATCGCCGACTAGTTTCGAATCAATTGTTAGCGAAGTGTTAAAAGTTTTGACACGTCAACGTTACATTAGTGTACAGTCGATAACGAGGCCGGGAAAAATACAAAAGGAACTTATCATACATATTTTAACAATGCTTCTACATGAAAATTACACGTTTCGTCCACAAAAGAAAGTTAGAATCGATGCGGCGGGAACAATGGAAAAGCAGACGGAATGGAGCGTGTGAGGTTTTTCATAGCGGTATATTGAAAAAAATTAATTTCCTTGAAATAGAGAAAAATTGAAATTTTTGATGAATGAATTTTTTAATTAACTTTGATTGCACTTTCAAAAACCGATGTGGTAAAGCTTATTAGATAATTTTGCTAACTGGAATTTCAACTCGAACAAAATCAATTTATTAATGAATAAATTGCAGATATACGAGTAAATGTGACTGTCAATCAATATCATAATTCGTTAATTAGGATATGTAGTTGCTGTCTCTAAAATGTTTTAATTACATAATCTCATTATATGTCGTATCAAAACATCTAGAGTACTTTTAACATATAATTTGCTTTTAAATTATTCTGATTACTTATAATGTGCTCAAGTTTAAATGTTCGTATGTATAAAGTATTGAATATACATAAGGAACAATTGCGTGCGAAGATGATTTTGAAAGGGTATGTTTTAGAGACCATTTAGAAGACATAACCGTAAAATGTTACCAAACACAATGATGCGTTTTAGAGAAGGGGGCAAATTTGTTCATCTTTCGGTTTTTCGTAAATAACTCGAAAAAGGAGCAAACTTTAAAAAAGCGTTCAGATCTTTTTTGTAGCAAATTAAGTTTCCTATCAAAATACAGTGTTAAACAATTTTAGAATTTCTTTGAAAAAATGGAAACAACAAATACGAAAAAATCGAAAATCGTAATATGTCAACATTGTGAGAATGTATCTCAGTGAATTTTCTTCTTTGAAAGTCCTTCCACTTCGTACTTTGAAGCTAATAAAGTTTACTTTTTTCTCAAAAGCGATGCCTATACCTATCTCCACTCATTAAAAAGTTATGACTATTTATTTAAAAAATCCCAAAATGTTGAATTTTTCGTATTTACTTTTTCAAAGCATAAAAAAATTTCTAAGATTTTTTTAACCACCGTATTTTGATTGGAAATTTAATTTGCTGCAAAAATATCACAACAGTTCTTTTGAAATGTTGCTTCGTTTTCGAAATATTTACAAGAAACCGAAATATGACCAATTTTTAGCCCGTTCTTCAAAACGCACCCCTGTATTTAGTACCATTTTGCGGTTTTGTTCTCTAAATGGTCCTAAAACATACTCTTTCAAAATCATCTTCATACGCAATTGTTTCTTACTTGATTTTTCGATAGAATACCGATCGATCGTATCGATAATATCGAATCGATAATATTACTGTATTATATTTTATGGGAAATGGCGAATGTGCAAAGACTAACGGTGAGAAATTCATTATCTCCAAAATTTCCATTGAACTATTGCGCATCGTAATCGATCAAATCATTAAAATGAACATATATACTTACATATTAAGTAAAAACATACTTATTTTTCTTGTCAGTCGTGTAATGAAGATTTCATAGTTCTTCTCAGACTCTAAATTACCGAAAGTGCCTTAAAATTTATTATAGGTGGTTTAAGCGAGTTTTAAATTGTTTCACTCTCCGAGGACCACATATGGATTTTCCTAATTGGCCTTAAGTGGGTTCTAGATATTTTCAGGTTATAATTTACAACATTACAAAGGTCTCAATCATGCTAGTGCAAAGTTCCTTTAGAATTTCAAATTGAATCAAGGAGGTTTGTGGGAATTTCAAATGTTTTTGTTTTCATTCTAAACGTTAGTAAGTGGTAGGAGGAAGTATCCACTGTTTTGCCTGAACCTCCAACATCCAAAACCGCCCCTAAAAGATATCTAGATATTTTTCGGGAGTTACTCATAGCTCTAATAAAATCCGCCCCTCGATTCCCCTCGACAGCTTCCCTCGTAGAACGGCCGCGCTACCATCCTTCGCTTTCTTTCTTTCCACTCCTTCCTCCTTCCTTCTTCTCTTTCCTTCCCTCCGGGCACCGGCGGCTACCAGCCTTACACATAAACCCGGTGGTTTACTGCGAAATGCGTCAAAGTGCATCTCCGGGTAGTGGGAGTAACAACCTCGTGGGTCTCCTCTTCGCGAGCTGACGCGCAGTCCGACTTCGTCCACGTACAGCGAAAGACCTGCACGTCCACACAGTCGATATCAGTCACCGCTTCCGGTAGCAGGAGCGTAATTTACGTACTATTTGTTATCGTCGTTGTTACCTTGGTTACTTTTTTCCTCGTTGAATCGATATAACCTGCGGCGAAGTGTTTGTGTGATCCATACTTTTGGATATAACTGACTTTTTTCGCGTCTTATTTTTCTCCTTACGGACATGGTGGAGTTCTGATCGGCGTCATGAAGCTCCTGGTCCTGGTGGCGGCCCTCGCCGCGATCGCAGAATGTTTGGAACTGAAGAACGGCGCCTACGAGGGCCTCGTGATCAGAGTCTCCGACGATGTGCCCCAAGACGGTTGCAGCCTCGTGCTGGAAAATCTGGAGGTAAGTGGAAATTTGGGAAAAGTTTAAGGGATTCTTTAAAAGTTAAGAATGTCAGAAAAGTTTCAGAAGTGCTCTAAACCGCGAGAAATAATTTTAATAGTTACAAGTAGTTTTTAATGCTCGAAAATTTTTTAAAAAGGTCCAAATTGTAGGTACAAAAAAATCCATATTTCTATCAAAACGATACTTTTGTGAAGTTCAAAAAATAAGTTGCTTTTTTTGCGGGGAAATTCCCGGGTTTTTCCTTCAATGAAATTTGGTAAGATTTAAAAAACAGTAACTGTAAACTACACTTATTTTCCAAAATCAAAAGCGTAAAACATTTTCCAATATTAAGTAAAACTCAAATAAGGATCACATTCAGTAAAGCTCCATCTTTAAGCTGACTTCAGATTAAGCCCAAAAAATCTAAGTAATCAACGCTTCATAAAATCTCAAATATTTCATAGTGAAAAATACAAAACAAGACCCTCTACATGCCTAGACTTAACAACACAAGAATATAATTACCCTCATTTTATTCCAGCAATTATTCTACTTACTCTAACTGCTATTGCAATTAATATTTTCCATCTCAAGTACTTCTGCTGCTTACAGCGTAAGTCATTCACGCTCGAGTATTAAGGCAACGGCTCTAAGTTTTTAAAAGTTTCGAGTCGTGAGTTCTGACAGTCTGAAAGGAAAAATATTCAGGTCGGGCGGATTTGGCTCGTCGACGTTTATGAGTTATAAAATTTTATAGGACGAAATGTCCCTAATTTTATATACGATTGCGGTTGTGTTTTCAGCTGCAATATTGGAAATTTTGCAATAGGATGGACCACCAAGGAGTTCTCTTCGCGATTGTATTGGAAATAAACCGTTTCTCCTACTGAATATTCCTGAAAAGTTTTTATTGAGTCTTTATAGCTTCTAACCCAGTAAAGTTATTACTTTAATAATTTACGGTTTAATTCTAATAACATACTAAAATGGTAGTTAATTATCTCAAACTTGGTATTAAAATAACTTTGCTTAGTAATTTATTATTTAAATCGAGGATTTATTAATTAGTCTAGTTATATCAAATCTAGCAAAAACGTCGAGGTTACGTTAATTATTGGTGGTGTAATGTCCAAAATTAAAAAATATTATGTAATTTCAAGATTCTCAAGGGCGATACTAATATTACCGAATTTAATTGAACAAAGGCCCAAAAAAATTTAAAACCAGAAAATTTGAAAATCTTCCACAAGATAACCCAGCCAAATTCTTTTTCACATTTCATCATTTTTTTAAACTGTTATGATTGCCGAAGTAAGTCACTAAAAATGACGACGCTAATGCTTATGTAATGTATTATATGTAATGCTTATTTTTCCCTTGACGCTTATGCTAGTATTAACAACATTTTTTGATTGGTCCAAGAGTAGCAAGTTTCGGGAAAATTTGCAAGGCGTTATAATATACAATTCTTTTGCAACACCATCTCAATCAAAGCACATTATTTTCCTCTTTAGCTAGTATAGCCGTAGTAGCTTAGTAGTAGTATACTAGCTTAACCAGTACATATAGTATAGTAATTTAACCGTTACCTTGCACTTTGAGGTGCCTTATTAGTGCCTACTTTTGGGGTGTCTTAAGTATCTGTTACGAGGAAAATAACATTTTTAATTTCCTTTACTAAAGATTAAAGTTTATC
The DNA here is from genome assembly GCA_963576515.1 of Cryptocephalus primarius. NCBI lineage: Eukaryota > Metazoa > Arthropoda > Insecta > Coleoptera > Chrysomelidae > Cryptocephalus > Cryptocephalus primarius. Next base: position 10,690,791 of record OY754943.1, on the reverse strand, counting down.
TGTATAGTGTTAACAAAATGTATCGTAGCTATAGTATCGTGGCTGATTGAAAAAAGATGCTTATTTAAAAAAACTAAACAATATATTTTTCAATAAATCTTATTTAGAAAGAATATTTTATTGGATATTAAGACATATCTTCCGTCATCTTACTCTTAAAATTTCTCAATCCTGCCCCTATAAGCGATTACGCTCAACAATAGACCGAGCACTGGTCACATTACCCTTATAACGTTAATCTGGTTACTTCAAACGGTCATAACTCGCGCTACGGTATAAAGGCGAATGAAGCATACGTATTGATAACAAAAGTGCCGTTATGAATCTTAAGCACTTCGTTTTCCACCGCACCATACCTGCTTACCGATATATTACATGTAAATATTAAGTAAACCACATTTTTTTCGAGTAATGATTTAAAGTTCATACGTTGATATATTCCTTGCGATATGCTTGCAATTGTTTGGAACTTATCTGCTCACTTGTTATCATACTTGTCTGCATTGTTTGTATTTTACAAGGCTTTAAATTCAGGTGTGAAAACTTGCTGGCGCGTTCACATTTGAAGCTTATCTTAGAATCCAAAATATGTTTTATCAAATGTACGCATGAACTATTATTTCTGTCGCTACTTCAAATGGGGTAGATTGTGATAATTACAAGAGGAACTGAAAATTTCAAAAGACTGTACACATTTGTAATTACACTAATATATTCAAATCCCTTGTAACGTTTCTATAAGAAATAATTGAAAATGCTTGCAAGAAAGGAAAATTTTTAATTTATTGATTATGATTAAGATATAAGTTATTATAGTTATTGCCTTCTGAATCATAATTTATTAAAATAAAATTTCAATTGTCGAAGGATGTTGCGGTAAAACTACGTGTGGTAATACCAATTTACAATTCTTGGTATAAACGGTAAATGATTCATACATTTTTCTTTGAGGAGTCACCGAACGTCCACAGAATCGTCATGCTTTGTTTCGTAATTGTTTTCGAAATAATCTCAAAATAACCATTAATCTTTTCGATTAACTCTTATCCCAATGTACGTGTCCGTAGAGCATCCACCATTTACTCTCATGTGTACACTACATCTACACGCCTCTCAAAAACTAATTGAAATTTAAATTTCCATGCCGGTTTATCACCATAAAACACTTTTATTTAGGTTTTATTATCGTAAACCACAATAGCTTATCGTATGTTGCAATTTGCTTATTGTGCAATTGAGTGGCGTGTTGTTTTAACGAAATAACAGCGTATATGCATCGTGCACTCTCATCAAAAATTTATCGAACCATGAAATCATTAAAAGACATACTTTGACAAGGTTTTCTTTCATGTGTTGTATTATTATAGTTGCTGGGAGGTAGCAAGGGAACGATCTATAATTTTGTAGAGTTTGTGATGAAAATAGTGGGTTGTGAGGTATTACGCAATAATAATATTGTAATTAGGCAGTTATTATTATTGTTATTATTAAAATCAGTAGCAGGTATATGTATACTGCAAGTACCGTTGATCAAGGTTTGTACAACTTAGTTAATAATGGTCACATAACAGGTCGCATAACCAAATGAGGTCTGAAAATTTCCTTTGGACTTCATAAATTAGTCAGATTTGGTTGTTTGAAATTTCAATTTTTAAATTATAGTTATTCGTTAGGTAACTGTTTTATTAATCAATAGTTACAAATAATAGGAAGATCAACGTAGCGTTTTAGCATTTTATCAAGTAAGATTTGATGATAATTAAAGAAGTCAGTGACGAAACTTTTCGAACTGATTTTCTTTTTATAGAATTCGATGGGTATATCGAATTTAGTTGTTTCCAAGTATAAAAATTCCACGCATCACTGGCACAATCACCGATTAATTACTTTACAGGTTACGTCAGGTAAAATTCAGATAATTCAGTCAATGATTCTCAATCAAATCCCTTGAATGAATCAATTATTTCGCTCTTGAAATTTTCCAGATTTGGTGGAATTTTCATTGGACCGATCGATTAATCAAATTGGTTTTTTTTGAAATTTGTTCGTCGTACCGTTATTTTCGGCGGTGCCAGGTGTACCGCCTCTCCCTGTATGATTAATGAGGACTTCCAATAATTTTTCAATTGAATCGCGCGATAAAAATCCAATACCGCACCGAACATTAAAAAAGGCTGACTAATCGACCGACGCTGCGGACGTAATAAAAACGTAGGAATCGTCGAAACGTGCTTTAGAGTGTCGGATATTTTAGCGTTTCTGTGTGTGCTGGTATCGTTTTTAGCGACGAAGGTCGTAATTAAAATTCACCTGGTAATTTCCTGCAGGTTTCCGAACAAAAGCACTTGTCCGTTTGTTATCGTCGTGTTTACCGCAAAATAAAACGCCGAAAAAATATAAATCCGAGCGTGAAAGGGGGAGAAGTGACACCTTTATGGCCCTTCGCTTTAACAAAGGCTCTGCATTTTTTAAAAAGGTTTCAGTCTGCTGAAATAATGAAAAAAATTCAGGAAATATTTCTAAAGGGTTCAGATCTCTTTGACGGTACAGTTTATAATTTCACAGGCTTTTTTCCCAAAGCGTATCGGCTTTCATGAAATTTTCCAAACATGTTCGAACAATTATGGGCAGAGAAAAATGTTTTAAAGGAGACACGAATTTAAAATTTATAGTGGTTAATTAAAAAGTAGCCTTTTCTCTCTTTGATGATCAAGTGAATTTAGTGATTTTATTTATATTTTATTTTTTCCTCTCCAGTTTATTCTTCCCTTACAAATTACGTATATTTCTTAAGTAGTTATTTTATTTGTTGCCAATATTTTTTCTAACATTTCCCGTTTTAATTTTTAAAGAACCTTCAGCTATTAACACTTAACAGACCATTTTTCTTTTTGATATTTCGATTGAATATAATTTTATAACATTTATGAAAGAAACTTGTTGCCTACATTTTTTGGCATTGACTAATCATTTTTTCTTTGGGTACTTTGTTTCAAATTTCCCCCTTTTGAAGCAATCTGAGACATTCCAATGGAAATTTATATTCTTTGTATACCCAATTAGATTACATTTTGAATTTCTTTTGGAGGGTGATTCAAATTTTTCTTGCTTACCCACCCATTTCCTCGTGTGCCTTTTTCGATTTTAATCTTACTCGCGCTTTTAATAATCCTTCCTCTGTTAAACTATTTTTACGCATGATTTTGCTATTTAACAATAACTCAATAAAAAGGTACTAATAATGCATAATAAAAATGTTAAGTAATCGGTATTACTGAAATAATTATGTAGCTAATGAAATATTATTTCACGTCGTCAAGGCCTGTATCTTCATTTTGATACTTTCATATTACCTAATAGCCGTATAATTAACTGCCTCTTCCCCCCCCCCCCCTCTGGGAAAAGAAGAGCAGTTGCCCTTGCTTTTGTCATTGTTTGGCACCGACGTACTATTTTCTACTTTATTTGTGTTTTGAGTTTTCCTCATTGTGATTTAAAACAATTCAAAGGAAATTTTTCAAACGTGTTTATCAAAATTCTTAGCCATTTTTAATGTGAACGGCCCATTTTCAGTTCTGCTTCTTTTCAATTTTAACTTTTGAAATCTTCGCTGAAGGGCCTTGAGCCACTACATTGAACACCTATAATCATTATTTCAAACATTTTTTCCCAGAAATTACTATAAAGCGCTATTTACACTTGAGAATTTTCAGTGTCTCTTAATTTTCCCCAATGTGGCTGTAGTGTTTTATTTCATATTTCACAACTTGACTAAGGAATCTTACACACTTTAAACTTTTTTGAAACATTTGCTTCAGAAAACACTCCAAAAGGCACTTTACTCTTGAGAATTTTGATTTTTTTTCCAAAGAGCGTTCAGTAATTTAGCGTTACCTAACTGAGCTATTTCACACTTATAACTTTTATTTGAAACATTGACTCTTGAAAATTTTTAAATTTCCTTAATTTTTAAAGTAAGAGTAAAGAGCCTCTTACTCTTGCGAGTTTTTCTTAATTTGCTCCAATATGGCTAAAGTGTTTTATTCCATGCTATACAACTTGACTGATGGATCTAACATCTACAAATTTGGATTGAAACATTTGTTAAGAAACGTCGTAAAGGGCACTTCACTTTTGTTTATTTTGAGGTTTTTTAAATTTTTTTTCCAGAAGGGCTTCAATAATTTATTGCAAACTTCGAAACTTCACCAAAATATTTCTTACCTATAACTTTTATTAAAAACATTAGTTTCTACATCCGTCTCCCTAAAGGGCTCTTAAAATTTTATTAATTTTCGACAAAACGACTTGCAATAAACGAGAATCGACAATCGCAAATTGACTTAATTGGTCTTAATTAACACGTGCAACTTTTATTTGTAAAATTTTTCTGGACAGCGCATTTACTCTTGAGAATTTCCTATGAACTTTTGAATTTCATATGAGAAAACTGGCCTGCGCACGTCGCCAACTTTTAACGAATTCAGAGATGCGCGATTTTCACTGAAACGGTTCATGCGCAGTCGCGATCCAAGGACAGTTTGACTCTGATTGGCGGAAACTATGACATGAATTTAAAGTTTATACCAATCATAGTGGTCCGATTGTGAATCGTTTCTTCGCATGGAACTTTTCAGTGGAAATCTCGCTTCATTGAATTAATTAATTATTTTTAATTTTACAAATTAAGACACATTTGTCATTTTTTAGCGTCAACTACCCATTTTTCTCTTTTCTCTTTCCATATACATATACTTTTAGCCAGCAATCTAATGTTCTTGCTCGGCATGCTTATACCTTTACGTATTATTTATATAATTTTCTTCCCTTATTTTCTTTGACTCATAAGATATCTTCAATAATAGTGCCGGTTACAACTTTTAAGGTCAGTGCCGGTTTTGCTTTTGACAATTTTACTTTTCAATCCCCCGGACCACGCGTACCAACTCCATCCGAACTTCATGCATCAGATTACACATCTCTTCACAACCTTTGTGATCTCCTGGTGTCAACAACCCATTTTATCTTCTGCATCTCCTTCCTACGTACGTGTCCCACTTAGACGTGCCTTACGCGTCTTCTTCTGCGTTTCTTCTCCTCATTTACGTGCCACTTCTTCCTCCATATGCGGTAATCGCCGTGATAGACGAAAAGGACTTTCACACCAACATCGTTAGGACTAACGTTTCGAACGACGTGAGTACCCGATTTTCGGATACCGTTACGTTCGGATCGGTAGGCGCGCAGTATGGACGTTTCGATATTCAAACGCGAAAAACGAAAATCGAAAAAAGTCTGGTTATTATGTTCCGTTCGATGATGATTGGATTTTTGGGGAAAGGCCTCGGGGGATTCGATGGAATGTAAAAGAAAGACGTGAGCAAGTCATCCGTCTCTGTTAAAACTAATGGAACAAGTATCTTATAAAAGAAGTAAAACTGAACGACTGCTCAAAGCATATTTTGCCCAAAAATCTACTCCTGTTAACGATGACCAAGCGATTATTGTACTAAAACGTGGAAACTTGCAACGTTTACATTGGAAAATAAACGGACCAATCCATTTCTGCTACCAGCAAGAAAATACATTTGACTACATTTCACATTAGTGTCTCAAAAATTTTACTTCCTCGAGCGTCAGCATCCTCGCAATGAAAAACCGCTTGCGTAACCTCGAGCCGCTCCTATAACGTACATACAGCGTACACGAGAAAATTCCCAGCGGAGTAATCTTCTGCCTAGCGAGTGTCTTCTTGCTTTCGAATTATTTATTGAACCCACATCGATGGACGGAATCTTAGAAAGTAGGTCGAACGTTTAAAGGTCTTCGCGATCTCTTCTCCTTCGATCTATCGATTCGGTGCTGCGGGTGATGCGAATGCAAGCCGATCTTCTGTGGGAATAGAATAAGAGAAGATTATATCAACTAATATTTCGATGGAACTCGTCTTTGCTCCTTCGTAATTGTCGTCTTCCTTTTTCCACTATTCTAGATCTTCGGTAAATGTTTGCTCTTAACCTCTTTTGACGAGCCCAAATTTTCTCGGTAAGGAAACCGACACACCCACCGGGTTGTTGAATACAAATTGTCCGCCATGCCTTAAAATTAAAACGTCGTGTCGTCGTGTCTTACTTGTGTTTGCTCTGTTTGTGAAAAGAGACAGAAGACTTTCGCTTATTAATTCCACAGTATTATACGGTACGGTTATTACAGAGAAGTTTGTTTTATTACTGATGGCTTGGTATTATATGACGGCAGAAATGGCACGGAAACAATTTCTGTTATTGTTGAGCTAATAGAAAGCTATTCGGTTAATAATATTGTAATGATATGGGTTGATGATGTTATTATGGAGAGGAATAAATTTATACTATTATTAGGACTTCGATTTCTATCGCACAGAAGCATGTTGTACAGGAATAAGAACGCGCTATGAATATGCATCATGGCGAAAATCGATTTAATGGAACGTTGGATTATAGGCTTTCGAGCGGTATGGAAACGTTGGGTTTCATGAAATTTTGATAGAAACAGTGGAAGTAATTGTACCTCGTTTAAGTTTTGCATATGGCATGAAAACTTTGCATGTTTTCACAGATAGTTTCCCCAATGATTCTTCATAAAACGTTGTGTATTCTATTCCCGCCTTTGTGCTGCCTTTTCAAATCAGCTACAAGCTATCTGATGCAATAAGGTCTTTGTTGTTGGAGTAGGCATCGGTCCTTGTGTTGTTTTCTTCCAGCCCTATTGGAGGAGATTCAAAACCTCACGCATGACGCTCAGAAAATTTTCGTGTCACTTACGTGTTAGGTAACTTATTTTCATAGTGCTCGCTGATGGTATTTCGTTGTCAGAAATCGCTTTTTTTCCCTTGGAGCTACCAATCGCCATTTTTAGGCAGATTAGGTAAGCTCATTTGTGGCATTATTTGCCTGACTTGAGGCAGCGAAAGTTTCCACCACTTTTAGCTCAGTTTATAGAGCAAAAGAAGCTGTTTTGGTAGATAAAATTTAACAGCAGACGGACCAAATCACTTAGCTTAATATGAATCAAAGATGATAAAAACCAAAAATCTAAGCAAATCTGAGCCTTTGCATTTTTTAACAATAAAAATTAAAGAAACAATTCGTTTTTCGGTTTTTTCACTATAGTGTAAAAATTATTGACGGAAATGTAATACTTTGTACAGATGCTTTATAGGGAATTAATAGATCTTCAAAGTGAGCGTTTCTAAAAGGCGATTGGAGCATTTTTACCGAGAAAACTTGGAAAAATCGCAAAAACTATTCATCCAACAGCATCCAACTTTTGCATGCTTAAATTAGACATAATAACCTAATATTTCACGCAAAATTGGCACTTCAGCGTTAAACTGGACAAAGCTGTGAATTTTTGAAAAGTGGTCCATTTTAACCATTTTCCCAGTTTTTCTCCGTGAAAAATGCTCCGATTAGCTTGTAGAAATGCTCATTTTGAAGGTCCTTTAATTCTCTATAAATCGCCTGTACAACGTATTGCATTTCTGTCAATAATTTTCATGCTATGGTGGAAAAACCGAAAAACGACATATTTTTTTATTAATTTTTATTGTTTAAAAAACGCAAAACATCAGATTTGTCTAGATTTTGGATTTTTATCATCTTTTATCCATTTTAAACACAGATTTTTGGTCCTTCTGCTGTTAAATGTTATCAAAAAATACAACTATAATTGTCCACGAAGAAGCCTCAATCCGCCCTTTTTGTACACCCAGTAGGTGTACGCAAGGGGAAGCCGTAAATGGATGGAATCAATTCAGTGTACACCTGTGTATGAAATAGAAATAAAATAGAAAATTAAAGTTTCTGCACAAATTCTGAACAATTCAACATGCACTTCAGATATTTAGAAGAAATAATGACAAACCCTCTTCACTTTACTCTTCAAACGCCCCTCTTAATCCATTTTACCCTTTTATCGTTCTTATGAACCCAATAAACGGTTGAAACGTACCATTAACGCAATTGTTCCTTTTTTAGAGCACATATGCGATAGCTTCGCTGTAGAAAAGGCAATTTAATTTAAACATATTCAGCAACAATTTTCCCATTTACAACTGTCGCATACACGGTAGGGCACCCACCGGACTAATTCCGGTGTCACTCATTACCGCAAACGGGTTCATTAACATCTTATCACTGCGTATACCAGGTAAAACGTTTCAAAACACATTTACTTGTGCGTTTTTAACGCCGAAGCTGAGCAGGTGAATTCGTTCGATAAGTCGCCTGAAAGAGATTAGAAATTTAATTTTCCGCGGCTAATGAGAGTGAATTTAATGGCGCGAGAACAGTAAAAGCTCCCTTCCTTGTTCATTACCGCTGATAATTATTTGTAAAACTAATTTATTTCTTGAATTATTTATGGCGGTTTTTTTTAATTAATCCTCCGCTGGCATCAAGATTTTGGGCTATATTATTATTACGCGATGGTAATGAGACTTCCTGCATCAAGGCAGAGAGCACAAAAGTTACGAAATTCGGATCTGAACGGGTAAATCTCGGGTAGCGTCCGAGGCATCCGAGGAATGTCGAGAAACTTATGCGACTTATGCGATAAATCCCAATAAAAATCCTACACGCTCTCCAAGATTACCAACGGAGTTTTCTAGGAAGCATTAACGATATTTTTCTAATGGCCCGAGAGATAATTCCGGCGTTATCGCGCGGACGATTTAAATTTTTCCTTTTTTAAAAGCCCCACCGTAAGTACGAACTTGATATGTTCATATATGTAGAAGTGACGATAAAAAGGGTACCCAACAGGTCGCTCGTTAAAAGCGCTGTCCTTTAAGTGTGTATATGTGTGTGTGTAGTCGGGACAAGATAAAGTCGTGTATGGGGGCAAATATTGGGGCTTTTAAGATAAATATATACAACGTCGACGAGTAATGATACCGAATGAACTCTTCAAGGCGGGTTATAAAAATAATGCGAGCGACTCGAAAATTCGATAAGACCCAGAGGAAATCCAGTGAATTACCTTCGCTGACTGAAAACGAGAGTTTTTATTGACTGAATAAGTTAAAAGGGGAGTTTTATGCGCAATTTCTGGGATTGTCTATAAATTACATACGTTTCCAGATATCCTCCAAAGGATAGTTTGTGTAAGATATGTTGGGATTTTATTGTAACTTATTACTTTGTGGACTCGCTGGAACGCTTGGATTTTCATGGTAGGGTTTTTTAATAAAATAGCGCAGGGATAAAATTTTCACAGGCCGACAGCTTCGATCATAAAACCTTTGCCTAAATTAATAGACTGCTTCTTTTGTAATTCCCATCATTTCGGGAGTCCAAAAGTAGGGGGGGATTTAGCATCATCTATCGTCCTGCATTCAAATGGGCAAATTGTTTCATAGTTCCACCATTGAAACAACCAGGAAATAATATCTACAAAACTGTAGGATAAATAAATCGAAGATCTTAAAGATTTCTCTTAACGTTAAAAGGAAAATGAGACGAAAATTTTGATATTTCCTAGTAAATTCTGACGAAATTTCGAGGTTCTCGTTGATGCATTACTTTATGAATTCACGTTTCGTTTTTAATTAGATAAAAACTTGACAAACAATCAACCTCTCGTTCGATCTTCGTACTGTCGCCGTCGACTAAATTAATTTTTTTAAGCAAACATACCGTCGATGCATTTTTTCAGGCGTGTCTAATTAATCGACAAACAAAACACCTGTCGAAATTGATCGATGACAGCGTCTTCCCCAACGTATTGCATTTATGTTTATACAAGGTGCTTTTAAATTAGCTGATATGGTGTAAGCGACTTGGATACAATTTTGTTGCGAAAAGTGAAGCGACAGATCAAAAATAATTAGTGGCCATCGGTAGGGTAAGGAGGATAATCGGCAAATCCCCACACTACCTGCGGCCATCTTGTCCTTCGAAGTCGGTAAATTCTTTTATGGTACTTACTTGGGTCTTGGACCTACTTGACTCGACTTGTGTCCAGGAGTAATCAAGTTTGAACCATTACATGTGTTATCTATCATAATTATCATCACAATTATAATTAATATGATTTATTTAAAAATAATTCCAAAAGAAATGTTCAGCCAGGTATGGTTTCGTTGAGTAGGCACTATTGGCTATCATTGGGTGGCCATCTTTGGGGTAATCGGCAAATCCCCCCACTACCTGCGCCTGTCTCATCGTTCGAAGTTGGTAAATTCTTTTATCGTACTTACTTGTGTCTTGGACCGACTTAACTTGACACGTGTTCTGGAGTAATCAAGTTTGAACCATTACTTACATCCTAATTATACTTAATATTATTTGTTTAAAAATAATTCCAAAAGAAATGTTCAGCCAGGTATGGTTTCGTTGAGTAGGCATTATTGGCTATCATTGGGTGGCCATCTTTGGGGTAATCGGCAAATCCCCCCACTACCTGCGCCTGTCTCATCGTTCGAAGTTGGTAAATTCTTTTATCGTACTTACTTGTGTCTTGGACCGACTTAACTTGACACGTGTTCTGGAGTAATCAAGTTTGAACCATTACTTACATCCTAATTATACTTAATATTATTTGTTTAAAAATAATTCCAAAAGAAATGTTCAGCCAGGTATGGTTTCGTTGAGTAGGCATTATTGGCTATCATTGGGTGGCCATCTTTGGGGTAATCGGCAAATCCCCCCACTACCTGCGCCTGTCTCATCGTTCGAAGTTGGTAAATTCTTTTATCGTACTTACTTGTGTCTTGGACCGACTTAACTTGACACGTGTTCTGGAGTAATCAAGTTTGAACCATTACTTACATCCTAATTATACTTAATATTATTTGTTTAAAAATAATTACAAAAGAAATGTTCAGTAGGGTATGGTTTCATTAAGTAACTAACTGTTAACTATGTGCTTTTGGTCAAAGTACCGTATGGCAATATTTGGAAAAAACCTGCCAGAGACACCCTGTAAGTATAAAAAAATTCTACCCACCGCCTCGCACATCCTTGCGAAGGTAAAACAAAACGGAAAAAATAAAAGTGTACCTACATGATGAAATTCGATGCCCCCACGTCCGACGCATCATCTTTTAAACGATTTCCCCTCGATACTTGCACTTTTACTACTTCATTAAGTTCCGCGTTTGCTTTCCAGATGTTCCCGGTATTATATTTTTTTTTTTCGTCTCTTACTCCCCCGATCGCGTTACCGAAGGCTTCCTAATTGGACTGAAATTAATACGCCCCCTCGAAAATCCTTCGTTAGGAACGTTGGAAGGAACCATGTTTACTTTGTTCGGAGCGAGGGATGTTTTACATAAAGGCATTTTCCTTTTGTTCGCGGTTTGTTTTTTCCGAGGGAAAAGCGATTTGTAAAATTTATAGAGCAAACGTTGCGCGTGGGCGCGGACAATAAACCGAAAGCGCGTAAAATATTCATTTGGACAACAATGAAGGAAAGCGATATGGATGGTCCGGGGAAAAAATAGTAATAAAACGAAGGGATAATGGAGGAGGGGAATTGTTAAAGGCCGTACCTTATGGGATTACAACGCAATACTTTTGTTCGGGCAATATTCTTGTTCGGATTAACGAGGCTTTCATCGGTGGAGAAGTGGAGGAAAAATTTTGCAATATGTGCTGTCCAAGGTACAAGCAAGCCGGTATAAATGGAACTGGTGGCATGTTTGCTAGATTAAATAAAAATGCATCCAAATCCAGTTTGGGTGGTTTGGGCATGTGGAAAGAATATGGGCAAGTGACCTGACCAAAACGTTTCTTTTTCCATATTGAGTGCCATGCCTTATGGGATGACAACGTAATACTTTTCTTCGGGCAATATTCTTGTTCGAATTATCGAGGCTTTCATCAGCGGAGGAAAAATGTTGCAATGTGTGCTGTCCAAGGTACAAGCAGGACGGTCTAAATGGAACTGGTGTCATATTTACTAGATTCAATAAAAGTGCATCCAAATCCACTTTGGATGGTTTGGGCATGTGGAGAACGTATCTTTTTCAATATCGAAGAGAAACACGAGATGCAACTAAAGTACTATAAAGTACACACAGGAACCTTTAAAAGTACCACATAAGAAGTAGCACAGGATTCGCGAAAAAGCAGGTAATCCTGCTGTTTTCGGCTACTGGAGATGATCAGAAACATTGGATCTGCAGTACCGAGTACCAGTACTGCCCAAAGATCAAAAAATTTATCCCAAAACAGGGCGAAATATCTATTGGTATAACAACCATATAACTTAATAATCTTTAAAGTTTGCTAAATGAACTTGGAAAGAGAAGAAAACTGCGTACGTAACCCAATGCACGCACCGATCCCTTTGAACGTCCCACATAAGAAACGGGTCAAAATCCAGGAAGAAGGTTTCCACAAGGTCGCGTCTCCATTTGTCGTAGGTGCCGTGGTACCGTTGGTTAATTAAAACGCCGCAGAAGTAAAATTATCAACGGTCGAAAGGTTAGGATCTCCGTTTCGGCATGAAGAAGACTCGCGCGTATATATTCGGTCTATCGGTGAAGACGAACGGAAGACCGAGGAAGAGAAGAGGAGGATAAGAGAAGAAGTCACGAAAACCGTTCTCACGGCACTCCGCTAAAGTGCTCCGGGAGAGTTAATTTTCGTATTAGGCTTTATGGTAGATGGATTTCTCTCTCTTTCTGTCTTCGTTTTGGTTTTTGAGCAAAACGGGGCTATTATAGTACGATTTGTTAGCGGTGCCGGGTCTCTTGTTTGGTTTTTTCTTCGAAGGATGAGTGATGGGATTTTTACTCTTCCGAAAGTTCGAGGATTTTTTTCCTTTAAATGAAATGTGCTGCTTTTGGAAATAGGCTTCTTCCTGTTAAATACAACGTCCATAATGGTACTTCTCTTCGCTTTATAAAAATGATGAGGGTACCTGCTGTACAGGCATTACATAATTTTCTTCGATTTTTTTCTGTGCTAATTTTCACTTTTTAATCTTCACTAGTTTCATCAGAGCAGCGTCTTTTTGGTCTTCCTTTACATTCACCTGTGCTGTCATCTTTTTAGCAGTTTTTAGACAGGGCATAGAAAATTTTCGATTTCCCTAATCATTTTTTTGACCTTCACAAAAGTTGTCCAACTTAGTAACACGTGGACGTAGGATAAATCGTTTGATCCAGGATGCTTTCTAGTGCATTTCAAAGGACTTATTTCTTCTTATTCTCCAAGTAACGAGTTAGTGAAGCTTTTTACTGAAAGACAGAGCCAAAAACTCCATCTTTTTTGACCGTAACAAGTTGAGGGGTCATTTGGAAGTATTACGCATATTAGTCGTGATGCCTGTAGGAATCTACGGGCATCCTGTATAATTGTACGCTCTTTATCAACGAGTCTTTGTGTTATTGTTTAAAAGTCCGCCCGGCTATTCTGGATAATCATCGTACGTCGAATCGTTTAAAACGGAACTAACACTGTGAAAAATTGATAATCACCTCACACTATAGAGAGAATGCATGTGTGGACCTAATGTTCTCCATGAGGTGGTCCGCGTTGAAAAAAATAATTGTTGTAATATACTAATTTATGCCGATGAATAATACCGGTTCTCTCGCTCAACACGAGAAGCCGTATCGTAATATAGCATTTTTGGGTTTTGTTGTCGAGGCGATTACAGGCATTAGATCGGATCGTATATACGAAAGCATCTTTACTTATTAAGATATTTAGATTTTTCAGCGTATCTACCCTATAATTTCGGATAACTGTCCGGAAGGCTCGCGGAGATAAATTTACATTAATAAAACATTAGTTAGTGCGTGTGTATGGAGTGAGAGAGAAAAAGCGCCGTTAGGAGACATTTCATGATACCGAGCCTCCCTTTTATACACATTATATTCTATCTGATGAATGGAATGTTAAATTCAATGGCGACCACAAATATTCGAGGGCCGCAGCGCCAACAAAAGGTCAGAATGTGGGAAACGGACCCTTTCGTACAAATAAATTTTGGAAAAAAAGAGGGAACCTGACCTGTGGGAACGCACCCGTTTGCACACCTGATTTTTTCCCTTTCAACCGACAGGTATTTTCATTCGTCAAAGTCGATCACATTTACACATGTTACGATTTTAATCCCAAAGGATTCAATCGAATATAAATGTTTGTAATTGACTTAAAAAAAAGAGATGATAGACAGCGAATTGGTGTTCCAGTGAAGTGAAATGTACGTTATTTACTTTTCAACAAAAAGCCGTTTGAAATAACGGAAATATTGTTTATTTTTCTTCTAAGTTTGCACCATAGCATTGAAAATAAATTCTATTAAAAATTGAAATTTCGAAGGTTTCGCTATTTTTAGCGGTGGCGTTTTTCCTGAAATCCGCCTAAGTTCTAATATAATTTTAATCCATAAATCCGTCTTTTGAACCAAATTAAGCAGATTTCCCAAAATTCTATTGGACTCAACTCTATTGCAAATTATTTTTTAATTTATCCTTTGTATACATGTAAGCGACTAATCGATAAATCTAATTTTTTCAGTAATTTTTCCAAAAATCACATGAAATCGAGTCAGTTATTCAGAAAATTTCTCGTGATATTAAGAAATCAATAGAGTTGCACCAGATACTAAAATTTTAACCAATAAGTTTATTCACGAATTTGATTTTTTAAGTGGTCAGTTGTTTTTTGAAAAATCTGATAAGTGCTAGTCAATTTTTCTGAAAGCACCCTACGTACGAGCCACCAATGTATATATAGTGCAATAGTCTTGGAGAATGTGTTTGTAAGTAAGTACCATAAAAGAATTTACCTGCTTCAAACGGCCGCAGGTAGCGCGTGGTAAATTGTCGATATCTATTACCAGCCCTACGGTGATAATTGCCATTACTCTTTTTGCCCTGAGCAGTCGTTTCATTTTTCGTTAGAGAAGAAATACTTGAATGTTTTAAATTTTCCATAACGCATTAGGGAAATTCCCAGTGTTTTCCCGCTGATTTATTAGGTATATATTGGCATAAACGAATTCTGCCATAAGGGGGCACAGCAGTGGGTTAGGTCGGATTATAAGCATGACAGGCTCCCTTAAGCTAAACAGATTCGCATCGCTTCAGCTGTCTCATAAGTTATGTAGATGAAATACTTGTCAGCCAGTCTGGAGAACATTTCTTTTATCAGACGTTAATTTTGCTTGTTATTGCGTTGTACGAAAAAGATCGTTAGTGATTTCCATCCAGGTATTTCCTTTAATAAAATTACTGGTTCAGTAAGAATCAAATAGCGTTTAAATCCCGTTACCTTGTGCAGGACACAAAGCTTTGTGAGACGAGAAAAACTCTCCTCCAGACCATCGAACCGTCCCTTTCTCTCTCTCTCTTCCTAATTTTCCGTCCAACTAATCATCAAGAAAACTCCACGCCTATCCGTATGCGAAATTATTTTTTCCGATCGAGCGTCCCTGCGGAACATCAAAGCGGAACCCCGCGGGCGATCCTTTTCCCCGTCCTTTGTTCCCAAATCGTTCGACAGAATTTAAACGATGTCCTCTTTGATATGCAAAACGCGGTGTGGTCGTATCGGGCGTCGCGACGCTTCACTAAAAACCCACCGCCGTCGTCGTTGAATATGCAAAATGGCATTCTTGCACGGAGAGAGCGAATAAACCGCCCTTCAAAATTTAATTAGAGACCTGTGCTAACATAGATTAGGGGTGCATAGGAATACCAGTCGTCGACGGAATTTAATTGTTCGTACGATAAGATCTGCCTGCCGGGGTTTATCTGTCTAAAAGGGGTCTTAGGGGGTTAAAAGGAGTTATTTCGAAACTGTGTTTGCGTTCGTGGAGGGCTCGTAATTAGGGGGTTGGGGGGCAGGGGGAGCTCGGGATATCTAACGACTAGGTGGCCGGGTGATTAACGATTCTCGGTTCTTTGAACCGTATTTCGGAGACTGGCGAACGTTTAAGGTTCTCATTTTACAGACCGGTAATGCACGGTTACGGGGCGATAAATTTTGACGTGACCTCGCGTGCAAAACGTCTCAAATCGTTTCTGGGATACGTAAGAGTCTATTGAACCAAATACATATATGGACGTGTGCAGTAATCATCCCCAGCAATTACACTATCAAACAATCTATTGAGGTTGAGAATTGCGAGTGTATAAAAATGTCGTTACTTTGTGTTACGGAAATTTCAGGTTCATTAAATATTTTATCGAGAAATTTCAAATTCGAGCAGGAGCATGCGCGTTAACGTTGACAGTTTGCTCGTTAATTTTGGCGGGAATTCAAATTTAGTCACTTACTATTTGCCCAGGACAGCATTATTAATATTTTTGGCAATTACAGACCTATCTCACATTTTTTTAATAATCTGAATTAACTGTACTCCTAACAAATAGGCTCTAAATTAACTTAGCGATTTCTTGCATACTAACCTAGCTGAGGGTAGATCAACAATAGTAATTTTTCTTCATAATTCTTAAGCAATTGATACCGTTGCACCACGTCTTGCTCTCAGTCATCTGGGATATTTGGACCGTTTCGGAGTTTTTAAATGATCACAGACGAATTAATCCCTTCCATACCATGGAAAAAATTTAAAATCATCTCCTTGTCTCTTTTTTTCCATATATCGTCTAAGCCATTCCGATGCAAGTTCTATGTCGTCGACTTTTTCCAATTCTTCCTCACCTAATTCCCCTCCTTCGTCACACTCCATATCTTCATCTACTGATATTTCATCTAAACCTGCTTATTGATTTATTCCAAGTTCTCTGTTCAATTAAGGCCGACATTTTAAAAATCATGAAACGAACACTTGTCAAGATCTAAGTAAAATGAATTGATTTTAATACACCATTTCTTTAAATATATTTTCAGTTCCTACCTTATCTGCCGTTAAGACAATTTTACCTCGTTATTATATAATTTAAATTTACACCACGTTTCTAAGTTCTTCATGCCCCCGTTGTTGTCTAAGAGTTAGTCTAAGTATTCTTAAAATCCTTCTTCGTTTATAATGTTTTACAATAGGGGTCGGGGTAACACGTACCACAATTCGAGTCTCAAATAAAATACGACGAACTATATCATTCCACCGCCTGATATCTAGTCAACTAATTTTTACCTTCTCTTATTTTACTGATATATTACTTCTCATCGAAGCTAATGTTTAAGAACCTTTTCAGCCTGCTCATCCAATTCTAGTCTAAATAGTAATTCTACTCTTGCTACCATTGCCAAGTTACCTCTTATCTGCATTTAGTATTTCGATAGTGTGCTTCTATGACCTGTTTGTGACCGAACAAAGGAGAGACCATTAAAAAATAATTAAGGTTAAAAGTCTTAAGTGTCCCACTTAAACTTCAATTAATTTGCACCTTATTTCGACTGTTTGCCGTAATTGTCAATGCTAAGTATATTGGTTTTGTAACAGAAACTGTAAAGTTATTACGAGACATTGAGGGCGGTGGAAAGTTAGTAACATTCTAGAGAGATTTATGGGAGAGAGCTTGCGAATCCATAGCGAATCCGGCAAATTTAGCGTTGTGAACGGGAAACAAAGCATTTCATTGGATGGAATTAATTCCATTTTCAAGTATTTCGTTCCCTTGGGCAATGCATTACGTTACAGTTTGTTTTGGTTTCAGCTTTTGGGGAAAAATACACCACATCCAGAGCGATCCTCCCCGAAAACGTGCGATCGATCCGATTCCGGATCGAAGAGGTCGCCACCACTTAAAACTTTATTTGGAGCAATTTTCAGGTCGAGCGG
The DNA here is from genome assembly GCA_963576515.1 of Cryptocephalus primarius. Taxonomy (NCBI): domain Eukaryota; kingdom Metazoa; phylum Arthropoda; class Insecta; order Coleoptera; family Chrysomelidae; genus Cryptocephalus; species Cryptocephalus primarius. The sequence goes on along the minus strand of OY754943.1, from coordinate 10,673,040 downwards.
CTCCCGAGAGCCATTAGACCCGGCACGGAAAAAAGCTCCTAAAATAAAATAACAACCGAAAAGACGTTAAAACACCGAGGACAAAAACCTGCCGTTTAATAACACGAATTATATCAAGCGTTAAATTCACTTGCCACGCTGCTCAGCGGCATTTCTTGGGGAAAAACGCGCGAGCGCTCTCAAAAAATGACAAAACGAGGAATTGTCGATAACAGTTAGAGGAGGGGTGTTACAGCGTGTTTTGAAAACGATATTACAAAAGTATCCACGTCGTGTAAAACGTACGTTTCTGAAATGTCTGACGGTTAAAGCGCAAACCTGCAGGCAAAGAAAAAGGAAGTGACAAATAGGATCTGAATACTGTGAGCGTTTAAAAAAATCTTGAAATCACTCACAGAATGTTTCATCATTGGTCAACTCATGAATCACCCGAGATTAAAGTGTTGGTCATGGATTTGAATTTTTAAAATGTTTGAACTGTTTCTTTGCCTGCAGATTTCCGAAATTTCTTCATGACTTTAGTTCGATTTCCACGTTCCATCGCGAGATGTTTCAGTAATGGCATTTTGCTGCGTTTTTCGATTTATATTTTCAATTACGGGAAGGTGTTCAAAAAAGGCGGTTTGTTTCTCTCTGCCTCCGGGCGATCGGGCGGCGCGAATGTAGAAAAAAGGATCCGGTAGCCGGTGCGGTAATACGCCGTGGAATGAAAACGTTTAGAGGATTACATTGTATACGTCACGTCTTGGATTTCTACCTGTAAAGAGATTTCGGGATGTTCACCTCCGGTGTCATTCCGACCGTGGAATGTTTATCGAGAAATAAATCCAAGATGGTACCAATTGAGGTTCAATTTGAACAATTTATTTACTCTTTAGGCGACTGTGGGAGGACCTGGGAAGACTGTCGAATTAAATATTTGCATATCGGGGAATAGAGGCGATGTCTTCTTAGATATTTTTTGAATACGTAATTTAAAGGACAAAGTAACAAGTTCAGGTTCAAATAAAACAAAAGGTGTAACAGTAATCGTTGCAGGTTTCGTGGTCTTTGGCGACATATCTTTAAATACGTTTTGCACTTGCAGCTCAAAAATAAATACGTTAAATGCTATTAAAAAGTTTTAGTCCAATATTTAAATTTCAAATTAACTTCTGTTTGTGTTTGAAGGTTCCAAATAAATTTTTGGTTTCCCTGAATTTCCCGTTGAAACGTTTCAAGTCAATTTTGGGTTTACAAATTGCAGCTTTCTTCACATTTTCTGCATGTTGATTATACTTTTAAGCCTTGCTAAAATAGTAGTGCCATCATCGGCATAATTTCTTGAATCATTTTTAAATTCGACAGTGTAACGTGCTTATTGCATTTGGGAAAATAAATTGCTTTATGAATAACACTTTCTTTGCACTACAGCCTCCATATTTGACCCTAGCTTAGACCTAGTCATCGCTGGGCCTTCTCCGGGACTGATCTAGGGAAACTTTTCCTTGGGAAGCTCGGTAAAATTCCATCTCCATTTAATACAAGCCGGATAATTACGTTAACCGTTCCTCCTCGGGCCCACTACTGTGACTCATTTCGTACTACGAAAAACACACGATAATCAAAGTGTGAACGAGGCGAGAGAGAAGAACGAAGCCGAAACGAGAGGAGGTGAAGGAGGAAGACGAAAAGAGAAATAAAACGGCGTGGAATCGTGGGATTGTTATTCATCAAACACAACCTTGTACGAGCCCATCCTTCAATTCGTATGCAAGCGATAAACGATGGGCAAACAGTCGTCGTGTTTACCTACAATTGTTGGAAACAGTCGACTGCGATTCTCGAAAAATCCGTTCTCACACGCACGATGCGTACACGCATGTTTACGAAAAGTTCTTTTCCTGACCGATCGTCGAAATCTCCATCGCGAAAAGTACAACACTGCGTTATTTATCCATGAACGGCCTTATCATTTCTTGGAGATGTTTCTGGGGTTATTTACGAACCGGAGTTGAGGTCCAGTTACAATTCCAGCTGCTAAATAGACGAAAAATATATTAAAATTGCCATAAGAGTTAGATGCTTTAGAGGTGCTTTTAAAGGGAAAGGAAAACCTAGTTACCTAACATACCTACGTAGTGTTTTTTGCTCCTTACCTCATAAATTATTCATCAGACTAAAATTTCTCTCGCACAGGGCGTTATTTACTGAAATTTACGAAACAAAATCAACTATTTTCTTTTGGTTGACAACATTTTTAGAAATATTTATCAGACAGGGGAAATCTGTATGATCACCGCATTCTTCAATTTTCAATATCATAGAAAATCGAGAAAAAATTCCCCATGTCAATTTCAATTCCTGTTTATGAATTGATGAAATATGAAAAATTATGACGAATGTATGAAGTGCTCCTTTTTTCGTTCCATGATCGACCTCTAAGATATTGAAGCTATAATTTTTTAATAGTGCCTTTGTGCATTAAGACAATATATCATTCAAGTAGAAAAGATGACAGTAACGATATTTATGTCATTACTGTCGCAATTTTCGTGACAGCAAAGTGTAATTACTGGATATGAAATCAGGCGCCAAATTCAGGATTTTCCCCGGATTTCCCGGCCACGTGGCAACCCTACATGAAAGTGCTCTTATAGAAAAATGTATAAGGGCGCAAATACAGTACATTACACTATAACTGCATGTGTTAGGTAACCCATTATATAAATTTTTCCAAGTTTTGTAAACGCAAAGAGTCCACATTTTAATTTATTCGTTATGAACATGATACCCTCATTCCATTTGAGGTACCTGTTTATAATTTCTCCTAAGTATCTTGTTTTGTCTACTGTTTTACCTCCTTATCTTTTATTTTTATGTTCACATTAACAGGTTGTATGTCAATTACCCATGGAGAATGTGATATGAACATATTGATTTACAATTAATGTTACAATTATTTATCAGCCATTTACTACCATTTATTAGTGTGTTAATAAGGCCCTAAAAATGATAGTAGTAATTAAGATTGCTACCGAAGTAGTAATACTGACATTAATATTTAAATGATGAGATGATATGGCTACAACGCTTTTTAGGAAATAAAATATGTTCCTTTTAAGCAGTTTAAATATACACTAAAACAATTATTACAGTCATATGACTGTTTCTATTATCTTGAATTTTTAAATACTTCGTAATTGTATTGTGATACGATCATCATTCTAATTTTATTGCCTATGCAATTACGTTCGCATATTTTGCAAACACGAATTAGCATGAATAAACTTACTTGCTATTCTGATAGGGAATAATATTGTTTCAATATAATGTGTATGGTATGTACTTATTAATGTGGCAATTTATTAATAAAATCTGGAAAATGGAGAGTTTACAAGGATAAGTTTCCCATATACTGATTATTTAACAAAGAGTATTTCAAGAGAAAAAATGTAAATATTTGAAAACTGTAACGTCAGATTATGATTGTACATTTGATTCCTGGAAATGAATTACTGTTATATTTTTGTACTAAAATTCGTTTTCGGTGTACTTCTAACCGAGAGCAAAATTTCTATTAAAATATTTTAATTGCTTTCTGTACAGGTTTTGTGCCTTTGTTTTATTTCATAAATCTTATGAATAATGCTGAGATTCCAAACAAAAAATGTTAATAAAAGATTGTAAACATACATTTCGTCACTGTTTTACAACGATAAATTGCATTCATATTTTTACATCGAGTAATTACATTTCCGTGTTCTATCATCTGTCGAGAATGAAATTTCACGGTTTTAACTTTTAATTACTTTTTTGAACGGAGAGGTGCTTTTATTGTGTTCTTCGGAAAGAAATATTGAGAGTTCGAATAGGAAATTGCTTAAGCCCTATAAAATTACGAACTACTTTCTAAAATAAATCGCTTTCATTTTTGCATCGAGCAATTTCACTTCATAGAAAATGAGATTTTGAGAGGCAACGCTTATCACAATCACTCGACTTAGAAATCACAAATTGGAATTAAAATGTCAAAACAAAGATAATGAGAAGAAGTATAGTATAAGCTCCAACCAACGATGATAAAACAGAAGAAAATAAAATTGTCATATCTTTACTTAAATATAATAAATTTTCATTTCTCACGAGCCATGTTGAACCTTATTATTTACTGAATTACATTTACTGCGATTTGTTCTAGAACTGTTATGTGTGAAAATTCTATCTTTAAAACGTTCGTAATAGAATTCTCATTTATTATGCTCCAATATTTTAAGTTTATTTTAACAGTCTCAAACAGATTGTTTGTCTTCAAATAAATCAATTCAGATGTAGTTTTCAATATTGAAATATTGAAAGAAGGTTCATTTAAATAGGTTTAACTTGTCACTTGTCAATCACCGTTGCCTATCTTCTTCTTTTCGATGCATCTCACGCGATTGTTTGACAGATGAAGGTTATGCGCCATCTCGCGGCGAAGACTACATCAGTCAGCGACCAAAAATATTTAATTTCAGCATGTGGATAAGAGAATTATAGTACACCCATTTGCTGAATTAAAAGTAGTAAAAGTGCACCTAACGAGCATCTCAAAAGAGTTTAACACCAAATCCAAACATGGATGAGAAAGAACCCCCTTTGGAATGGGGTTGGTTGAAAGGTAATGGTGGTGTAGAGCAAAAGGCAGGAAGATAAAAGAATGTGGGAAGCGGTGGGGTGGTAGGAAAAAAGGTTAAAATGTACAATTCCCTGTTATCATTGTAAAGGTGAAAATTGTCACGATTAGTAAAGTAATATGACGACAAAAGTCCTTCAACTTGCAACGTTTTTCCACTGCTAACGATATCTTCTCCATCTGAATTCATTGAAATTATTTCATCTCGTGGCGTTTTCTCCTCGCCAGAAAGTAAAAGCGTCGCGTCGCCTGTGGATAATTGAAGGAAATTGAATTATCCCCCGTTCACACTATAATGGGATTAGAGGTGTACTTTCAAAAATGCGCTCGGAATCGTGTACGCACCTCGAGCGTATCGACGCTTTAACAACTCATTTCCTACGATTCTTCGGAGCTGTTCGATTGTGAACAATCGCCACTCGCCACGTCGGGAAAACGCAGGAATGCGATCGTATTGAGGCGTTATCACCACAAAATCTCAAACCTCGTAAAGAACTCAATAGGTTGCCTTGTTATCTTTTCTACGATCCAGCAGTCGGTTTCCTAAGTAAGTTTGAGTGATAGATTAAGTAGCAGACTTAATGAAATACAACAAGTATCTTCAAATTGTTTCCCAAGAAGCCCCGAGGAAATTATTTAAAATTGCTTAGGAAAAGCCTCGGTGTAGAGCAATTTTATGAAAAATATCCTATGAATTCAAGCTCCGGGCTGTCGTTCCCCAAACCATCGCCTATAAAGCACAAACTCTCATTAGGATCATTATTTCCTCGGTGAATAAATATAACCTTGATGTGTCCTTAATACAACTTTGATGCGTTATGGTAATCCGGGTAATAATCGACGAGTTAAAAATGTTATACCTCGAAGCGAAAACGTAAATAATATATATCTAATTATACGAATGACGTAAGAATGCATCGAATACTAATGAAGACACACAACGAAGAATGCGACGCGCCATTGTTGTTCAAGGCTAAAAACATTTTCGCTTCGAAAATTATAAAACTATGATTCAGACTTGCAAATTCTCTTTACGAGCGCCCACGTCGGACCGATTCCTCTCACGAGAGAGGCTTTCTCGGCTTTGTTTCGTTACCAGGATCTTCAGGAACGAGAGGACCCGGCATTTCGTATTGGGCAACGCGAGAAGAAAGGGAACGGTTTCACGTGGAAGACGCTCTCGAAAATCGTGAGGACGGGTCACGAGTCGGCCCGAACTTTTAAGGTATCGTGTATAAATATTTTAAAATATTGGGACAGGAATGGGAAAATCGGGCAACGTACGATCTGCTGCATTAAATTCCAGTCTAAAATTTGGGTTTTATGAATTTCAAAAGGTGTTTACGACTGCTACCAGAATTCGAAACCAGAACTCTCTAATATGGACTAATTTTAGAATCTTCTGTGAATACAATCGATACTTCAAAGGGCTCACCAAAAGTTTAGCATTGAGATGTACAAAATGTTCAAGTGGAAGAGATGGAAATTTATTTCCGTTGTATAGTGAAACGGCCTTCAGGCTTTTCGTTGAGCTGTCGATAAATAAACGCCACTCACTAGGAACAGGAGGTATCCCAACTGTGTCTGTCTGGTATTTAAAGCATTAACGTATTAATCTGATGATTTATTACAAGTCGGAGGTGGTGCTTTATGGAGAGATAATTCTCGATTGATTGTTCTCCTGTTAATTGGAAATGGAGTTAAACCGTGAATACATTGTGTTGCATTTAATACAAACCGTAACTTACATTATAAAATCCCTCATTATTATCCCTCATTTTAAGGGAGACATGGATTTTTTTCATCATTTTGGAGCATTGTGACTACAAAAGTCTTAAAATAAAACCTATTGTTATTTAAAAAAAAAACGCTAATGAAATGGATCCATCTCTTCTTCCTTCGAATAAATTGAGTTTCCTGACCTCGAAATGGATCCAAACGATTTCACACTTCCAATCGAAAAATATTAAAGAGATTCGACATATTCGTATGAGTTTTACGGTCCGAGACCCGTGAAATTATTCGTAATTGATTCTATGAAAGAAACCGTGAAAATCGACGTGGATAGAAAGCGTTTTTGTTCCGATTCGTCCGGTTTTATTTTACAACTCGAGACATAAACATCGAGTCATTCAAATTATACGCCCATAAATGTTAATTTCCATTAGATGTTTATTTAAAACGAAGTTAATTAATATTTAGATGCCACAAGAACCATACGCTCTCATGTTTCCAGTGTGCTCAAGTGGAAAAAGTTTTTATTATCAATTTCACTCCAGACGAAAGTTAAACATAAACTAAAAATGATACCAGCCGTCTTGAACTATCACCTAAATCTGTCGTTGGTTTTCGTATTATTGCTATAACGTAATAATACTTTTGCCACCTTGCGCGTTAGAGACTGCGCAAGAAGCGTTCAGCCAATTGAGCACCAAACCGAGGAGCAATTTGACCACCAAAATCTGACTCATTTATGCTGAAAGTGATTCAGTTTGTGACCCACGCCATGTAACTAAGTACTATTGATCGATAGATTTACTTAAATGGACACTTTAAAAATGGTCTTATGATTCAGTTTTACTGTCAGATCTTAAAGTATGACATGATTCCGTTAGTCAAACGGTTTAGTTCAATGTTATTTTCAAATTCGTAAATTTGGGGAAATGCCTGCCATAGTGTGGCTTAATCTAAGTACTAAATTTCAAGTTGTAACTCAATTGTTCTAGTTTCATCACTGAAAATGTTACTTAATATTATGCCAGAAGCTAGCATTGGACATCATAGATTCTCTGGACGCTATACCAACTTATTTTTAATTCAATCCAACAAATACATTTCTTCCATTAATAGTTTAGCTGACAGGGCGATTTTACTATCGTACAGCATACATTGGCACCCAAAGTTAAAAACCATGAAACATATTTTCAGTAGAAATTGTTATCCCTTAAAATACACACAATACAAAGAAGAATGATAACCTTACAGCCATGACAGAAAAACAAGAGGTATACAACATAAAATTACCATATAACGTGACCTTAGTTCATGTATCAAATTAATCATACACTTAATTCGTATTGAATTAATTTATTTGTTTGTTCAGTTGTTCTTCTCCGGTGGTTTGTCGTCGTATTTATGTACTTCTAGAACCTTTTGATGACTGCCAGAGGGCACGAGATACATCTGGAAGTTCTTAGAACTTTTCGATTTGTTTCGACTCGTATTGAGAAAGTTCCAGGGTTTTCTGACTTTGGCGTTTCATCTACCGGACGCAAGGTGGCGCCTGAGACAATTGTATTATAGTAAGGTATCGGAGCAAATTTGAATGCACTGAAATCGCTTCATAATTATCTCCAGCAGTTATATTTTCAAATATCTCATTATTAACTGTTTCATATTAGGAACAAATTACGATTTGATGTCAATTTTGGCTAGTTTAATTAGAAGTTCTTCATATAAGCTGTTCTAATGGGTTATTTTTGCTGAATTCAACGCTTTTCAATGGATTGTTCCAACCTAAGTTTCTTCAGTTCTGCAATCGAAATTCGTTGACCGAGGAAGTCGTTACCCGCGCATTGTCTTCGGTATTTATCGGAGCGAGTAATCGCGCCATTGAAACGTCGAAAATCCACCTGCCCGCGTCGCTTCTTCGGCAGAGAAGAGTCCAATCGTTCACGCTTCGAAATTACACACGCGAAAGGAGAGAAAAAAGATCGTGACCGGTCGCAACCTTGATTGATCACGATTCCACACATCTACATGAATCCGAGAAATCCTCGTCGATTACATTATTAGAGAAAATCGCCGCGAGGAGCGAATTGTTGCTCTTTTCCCACTGGCGAGGTACCGAGGATGGTGAGTAGCGCTCAAAGTGGATCGTGCCCTTCGGGGATTCGATCCCTCGAGTGGAATTTTTGGAAAATAACTGCGTACATATTTTCCCACTGTATTCCCAACACAAGAAAGTGTACGGTACAATCCAGAAGACTGTTAGGAAAATAATGGCAGATGACCAATATTCACTACAGGCTGACGGAATAGAAGGCTGTTTCAACAATGATCTAGCATTGTACTTGACACAAGAAATTATCCATTTGAAATCCGTAGTTGGTTTATCAACCCTACTTGATGGTAATAGCATAAGTACCTACTGATCAAGAAAAAGAGGAAAATAAACAATATGATATTCAATAGAAAGACTTCTCTTGACATTTCACCATTCCTCCCTACTCTGGTCGAAAGTAGTGACTTTATTTATGGAACCTGTTATATATGTGCAGTTTCTGACTTTTTATTCTGATCCTCCACCAATGCTCTTCTATTGTAAAGTTTCGAAGCTATATTGCTGTTCTGACTGAAGGATTTCTTGATTTCAGCCATGATTATTTATGGTCATTGACAAGCAGCTTATGTAGGAGAAGCCGATACCCTGGATAGCCTCCTCCTAATAAATAATTCCCTGTATAGATTTTTCTAACTTTTCTTTTGCAATCACCGCACCGCTGCGATTCCACTTAAGTTTTCGAACAACTAATTTCTAAACCGGTCCGTCTTTACAAGAAATACGACGGTAATTGCTCGAAGATGGCCTCGTGTAATTAACGTGAAAGTCTAAAAATCTATCCGATGTTAAACGTTCGAATTAATTCGACGCTCCTCTTCCACGCCAGACGTAATTATAGATTTTCGAAGCACTTGTACGTACGTACGTTCACGAAATACGATCTTTCACCCCCTTTCCGCCACGTAATGTCCGCTCTTGCCGCGTAATATTCCCATATGGTCTTCGTACCGGCGAGATTCCTCGGTGTTACGCGTTTGATGCGATTAGCTTTTAATTAATGGAATGTTAATTGCGTTTCGTGGTCGAAATTCTAATCGGATCTGCATATCTTAAGTACCATAACGTATACTGGTTGGAAGGTTGAAGTGGACTGAATTGCAAAATATTCTGTATGATTAACAGTGTGAAAAATTGAAAGTTGATGTTTTAAAAAATTCTTACCAGGATTTGACCGTTTTATTTTTAACATTTTGATCTATTCAAACACAAATACATACAGTATTGGGCTCTATTAAACTTGATAGGTATATCACATATATACATGCCTCCTGTATGTATATACAGGAGATGTAATGACGTACCTAGCACTGATCCGCACCGTATACCTTGTCCAGCCATAAATGAACTGAGGATTGTTTGGGTAAGTAAGTACCATAGAAAAATGTACTTACTTCGACCGAAAACTTTTACATGTTACGAGTCATAGTCAATAAGCCGAAATTTTTGCGATTTGTAGATGTCTTTTACATGACAATGGCCAGTAATCATTTTCGACCTGAGAAGTCATTTCATTTTTTGCTAGATGAGATCAATTCCGAATGCATAACCTCTCTAATTGCTCCAAAGCAAACCTGAGATCGACAAGAGATCCTCACGCCTACCCTCACACACTTCATCAATTTAGTCATCACACCTAACCCTCCCACAACACGAGAGTGAGATCGTGTCACACTGCTCGATCCCTTACGAATGATCATGCATGTGATTTTATATCGACTTTACTTACCTACATCATCGATTTTCTATTCCAGGCCACCCTTACGAGCGCCTCGCAGTACCTCTTCTCCGCCCTGGACAGCCGCGCGTTCCTGCGCAGCGCCACGATCCTGCTGCCGTCCACGTGGCCGGATTCCTGCGCCCCGAGGACGGTCCACTCCGCCTCCGGGGAAGCACCCGACGTGACAGTGTTGCCCGCGGACCCCGCCAGGGGGCACCTGTGGACGCAGCAGTCCTTCGGCTGCGGGCAGCAGGGCGACCAAATCTATATGGCGTACCAGAGTTTGTTGACGAGGAGTAATACTTTACGTGAGTACCGTAGAAGTTGTGTAATAAGTGCGCAGGAGTCGTTATACAAGGTTTGTCCATGGGGGTGTTTGCACTGCACTGAGAAATATATGACGGCTATTAAGGGTAAAATTTAACATAGTTGGGAGACAGAAGTAATGGATCCACTGTACATGGATTCACGAAGCTATGGAGTGTAAAATGGCGTCACCATTGCACAATGGCGCCACCACCTAATGTTCGGAATATGTACGTACTTTGATAGCTTTGACCGTTTATAGCTTAGAGAATATTTGTTACAGTTTCAGGATTTGGTACTAATTTTTTGAACTTAATATTTATGTATTAAAACTTATATTGTATAATTTTAATTAATTATAATTGTATAAAGCAAATTTTATGTTACCAACAGGGAATCTGTTTTTTACATCTTCTTTTTGCAAGACGTTTAAATGTAATAATTTCATTTTGATTTTTCGGAATACAATATTTTTGGGAAAAATAGACCGTTATTGAATAGAGAAAATGATCATTATGGTACGGTTAGATACGTTTTCAAAAAAAAAAGAATAATCAAGCGACCGCCACTGCAACAAAACATGTATAATTTTCGAATTTTTGGCGAATGAACTATACTTCCGCCATTTTATTACTCTATAACTTAGTGAATCCTAGTATGGTACAAGTTCAATTAAATACAAATTCGTTTCAACATTCTCAACATTCATCAACAATTCTCAAATCGGCCATTATCATTATCATCTAGTAATTTCAAGTCTATTACATGGATTGTTTTCGATTGAGCTGCACTAGACGGCGACACCTCTACACATTTCTTCTCGATTTTTAAATTTAAATTTTTAAAATTTGCATATAAAACGAATCGTTTCCTTTCCTTTTTCAGCGAGAACTCTGATAAAGGAGTTTGCCATGTACAGATACGGTGTCTTCGAGGAACAAGGCTACTTCAATGATCCGATCTACCCGATGTGCTATTACGACGATCAGACGCGGACAGCGAAAGTTACGGGATGTTCCGATCTGCCCATTAAAGACAATGGGTAAGTTACATGCTAAATTAAGTACATTACTTGTTAAACGATGTAGCCGGCTAACAGTTTCTAAAACTGCGGATGTATCCTGCTTCGCTCGTATTGAGCTAACGTCACCCTCTTATTCGACTCCCTTAAAAAGTGCAAATTGAGATTTTGGATTTTTCTCAAGCATCTGGGACCTAATCTGTAACCTAACCAGGTTTTCGGTTTCTGGCTATTTATTAGGGCCAGACCATTAGGCTTAGAAGACTAGAGGCCCCAGGTATTTCTAGGGCTACAAGCTTTAATATGCTCGTTCGTACCTTTGGAAGTATTTTACCAATCCAAGGGTTCAGTTATTGGTAAAATTGCAATCCTCCCCAACGATGTCCCCAATTACTGCAAGATAATTGCACCCATGTGCCAAAAACAAGTAGAACCTAGCACATCCAAAAAAGGAGATATATTATAACCATGACAGCCTGCATTTATGCTTTAGGACAGAGTATACTACCCTTGTTCACATTTTAACATGCCCAACGGTGCGTCAGGAGGTTTAATTGTATCTGCCCATACATCTGGATGGTCCAGTAACGAACGGTCTTTATTACAGTCGCAACATTTCATTGGTAAGGAGACACCAAGCTTCGTGCATTAAAAAATGTTAATTTTAGATAACCATGAAAGCCACTGCTCCCTTGAGATTATAACATTAGCTAAAAACAATGGGATCGTTTTACTGACATGGTCACCATGTACAAGCCACAAGAGGTAACCTCTTGATTGGTCAGTTGTTGGATCATAAGCTATATTACAATAGCTTTTATATGTTTCTTTGAAGCAGCCGAGGTGGCCAATTGTCTTCTCTTCTGCATGTTGCATTTCCATTAAGGAACATCATGGTAATCTTGATTTTGGAGATTTCTGCTCTGGAAAGCTCTTCTGCTCAGATTCCGCAGCCAAGATATCATTCTTCTCATAATCACAAGTGTATAGTTATTTTCTTGTGTTTAAAGAGTCGTAGGCTAGATAAAAACTTTCTCCATTTTCATTTGCAGCGTCTGCTCGGGCAACCCGAACGCCGTCTACAACACGACCTCCATGACCGACGAGAAGGCCCGCACCTCGATCATGTTCTCCCCCGAGTCGCCCTTGGTCTCGATGTTCTGCGACGACGGCAACCACGACCGCCTCGCGCCCACGAAGCAGAACCTCATCTGCGACAGGAGAAGCGTCCTCAACGTCATCATGGAGCACAGGGACTTCGCGACCAACAGCGTCGTCAGCTCCCACGGCGGCAACCAGATCACCGACACGACGCCGAAGATCGGCTACAAGAGGCAGAACCTGACGCGGTACGTCTTCGTCATAGAGAACACGAAGGATATGATCCAGAGGGAGTCGTGGAGCTACCTGCGGCTGGCGATGAGGCAGTGGGCGAAGTATATCCTCCCCGACAACACGGAGGTCGGCATGGTGCTCGCCGACTCGGTCCAGGGCACGAGGGTGTTGAACATCGTGCCGGCGAGGAGCACCTCGAACGACAGGTTCGGCAACAGCAACAGGGACAAGTTCTACTCGGCGCTGCCGTACACCCCGAACGAGAGCATGCAGCCCGGCTGCCTGTACTGCTCGCTGCGGGAGGCTATGATGATGCTGAACGATCGCAACAAAGTCACCGGCCCGGCCAACAACGTGATAGTCGTCGTAGCGTCCGGTATGAACGTGGACGAGAACCTGAAGCACGTCGTCAAGGAGTTGAAGAAGTCCAAGATCAAAGTCGCCACGGTCAACTACCCGGACATCGCCAGGTCGAGCACCCTGGGCCTGCTGGCCGAGGAGACTAACGGCGTCGACTACGTGGTGTTCGAGAACAAACTCAACGTGGAGGAAAGTCTACTGTCGACTTACTTCGAACTCCACAACGTCTTGTACGACATCACGACCAAGTTTTACTCCGGGAGCGCGTCGGACCTGCCGATGGTGATTCACCGGAGGGAGATAATAGACGACGGGAGGACCTCCGTCACCGGGAGCTTCATGCTCGATCCGAGCATGGGAGAGCCGGCCGAGCTGATATTTTACACCTACAACCACGTCAATCCGTTGTTCAAGGACCTGAAGTTGATCAGCCCGAGTCACCAGACCTACGCGAGCAGGAACGATAAGTTCATCGATTTTAAGATGATCACGTTGAACACGAACATCTCTGAGGTGAGTTACAGGTTTTAGTTTTTGCAATCGACGAATTCGTTGTTGTCAACATGATATAAGCACGCGAATTTGCAATAATTTGTATATAATAGTTGTTTGCCTACGCCTTGCTACAGTTGGTTTCACCAGGTCACACGTACGAGCAGATGTGTTTTGAAGGAAGTACGTATATGCTTATATAGCACAGTTTATAGAGCAAAAAAAGCTATTTTGATAGATAAAATTTTGGCAGCAGACGGACCAAAAAACTTTGAAATGGATCAGAGGTGATAAAAACCCAAAATCTAGACAAATCTGAGCTTTTTCGGTTTTTTAACTTTAAAAACTACTTAATATTGTAGAAAATAATTTTATTAAACAATTACCTTAACAACTGCTTTGTTCCCAGACCGGAACGTGGACGTACACAGTGGAACCCTACTCCGGCAACCCCCAACCTCACTTCATCCAGGTGATGGCCACGCCCAAGTCCCCCTTCGTGCCGGTGATTAGGGCGAACTTCAGGATCCATAAGAGCTTCCTCGGGAACCACCTGGTACTCCTAGCCGACGTCAAATATGGGAATCTACCCGTGCTAGGCGCCAAGGTGGAAGTAAAGGTGGTGAAAGCCGAGGTAAACGGATCTTCGCCTCAGAAACAGAAGATAGAGCTGTTGGACACCGGCGCAGGTGATCCAGATATCACTAAAGGCGATGGTGTCTACACGAGGTACTTTAGTGCGAACGAGTTCGGACCTGGATTGTACACCTTTGAAGTAATGGTTACCGATAACGGTAACACTGCATACACCTGGAGCGATTCTTCTAGACGCAGGGGTCAGTACATATAAAAATTTTGGTGAACGTTACAAAAATTTCCTTGAATTTGCCCAGATCCAAACAATTGTTTCATTGACAATATTGAAGGCCATTTATAAAATTAATTCCCTATGGCGATATTAAAACTATCTATTAACATTTGCCGCTTTCTGTTTTCCAGAAGATCAGCCGTGCTGCGGCAGCTCCATCTCCACGAACGGGGTCCAACCCATCTCCCCTTTTCAGAGGTTCCTACCGAAAAGGGCCGTCATGATCTCCAACCAAGACGTGGCCGCGGCGAACCAGATCCCCGTGGGGAGGATCGGCGACCTGAAGGTACAGATCCTCCCGGAGGACATGAAGGCGAGGCTGTCCTGGACCTCTCCCGACATGGGAGGAGAGACGGTCTCCAGATACGAGATACGGTACGCGACGTCGGTACTCGACATCATGGATAGGTTCGAGACGGCCGCCGAGGTCTGGGACGTCGGGCAGCCGTTCCCGTTGGCGCCCGGATCAGAAACGACGTTCACTCTGGATATGAACCAGAACAAGGAGCTGCTGGATAAGACGTTGTACTTTGCGATCAAGTCGTACTCGAAAAGTAGCTTGGATTTCTCTGGACCGATCTCTAATTGGGTTAGGGTGATGGTGCCGTCGCCGCCCCCGCCGCCAACAGTCCCGCCGACTTACTCTTCCAACGAGCAGTCTTATTGGCCTAGCAATAGCAATAGCGTGGGTGTGGATTCGGTCAGCCCGACGTTGGCGAAATCGTTGTCGATCGGATTGGAGTTGATTCTGCCGGTGGTCATCGGATTTATCTTGCTGGTGGTGTTGCTGATACTCTACTGCTACTTCTGCGTGGTGAAGAGGAGAGGCCGCGACACGCACAAGAGCAACAAAGCCAACTCCATCAAAAAAGACAACCTGAACTCCACCATTACGATCGTCCCGAGCTCGCAGCAGAACTCCCCCCAGCACCTGAGCCAGAGCTACGTGGCCGCCGACGCCCCCGACCCACACCAAGTCGGAGTACCCATCAACAACTACGCATACGAAGACGACACCAAGAAACGCTACTCGCTGGTCAACCAACAGGAGCAACAGCTGATCGAAGAGCTCAAGCAGCAGCAGCACCTCCAACAGCAACGCGATGCCTACGGCGGCGTCAGCGTCATCTCCAACAACACCATCAACCGCAACCAGCCGATACTGAGCCCGTACAACTCGTGGAGCGCCTCGCAGCTGCTGCACGAGCACGAGCGACGCCACAGCCCGATGGACGGGGCCATCTTGGAGCAGGAGCACCAGGAGCAGATGTTGAACGAGCAGAACGTCGTCGAGACCTATCCGCAGGGGCACCTGCCGCCGCCGGTGCCGCCCCTGCCTGCGTTCAACGGTAACGGTTACCCGGTCAACTACAACATCTACGGCGTGCACCAGAACCAGTCGCCGCACCACGCGCCGCAGACCAGCCACCCGATCTATCAGAGCATGCAGAGGAACGAGTTCAACCCAAGCTTGCAGGGCTCGATGAGTTCGGTCAATTCCAGCGACAAGAAGAGGAGGAACGTCACCATGGTATAACATTATGTGACGGTAGTGGACACTTTCAGTGTGAGGAAGTTTGAGTCCTACACCAGTTATCTGTAACCGTCGCGCAGGTTTACGAATCGCTAGTTGATCTCGACAGAATTCCCGTATTTTAATGGACCTTTATTCAATCTATTAGCTTCTGTGACCACCATACACCCTAGTACTTAACACCTCGATGTGGCAATTTTCGAGATCATCTAGACTGGTTTAATACCTTCGCAAGCCTGTGTATTTCATGTAAATATTATTATTGTTTTAATTTCTTAATATTTTTTTGTTATTGCTAGTCAAGTGATTTTTGAATGTTGAAGCCAGTACTTATTTGCGCAATCGTATCGATAAGGTGTCTATAATAGCCAGTACAAATTGTTTTATGTATTTTTTTTTTGTTGAAGACTGATCTCATATAATTATTTTTAATTGTGTACGTAGAGAGTTATATGGACTATATGAGGTTTGTTTATTGTCTGGATATCGTTTGTACACTATGTACATAGCTGTAATTTGTAATTGTATTCGAGCTGTAAGGGATAAACAACAATATTGTACATATTTTTATAATCTGCCAGTACACAGTCCCAAAATAGCTGCGTTATTCTGTTTATTCTTTGAAACAACATGAAACGTTAAGTAGATCTTTATTATAAAGAATACAAATAATAGGCAATAACCTCATTAACTTAAAGACTTGATTATAAAAATTATCATACTTCCCAATAAAGAAACAAAATAGGTTTCATAAATAATACTTCACTTTCAAATACATTTTTGTGTAACGGGAATGTTTAAAGCAAAAGATGTATTATTATTTAGCTAATCTAGTAAATTTGTAATTTTTTGGTCTATATTACAAAATTTTTCAAATATAACCATAAAAATTGTTATATCGACTTCAGTTAACAATATTCATAGTTTCACCTTATGTGCAGTTATCTTTCTATAAAACACGAATTCTCTATAAACGAGTCAAACGTTCAAGGAAAATCTAAGTTTCAAGTGCTTAAAATATGAGATTACGAAAAAAAAATGGTCGTTTCGAATTCGTAAAAATAAGAAACAACAAAATTTGTATTTCAACAATTCCTCGCAGAAGTACCGATATTGTTCGCGGTTTACATACAGACGAAGCGTACATAAATTAAATACCGAAACCCCAACAAAATTATCCCAATCGAAATCCCAACCAACGTTCCACCATGAAATAATAAATTACGTAAAGTAGTGTTTCGTGATATCGTTTCAGTTGCAACACGTTGTCATAGCTTCAAGGCTTCACTAATCATAATCTTTTAATTAACGCTATCTCAAAAGTTGTTGAACTCTATTAAAACCTCGTCAGAAGGAACAGAAATATAAAAAAAAACTCAAATCAATGGAAAGCTTTAACCTGTTCAACAACTTTACACCAAAGGTGTTGCATCTGAGCCGAAAAGGTATTTTAAATGAACTAGAAAACAGTTGCAGAAACGTACAATTTACCAACATTCGAATATCTCTTAAAAGTTTTGTATTTGGAGGCGTCATGGATATAGTACAATTTTGGCAGCATCCGAAGCTACGACCCCGCAAACGAAAACTTTACACTCTCATCTCGCCCTGTCACACAAGATTAAAACAAAACAAATTCAATTCTAAAACAAAAAAAAACTTAATCCCAAACTCTGATGAACCTAGCATCGGACACCGCTTTTCGCTAACGATCAACATCACTTTGTTTCTTATAAAAAATATTTCACGCCGTAATGCCGCTTAATTTTTGCTCTAAACTACATTTACTCTATAAACAAATCACTCTCGCCCACTCTCTCGCTCTCATCCGATTAATCCACTAGGGTAAACTTGAAATCGACGCTACTGTTATTCTAGTTTTTGAGTAATCATATTTGCTAACGTGTAATAGTAGTAGTGCCATTTTGTATCTTTAAATGAGGGAAAATTCTCGAGAAGGTCGATCACCGCTGTCTACGTTGGAAGAATATGCTATAAGTTAAGGCCCATATTCGTAGTAGGATTAGTACGAAAAGTAAAAGGGCAAAAGCAATTCCTACCATGTTGAATGTGAAATGTTACAATCAAATCCTTTTGAAATGGGGGTGTTTCATGTGATAAGTACTCGGATACAAAGATCCCATGAACATGATTAAGGGTTAGTGAGTACAAATTCCAGTACTTGTCTGATCAATAAGAAAATTTCTCGAGTAACCTGGTAACTGTTGAACATATTCCATTGCACACTCTTCCAAGCTTCATATCGGCGTTAAATTTGAAAGTGGATGGCTTCGAAAACCTCAAAATTACACTTCGACGGCATAACATGAAACAACAATGGAACCAAGCTTCAAATTCATCCCTTCGGAGTTTGTACTGCACAGTCTTCCCGACAACTTTCCCTAAAGTCACTAAAACCTACCGAAAAAACTCCAGAAAGTAGTTAAAAAGAGGAAGAGGATCCGATCCAATACGCCAAGTCTAATTCAAAGGAAGGCAGAATATGTTCTGTAGGATAGACTTAGAGGGACGCACGTCCATGTGAAGGAAGCCGCCGCTGCCGGCTTCGTAGTCGTCGGCGGCGTGCGGGGGCGGCGGAGGCGGCGGCGGCAGCAGGGGCGGCGGGTACCTCTGGGCCGGCGGCGGGGGGAGGTTGTTCGGGTGGAGGGCGCAGAGGACGTTGTGTCACACGCAGTCCTCCAGGGACATCAGCAGCGGATTCACGTACTCGAAACCCTCGAACTCGGATTGGTCGATCTTCTCGATGACTCGTCTGGAAAATCAATACAAACACCTCTAAGAAACTTATTTTCCTTTGGACACAAGATGATGTTATTTATGGATATTTCTTACAAAATGTCCAAAGATCTTCCAAGTTCATTAACAGTGCTTTACATAGGGACTGAATATGTTTTCAACAGAGTCGAAGTATCTGAAAAACCCACAAATTTGTGTATCGAGTCGTAATATTGACGCCATAGGGCTTAGAATCTCCTAACAGATCTACGCTGCGAGTTTCATGTGGAAATTCAAAGGTTCACTTTTTGAGGCCGAAAAATAAGAAGGTTAACCCCTTGCGATTTTCTCCAAAAACGTCAAAAAATAGATTTCCGAAATTAGGGTGCCAATCGAAAGGGAATACTTCCCTGATGCCAGGAAAAAAGGAATTTCTTTGCTACGACGTTTACTTCCTGAGATATGGAAGGTAGAATGGAGGGGAATTTATTCTTTGGAAAAACGGCGATATTTCGAAAACCGTTGGGCCTATCGACTTGAAATTAACGCCATAGGGCTTAGAATCTACTAAAGGACCGACCCTGCAAATTTCATATGGAAATTCCAAAGTTCACATTTTGAGGCCGAAAAATAGGAAGGTAAACCCCTTGCGATTTTCTCCAAAAACAGTCAAAAAATAGATTTTACAAAATTGGGTATCAATCGAAAGTGGACGCTTCCCTGATGCTAGAAATAAAAGTATTTTTTTCCTATGATGCCTACTTTTCAAAATATACGGGAGCGATGGTGCATATTTCGAAAACAGTTGGGCTTAGCGAGTTGAAATTAATGCAATGCAATTAATTGACATTAAAGTCAATATTTCAGTAGCAATTTTTAAGAGGCACCAGTGTAGAGTAACTCTGATGAATTAATACCTGGGTAAATCTACCAAAGACTAAAGCACCCTCCTTTCTATTTACTTGTAAACCAAATTATGTAACAGAAAGATGCTATTAAAATTAACTATTTATCACTATTTTGATACTTACGGGTCATCAGGAGTAAGATGTACTGGCTCATCTGTAAATTCCGGGGGGAAATTAGCAAGATCCCTCTCAGAATCCAAACGAGGTTTGTAGGGAGGCGCAACTTGTTTCTGTTCGAGCTACAATTACAAAAATACAGCTATCAATTGTCAAAACTTAGGTTAGGTAAAAGCTACTACAGTGGTGGCAGAATTAACACTTAAAAATCTTAACTTTCTCGCAACTGTTACGAGCACAAGTCAAATCATTTCTTAATTTTGCCTCCACGTACATAAAGTCGTATTGTTTACTATTAACTTATTTCTCATTTAGCTAATTTATAATAACCATAACTGACTTCAAATTTTAACTTTTATTTCCACAGCACCGACGTACCATATCCCAATCGATACTCTTGAAGAACTGGTGACTAGTGATCTCCGTGAACGACTCCGGACTGTGGCAACCTAACCGATCGGCAGGGTTCTTATTCAGGAACCCCTTTAACACGTTGGCAGCTTTCACGCTCAGGGAACGAGGGATACGGATCGTCTTCTCCAGGATCACCTGGAACAGATAATCTTCGGTGTTCTGGTCCGGGTTCTCCGAGGCTCCGGCGATATCGAACGGAGATCTGCCTGCTAGCATCTCATACAGCAGCACACCTGAAGAATAATTAGAAATCAGAAGTGAGTGAGGCTGAAGGATAAGGTAATGAGTTCATAAGTAGTGTTAGGATAATTATGCATTTGCCTATTTTCCATGTATGATAAAGTAATTGCAAATTTTCACAAAATGCAGAGTTGTAGGAAAATGAGGTAAGTTTCAAATTTTAAAAGAAGTCGGACAACTTCTATGGAACACCTATTTACATGCTCTTGACCGTTACACTTTGAAATATTTGCCATTCGTTTTTTGTAAGGTTGAAAGGCTATTCAGAACATATTTCAGTATTTTTCAATATTTATCTTGAGTTACTTAAATGTAAATATTGGTATAGTAGCTCTTACCCAATGCCCACCAATCCACCGAGAAGCCGTAATCCTCCCCTCGTAAAATCTCTGGAGCGATGTAATTCGGGGTGCCACAGAAGGTCGAAGTCGTGTCTCCGGGCCTGATTCCTTCCTTGCACATTCCGTAATCAGTCAGTTTAATGTGTCCTTCGTGATCCAGTAAAACGTTATCCAATTTCAAGTCTCGATATATGATACCTGAGAACAAAGATTAAATAAATATATAAATTTAATATGGAACATGTTATTAATTAATGGATCTATTAAAGGGACGTATAACCGACTTTTAAAACGTCAACCAGCAAGGAAAAATAAGAGGACAAGGATGATTCGAGGAAATATTGGACAAGATGGAAAAGGGATGAAAATTGTCATACATCAGGCAATAGAGACATAGGAAGGATGATAAGAGAAGCAAAAGAAGAATGAATGAGCGAAAAATGCAAAGAAATAGAAGATCTGCAGTGGACGAGACTGGTTGGATGAAGGAGTGATCATGTAACATGAAAGGCTCCAACCGAGATAGCCTCACAAATGGTACTTTGATGTAATGGTACTTTCACCACAGTAAGTGATGCAGGAATGCGTGGCCGACCTTCATGTATCTAGAGCAGGAAACCTAGAAACCACCAAGTGATAGAAAGAGATGGCGGCTGGGAGTCGTAGTATTACTCATGCTTTACCTTTACAATGAAGGAAATTCAAGGCCAGCGATATCTCGGCGGCGTAGAACCTGGCGTGCTCCTCGGGCAACCTGCGCTGCCTCTGCATGTGGAACATCAGGTCGCCGCCGCGCACGAACTCGATGACGAAGAACAGCCTCGACGGCGTCTGGAAGCACGAGTGCAGGCCGACGAGGAACGGATGGTTCGAGGCGGTCTCGAACACGTGCTTCTCGGTCTGGACCCAATCGATGTCCTCGTCGTCGGTGACGAGCGCCTTCTTGATCACCTTCATCGCGTAGATGCGCTTCGTCTTCTTCAGCTCGACCATCAGGACCTTCGCGTACGAGCCGCGGCCGATCACCCGGATCAGCTCGAAGTCGTTGAGGGAGTACTGGCGCTGAGAGCCGGGCTCCAGGTCGTCGGAGGGTTTGTTCGGGTCTTCGACCGGCACGGACTCGCCTGTGGGAACGACAAAGGGAGAAATATCAGACACCGGGATGAAAAGCGAAATGGAGAATCGTTCGTAAGTACTCTCACACTGCAAGGTAAGTCGAATATTTCTATTAAGAGTGAAAAACTTTCACACACACCTTCCTTGAATATGGGAGTACCGTATGATAGACAGTGAAGGCAAAAATTACCCATCCCTCCCCTAAATTATATCTTTTAAACCGCTTCTGTTATCATACCCACACCTCCCAACTTAGCGAAAACGTATTCTAGTGAAACTTGTCATTTATGTCTTCACGAAGAAAAGATATTACACATACTTTTCAGAAATTTCTCGAACATCTTGCCACCAAATAATAACTAAATTAATTTTAACACCACCCTCTACAATGAGGCAAAACTTATTGACATTACACATGAAACAAGTGAAAATCACTAACAACCATCTAGGTCGAAGTTGGCTGTGGAATCTGCTTGCAGGTTTGCCTAAATCGCAACAACTCTGTCCTCTTAAACTGACGAAAGAAACTCAGTAAGGTGGTCGTCTAATTACAAGATCTAATCTTTTAGTAACAGATCAAAGCAATCTTGACATCTTTTTCAATCAACTTGTTCTTCATCAAATAATAAGTAGTAATTGGGAATAACAGATAATAATGCTGTCTTTTGAAGTTATGAGTAGCCCTAAGTCATACTTTAAAAAAGGATACCAGGACGTTATTTACAAGGAAATTACTTTATTTTTTGAATGACACATACTTACTTAACTAGAAAACTTCGTCTGATCTTCATCTACTAACTAATGAATTATTAGAGAAAATCCTTACTGGAAAAACCGCACAACTACCTAACTTTCAAAGATTTCTTCCACTACTTAAAGAAAAACATCATCTAAGCTCATCTCTTACCTGTAACGTCCGGAGGAGGTTCCGGGAAGTCCCTGTCCCTCAGCTCTGAGACGATCTCGTTGACCGGAGTGCCGATCGCCTGCGCTTCCCCGTTATGCTCCTCCCTGACCATCGGTTCCTGGTGCTCGCTCGTACATGGCTTGTTCACCGCTTTGTGGCATTTCTTGTGCACCAGCAGCTTGCACTGGATGCACTTGAATCCCTGACGGCCGAGGCCCCAGATCCTATCATTGCAGTAAGCGCAGAAAGCCCTCTGGAAACATTGAAATTTGTTAGAAACGATGGAACAAGTTCGGCATATTTATCTAGACAAGTCCTACAACAGGAACACAAATATTAGTCGTTAAGGCAATTTATTGAAATGGAATTTGTGGAAATTGCTTTCCAATTACTGTGTAATTGCTTGTGAAACTTGGTGTTAATCGGAGGGGGCTCAAGTAGAATTCCTGAACTAAGTAGAAACCACGGTTTCCTTCATGAGCAAGACTCTTGAACACGTTTCAAACTTGTTGGAGCCAATGAAATGTAGGCTGTTGGAACAAACCATATGGTTTTGTACTTACCCTATTGAATCTTTTAGCTTGGAAGATGTGACCATTGACTCTATAAAGCTTCCTCCACCGTCTAGCACCTCTCCGATAAATGCTTCCTGTGAACAAGAAAACGAACACCTTGTATAACTTGTGTAGGATGTAGAGAATTTTTTGCAACCATTCAGAGGATCCCTCCTCATTTCTACTCGCCTATTTTCTCCTTGTGGTTCTCCGAGCAGAACACCAAAGATTGGATCACCCTCTTGAAAGTCATCATTTCTAGGCTCGGATGATGACAAGACTGTCGAGGTGACAAACCGCAATGGGCATTTTACCACCGAGTCGACACGTGTATTAGAGGGAACCTTTACTCTCGAGTCCGCGAGGAGAAAAATCGCATCTACTATTCTACCTACTGTCTAAAGTTATCGCGACGAGACCACTCGCACTATACTACTGTCCGATGAGACGTGTGAGGAATGGTCGAGGAATGCAAAAAAGTCCAAAAAAAGTAGGCCTTAAAATATTCGCCCAAGACCAGAGAGCGAAACAGAGAGGAGGAGAGCGAGAGAGAACGGCCGACGCGCCGAGCAAATACGAGAAGCTGTACGCAAGGAGATCGGAATGGAAAGGAAAATTAGAAAATTTTCCTATGCCGTGTCCAAATAGAAATTAGTTGTATTATGTAGTGCAACCTCTACTGAGAAAGTACATGATTTTGCTTCACTAAGATTTATTTGATGAAAATAAAAAATAAAATGTTCCAATTCGGATTTTGGGGACGTTTCAACCCCTAAATAGGGGTAATTTCCTTGGATTTGAATAACGAGTAATTTGAAACCTGGAAGATATTTTTATCTTCTTCCCTCTGGTCGGTATTAAATTCCCAACAGGTAAATTTTGCGTTTACTGTTTAAATTATTCAATCTTAATTTAAAGTGTGAAAAAGATCTGGCGATAAATTTCAAATTTGACGTTCTCTGTTGAAACTTGTGAAAATTTCAAATGTCTAAGTGCAAAGAAGGAAACTCGCCAGTTTTCTTATTCGAGTCTCTTTAAGAATACTTAGAAACCTCATCAATTGAAAGAAATTTTACGAAATTAGTTTATACAATTCCATTCCATAGAATCCCCCCAAACATTTTTATATGCCTATTTTCATTAAACTTCTATTTCCTTGCCTTGCAAGATCAAGTTTTTTTTCTAAGAAATTTGATAATTTGGAGGGAAAAAACATTTGTAGTCAATTCAAGTTTGGGTCGATTTTTTCCACAGGAATTATTTAAATTGGAAGGACTGTGGAATAAATCTATAAGTTGGGGTTAACCTTACAGTCATTCTAAGGGAACATTTGTAGTTACAACGAAATAGAGATCATATTAATTTGGAAATTATTTTGTATGATAACGAGACCTTTTCAGTTTGTTTCACCCTTCTAATTATCGAGGTTTCATCGCAAACGAACCCAATATTACACGATATGCGATACACTTCAAAGTTATTCATAGAAGTTGAAATTATCAGAAAGTCTCGTATCAACTTTCGTAATCTACTAAAAAATAAAAATAAAACATATACTCACTGTCTTCCCCTTGACATGGCATCCCAGGCTGCGACGGCACATTTGGGAAAACTGTGGACAAAACATAATAAAATAAATCGCTCGTCTCGTCTACTATGCCCAAACTAATAACTTTGAACGTATCCATGCGAAGGAAAATTGTTATTTTTCCGATTCGAGCCGACGTTCAGTAAGGTTTTTAGATCGAAAAGTCGCAAAGACTAGCGATAAATTCCGAAAAATTAAATAATCTATCGATACGACGATAAGATAGCAATTATCTCGTACGAGCCGCCGTAAATAAGAATCGGTCATATAGACATGTAGGTGGTATTATTTGATAAATTTTGGAATTTCCTCGTATTAATTCATGCTACTAGCAAGGAACGGTGGACATTTTAACATATAACATGACAGATCCAATAATACATCACAAGACGTTAGTTACGATAATAATTTTTATTACAACTGTAACTGCGTCATCTGCATTCCGAAATGGAGGTTTTATCAATACTTTACGCCAGTTGAAGTACACTTTTCGATATTGAAAACGTTTCCTTTCGTTTCAAAATTCAATGAACCCACCCTCCTCCTGAAAACGATGGCGAAAGGTATTAGAGTGACGTTATCTTCAAAACTTTCTCTGAATTATTTTGTAACCAGAGATAAAAACAAAAGGCGTCGATTAGACTGATCGATAATTTATATTATATTAACGGCCGTATTAATCATCGGTGGAAATAGTGAAATATAGACAGGATTTAGATAAGGGCGATGTATTTTCATTCATTACTCATGTCGATAGGGTTACAGTGTAATCATAGCGAAAAAAGTGGATGTGTAAAATGTAATCATCGCGTCAATTTAAATCGTACGTGTTCAGGCCCAGATAGAACCGGCTCTTTTACGATCCGTAAATTATATCTTATTTGCGCGACAAATCTGGAGACTTACCAAGAGTGGATGCCAGGAATATTGTACAATTCTCAAACCGTACAAGTTTGTCAATATTTTCAGCCAAAAAGATAACCCAGAAAACATCAAGTAAACAAGCAAACACTCTGAAAAATTTACGACTCGAGAATGAACTCCAAAATAAAAATAAAGCCGAGCGACATGCGATGAGCGTACGAGGACCATCCAGTTCGAATTTTTGGAAACGACCCCGTCCGCATCTTTCAACCAACCTTTCGACACGCCCGACAGCAGGACGTGCGAGGGATCGTACGCGCATACGGGGTGATACGCCCACAGGATCGCCACTCCGCCCACGTGATTCACGATGTTCACGAGCGTGGACCTGCTCCTGTCCATGTTCAACTTTTCGACGGGCACATCGGCGGAAAACTCGCGCCTCGGTAACCGCAGGACAATCACTGTAACTCGGGTGGATATAATGAATCGGAATCGAAA
This sequence comes from Cryptocephalus primarius, assembly GCA_963576515.1. NCBI lineage: Eukaryota > Metazoa > Arthropoda > Insecta > Coleoptera > Chrysomelidae > Cryptocephalus > Cryptocephalus primarius. The sequence goes on along the minus strand of OY754943.1, from coordinate 10,646,623 downwards.
ACAATAGATGATAACACGCGATAAGGGAGCGGTGATAACGTCGCGAGCGGAGCGCGATTGTTGTCGGATACGGTGGATCTCGTAAAAGTAGAAGGCACGTCCCATGAACTTTTTTTAATCACTCCGTGATGATACATCACATCCCTCTGGTCCAGCTGATAAAAGTACACATGTTTAATTAGAACTTATAGTCGCTTGATAGTTAGTTATAGCTTCAACAGTTAGTTAAATTAATTTAATTCAATCAATTAAAACGGTAATTAGAACACAGGTTTTATTTTTTGATGTAGTTTTCTTATTGCTATGGAGCAAAATTGTTAGGCACAAAATAAAGAGAGGACACCCCTAGAGTGACTTGAAATGAGCTAACAATTTGATTGATAGGTACTTGTAATGAAAATTTTCAAAACGTGACGTTGCGTGTAGGAAGCAGGATTTTTCAAAATAAAGCCCACCGGACACGATGCATTTTTTGGTGGGTGATTGCATGGAAAAATGCATGGAGGCTGCTCAGTTCTGTGGATATTTTTATGCGAGTGCGTAGACACGGTGGTATATCCCAAGGGCATTTTGTCCTTTCTGCGAGCTGCCCTTCAGTTTGGCACGAGTCTTGGTCCAATAATGCCTCTAATTCTACATCTTCAAACTTGACTGGCCTTCTTTCGCGTCTTCCACGTCAAACTTGCCGTTTTTAAACTATTGAAACCATTCACGACAACTTCTTCCACTTAAAGCAGCATCGCCGTAAACTTGTACAAGAGAACGATGCGCCTCAGCAGCAGATTTCTCTAAACGAAATAAATAAATCAAAACTTCCCGCAAATGACGCTTATTTGTTACAAAGATCGACATTTTCGAACAAAAAAATGTATACTACCAGTACAAAGATAACAGTATTCTAGGGTTATGTTGTGGCCAGGTGTTTAAACTTTCTATATGGCATCTTACATCTGGTGATTTCAAAGTAATCTTGTCAGTGGAGCCATCTCTTGAAAACGGCGAAAACTTATTTGTATACCCTATTTATATATTAAATGGCAAGCATAAATTTTCGCCCCCTCGAAAAGAAAGATCGCGAAATAGTAACTACCAAAAACCACGGTTTGTTTGTATTTGATCGTAAGGCCCATCCAGTCCAGAGAAAGGATGCAAGGAGGCAAAATAAGCACACGTTCTATTCACGGAAATGCGCTGCAATTTTGCCCTTGTGACGTCATTTTCCCCACCGTTTCTCCTCATGCCTTTTCCCATGCAATCACCCACCAAAAACTGCATCGTGTCCAGCGGGCTCTACTCTCAAGTGTGATGTCAAGTATCATAGAACGAGGATATCATTTTCCTTTTGACATCAAAGGCTGTGTTAAACGAGTGTAACTTATCAGCTGAACTCTGACCTGTCAATTATCGAGATGGCCACAGTACGCGTGCGCAGACCCATTTCTGCATGGGCATGCAAGGCTGCACCCTCATAAACCCCTCATGCACCAGACGAGACTCAAAACAACAACAACAACAAAACTTCGTGTTTGCAAACACATGCAGCAGGATCAGCTCTACCTGTGGCGTATCCTGGATCGGAGACGGACTCGTCGTCCGAGATACTGAGCTGCGTCTGGTGGTACTCGACGAACGCGTGGTGGTGGTGCGGGAAGTGATGCGGCACAGCGTAATCGACTGCGGTGTGCCTGCTCCCGACCCTGGTGAGGGTGTTCCCGGCGGACAAGGTGCCGCCCGCGCCGCCCTGCCTGCTGCAGTGGGCGGCGCACAGGATGCCGGCCAGGGCGCCCTGCGGGCCGAGGTCCAGGGAAGGCCTGCGGGTCAGGTGGTGGTGGTGGTGGGGGAGGGACAGGTCCTCGAAATCGCTGGTCGGTTGGCTCGTCGAGCTCGTCGAGTTGTTGTTGGAGTTCACCGAGTACGTCTGGGAGACCGGCGGCCTGTCTTCGACGGTCGCCGCCGGGAGCGACTGCGGGGGGTGGTTGGCGGCCGTCGAGGACGACGTCGTCGAGTTGTTCTGGTTGCGACGGGGGCTGCGGCCCCTGTCGGAGACTGTCGTCGCGCTCCAGTAGCCCCAGGCCATCGTTAATCGGGTTCGGGTAGGGTATTGACCAAGTGTTTTGATTTTGCTTTTGGGCAGGGGGGGGCTTAGACCTGCATACTTTGAACGTCGAGGTGGGATCTTAGATTACGACTTCGGGATCTGGAAGGAAATCAACGTTTCAAAACACCCTCGAGCCCGTCATTCCGCGTACAAACTGGCTCCGTCATCATCAATCAAGTGATTACTTATTTCCTCTATCGACAGATCCTCATATGTATTTAGAGTAATCTCAAAGTTTGTTAGCGACACGAAACAGGTATCAAATAGAAGCGAAACGCATGAGAAAGGCTACAAACTTCTAGTAGCTTTGGCCTCAAATAGCGATTGACTGACTAATGGAACAATCCTTCACACAGCAATTTTTAATAATTTTTCGAGACAAGGCAAAAACCGTTCACAAAAAAAATTAATCGCTCATTTGAGAGAAAATTTTCTTAAAAAATGTAATTGATTATGACCCGGTTAATCAATTAATAACAACAATTGTTGATGGTTATTTACGAAACATTACAGTTTTATTGAGTTCACAGTTGACTTAGTGATATCATACAAACTGCTAAGCGCTTTCCACTCTTCGCGGTCTACCTCGACACCGGTTATAATATATCGCATAAGACGAAATCTGTAGAGAATGTTACGCTCTACAACTTTTCTAATGTCTGCAAATATCGTTTAGAGCAAAGGAAATCTGATACATACAAAAAAAGTTTTTGCGATATTTAATAAATAGCACGAGATTCCGTGAGACTAGGGCCTTTCTTCTATTCCGAGGTTTACCCTCTTTCTGCCTTATATGACTACTATAAGGAACTCCCGGGAAACTTGAAACTTTGCCCACCAATAGTCCCATACAGAAAATCTAACATTTCCTTCCCGAGAGGATGAAATTTGTGCAGTTTTTATCCCGAGGTAGTTCTCGCCCAATTCTAAACCTTAGTACATGGCTATAGCTTCGTTCGATTAATAACCGGTAATCGTAACTCGGTGAATTTTCCGACTTTCATTGTTTCTGATTGGACATTTCCCAACCTCACCGTACTCGCGAAAATTAATCGATCTCGAGTGTCCTTGGGAAATCCGCGAATTTTCCGACCATCGAGGATTCAGATCGGGTAGTTTTCGACCGCGAATTCCCCGTATGAATTTAATTAACAAATTCTAAGTGTCTTCAGAAACTCGACGAATTTTCCGATCTTCCCGGTTCTTGATTGAACATTTTCCGACCGCAAGGAACCGATGGGAATTCCAATAAAAGATTCTGAGCGTCCCCGGAAAATCGGCGATTATTCTGACCGTCGTGGCTTTCGATTATACATTTTTCGACCCCACCCACTCGTGAGAATCATTAACTCATCCCGAGATTAGATGGAAAACCCGCGAATTTCCAAACTGCAACGATTTTCGATACCGCGTTTTCCAACCGCACCGTACCCGTGAGAATCAGATTAACAGATGCCTAGAATCCCCGGAAAATTCGGGTATTTGCTGACTAACGCAGATTCTGATCGCGCATTTTTCGACCGTACTGTATACATAGGAACTCGATTAACAGACTCCAAGTGTCCACGGAACATTCAACAATTTCCCGACCTTCACGGATTCTGATTGAAAATTTTCCATGGAAATATAATAAATTCGGGTGCTGCCGAAAAATACGTGAATTTCCCGACCTTCGCGGTTTGAGATCGCGCATTTTCCGACCGTAACGTATTGTGATGAGTACCACGGACCGATTCCAAGAAACGCCGGATAATTTGCGAATTTTCCAACCATCGCGAATGGTGATAGTGCATTTTCCGATCGTACAGTACAAGTGGAACCACTATGGACTAAGTCTATAAAACAGTATTAGGTTCGCCCCGAGGATTTTGCTTTGATTAAATATGATGGTCGTATAAATTTGGTTAGATAACCAATTTTCCGCTTTGTGATGGGTACCATAGGTTTCTTTCTCGTTCGGCAAGAAACTCTCTTGTTGTAGTCGTTTTGTCATATATGACCACCACGGACGAAAGGAGATGAAACGTATTTAGTTAGCCCGGATAGCTAGAAACTTTAAACTTGGCACGCTTACAGCTTAGGCTGCAAGCTGTTTCAGAAAAATTCTGTAAATCAGGATTTGCCTTTCTGACTATATGAAAATTAGGTGGGAAATTTATGATTTCATCATTATTCTGAGTAGTTAGAAGTCTGTATGGGAATAGGTTAGGCCCCAGGATGGCTCGAAAAAATTTAAAAACCCTCGATTTCACTTAACGAGGCGAAGAAAAGTGTATGCATTAGTTCCTAAATAACAAGAAAGTGGATATTTGGTAAGGTTACAAAGTGGGCTCCCCAAAGAGTCGGAGAAATACGAAAATCCCAAATTGCACTTTCTGAGTGGGTGGAAAAGGGGGTAAAGTTACATCTACCCCTCAGCGAAACCGCCTACATCGAATATTATCTCGTAAACGAAACCCTTCTTTCATCCAATCTCGAAAGAACCGTTACTTCGAAAAACTTTTCGCAGACTCGCAATATTAATTACACCGATCCGAATTAATTACATCTGCGGTTGCCGTTGATAAAACGAACTTTTTCGAAGCATCCCCCGTGGTTCGAGATTCGTCCCGCATCATCCCTAGCCGAAATATTAAATATCCCATTTGGCAGTTAACCAACTAGTTATACACGCTCCCCCATTTAAACCCGTCGGTCCCTTAAGGGGCTGAGGGTGAAACGTGAAGTTACCAGGCCGAACGACGTTCACGGGATTAAATCGATTGGGAAGAAACAGAAACCGAATCTATTGAGCTCCCCCAGATAACTCAACTTAATATAAAATTGGGAAGTTTAAGTACCAGATTTTGCTGAACATTTGAACTTTGATGGACACTGGTACTTAAGACATTACGACAGTTTTAAGTAGTTTCAAATTTGTAACGTAAGACCGTTTAAAAATTAAGTTCAAAAGCACAGCAGAGTGCTGAAACAAAGCAACTTCGTACTTCGATAATTTCGGTCGTATCGACTTATATTTGCGAAGAAGCGCCCCGTGGTGCTAATGAACACCCTACGCCAAATATCGACGTCGATAAATGATTGAGAAACGCGCTTAAAAATTAATTCTCGACACGGGGCTTCAATGCTGATGGAATAATTTATTTGGAATGAATTTGAATAATTTATATAGAATCGTTTCGTTCTTGGATGAAAAACTGGGACATTTATCAACTTCCCGAACCGTAGACGAGAAAAAGTAGCGGAAATCATTTGACATCGCGAAAAAAGACAAAATAATGGGACGTCCCGGAACAGTCCGTCGAGAAGAATAGAAGAATTTCAACGGAGAAAGAGATAAATTAAAATGACAAAAGGTGGAATGGTTTCGTAATAACAAGTCCCTTTGTACCGCCAACGTTGAAAGTTTGAGCATTTTAGCGTTCGTGCCGGCAACTACTACAACTAGTCCAAGGTAAGATGCAGATAAAGAGAATCAACTACTAACCTAAATAATCACTGGAGCAATAAAACGCTTTGAAAAATGATTTCTCACAGAAGAAGCCGTAAAAGGAAGAATCCCATTAACCCTGACATTCGTTGGAGACGATCCAATTCCCAATTCAACTGCATAACCTGCATTTTAAAAAATTACACGGTATTACCGAATTCCGGACAAACCCGCAAGTCCTCCATTGCAGCGAATTTCTCTTCGGCAAAAACTAGCTGAAAGTTTTAAAATTACGACGCCATGATTGATGGCAGATTGTGGCAGTGATAACCAACCCCGACTGGAGTTCTGGAAACGATCCAATTCAACTCGACAGGCAAATGTTGATAAAAACGGGGATAGCTGGTGAAAAAAATGATATATTGGACTCGACCAGCTAATATCGACATATCGTGGCGGTGGGAATTATTCCAGGGCAATTTCGGGAGTTGTTAGAGATCCCATAATGGACTTACGGCAATCAAGTGGTACATTTCTTAACGATCGAGAAAGTTAAATCATTATTAATAAGGTGCAGGAGTTTTGTTACCTTTTTAAGAGGGAACAGTTTTAATAGGAAACTTGTAAAACCTTTATACTGATTTTCGCCACACGAGTTTTCTTTCATTTCTACCCCTCAATTATTTATACTGCATGCATTGCTTCTGTATTTTTAAGAAATATTGCATAGTGCTTTTCGCCGATATTTATACAAAGAAAATATTTCAAGGCGACCGTTTCTGGAACTTCTCCTCGGTTGGTGGATTACGCTTGCTTCAATTATTAATTAATTACAAATATATCTAATAACGGAAAAGCTGGAAGAAATAAACAGCCCATTACGTCAAAAACGATAATTAAATTATTAATTATTACGCAATCTAGTGCATACAAACACTAAAAAAATTAATATTGCGTACAAGCAGAGTTGAAAAGAATATCGAAAACAAATTTAGCGCCTCATAAACGATTCAGTTAAAAAAATCAAAATTAAATCAGCGAGTCAGGGAAAAATGTTTTGAAATGACGTAACACGAACTAAACCATGAGGCGAAAGAAGACAATTAAATTACTGATTACGGTGATATAATGTACACAGAGATTAAACAAAAGATATTGCACGTACATCAGCATAGTGATTTTTAAATATTTAAAAATGAAAATCCAATTTAAACCTGGAATGAGGAAACGATTATTAATAAATCGTTCAATTGTAATTTGGTAAACTATCCAATCTCTCGCTGATAAGAAACAGACTTGAAGCCTACGTTGTTGTAGCGTAATACAACCCCTGAAAATCATACCTAAATATAATCCCACTGCCGATGTAGTACTACAGTCAACTATAGTATAGATACTAGCGCTGTAATTTTCTAAAGGTCCAAACGCAACAAACAAAAATATTGCCTTAACGTAATCAAAATAAGCAGATCACACGCGAACACTTCATATCTGGGTTAGCCTCGACGCTACTAAATATTTGAACAACTCCAAGGCGAGATATGGTGAGAGTTAAAACTTAAATCTGTGGCGAGATACTTTTAGTCACTTCGTCTGTAAAGTCAGTCGGTGTTGATAACAACGTCACCATGTCTGTTACACGATAATCATAGAACCCGTCTGAAAAGTCAGTCTGGGACTAAAAATGCTGTAAGGGTGCGAAAACAAACAAACGTCTTGAACACCTCATGTTTTGGTTAGCTTTAACGTCTAAATATTTGGACAACACCAAAGGGATGTGAAGACAGTCGCGAAATTTTAATTCCAGGCAGATTTCGCTCCGCCTTTGCAGTCAGGGTTAACATCAACAACAACAACAGGATAATCTCATTACGCGCTGGGGTTATCGCAAGCAAGATTAAACATTACCAGTCAGTCCTCCTGGAGGGCGAGCACTACCACAGGAACACCACCAACGGAAAAAACCCGACTGGGTATGGCCGTAAAAGCGTTCCGAGGGTGCGAAAATAAAAGAGGGCTAGTTATGGACATACAGGTAGTAAAAATGAATGGGAACTGGCGGAGGACCGCGGGGCGACGTTGCCGGGGTCGGCTCCGGGCGGGGGACCGGCGCCCGTGCGGGCGCCGTCGGATTTTCCGGGAGGCGACGTGGGCGCCGCGACGCCTGGCAACACGGCGCCGGCGAAACCCCCGGCCGATGCCTTCCGTGGCGCCCTCAATCGATAGAGAGAGAGCCCCGAAAATCAGAAGAAAGGCGCCGGTACGAGGGACGGCCGCCGGGAGAACCGGGATCGAAATGATCCCGGCTCGAGCTGCCCCTAAAGACCTAATCTTAACGACTTCAGTAATAAACCGAGCTTCGATAACTTGAAACTAACTTTCACCCCTCTCCGTTCGTTATTTACATTTCGATTACCACCTGCAGACTTCAAAAAAGGGGAATTTTCGATTTATCGCTCAATCCGCGCATGACTCCTTTTTATAATTCGTTGGTAACACTGCTTCAACGAACCCTAATGTTGAGATGCGTGGAGTATGCCTCTCGATCCCTCCAAAAATCTAAAAAAATTTGAAATTAATTCAAAGGAAAGTAGCATCATTTGAAAGGTGTCGAAAAATAAACGTATGCGCGATAGGACATGTACACAGAGTTAGAATGGCCATAAGCGGAGCCAGGAAAGTCTCGGCAATTGGCGACACGCCTGAACCTTGCGCAGCGCCACGCGTTTCATGGCTCACACGAATAGCGCTGCGTCGTCCATCTGCGTAGAACCATTAATTACAGTTCCAAAAACCGCGCTGCGCAACGTCGCGTCCCAATTTGCGCCTAGGCTTAAGGAACATGAACATAATTAAGAATAAAAGACGTGTGAATACGTTTTGCGGCCTGAAAGTGGATGTGAAAGAGACCCCTATAGACGGCGAAGAGGACATAGGAAATAAAAATCCAGTTGCGCCACCTCCAAGTCTCAGAACACATAGCAGTCATGGTATTGCACTTTTAGCATATGTGTATAACAGATTTGGTGTTGATTAAATATTGCAAATGTACTGCAGGAAATAGAATAAAAGACCTGCCAGTGAAAGCGAAGAGATTGTAACCATGGCCAAGAACACTGACTAAAGAACTACATAAACTATGACGAAAATCAAAGGAACTGTGTCATAAGTGACAGGAAATCTATTGATCAGCATACCTATCGTTGATGGTATTAATGAATCTATATCTGATAAGCATACGGTAAAGGTGTAAAATATGGAACAACCAGTAAATGAGCGTACTTGGATCAATACGTAAAATTTTCTAGATACAGGAACATTTTAGCTATGTGATCATGCATGTCTTAAGAGCATGAACATAAGGGTATATGAAAGTGGAACAAGCCACTGTGTTATAATATTTAGCCGGGGTGCAACCACAACATGTAATTTGGCACATCTTATTTCCAATACTATCCAGCACTGCGCTCGTTCTGGTTTAAAAATTGTTACAACAATTAGCTACCCGAGTTGTTCAAATGTTGCTATAATATAGCATAATAATTTTTCTCAATACAATTGTAATTATTCACGCTTTTACTTAGTAGGTACCTTTTTGGATCCCAGATTTAAAAATGTAGGATTTTCAATGCGGACTCCTTTCTAAGTAGCGAAATTCTTTAACGACATTCATTTAAAAAAGTATCAAGGAATAAGAAACTAGCAATTGGTTACCGTTCAAGATTTTTCTCAGGGGCACGAAAAAGAGCTAAATATATCAAACTTGAACTCGTTTGATAAAGTGGTTTTGGTCTAGTTTTGGTCCATTTAAATCTGGAACTAAACGGTCATGTGCAATCACTGAAATTTAATAATTAAAAAAGTCGCATTTAAAAAATTCTTTACATTGGTGAAAGGATTCACAGAACAATGTTAGAGAATGTTTTCAAAAAATGGCCAAATAATTTCTGATCGACGAAATCGCATTATAAAGTGTTTGCATAATTTGCAGAGTAATGCTAAAATAATATAGTGTAATGGTTACAGTTGACCTACATACTCATGGTTTTTTTTTGTAAAAAGATAAGAATGGAAATTTTGATTTTCGTTAATGTTTATGTTACTTTCTGTTTATTTATGCATTATGACGCATTTTTAATGTTTTGGATGAAAACATGAATGACAAAACAATGAAATAACTTCTCCTTAACCTTTTATAAAGAAAGAACGCACATATTGTTTAAAGGCGAATTTACTTACACAACTCCATTAAAACAACATCATAAAAGCAAGTCAATAACAATCATAAATCAATCAAGGTGTTATTAATAATAAAATGAGTATAAATTTTTTTTAACACGGTAGTCTTTGTGATCAGTTTTTTCGATTTTTTTTTTTTTTTGGAGGGGCTATTTAAGGATTCTGGTGTAACCGCCGGCACAAAGCGATCATCACTCGTTATAATTAACGTTTAGGCGATGACATCGACTGTGGCAACGTTAATGAAGACAAGGGGAGTTTTATACGTGCGGAGCATTTACAAAATAAAATTTGTATTCCCGAAAAATAATTATTAACCGAAAGCGGCACCACGAGCCGTATATACTTCCCCAGTAACTGTCTTAATGCCAGTCAAAATTTATTATTTAAGCGAAATACACTCGTTCCTTGTGAGTAATCCTCTGGGAATTTTAGTCATAATCCGCGAAGTTTAAGGCTTCTCATTTTCACACTTCAAGCTTTGTAACTTTCTTAAGACGTCCTGTTTTCATTTCCAACTGAAGGTCGGATCATCTTTTATTCTTCCATTTTCATCGTTTGGAATACATTAGGTTTGTTAATTGAATGAAATGGAACCGAGATGCCCAAAGTTGGTTTACCTTTATTTTTAGTATCACATTTCTATAACTATACCCAAGTCCTTCCACATATATCGTTTACCAAGAAAGTAATATTATGCAATGCTTTTTTGAAAATAATTGTATATCAGGATTATTTGTCAGGCATGATTATAACCGAAAGCACCTCTAAAATAATCAGGAACACCCGGATTTCTGCTATATTAATTATCTCGCACACACCCCTAATTCCAGTCCGGACTACACCACAGGATTACAGCGACCCCTTTTGGTTTAGAGGATTAAATCAAAATATTTTCGAAAATATCCATACAACAAGCATTCCCAAGATTGACCTTCAATAAATTAATCACAGGTTGTAATAATAACTAAATTCTGAAAGTTGATAAGAACAATACATAAATTCTAATCACCTTCAATTATTCCACCGTGCAAGGCTTGTGGTGCTAATAAAGCGGTATAATTGAGCTCTAAGTAGTATCTTAATTGCGAAAAATTAACATTCCACCTACCTTTACAAGATTGTTGAATAAACTGGATCAAATACATCATTGTTACACAACAATAACAAATATTTAAGTTATTAATCACTTCAATCTTACTCAGTGTGAAATTTTAAAGCATATCTCACATTGCACCCAGAAAAAACTGCGTAGGTCTTTAATGGTAGTATTGAAATTTGTATGGCAAACAAATCCACGAGTTTTATTATATTGGTATTAGAGTTTATAATATGATGATAATTATATTACGGAAATATAATGAAAAAGACCATGTATGTACTCACGTGTAACTCTATTAACTATTATATGTGACTTTTAATGCCATTATAAAACATCCCAGCTAAGTAGAACTGAAGTTCATAAGAACGAAAAATATTTGCTAATAAAGTTTGGTAATAAACTCAGTTTCCATCAGTTAAAGCCCTAACAAATAGTAGTACAAATAAGATTTATGTCTGCAGGAAATACACATGCAATATAAATTATCAGATTACAGGTGCAAGATGTGAAAATTACACCTCCTATGCAAGTTTTTATTTCTTGGTATTAGTATTGCGGTAGTAGACTCAAATTACACCCCATTACTTATAGATCATTGTGAATTTACTTCTAAATTTTTAACAGGCAAAGAGCACATCAAAAACTATGCTTTAGCATAGATAGTTACATGAGGGAATCTCTGAAATAATACCTTACAAAAATACACAAACAGCTAAAGAAATAATATTAGAAGGTACCTTAATTTGACTAGAACGATTCTAGACATGTAGGCATTCTTCATTACGTCAAATCTCAACAAGTTTTCTAATCCTCCTCAGACCTTAAAGTACTAAGTAGACTTAAGAGATTCTGCAATTACAAATGCTATGGGGACATTCATACAAATTTCCAATGTTTTAGATTCGTTAGCCGACAGCTTATTTTCAAGCAAACATAAGTACATTCAATAGACTATTCTATGAGAACAGTACTACTTAATTTTAATTCAGAATTCTTCTGGAACATAAAATGTAATAGCGCAATAATGGTATAATAATTACGGAAATGTTTGACGGTAGACATATATTCTGTTGGGTACTGTTGTTGCTTCATAATGTTTGTAAGTTTGATTTGCTGGCTCTGATATTTATAAATACAAAGGAACCTGTATTTAGTTTTATTAGAATCAGAAAGCAAAATGGTACATAAACTTACCAACAATTTTTACAGTTCATTTAGCATCGACGTTACCAAGTCCAATCTTTTCAATTATGCCCGTTAAATCGAATACGTTGGTACTTCGATAAATGACGTTACCATACACAACACTCCTCTATGGATACTTTAAAGAGGCTTGTTCATGTCTAACTGATTCATGGAGTGTTTACTTGGTTGCTTGCGATGTAGGTTATTTCTCTAACTAAGTAAGCACATACTCGTCCATGTAATGCTAGGTGTGTAAGGTACACAACCTCGGTAGATGTACTTTGACAGACATTTTTATAGCTTCTGAACATCGTTATGGCTGTCATGCTTAATCGGACATTACCGTATGACCTACTTATGAAGATGTGTTTGCCACTTACCGTGAATGGTCAATTCGGAGTCCCTATTAACCTCATAAAGACGTATCGCCTCATCGAGCTCCATCTGCGAGGAGATCGTGCAGGGATCGCCCTCCTCGTCGACCCACTTCATGGTGAACACCTGCTCCGAGGGGAACCGACATATCTCCCGTATCTCCTGGCACAGCAGGTCCAAGTTGATGCTCTGATCGATGTAGGTGATCAGCACTTCGCCGTTGAAGGCGACTTTCGCCCTGATCTCGTTCGGGTTATTGTCGATGTACTGTGTAGGCATCTTCGATTGTCTCAGCTGGAGGAGAACAGATAGAGGTGAACGAACCGTTTAGTCACGCCAAAGGGGGGAGGGAACATTAGTCATGTTTCAGTGACACAATACCTGGTTCAATTACTCAATGGTTACCTACCGTAAAGGAACTGGATGCATTTAACCGTGGGCGGATGGGCTAACCTAACAATTTTCGCGTACGGTGCTGGCCTGCTTGCATATAATCGCCGATTTGACCGGGAACAACAATAACAAAAGATAAGCAACCGTGAAAGGTAATGAGGCGGTGATGAATCGGCTCGGATTGGAAAAAATTACAATAACTTCAAGGAAAATGTCAGGGTATGTCAGCCACAGAAAATGCACACGAAACACTTTGGTCACTGAACACACTGACTACTAATTCCTGCGATAAAGCATTGATGATAACTCCTTAACTTGCTTAAATTAAAAAGAAACACAAGGTATTTTGTGTATAACTGAACTGACATGGGAAAACTTATTATCAGCAAACATCAGTTAACTCATCGTATTTTCTATATTATTTCGTGATCTCTGACATTCACAGCAGAACCATTCCGTGATGTGTTCAAATTTAAACGCAAATTGTTCAAAAGGAGGCTTAAGCGACGTATAGACAATCAATAATGCTGTCCATATTTACTGAACTTTAGTACTGAATAATTCTATCTATATTTTGTAGTACCTATATGAAAAGAAGTGAAACTATTACTGCATTATAGATGAAGTACGTTCAATACTTGTATCAGCATTTGCAGTAGAGAAGAAAAAATAAGATAAAGGCGTATGTTGGTGAAAGACTGGTTAAGAAAGGAGGGTTAAAAAGGAGAAAATATAAGAAGTTCCTCTCAAACGATTCATCAATATTCTCCTCACGTTTCATTGTTCAAAGTGTGGAGTTTCTGTGATCCACATGAAATTGCTTTGAAATACTTCTCCTACTTTCATTGCCACGTGGGGATGCATACCAAGGGTGCCAAATTCACAACTTTCCATAGAGATAAACACCTCACACATGATAACAAACTGTATTTACGTTTTCTTTACAAATATGTACAAATACAGATCAAACTGTGTTGTCATTGTATAAAAATAATGTCGAAAATATTTACAAAGTATCTATGGAGTATTGCATTTTGAAGGCAATGGCACATGCATAAGACAGTGCAGAGAAAAGAGGAAAGGTGCGCGCTAGTTCCACACGTTTTTGAAAAATCGACCTTAAAGAGACAAAAATTCAAATATAAATAAATGCTGCAGGTCAGTCAGGTGGATCCAAACACTTTAGATTTATGATTTTAAATTCTAAATAGTTCGAAGTGCCACTGGCATCACTTTAAAAATCTTTAAAAGCATTTGGAACCGAAACACAAGTAAATGTACAAACACAACCAACATAAAGCATAAATTTTTACTAACTGTAAAATAAATAAGTGCGATTGTACACACAGAATAAAGCTTGTCAAAAATAAATTGTTCAAAATGGGCTATTCTGTTAGGCACTAAAAACAAACAAAAAACTTCTACGTGTTAACTACAACCACCTTCACCACAACTTGAAGCGCTTACATAAATTTACTCACCATTTTTTAAGAAAAAAGTCTGTGTATTTACAACGAAGTAATTTTTAGTACGTTAGTATTCACTCCAAATTTTAAGTTCAAATACTTTACAATCAGTTTTCTTTTATTTAACATTCCACAGTCTAGATGCCGTACATTCTTGACACAAAATATTTCAAAGCTACACAGAATAGCCCTGAAAAAAATTACCAGAATTAGTATCTCATCAATTGAAAGCCGCCAGAATAAAAATACAGCACTCAACTTATGGCAAGAATCTTGTTTAGGAAAGTCTTTGGTCCCATACATACATTATTTAACGTTTGAAAATTGAATAAACCAATGAGAGCTGAATTTTTGCCTCAAACTACTTCTTCCCACCGGAAATAGCTTTAGCTAAAGCGTTTTTCAAGAGGTCTGTACCTATCGACTTCAAGGAATTGGTGATTTGATCCGAGAAGGAAGTCCCGGTGTTCTGAGCAGTCTGACCGTATCTCTGTTGGTTGTAGCCGCCCTGATTGTAACCGCCCTGATTGTAACCGCCTTGGGAACCTTGTTGGGTGTAACCGGGGTACTGTTGCTGGTTAGGATAACCTGCAAGGTACAAATGGAGAATAGTGGAACACATGTTTTGGGCCAAAATTTACAAAATATCAAGAAATTAATTCTTCTTCATATGGGTAATGGTTTTACCTTGGGGATAGTAGCCTCCCTGTGGATAGCCCTGCTGTGGATAGCCTCCCTGCTGAGGGTATCCTCCTTGACTGGGATAACCCTGCTGGGGATAACCCCTGTAACCTCCATTGTTACCCTGTCCGGGGTATCCAGATCCTACGGATCCGCCTTGGTAGCCTCCCCCTGCGGCAGGTTGCCTGTATATATTCGGTCGAGGAGTTGTTTCCCCAGGTTGCCGATATACGTTGGGCCTTGGAGTGGTCTCTCCCCTAGGAAGGTTGGGGTAAATATTGGCGGGCTGGGGGGCACTTGGGGCGTGATCTGAGCCGGGGACGTTCTGGTTTTGGGTGTCGTAGCCCACGTGGCCGACTGGAGGAAGAATATCGAGTTAAAATTTTGGTATGAGCGGAAACGGGCTGGGTTACCTTTGCTGTGATCATCGACGCATTTCGGGGTATCACCATCCATTTTGCAAACCTTTGTCGGGGGACAAACGTATGTCGAGCATGTCCTTGAGGTGCTGGAAGTCCTCTTACAGGTTGGGTATCTAAAGGGGAAAGTAAACAATTGTTTAAAATGTGGTGCAAGTCAAGTAAATAGAATTGGCGATGTGTCCATGATATAATATGAGGTGCTCTTCAGAAATGCTCAAGAGTAAGCTGCCCTAAGGGCGCCTCAAGAAAAATGTTTTAAACAGTTACTAAAATCATTAAGGCCGCTTTTAAGAAAATTAAAATAAGTAACAATGCTCTAGAGTAAAGCGCCCTTTAGAGCGCGTTTAGGGAAAAATACACTAGTTCAGATGTGAACATTAATATGATTTGGGGAAACTGAGAAATCCTGAAAATCTACAAGTGATAAGAATAATTTCTAAAAAATTTTGAAAAACGATTCGATTTTAATGTAATTTGAGGCTAATTGACAACACCAATCAATTATACAAAAATCTAGTAACCAATAATAAAATTAAATCTTGTACTTACGAACCACACTCTCCATCCCTTTGGTAATAACTGCAGGGGTCAGTCTCCATTACACACACTTGATTGCTTGGACAGCCAATGTCTTTACAACTCCGCCCATATTCTGCAGAAAAAATAATCCACGTATTGTAAGTTCATCAAGGGGAAGTTTCGTCCTTTTCATTAGTTTTTTGCGTCTTGCTGACAGTATAACAAATTTGGTCTTGTTAAGGCGTCACATGCAAATTGGCCTCAAATTGAGGAAAATTGAGGAAATTCGTCCCTTAGAGTCAATGAAAATCTATTTTTAACACGTCTATCTCGAGAAAAATAAACTGGACGCAGACGTAGCAAATAATGTAAATTGACTTACTGTTAATAACTTTTAATACGCTTGCACTTACTCGTGTATGATTCGCCTAAACCGCAGCATCCCAGTGCGACTGTTATTAGCAACCAATTCATCTTCTCATAAATCTGTGAAAGTAAAACTGAAATCAACAAACAAGAATATTATTCACTATTTCAGTCATGTTCGTTACATCATTTTTCCGGAGTCACTAAAAGCTTCGTTATATTGAAGATGGGTATAGTCTTTGCAAAAAGTCGGCGTTCGTTATTTATTAATAGGTTAAAAGCTTTTAAAAGATTAAATATTTTCTCGTTCTCGTATACCGAACGAATTCATGTTGAACTGTGATGGGTCGTCATGGGAAATAAAAATTACAAAATGTGTTATAAAAAGACCACAGTCACATGATATGAAAGAGGTAAGGGCGTTTATTTCGTAGTGTTGGTAATGAATTAGACACGAGGTTGGTGTAATAATTTCCAGAGGTATTTAGGGTAGTTTTCACTAGATAGCACTTTAGTAATCGCTCAAGACGTTCCTTCGTCTTATTTTGAATTCGTTGGATATTTCCTAAGTAATCAAAAATATTGAATTTCCATAAGGAAAGGTTTATCCAAAAGTTACTCTTTTCCAAAACACCAATTGTAAATAGTGAGAATTTCCCCAAAGCTGACTGATGTGTTTCGTTCCTTTAATTCCAATTTACTTTTGTTTTTAATTTTTTTGATTGTTGTGGTCCTCAGTTTGAAAAATCATCATTTTTTCGATAATTGTAAGGACCAGATTTGTTGTTTAATGGCGTATTTTAGCGTAAACTATAAGAGAAATGGCATAACAATATTTTCATTTTTGGGAGGAAACATGCTTTGTGAAAAATTGTTCTTCATTGTATAACCGTGGTATGATTAGCTAGAAGTACTTCAGACAATATTGAGACGTAGTCACCCTTTTCAAACACCCAGTTTTTCTTTTTCTCCCCCTTCCTCGGTAATACACCACTTTTGAATACATTCCCCTATAACGACAAACCTTCCAACGACCGACGGCCTCATAATTGGACTATTCAATTTGATCCTCCGGCGAGGCGACGACTCCCGCTTTGACGGACCGAGTTTAATTTCCCGGAGTTTCCTTTATCGTTATTCGAAAAAAGGAGAGGAGCCCGCGGGTGTTTTCTTATCCTCGGAGGTGCCGAGGCGCTCCAGGAAGTAATACAAGGAGTGAGAAGGAGTAAGTGGCAGCGCAAAACTTCCACCGTCAAAATAATTTCGCTCAACTAACAAGCAACTTGACACTCTCATTACCAGACTTTACCTTTATTAACTTTGCAGATGCGTGGAGCAGGGGAGGAAAGAGTGTATGTTTGTGTGCGCAGATCTAGTATGATTAATCCCCCACGCGAGTTTATTGTTCGACAATTTGGGAACTTAAACTTGCTTCATTATTGGAGTAATTTTATCACGTGTATGTGTGTGTGTGTGAGGTGGAGTGCGTGAGGTTTGGAAATTTATAACCCGTCTTATCCAATATTTGTATCCATTTATCAGGAGGTTTTGATAATGGAGTACGCAGCGAGAAGAGCGCCGCCAGATAATTATTTTGATATTGTGCGGTTGCCTTGGGGTTTTAGACGCTTATTAAGAAACTTTCCCGCTATCAACTTTCAGCTTTGTACCAAAGTCTGAACTAAATTTTATTTATCAAGTAGGGCGCGGGGGTTAAAGGCACCCTCATGGTAACCAAATACCTCCTCCCCTTGGTGAAACACTAAAAATTACGAACTTTCCAACGCGACGGGGAACAGTTCAATAAGCCGGGAACTTTTCAGATAAAAGACGTACAGGAAGTGCCTGAGTGACAAATTTTGTACAAAATACACTATGAAACGTAACTTATAACGACGTGAAGCTGAACCGATTAAAGCCCATTCCCTTCCTGCCTTCTCTGACCTTTTGCCCCCATTTTTCGTCATCGAGCGATTATTAAAATTCCTACTCGACTATTTATTAAACTTCATAATCCTCCGGTCATAAATATCGCAACGTGCAGGATTTTGTAAATAAAAAAGCCACCTGACTTAAGTTGAGCAGTTTATTAATAATTTTCCTACAGAACGAGGCAAAATTAATATTCAGAAATTCTTCCCTTTCCATTAAAATAATAATGCTAAAAGTGTTCCACGCGTCCTGCTCGTCAGTTTTACCAATTTTAATTAAGTACATTTACATTGGAACATAAGACAATGATCAAGTATGGCATAATACACTTGGTTATAGTTGTAGTTTTAAAGCTCCTATAAAAATGAACAAAATTTATTGAACGTAAATATATCCTTATAAATTTAAAAATACACTAACCTGTGGTCAAACACGTATAGCTCACCGCTAGTTAAATGGAATACCTTTATGAATTGCTTCGAGGGGGTTGACTGCAGCCTCGCTTTAATCCCCTCAAATAATTTTGAAAAGAAATTTTAAACAAAATGTCAATAATGAATTAAATAATTGACATGTTCAACTAAGGTTCCCTTCCATTTTCCAAATGTAAAAAAATGACACTGCGCAGAACCTTACGTGCGCGGTCAATGGTGCGTAAAGGTATAACTTTTATGCACAATCTAGATAAATGCTCTAGCCCTAGATAAATGATATGCTTTCATGATTCGAGGGGGTCGAATAAATTAAATGACTGACATGTTCAGCCAAAAAAAAAGATAATATATAATAATAAATAAAATAAAATTTTCAAAATTAAAAATTCTAATTGTTCCAAAAACGAGTGTCTCAAATCCTTAGCATACTTTGAATCTCCTTTAGTGAACCGTTCCGATTTTTGGCCTAGACTGTAGAACTACAGCCGATAGGAGGCGTTATCACATGTTTGGTCGGGCCGAAGATGCGAGATCGTGACTTTTTAACCTCCCGTAGTGTTTGCATCGCGTACACAAAGGGGCCCTCATTACGCTTTCATCTTCGGATGGGGCGAGGCCCCTCCCTTCCTGTTTACAAAACGGGGGTTCGAAATTTATGCCGTACCAGTCGCCAAATATGTAACACACCGTCTCCGCCATTAACGCCACTCCCGGTAAATCCCATGAATGCTAAATAGCACTCAATCAGATCTAAACGGCATTACCGATTTAAGGTACATCAAAACTGTAAGCGTGGAGATCGAAATTATTTAAATTACTCCCCGTTAAGTGTTAACGATGTGGACTTGCGACCAACGGGAAAAAAGTTAAGTCAGAGGTAGTCGAGTGATCGTTATGAAGTTTTAATTAGTCCTAAGTTTTTTTAATTAGTAAATACATGAACAAACAACTCGTGACTAAGTGTCAAACTTCTACTAATTATTTTTGTAAACTTACTCATGCTTTTAAAATAAATTCAAATAAATGTATAGTTCCGCGACATTTTTTGAAGTAGGTATAGTAAATTTTACTTAATTGTTTATAGCCGAAATTTTCATATAAAGAAATATCATTTATGTTACTTTCTACGTTTGTAGACATTATCTATGGAAACTTAGCTGTTTCTCATAAAGCCTCTTGAGTTTTGCAATGACGTAGATTAAGTACCTTTATATTTCTATTACCTGGATAATATCCTAATTTATGGCTGAGTCTATATGGCTACTTAAATACCTCACGTTATTTAATTTCTCTATGCCAGCATTGTTTAAGGTACTAGGAAGATTTACTGAAATTCTACTAGTGTGATTTGCTAGAGGAAGAAAATTACTTAGAACTATTGAATCCAATAATTTATTTGTGCCATCTACAACTTCTTTCAACGTATTACCTTTATATAATATTGCTGTATCATCAGCAAAAATATGATCTTGTGAGAGGCTGAGAGTAAGGCATGTATATAGATAATAAATACAAGAGGGTCGAGTATAGATCCTTGGGGTGCCCCAACTATGTCATACCTCTAACTACACAAAGATTTAATTTTTTAAATATTATTGTATGAACCACAGTATCAATTGCTTTTGCTAATTCTAAAATGGTTACTATTGTAGGTATGCTAATGTCAAGATTTTTGTGCAAAAATTCACTTAATAATGCAATAGCGTCCATACATATCCAAATTGTCTATTGCTAAATATGTTATGTTTAGTAAAAGTTGTGACACGTATTCTATTTTTTGCCTTTGCTGAAAGTGTAAGAGGGCAAAACGTTTTCGCATTAAGATCCTGAATATACTTTGGTACCTAGCACCTAGCCCTACACTTGAACTTTTAGTTATCTTCTTTCTACGAATCTTCTTCTATCTACTTCTACGAATTTCTATCAATAAAAGAAGGCATTAGTAGTAATTATACTTTAAAACTTATTTTTGCTTTGGTACAGCATCAAAGTGTCACAATGACACTGTAACATTGCATCAAACATCAAAATCGTTCTCCAAGTTACCGTCGTTTATGGTACAATAAGTAAGTATACAATAATTCAGTAAATAACTGAATAACCATGGGTATAAGGGTAACCATACTGCAATAGTAAATAGTGGAATAACCAACTACAAAATTAAAAATATAGTTTTATAATACAACATAATCAATTAAGCTATGAATCATATTGAAGGTTTTATTTAGTTTAGCATTTTAAATAATGTTCGAAAGAGAAAATGTTTCCTTCTTAGAATAAAAAGAAATAATTTAAATTACTTAGGAAATACCGTGCCTACCGCATGTAAACACTTCCCCTGCAACGATTACCACCGTTTCCTGTTCTTTATGATTCACTTAAATTGTATGAGCTACCCATTTACGGCATATCCAATGATTAAAAAGTTTATACAATGCAAGGTTAAATTCGCCTTTAATATTAAAGGCAGAGATACACAATAAAATAAATATTTAGGTACTTACGTTGGAAGAATCTGGTGGAACAGTAAGGCTATCAATTATTAAGATGTGCAAGTCGGAATTATTGTAAACGAACGATAACCTAAACAAATCACCACATGCGTGTCATCTCTTGATCTTTCAAGAGAAAAAAACCAATTAGTTATTTATAGGAAAAACCAGATCTTGTTTACGGATAGAAACGCATGCGATAAATCTGGGCAGATCGGTGTTATTAAGCAACCATTAGGATCAATTTGTTGTTATGAAGGGGACACTCTGAGGATACAAAGAGACGACGCAACTAAACCTTTTTTAGAATAAATATTATGAAGGCAAAGCCGTATTGATTAATATCCAGTAATTCCGCAACTCCCCAAGTTATCGACCCTTCCCTTAAACATGCCCTTGGCACCGTTCCCGCCGTGTCAGTTTTTTGAAAACGGACATCAGATAAAAAAATTTCCATATTCCACATAAACATGATTCTTTTCTCCGCGAGATAATCTCGCTATTACGCCGGACGGTCAAGAACAACAAGATAACTCACAAAGGAATCCGATACCCTTGATAGGGAAATATCGGCGAACGCCACATGTTCAAGGGAGGCGCTTTGTAGGGTCGGGAAGGTCTGATTACTCACCTGGAGCGGGAACCAGACGATTTCTCTTCAGGAACTGCAGGAACAGAACGAACGTATCGCGAGCGTTTCTCGACTGACTAAAGTTGCTAAAAATACATTGGATTGGAAGCAGAGTAAATGACGGGGACAGATCCGGCCTAGCCCAAAATTAGTAATATTTATGTTCAGAAATTAGTTCATAACTCGGCTTCATCTGGTTTATAAAATTCCAGGCTCCATAGAAACTTTCAGAGGTTAATACATTATTTTCACTGAATGTTTCGCCTGTAAATGAGACCTTTTTTAGTAAAAGAAAGTAATATTAGAGTACTCGAAAAAATAATTTTACTTTCAGTAAACCGTTATTTTCTTTGAAACCTGTTTCGTAGCTCTCGAACTTATTACGTTTCTTAACAAAAAAAATAAAGGAGTAAATTGGGCAATGTGCATGGTTAGTACCAATCCTACGTGCACTACGTACTACTTCCTACGTGAAGGTAATGGTTTGAGAGTTCTCGTAAGTTATTTTGACACTCTTAACGCCAGTAATGAAGGAATGCGTGCGCATGCGTTCCTGTGAAAATAAGGTAAACCTAATAGCGCCCGACGTAATGTGAAATGCCTAAACTGTATTATTAAACTTTCGCTAAAGCAACGTGGGAAATTAAATGGTAAAACAATTAGAAACAAGTACATTATCGCGCATTCGCCAGATTTTGTTGACAGCCAGCCTAAAAGGAAATTTCGTATTTAGCCTTAGTATTTTGCAGCCAATTCCTCAAGAGGGTATTTCGCTATATAACGTCGTAGTTAGCGTTACATAAAACTTCGTGAATTTTCTTGGAGCCGTCCCCGATATTATTTTAAATGTTTCGTAATTATTGTTCCACGTTCTTCGCAGTTCTCGGACAATATGACGTATGTAAACATCATTCGAATCCAAAATATTACTAGGGTCATTTATTTTACCGATCGTCATTAAGATTATCCCGAAGAAATTAAATTGGTAGAAGCGTCACTTATAACATTACTTTGTGTGGTCCTATTAAGTATGCCTGGACGTTATTCGTTGTTAGATTTCTATTTCATGGGCGTCCTTGTTTAGTAACCGTGAAACGGCTAATTAATAATCTTTAAGGCAAGGTTATTTTTAATCGGCCGATGAAATGCTTGAATATAGGCAACTCAATTTGTTTAAAGAAAGTATAATAAACGCTATTATTCTGCCTTATGCAATCGTTATTATTTTACTACAAACAATCTTGAACCTCAGAGTAAGAGCAACCATTAAACTAGTTTTTTGCTAAAATCAACGATAAAACGACTGATAAGAAGAAATTGTTTAACTAGAATCGTTGTTAACAAGGGATCAATTATTTATCAACAATAAAGCGTATTCAGTTTAATTGTAATTTGCGTGTAACCTCGCCATAGTACGAGAGCCAATGGATTTTTCACCTTTTTCACCCTAACGTTTTAAAAAACGTAAACCAAATGAGATTAAAATTGTTCTTGTTGACAAGCATGCCAGTACAAAAATTCGAGTAAAAAATTACTTGTCGTCAAACCGATAAGAGATAATAACAATATAAAACATCTCAGAGCTCTCGCACTATGAGTCTGGCGATTTCGTGGTAATAAAATAATACTCGATGTGTACTTAAGCGTTTTCGATGTATGATTTTACAAACCTGCAGTTTTAGTGGTACTGTCGTGTGTAAAATTTTGATTGGTGTTATTAAAGGAAATGAAATATTGTAGGGATTACCCACGGAAGCCAATCAGTAGGTGTACGAAGGTAAGTGCAGAGAAACATAGAAATAGTCTCCAAGTTCTCTTGAAACTAATTTGGTTGATCAAATTTTATAAAACATTAGGTTGAAGTAAAAAAATTTTTTTGGTAAGGTAAGTAGGTACAAAGAAATTACATGTAGGTATAGTTTTAGGCTTATTTGGAGTAGAACTAATTTTTACAATACAAGACGTTATAAAAATTATCATTGGGTTCCAATTCGATAAGTAACAGGGCATGTAATAAGGTACAAGGAAATTTAAACTGTATAAACACAGCGAGGGAATTGGAAGTTGGAGGTAAAAAATAAATTGTACTGTTTATAGGCCTGATACCCCATACAGTTTTTCAGAAGGCACTTTCCATTTTGCTTTGATTTTTGATATAATGCAACAAAAATGCTGTCCTGAATATCTAAAATTTCGTTTATGTTACTGTAAAAACGATTCACAGAAGTGTTGAATTTCATTTAAAACTGAAACCTAGGTTCGTGAGTTATTGCACTCATCGTATAATAAATTTTTTTTATCCTTCTCATTAAAAATTTTTTGTGGTTATATAGGCATTAGATAGTATTCAGAATTTCACCTCAATTTTGTTTTTATTATTTCTCTGGCTTTAAAATAAGAAAAACAGCTGAAAACAGCGAATGGCGATTTTTCTCCTATTTTCTCTTAAAAAAAAATGTGTAAAAGCATTCACAATTTTACAATAGACTGAGGTCGTAAGAAATTGTCAAATGTGCCAATAGTAAGTTTCATGTATAGTAACGCCATTTGAAAATGTTGAAGAAATGGTGAAAGTACGAAAGTGACGGTTTTCTTTTTTTGGGCACCCTTCTACCACTTACAAAAATCTGGGGAAAAAATCGAGGTGGAAGTTTGGTACAAAATTAAAACTTTTTCCAGGGGGAACGTTTATTTCCTTAAAATAGAATTTTCGGTATAAAATACAGGAGAAATAATTTTCCCACCAAAAATTGAAAAATGTTTTCCTGAGTATAGGGGATTAAGATAGAACATGTGGCAGGACATTGACAGGAACTTTAGGACAGGACCTTACAGAAACCGATTTACAATAGAATTTTGATTGAGGTCATGTTTTGGCCTGTTGTGATGAAAGTGCTGACGGTACTTCTGGATAGGATATAGAAACAAATTCTTAAAACTTATTGAGTAATAGGGAGATGTCATGAAATATGTGATGCAACTTGTTCAGACGGTTTTTGAATTATTACAAATCACACCCTGTATAAAATTTAAAAAGTAGTTATTTCATGAAGAGTTAGTGCCAATTATTGTCTATAGGGCCGTTTAACAAAATCGTAATCCCACGTGAAAGCCGTTCGAAATATTTTTGAACAACCCTACAAGCGACCCCTCCATAACTCGTCCCCCCTTATCGATCGAGGACAATAATTCGTGACTGCGGGCCGCTGGCGGCGACAGCGGGAATATTTTCTTGTTAACGTTCTTAGCCGGGAAAATCACGGGGCCTTATACTTAACCTGGACCTGGGACTATTTGTCGCCGCGCGTCCATTCTAGGCCGCGTCCGGGAAACAATGTAGTCCCTCAAGATGATATACGAGGGGCGATATTACGTCTATTTAAAGTCCGGCCGGTTTACGAATCCGGTCGACGTACGTAATAAACGTGTTGTCGACAAAAATGGGGCCACGACGGGACCCCGGACTAGGGAATGACACCGAATTTGGTCCGGATCGGAAGGGTCGTATAAAAGGGGTTTTACGGGAATACCTTCTTTAATTTTCGGTGGAAATTGAAGGAACTCGCGCCATACGAAACGTAATGAGAAGTCGAATCAACTAGGGAAATTATTTAATTTATAAATATCGGTGCACGATCTAATTGAACGGTCAGAGGGTTTATTAAAGGAGATTTCGACAATTCATCGTTGAAAAGGTGAAAAGGTGCCTCTACATTCCCTCAAATGTCGATCACATTACAGGAAAACACAATGATTAATTGCTTTAAGCAATTATCAATTCAGCGTCGACAATCTCATTTTATGATCGAGTTACTTTTATTTTAGTGAATAAAAACTTTTTTGTACACTCAATTTGTCGAAATAGGATCTAAATATTCACAATTAGGATTAATTAATGGGAAGCTCGTTTATATCGCAATAAAACTCCACGTGTTTTAACCCAAGCGTTTAATCCTCCGCTTAGAAAATAATGAAAAACGAGTACTTTCAAGAGGATTAACCATCCGACGCCTATTGATAATTTCCCCTTCCTGTTATTAATTTCTATTTTCATTTTCGTGGCTTCCAGACTCCCTCCCTTCCTTTTTCTCACTTTCGCCCCCCTTCCCTTGAACTTTTTTAATAAAGATTAATCGTTTCCTTCTCGGTCTGCAATCTTTCAGGTCTACTCCTCACGGAATCGTGGTAGGATTAAGACCACCTTACTGTCCAGATACATTTTCCGACATAAGCTCTCCCGACGTTAAACGTTCTTTATGTTATGTCAGTCGCTTCCAGGGAAAAAAGGACCCCGCAGGACTTTCGGCGGCGGAGTCCCTTTATGGTTATTAAATTTTGCTCCTTCTCGCATCTTCGCGGGAAGCGAGAGAGACGACGTGCGGAAGATCGTTTTTTAAATCGGTAAAGTCAGAAGTTTTATAAATACGGGGTCATGAACAGTCAAAGTCGAATTAGCGAAATTCGAAAAAAGAAATTAGCGAATATTCGGCGCATGCTAACAACTTAATCGTGCTCCTATCGTCTAATTATCGGTTGACAGTGACAAGTTTGAAGATAAGATTTATTAACTTCTGACCCTGTTCTGTTATCAGTTCGAAATGACCGAAATAGGAAGTAATCGGTCTATAAAATGAATTTCGTCGGACGAATCCCAGAGCTAAATTGCAGTTGCATTGTTTGTTGCGTTATAAATTGCGATTTATATCTCCACGGGAACGCTAGTTCCAATTGATACTGTTTTGCCCAGATATCGGTAGGGATAACACCAAGTAAATTAATCCTCGGATTCGTAAATGTTCACCAAAAATTATCAGTGAAGTGCTTTTGTTGCCTAAAAGTAAGTGATCTCTAAAAGCTGGATTAAACGAATTATGCAATTTGATCAATTAATTATGGCCAAAGTTTTTAATTTCCGCTTTCAAATTAACAAATTTAATTCCTAAATTCCCTGTGCAACAAAAAAATTCGACGTTTAACCTACTGAAATCTATTTCAACGATAACATTTCAATTAGTAGTGACGATACCTGCATGTTTGCTAGTTAATTAATACACCTGTGAGTGATGGTAATTAATTTCGTACTGTATCATCAATTACATTTACTCATGTTCCAAACAAAGCAAATTTGCTTGAAAATCAAAGCAAGGCAAGTTGATTGAAGCGTTTCAGCTTTTAAGTAATACTTAGATTTTTTTCAGGAAATGAAGGTCCAAACTAGAAAGCTACTAGTTCAAATTTTTCGCCTAACGGCACTCTTACATCACACGTATAGTCTACTGTATCCGCTTACGCAGCTCAAAGTGTCCACTTTCCATAAAACGGATCAAAAAGTGAAGGACCTCATCATATTTTCGCCGATCTTTATCAGCACGTGGAACCTGGTAAGGCCTAAGTTAAAAATTTTGTTAGTGCATTTCAGAAAAAAGTTAAACGGATTTAAGAAAGGCCAAAGCGATATACTTGAAAATATTTTATATGTCACGAATTGCCCTGCAGTGTTTTTAGGATAGAGCCTGATAAAAGGCTGGAGCTAAAGTTGGAGGTAATAACTCATTTCAGGTTATATTTTGAAAATAGAAGAAGAGTATAAGTAATGTAGTGCAGGGACTTTTACAAGTTTCCAAAAGTTTTCTTATACGTTTTCCAAGCGAACTGCAAAGTATTGTCAAGATATTCCAAGCGCACGTGCTCTATTTACACTTGTTGATTCCATAAAACCTTGGCAAGAATTTCAACCCGTGTTCTTCAGTACCTAAAACAGCATTCCTGCCTTTCCAATAAAAAATCCTCCAGAAATTGGCATCCAGGAGTTATCCTGAGGCTTTGGTGCCTTTCAGAACTTTCTTCAGGTAATATTCAAGATATTTCAATTTCCACTTGGTGTTCCAATAGAAAATCTATCTGAAAATTCTAGAGAGTTTGATATTATTTGACGATTTCCAAGCGAACTGTACAACGTTGTCAAGATATTCCAACTGTGCGTTTTCTGTCTAAACTTTCTGATTCTATAGACATATTCAGGAGTTTTCAAGCTTCCGTGTTTTTGATAACCTGAAAGACTTTTCCAGATATTCCAGATTTCTACCTGCTATTCCAATAGAAGAATTATCCATGATAGGAATTGAAATTCAGGAGTTGGCACAACGCTTTTATGTGCTTCAGAGCACTTTTTACGAGCTTCAGTTGAAATTCCAGATTTTCCAGCTTTCACTTGCTATTCCAGTAGAAAAGCTGTCAGGAATATCCTGAAGGATTAACATTATTTCATGTTTTTCAAGTCAACTGTAAAAGGTTGCCAAGATACTCCAACCGTACATTTTCTGTTTAAATGATCTGATTCCATAAACGCTTCCAGAAGTTTTCAAAGGGATTGCATGTTCTTTAATACTTAAAATAGCAAATATGTTTAAATATGGTCATTCCAATACTTTTACTGGCGCAAAATTCGTCAATTTTAAAAATATGAAGTAAGCAGTGAAATGTTAATGGAATTAGTTACGAAAATTAAAAATAAATCATACGTAATTTGATGAGCCATTTGTATGTAGTCAATTAAAGTGGATATACTCGTATAATTTTATATGCGGATGTTTTCAATTTTCCATTGATTGAATATCATCATTTTATTCCAAATTTCAAACAAATAGCAATAACGAAATGATTTTCAACCCATGTCACATAACGTTAAATGAAAAAAAAAGATACGTTTTCGATACAAACTTCATATCACGTCATGTCAGTTATATTTTGGGATATTATTTACATCCATACGACTATTTTGTTTTCAGTACACAAAGCTATGGAAATAAAAATCATCGAAAGGGAGTGCATTTGTGTTCCTATCTAATAAGTATCTGTATTAAAGCCATTACAAATAATGTAGATATTTGTAAGAGTTAAAATTCTTTGATGCATCCTTCTTCTGTGTTGACAAACCCTGCCAGCGTTTTCCCTACTGATGATGGATACAGTATGAGGTGATTTAGGGCACTTTTGTGTTTTGAGAAGAGAAGTAAGTCGTAAGAGTTTATATGCCTTTCAAATTCATAATTCATTTCTAAGACAATTAATGAAATGCCCAGTAAAATTCTATTACGATGCTTTAAGAGTATGAAAATAAGTCATTACACACTAAAATCAATTCAGTAGTCTACTATAACTATCTCAGATTAGGTATAAAAGCTATGTACTAGTAGTAGATGATTGTAACAGGTATAAGAAAGAGAAATGTAAATATACACTATAGAAGAACTTTGGAGGTTCAAGAGTCGAAAAAGGTTGGAGGAAAATGTTTTTCGAACTCAACACATCACAAAGGTTTAAAGCAATGAATACTGAAAGCCCATAAAGTTTATATTATTTCTGTAAGAAATTATCGTCTAATTAATTAATACCTCTTATTCGGTATGACTTATTATTCTCCATTCCTCCACCTCATTGGATTTTTCCCTAATTAAATTTTCTTTCAAGGTGCTCCAAATGACTTATTTCTACATGAACATACACCACGACATTCTGGAATATTACGATGAAATGCCGGAGTTGCGAGAAAAACTCCAACACCGAATCGGTTATATCTTCAACACTTTTATGATCTCGTTCTCCACGTTCGTTCTCGTGGTATTTTGGGCCGTGTACTACTTGAACAGGGAATGGGTCCTACCGGCCGTTCTGGACCAGTACGTTCCCCTATGGCTGAACCATTTTTTCCATACGAACGTATTTCTGTTCGTTATCGTCGAGATGCTGATCGGGGGTCAGCAAATGCCGACCTTCGGATCGGCCTTCAAGGGAATGTCATTGGTCATGGGGGTTTACCATTTATTGTAAGTAAGAGGAACGATTCAAAAGAATTTAATCTCTGAAAAAAAGCGCATTATGGTTGCATCTTATTCTTCTTATTCTTTTAATACATTTTACAGACGCCCTTTCGCTTCCTTGAAACTACTTTTTCTTCCAGATTAATCCTGTCGTATTTCGCTACTAGCAAATGGGCCTACGGCCTTTTCGCCATCTTCACCTGGCCTGAGAGGATCCTATTTTTCATCTTCGACTACGTCTTCGCCGTAGTAACCATGATTTTCGGCATGATTATCCAGATTTACACGAGGAAAAGAAGCGAGGCCGATGCGAAAAAAGTCGATTAACCCCCGAAGTTAGTGTAATTTTTAGCTAGTCTATTAAACAATTATGACGGACGAGGAATTCCTCTCCGGGACAATAATCCGTTTCCTTTAGGGAGCTTCGAGGACTCGATGAGATTCTGAGACCACACGTGCCCCACTCTCCTACTAATCGACGTTTCCAGATGCAGCCCGCCCGGGTTAATCCCGGGGGAATTAACTTAGGGTATTAAGAAGTGGGAGTAGAAATAGAGGGGTGCTGTATATTGTAAAAAGGAAACAAGGGCTCAAGGAGGAATTTATTTGGAGGAAGGGGCGACTTTTGTTTCGTGTTGTATTACATTTGAAATTATTTTTTTTCTTAATTGTTATTTAAAATTACTGTGCAGGCCTCAGTAAGGCAAGAAAAAGGTAGTAAAATTTATTTTTGAATGCATTTAAAAAAGTTATCCTTCCTGTATGCTTGTCCTGTTCCTGTCTATTCCCGACTAAGCAATGTTTTATGGTAATTCATCGCAGTAAGACGTTTTCATAGGCTAAGTATGCAGGTTCTACATATATTATAAGTATTCTAGAAGAAATCGTTAAGAAACAGAGGTGCTAAAATGGTTTTTACGTTATTTCGTTGATTTTTCTATTTTGTAATAACAAAAACGCATGTTTTGATAAACAAACACACATGTATTAAGAGTAAAATTCGATTACAAAACTGTTTTCCTTTTCAACTTATCTTTGAAGTAAATAGTTTTTCGAGCGATCTGAGCAAAAAGTAAAATAAAACAGGAATTTTTCGAGATATATGAGATCTGCCGACGTTTTTGAGCCTTTGAGATAAATATCAGTACTGCTACTCGATTCACCCAAATACAAAAATTTTTTAGAGATCCCTCCTGGACTATACCTATAACTTTCAGGTAACCGGGGGTGGTAAAATCGGACCAAACGTCATTTGTTGGAAAATAAAAGTTAATCCTCCAAATCAAACTCGTACTATCACATTCAGAGAAGGAATTCAGAACGTATTAAGAAAATCTGGGAGTAAAATTCGTTGAAAAATGTAAATAAATCTCTTAAAATGTAATGAATCTGTAAATAACACTAATTTGTGGTAAAGTCCGTTAAGAAATCGCTTAAGCAACTCATTAACTTCGTAACGATCCTTTCATATCATAGAAAAAAGTACGACATCAAAACTTATTTCCCATTTTAGTCAGCGAAGTACGAGCGCCTTCGTCGCCCCCGACTGCGCACGCGCGATCTTTACACGGTACTGTCCTTACGTTTTTTGAGTCCCTTAGTGATAACACGACTGAAATTCGCCCGAGAGTTTCATTCTTCGTCGCGAGGTCGTCGAACTCGGTAGTGCGTGTTATGATTTCGGAACGTTTTCCTGGTATTTAATGTGTTTAGAGTAAGTATTTCGATTCGGTGTTTCGGTGTTTTGATTCGAGTACGTTTGAGGTGGGTTTTGGGATATTTCAAGTCGGTTTTCGTGTGTTTCAAAGCGCGTTTCTGTTCGGTTTTCGAATGACTTTGTGTTTTCTTGCGTCGTGCCCGATCCACTACCGTCCGTTGAGGGGAGAGAAGTGGTGAAAAGTAAGGAATTAATTTCGCCCTTGTCCTTTTACCGTTTATTGCAATGAATTATTTTACTTTTCAGTTCGTATGCGGTGGAGCAGACGTGTCGGAGTGTTGAGGTAAGTTTTTTTTACTTCTCTGTTTTTATGTTTGTTTACATGAGGAGGGGGTTTAGTGAAATATTCACAATTCGTCAACGTAAAGCTGGGCAGTTGTGATAATTATTGCAGATATATTGCAACATGTAGCGGCTTCGGTGCTACAGCAAAGTTAAAATCGATTAATAGTTCTTTTGTGAAGAGTTTATTAGGAAATTTATTTCATAAAACATATGATGATTGTATGTGCAGCACACCTGCGATATATTTTGTGACAGTATTTTAAAAAACATTTATTTAAAAGTAAACAACCATGGGCGCCGCCAGGAAGAATTTCAGGGAGGGCAGTTTTGTTAACTAAAGCTGTTGGATTAGTTTGAAATGAAAAAGGGTCAACTTTGAAGTAGAGGGTAGAACCTAAATCCAAATTTTTGTGCTAATCGGTACTGCGTGGCAAAATTATACCGTGTCGCCGTATTTTACCTTCAATGACTGGAGTATATACTCTTATTGAAAGGTTAATTCAAATCAATCTTTTTTAAGTATCTACTGACAGACTTTCAGTGAAATAATTCCATGTTTAATGCGTAATGAATGGAAGGTGTTTTAAAAATGCTGTTATCGAATTTAGATAAGGAATGAATGTAGAAATCATTGAATATCCCATTGATGTGTCTTGGAAATTTGATATGTTGAAAGTTCAGGGAATTTGGTAAAGATTTTCCTCCTTCCAGGTCGATCTCAAAAATGGAAATTTGAGATTAAATTAAAATTTTTAAATGTTTTTGTAAGTTATTCTCATGGGTTAAACGATAATATTCAAGTTTGATTATTCAACTTTACGCCGATATTCAAATTTCGTGAAAAGAGTGTGGAGAAATAAGTGAAATAACGATTATAAACGGCGCGGTTTTCGCTCCTTCGCAATTTTGAAATTTTAAATGCAGTTGTGCTTAGCGGATATATTGCAGTGGCTAAACGACCGTCGTCGTTTTTATCTTATGTCGTTTATGCCGTACTTTATAACGTTTCTACAATCAAAAAATAAACAGGACCCAACTGCTTAACTTAACTCTGCTTTTCATAGGATTCTGCATAGGAACTGGTACTTTGTAATATTTCTAAAAGGAAAAACAAGTAGAATTACAAATTAATATGGTTTCAATGCGTTTTCCTTGGTAGATTAACCACTATCATTTAAGTGCCATTATCGTGTTGAATCCTGCGATTATTTTGATGTTCCATGTGAAATAAATGGAAAATCCGATGAAAATGAACGTGTCCATAAAAATTTGTTAATTCATATGTGTTATTGCGGAATATCATGTGAAAATTAGTGCTATACGTATAGAAGACATTCTATGGATGTAGCAGAAAGAGAAATTGGTGTCCCTTCATACTTGCCCTATCGGTTAGAAGTCGACGAATTAGTGGTTCGCTGAAAAGTGAGGTTAGATGAAAAATAATTTTTTTTCTCAAAAAGTAATAGGAAAGGAGAAAATTGAATACATACATCGATTCCCACGGTTTTATATTGATCAATGGTGATTTTTTGGTGATTTTTTAATTTTCATGTAGGTAATCCCTTATGGAAAATCGCTTCAAACGACTATAACTTGAACGGATCATTTCCAAAATTTATAATTGATGTTTTCGAACAAACTATTTCATGTACTTTCTAATAATGTATAGCTCGTATCAAAATTCCACCTGGAAAAAGGTAAATTTTTGCCGGGAATATATTTAAGATGATAGAATTTATATTTGATCAGTCGTATTCAAATTGATGGTTGATTTATCGATGTGATATTTTACAGCAAGTATTTCAATCGAAAGCCCTTGCAGTTCATTTTGGACTGATACCCAATAATGAAGAATGTAAGAATGTAAGTAATGTCTTGGGAAATTAATAATGAAGCTTTTACAATATTTCACGCAAAGTTTTGGAATCCCTGTCCTATAGGAAAATGGGTAGATAGGGGCACTATCTTCCAGTAGGATAAACGTAAATTTTTCCACCCGTCGACACAAAAACCTTTCAAACTCCTCCCCCAGATTAATCTCCAGAAAAATACCAAAATTAACTTCTTCTAAAATTCTTCACCGCACCGCCCGCACATCAACTCTTCGCTCCATACCCATCACCAAACAAAGAAAAACTTCTGGAAAACCGAAATTCCCCCACGACGCTTGCGTCCCGACACCCCCCTCTCTCTCTTTCTCTTTCGAAGGCGTCGCGGCTCCGGCTCTGAAAATTTTCAGTTTCAGCCCGACGATCCGAACCCTCGGGTAACCCCTCGTCGACGTCGCGACGCACGGGATATGACGTCGTGACGGCAGACCGGATTTTTCTCGCGACCGCGTCCGGGTGATCGTTTTGCCGTTCTTTTCGCTGTGCCGGAGTGTCCGAAATTTTTGGGATAGGAGTTCACGGGGAGGAAAGGGAGCGAGAGGGAGAAGGAGGGAGGGTAAGTTTGAAAAAAAACTGTTTTGAAATTTTTTTGCTCAGCCGGGGAATAACTTTGGAATTAATTTAAATTACGTAAGCTGGTTGTAGTTACTTTGTAACTTTTTCGATTTATTGTGTTGAGTGAATTACGAACTTTGGCAGTGGGGGAATTTCCTTCCAAGGTTTTAAGCAGGTTCGTGACATTTCAGCAAGATTTTAGGTAACATCGCAGATTTTAATTTTTGGGTACCCTCGAGATAATTCAACTTTTGTAGCTTTGATTAGGAGTTCTTGAAAGGCTCAAGTAAAATAACAAGTGTTTTAAACAACTTTCGAAATCTCTTTAAAGGTTAATTAGAAGTTATACCACCTTTATAATTTCTTCAGCGTGCTTTAAAACATGAAATCAAAGTGTATTATTAATTATCAACCCAACAAAATTATAAAAAGCTTCTCAAATTTCCTTCCCTGGGCATTAAGTTTTAACTTTGTTTTGCTTCAACTTCAGCCCTGTTTGGGAGTTGATGCGGCTATTTCTGTTTTTGTTGGGTTAACTTAATTGTAGCATTTATTCGTTCCGTTATAAATAGAGTTGGGGTCTCCGGGAGTTTGGAAACTCGTTCGGAAAAATTAATACGATAAGGCGCTTTGGAATAAACTTGCCTTAAAAAATAAGACAATGAGATGTTTCGTTATCAGGAAGTTTCTGGAACAAATAAACACCGAAAAGTTTGTTCGTGTTCGGAGTTAATTATTGTAGCATTTTTTTTGTAAAAATTTTGAGTTTGACGTTAAATGATAAGTAGCCTCCAGAAAGATTTCCTTTGAATATTTAACAACTTCTTCGAGGGTAATAATTACAATTTTAATTAATTGCTTCCCGGGATCGTGTAATAAAACCAGAAATAATTTTGAGTTTATTACCTTCAGTTTCGAAGCTGCAGCTTCGTAAATAACAAAAAGTTTTAATTGCACACAAAAAGTTGATTAAATCCCGTCAGTCAAATAATGCGTATTGCGTACTAAGCTAAATCCCTATCGTCGTTATTACAGGGTGATTAATTTTTATTCGGTATATAAAACAACGGAAAGTTCACATTCCATCTCTCACCGTGGATCCCTCGATGTAACCTAAATCGTGGTTTTATCCTCTCGTAAAGTTTATCCTAAATTTTCAGGATCCGTGGACGCTTGCGCCCCGTCGAATAATCACAGCGCTTTTTCCTCATAAGATTTGTACGTATACAAACGGAGAGCAAAAGAAAATAAGTTCAACATCCCCTTTGAATACATCGGTAATTAGCAGCCGGAGAAATTTCTATCAAAATCCCCGAACTCGTGCCATTTCAAAATAATTAACAGCGAATATTCCAAGCAAACTTAAATTGGAAAAGTTTCCGCATTTTATAATTTCCCTAACTCGGTTTTATTCGGTGGCTTCAATAAAGTTTACAGAAGAGTGAAATTGTTCTAAATAAAGTTGTCAATTTGGAAAAAGGGGAAGAATGCCCGACGATAATAATTTCAGGCCGGAGTTTTCTTTGAGTTTAGGGGATCTAATTAGTGTAGTGGAAGTTTCCCGGGGCCGGGGCGGGAAAGTCGACGCGAGATAAGGGGGGAAAGTTAACGCCACATTTTTCGACTCCATATACCGGAAAGGACCCTGCAGGAGAATTATTAATGGAGCAGAAGTTCGTGTTTACACATAAGTCCTGTTTAGAACTAAATAAGGATAAAGTGCTACGACAAATTTTATTATCCTACATTTTTTTTTTAAAAAACCGGAAGCTGTAAACAAAATTTTAGAGGAGCGTAAAAGGGTATTCGAATTTTTCGAGGCAGCGGGGGGATATTTGAATTTGTGACAACCGTTGCGGTAATTTTATATTAGATTTCGGGGTTATTACAGTTTAATATATTTATTAACGATCAGTTTTATTAGACTATAAAAATATTTGAGAAGGGATTTGCTATTCAAAGTATTTAATAAAACGTGTCTCATTTTAAAGGGAGGCGAAATTCATAAGCGTCAGGGTTTCCTTGGCAATTTTAATCGCTATCATGCGCCCTTTGTAGATTTAGGAGGCTTGCAGTAACGATTTTAATGCATATCAACGCCTCCCATTTGTATTGTTGAAAATTCTTGAAATAATCCATAGGTTATCAGCTTCCAATGTGAATCTTATGTTCAATAAGAGAAAGGCACTAAGGCTTTCACTATTTATTTCCACAACATATTTTATTTCTTGCATATCTACACTCTATATAGAAAAATTTTCAAAATTTGAAACTCTTGTTTTAACTTTCACTTGACTAAATAATTTTCCAACGTTCATTAAAGATTTTCAATTAGCAGTTTCTTATTCTTGTTAATTTTGGGGTTATTTTCCTTATGAGAGGTCTAAGATTCATACATCATAATGAAGTGCAATAAGTGGATTTCCATTCACATTATTCTCAAATAATACCTTCGAGGTATGTGTACGAGTTATACGTGCGAGGTATATGTCGGAAGATGGTGGGTGAGGTATGGGTACGAGTTATATGTACTAGTTATGTATAGGAGAACATGTAAACAATATATACATACGAGTTATAGGTATGAGCTAAATCAAAAGCACTTAGAATTGCATTAATCAGGCATATGGTTGAGGTAAATTGAACTTTAAATTCAAGTAAACTTAATCCTGATTTAAAATTCAAATTTTAATTAATGCTATGCTGTAGTAAGTCATGTATGAAATATGTTTTGCAGATTTCCATTTTTGTAATCGTAATAATCTCTGGGGATCTCTCGTCATCTCCTCGATTTTGCCTTTAAATACTAAAATATTCCCTCATAGTTTCGAGATCCGACGAATCCAACGAGGCGCTCCCGGCCTCGTTTACAACCCGTTCAGATTCTCGGGTCGTCTATCCGTTATCTGCTCCATATATTTTTACAGTTTTTTCAAAGGGCACGGGCACTGACCCTCGAAGGTGTGCAAACCGAACATCGAAAAGTGTAACACACTTCCCACTTTTACCTAATTTACTCGGTTTGCCGCCCCTCAAAGCGGGGTTCTCCCCATTTTATTTACCCGGGAATTCTTCTACCGAAACGGGAATTGTTTCGATGCCATAGACAAAGGCGGAAAACTCCGCACTTTTTCCTCTTTTTTCCGAGTGTTTTACCCGGCGAAAAGTAAAGAGTAATCTCTCTATTAGGTCCTTTTGATTCCATTCAACGGCGACAATGACGACGAGACATCGAAAAAAGGAATCTTAGGAGGGAAGAATAGCTGGGAAGAAGTCGGGAAGGCTACATGAGGGTATAAAAGGGAGGATCTGGGCTTGCGATGAATGGAATGTGGATTAAATTTAGGATAATTAGAATTTTTTTGCGGGAAGAGTTTTCGAAATATAACGGTGAATCTCTCGGGCAAGGATGAAAGGGAGTTATTTTGG
Source organism: Cryptocephalus primarius (assembly GCA_963576515.1). NCBI lineage: Eukaryota > Metazoa > Arthropoda > Insecta > Coleoptera > Chrysomelidae > Cryptocephalus > Cryptocephalus primarius. Next base: position 10,609,163 of record OY754943.1, on the reverse strand, counting down.
CTTCTTGAATTTCACACGGGTTTTCTGCTTATGAAAATTTTAGATGACTCGTAGATCAAATCTACTATGTAGACACACCTGTAAATTGAAATATTGCACATAGTGCAAATTTCTTCCAACGAACTGAACTCCCCCTTGTTAAAATAGTTCACGTTGCTTATAAAATTACATATATGTCATATTTTCTCTACAGTTGCATACTGATTTCAACGAAATTTTTAATTAGAGTACCAGCTGTTTATCACTTGTATTGAAATAGAACTAATTAAATTAATTTCTACGTCAAGACACTAAATAATTAATTATAACATATTTAAATAATTACGACAAATAACGAGATTATTATTGAAGTAAAAATGGATGCGAAGGAACATCCCTTCCGGACGCATATTTGATAGGGTTAATTTGATATATTTTCAAGAGGACTGTCACCACCCTGTATAATGCTATTACTGAAGTATCCTGAAGTTTCAGGCAGTGCCCTTCGTGCTGTAATAATATCCCACGTGAGCTGATTGAATATTAAATTTCAAAGTTTATTCGAATAATATTGATATTATTCACCCTGGCTTGAACTTCCAGGGTTCCGGGATTTCATTTGATTTAGTTACGGTCCCAGAGCCGTTCGAGGGTAATTTTTCATAATTTCAAATCAGGAGCGGACAACAATAGGAAAGTAAGGCTGTTACAGCGTCAGTTTTCTGCCATGATTATTTGTCCACTTCTGTTGTGTTCGGAGCTCTTTTTCCTGCAGCAATAATTTTTCTGTCAGGGGAGCTCGTGCAAAATCTTTTTATTTATTAGTCCTTGCTCGATTTAAGGCAATAATAGAAAAGTGAACTGGTTACAACTCTTTCAGGACGAGATAGAGCCAGCGAGAGGGAGGAAGAGAGGGGGGAAACCTCTCCTGCTGCAGTCCCTAACGACATTTATCTCGCATCGCTCACAAACTTTTTCCAACTTTTCATAACGCGCTTTCAGGGCGGAATGATTTGCCTCCGCATCGAGCGTATAAATCTTGGCCTGCGGAGGGAGAAGGAGTAAAACGGGGGAGTGAAAAAAGGAAACAACAGTGAATATTTCAGGATTTCGCCACAATGCACGAAATTGGTCCTGGCGGGATAATCGTTTATTTTTCAGACTTGGGTCCCAATCGTCACGGGCCCACATTCGCGAAGTTGGCAACTGTTCCGCGCTCGAAATTATTTTATAACGTGAAAATCCTCAAAGGACCGAGTCGAGTCGAAATTATTTATTCGGCGTAATGCGAGTTTAGTCTACTGAAGTTTCACGCGATCCATTAATTTTCTATTTCGTTGAGATTTTCTCTATACAGTCATATTTTTTGTTATTACAGAATTTCACCAAAAACAAAATATCCGCATCCTTAACGTGTCATGATCTCTATTCCTAATTTCCCTAATGCAGGAAACTTACCTAGCTCTATAGGCTAAAAATTATTTGATGTATTTACATGATAATATGATAGCTTCTTTCACCTTTATTCTTTGATATAATTTTACATTGAAGCATGTAAACTGCCTAAATGTCCCGGAATTCCACGTCGCTCTTCAAAACTATGATCACATTACACTGTATAATTTTTGATGAATACATATAGAGGATGTTGAGTAAACCTTTCCACTCACTTGATAGTGCGGTTTACGCCCGCCCAGGGTTGTGGAGGGGACGAAACGAACGCGGAGGAAGGGCGCGTTACGTTATGACGTTAGCTAAAAGGTACGGAACAGGCAAGCGTAGTAGAAGGTACTCACTCTCAGAAGTAAACTCTGGACTTCACACTCTGGTACTGACACGAGAAAGTGTTTGGAAATAGCCTGGCGTAAATGTATTTATATGGTCCACTACTCTACCCCCTCGCTTTTGTGTCCGCATCAGAGGATCATTATCGAAAAATATGTTATTGTTGCTTTCTTCTATGTGAACAATTAGTATTCTTTCCTCTACAAATGGCCGATAGTAACATTCGTTCGAATTTAGAAGTTTTGCCCACTATTTCATCGTATGTAGGGTGGTGATAAGATACTCCTCTTACAGTCAGAACATCTTCTTAAGTCATGGAAGCGTTTCGTAATCCTCATTTAGCTCCATCGTTACCTCAGTTCAGTATATTCAGTTGCAAGGTTACAACAGTATTTTATAAAACTTTTACAAACTTTTACAAAAAAATTTTAAACTTGGATAACGTTCATTATTTCTTGAACGTAGCCTACGCAAATATGGGATATTAAATACCATAGCCTGTTTTTTGCATTATCAAATTTGTTGCTTATCCAATTATAAAGTTTGAAAACTTTCGCCAGTGTAAGTAATATTTCCTAAATTATTTTTCCATTGCAAGGGTTTGAATAGGATGTTGCAACGCGTCTTTGACTTGGCCCTTTCACTTGTATATTTCTAGTCATTTTCTAAAAATTTTAGTCACTTGCTACTTTATTGTTTTACCTAATCAAGAGTTACAACGTGATGCCTTAATCTTCCATGGATCCTTAAGGACATTATATCCTTGCTTGTACTTCGAAAATGTCCATTATTCCTCCAATCCCCTGAGGATAATAATAATGGTTTCATTTTTCGTATTATGGTTTTATTTAAACTTGGATAATCTCCATTGTTCCTTCAGGAACGGTCCACTCAATTCCAGGATCGCAATCGCGGTTTTACAATGATTACATTATTTAACCCTAAAAACGAACTCCTGTTAACCGCCATTAAATGTCGACACAAGAACAATAAAATCGTAATAAAACTTGCCGATGTCGCTGAAACATCCCCAGATTTTAATTTCCCATCTATTCGGATGAAAGCTCGCAACGTTCAGCTCCCCTTCATCCCCTTCCATGCGGATCGTCTTTATTATCGGGGTCGTGTTATTTTTGTTCTATTTGCCGTTTTAATTGTTGCTAGACGCCGATATGGCAGTAACTCATTTAACGGCAACCTACTCTCGGGTAGAGTAAATATTTTATTTTTATGGAGAGACGACAGTAAAACGTGAGAAGGTTCGCCACATAAAGAGGGTGCGGATAGTTAAAATTAATTAAGAAATTACCGAACGGGCGGAGATTCCGCAAAATGCTCATTTGCATTTGCTACAAAATATCATAATAAAAGGGTACGTGGGTTGCAGTTCGCTTGCAGTACATTTTTCCAATCAATTCTTTTGCAATATTCAGATAAATTATAGTTGTACGTATAGTAGTATAGTGTTAGTTGTGGAAATAAAGTTACAAGATATTATCAAAACTGCGATATTGCCACGGGCCGGACGTCTTGACCCTATGGTAGGGGGTTGGTAGAGGGTAGAGCTCGCTATGAACAAAACAGATCGAAAACAAAAAAAAGAATAAAGGGTTTTATTTCTAGCCTGGAGCTGAGAACTTATAAGTCAGGGTTACTAAACAAAACAAAAAGACAAAAAGAGAAAATGTGATTTTTAGACACAGCGAACCCTAGGGGTTGAATCGTGAAAGACGAAGGTGGTGAATTATATAATAGACAACTGTCGTCCGGACCTTCGGATTTCCACAGAGCGCGAAGGGGCGGAGGACATCTTCGGGGCGGTAGGTTCCCCTTCCGACCCTTCGTCGACAAACCGCTTTCTTAGACCGGATTCTCTTTCTACTCTCTTCCCTCAGGGGCGACCCTCTGGACCACACTGTCTGGACCTCGCTGTCCTCTCCGCGTCTTTCCTCTTACTATTTATATTTGTTTTGTGTTGTCAGCGCTTGTTGGTGTAAGGCATATCGTTTATGTAAACACCTCTCACTTTGGTCAGCCCGTTTATAAAAGTTTATATCGCTTCACCTTGGCCTGAGCCATGATCCGAGGTGGAAATCTCGTGGTCGTTACAATATTATAAGTGCGGTGGGTTTTCATGGGCCCACGCTAGAGAAGCTGTTAATGACGGAGGGCCCTAATCCACCTTAACAGGAAGAGTCATGAGCACGGTATATCTTATGATAGAGTAAAATTGTGTATGAGTATTGTGTCAAATACATGCATATCAGCGTGTCGAAAAGGATGCATAAACTGAACAGTTCCTTCTTTACTATTCCTCAGAGACATGTAACACATCTTCGTGTAAGAATATTCGACACTGTGATACCTATTGTTTATGCTAAAATTTCCAAAAAATTCCCGTTAGTACATGTGTGCTATTTATTTTTATGAATATTATGCAACAATGCAAGGGTGTACGAAGGCGAAATGTGGCGCACTCTAAGAATACAGTGTAATAAAGGTCCAAAGCAATTGGTAGCTTTAATATAATACAAAAAAGGAAAAGATACTAAAGCTTTTACAACAAGAGCATTTGAGAAATGTGTGTACATTTTATGCGAAAATCCTACCTGGGAAATGCGTAGCGATAACTGACTGTTGATTTAATTAATTCGAGACAAGAGAAACAAAGGTAAAATACAAAATACACAGCATGACGACGACATGTTTTGCAGGAGCTTAATGTAATACGGAATCTGGAACAAAACAACTTTAGCTGTGAAATTTCTGTCCGCCGCTCGAAAGCGATTCGTATCGGATTTGATCCAAAAGCACCTCTACACGGTCTCATAGCTCAGGATTAAATTGTTCCCGTTTTTCACGGTTCTGGTCGTCGCGCAGCAGCTCACGGTGCACATGCACAAGAGGTGCAGATATACATCATCCGCAATATCTTTCCCATTCGTATGTATCCCGTACCCACTCGAAATACTCGGCCCTCGAATCGCTCGTCTGTCTTCCACTTCGACGGGCTTTAACATCCCGATTAAAGTTCCCCGAAATATTTCCGGGAATGTAAATACGCGATCGACCGCGCGAGTGTGTGCGTGTGCGGTGTGCGTTACGCTACAAAAAGTTGTTTTCGCTTTTGTCGACGTTCGTCTCTTTGACGAATAAACCCCTTAATGATTTATAATTACGACCCGGAGCCTCCCCCGTCCCTTCGTTTCCTCGCTCACCACGCCTTTGATGGCGGGACTTTTTCGGTCGTACGGTAAATTTGAGAGCTAATTTGCATCCCCATCCATTTTCGTTTGACGGCAGTTTCAAAAGACAAACTCTACAAGTGGAAGCTGCGAACCCAATATTGGAATTATCGTGCCCTCCAAACAAATTCTTATGTTGTTTTCGATGTGTATTTTGAGCACGATGGGATCGTTGCTTCCCTTGTGTTTTCGGATGTCGAGGATTATCGCTGCTATGCAAATTTTATTGACAGCACTACTGCTATCGGTAAATGGTGGAACGTGGTCGATGTGATAGCGTTTTAATTTAAGGGTGTTTTACAGGAAGTTGCTGAATTGACTAGCTTCAAATGGTCACTCTAATTTGACGAGTATCTAACGGGCAAATTTATAATCGTGCCTTGAGGATTCCTCAAACCCTAAGGCGTATTTACTGTATTTTATAGTCTACTAAGTGTATCTTAAGGATGAGATGGGGCCGAGGTCGGTTTGATCTTACCTTGAGTATCCCTCAGAAAATATTAAATTTAAGTTCGCCTTCAAGACGTAGATTCAAGATGAATGACGACTATTATGAGTACATCAATCGAATTATTAATAGTATAAATCGATACCTAAACGGTATTTGAGAGACTGGCAAAATCCGTTAGATTTATATAGCGAACGTGAAACGTAAAAATACAACTGTACATATTATTTTGCCTTTGATTAATGATGCTCTTCATAAACTCAATAATAAAGGTTCACTATCGAACAGCTTATCTGATGTTCCACCAAGGTTTCCTCCACCAAGGCCTCCTTGAGTATTTCTTAAGTGATGGATTATAAATTTGCCCCTTAGTGGCGTCGTGTGGCTCCTATAAGGGCTTAGCAGCATCATGACTAAAATTGTGTTCGTTACCACCGGTACATCATAAAGTCGAGATAAATTTACCACTCAACGCTGATAACAAATAGGGTGTTGTAAATAAGATTTTAATGTCCGGAAAATTCTCGTTGTCCGCCGCGCGATCTTTCAACTCGATTTACGACGGCCCGACTGGCATTTTTCAAGCGCCCCTCTTTCAAAGCATCATCATCCGGCGGGAAAACGTAGAAAGTAGATCGGAATTTATCACATGAGGGATGCTTTTAAACTGTCAGTTCTTGCTGCGGTTTTAATCTTCGTTGTGTTTCGACGAAATTGAGGCGCATTAAAGGGAACTGACGTATTAATCATGGCGTCCACGAGGTCTTTAAATTGTGACAAACTGAAGCGGTCGTATATGGAATATAAGTCCATTTTTGTGACGAGCTTTTTACGCAGCCTATCGCGAAAGAGACAGTGATGGAAATTTAAGTTCGTGCTACTCACGTTTAATAAACATTTGGTACGGTAAATAATTTTATTTTCCCTCGTCGCTGTTACTCGAGGAATTGCATTTGGATTTACCGGCGGACATTACCGAGGAAATATTAGCTACGTGATGACATTTTTAGTGATCGTTTAACAGAGGAATAGCTGTTGAAATGACTTATATTACTTTAAATTCGCCGTGAAAATTTCAACTAACGCCCATTCAATAAATTCGCTTGTTAGTTAAAATAACAAATGGTCGTCGCGGCTTCGGAATGCGCCTCATTGTTTTCCATTATCGTCCCCGCGAACTTCTTTAATATTCCGGCGTAGCCTCGAATTTACCGAAACTTTCCAAAAACCGGCGCCGCGTGGGGACTCTCAATGCTATCCCTCTCGATTCTCATTATGTTAATTGGCCCGGCGGAGTTTTCGAAAAATATTTCCCGACTGAATTTTTCTGCTTTGATCGCAGATTTCACGTTGTATGGCAAAGTTTCTCGCCGAGAGGAAGAGAGGGAGGATCCACCAGAATATTAAATCAACTTCGATTATTACTATCTCTCCTTCGATCACTCTTTCAATTTTCCCGGGACATCTTCCGGCTCCCGAACAGTTTGAATTAAAGGAAAAAGTAGATAATTTTGTTAGATAAGACGTGCCTCTCGGGTTTAAGTAGAGTCTTAATAACTTCGCTACTTCGGATATTCAAAACAAAAAACTTAAGGGGGCTTAGAAGAGATTATGGCATAAACTTCAGGTTAAAACAAAGGGTTTGAGTGCTGAAGTTTCCTGTAATGTCCATGGGAAGTTAAGAATGTTAGCTTTCAATTATCGGATTGAAATTACGCAAAATACTGTGCTGAGAAATTTTATGTAAAGATTACACGTAAGATCTTCATTGGGTAGTGAATCTAGAATTTACGTGGCTTAAGAATGCGTCTGTTACGTTGCGATTATTTCACCTTTTCATTTAAAATTTGCTTGAAGACGTGAAAAATGAGAATGTGAAACGTAAAAATGTTTGTAATAGAAGTGAAAAAGGCAATATTTCTACATATTTTCCAATCTTCGTGATTTGTGTACCGGCGGCATAAATTATTTCAAAGATTGTATGAAGATAAGTAATTTTTAGGTAATAAAATCTGGCAATGTGTTCTATAGAGGTTTCGAGCTTCTAGGAAATTCTCAAGAGTAAAGTGCCCTTCAGAGCACGTTTACCAAAATATTTCCAATAAAAGCTGTAGGCATTAACCATATACTTGACATTACGAATGATGCAATAAAATTAGTTTTTAAAAAATTAACAAAACCTGAAAATGCTCAAGAGTAAAGTGCCCTTTAGAGCAAGTTCAGAGAAACTTGTTATAGGTAATTAGTGTTGAAGTCAGGAGTAAAATGTGGTGAGAACATATAAATGCTGTTTGGAAAAAATTTTAAAAAAATAAAAATTTCGAAAATCGACTCGAAAACACTACTTTTTCATTACATGGGTATGTAAAAATGGAGAAGTAGCCGATAACTAATTTATACAGCTAAAATTGATTACGTTTTTTAACTAAATACCGCTGTAAGTGTTCTGCAAGTACATGATGAGGTAAATTTGTATATCCACTGCTTCTCCTGATTACAGTTATTAGTATTAATACATGATACAGGGCCCAAATGTGGATGAATCCAGTAGAAATATTTTTATATCCTATTCACCTCTACAGTACATTAAATGTACTTACATCCGGTGCTTGAGTAAAGTATACTCCATTCACAAAAATAGTGCTGAAAAAGGAAACAAATGGGCTCTCATAATCCTCCTAACCTTATTGGAATCAGTTAATGAATTTATTTAATGATGAATTATAAGGGGTTGTTGGGGAATTTTAGACAATGATAATGAACTGATAATAGCTTAAAATATAATTGCTGATGTATAATATTACTTTCCTTAAATTGTCATGACAATTTGAGTCCGTCTACATTTTTAAAGAAGTTGTAATCATTTCATACTACGCTTGAAAAAAATTTTGGTCAATGAATTTTTGTTTTTGAAAGACAGTATTAAAAAACTGGTTTTTCGAATGAAGTAACCTATTTTCGAAGATTCCCGAATCTCCAGTTACATCAATTGTATTTGGACAGTTTACTTTTGGCGGATAAATAGTGAACTTTATCTGCTCTTTCGCCATTTCGTAGGCATCTGTAGTCGACATATGCTTTAGCAAACTTTAAACAGGCATTTGTACTATCAGCTGGAAATAAAAAGTAAAAGAAGGTGCTTATCCCCTTAGGCTAACGTCGTAAAGGTATATTGATCGAATTTAAACCGATGAACCCCATTTTCCTTTTTCTATTTAACCTCGCCTTAGAATAGGAAAAGGGAGACTCTAGAGATGTAAACGCCCATAATAATCGCGAACAGTTTTGGTCCCCCCGGTCCAGATTAAATGTTTTCCGCGATAGAAAACAATTCCGCGACTAACAAAACCGCGCATAGAAGCATTAACCGAAACTCTTACAAATGCAAATTGGATTAGCCAGTTGGGCTGGAAATCCTAAAGTGTGTGCCTCGGTTTCAGTTTAAATTTGTGCCCCTCACATCGTAGAAGCTTTAAACTGCTTTTGTGTGCTTTATTAGGATTCCTCCACAAGGCGCAGTGATCATTTTAGAACAGTTCGTAAAACTTAGATTTCCGAAAATCTCCTGGAAAATCGGCGAGTGGAAAACCTGGCCAGCGCGAGGATATTAATGTAAATCCACCGGCAAATCAAATCAAGGGACCGCCGGCATTAGCCAATTAAATTTTCGTCATTCGGAACATCAAGGCTTAATCTTGATCCAAAATTTATCCGCCAAATTTACCGTCTAATCATTTATTCAGTGACGTTTCGCCCTATTAAGTCCACTTGTTAGAAGGGGCGGGGGGCATCAATAATGGACGTCCCTGCCGTAGATAGCTGAGATACAACCGCTAAAACGTCGACGGCGTTTTGTTTTCGTTCCGATGGCGCCGTTGTAAACCCCAAGTAATGAATATTTGAGCCCCGGTGTGTGTGTGTATTTGCTGTTATTTCCTCCGGACCCCGGACGGTTGGAAAACATGTTTTTGAATGGGACGCACGGACGACAATCAGTGGACGTGGAGAAACGTCCCGATTTACTCCATTTCGCGCTATGCTAAAACCTCCACGAATGCGGCCTTAAACACGTTGATTTATCGTTTGAACGGATCTTTTGTTCCTAATTGCTTTGTCTCTCTGATTGAAAAGTTTCAATCGAATTAACAATTTAGTGCATTTAAAATAATGCTAAATTGGTTGTCATGATACTATTAGGAAATGATAGAGTGATAAAATGTAAAATGTAAACATTTATGGTTTATAAGACGTCCTCATTGAAACTACAGCTTTAAAATTTTTTAAAATTAACAAAAAAAGTAATGCGGATGTATTCTTTAAATTTCACGTTCTTAAAACACGCTAAAAAGTAAGTAAAAGGAAAATTCAAAATTACAAAATTTAATTTATGGTACATCATACTTTCCTTTCTAACATTTGATGTGTATTAAATAAGTTTGGGAAGAGATTCACTTTAAAGAAAATATCGTTAATAGTCGTAGTTGCGCAGTAGAAACTAAGTTAGTTTTGGAAGATTAAAATGAACTTATCATTAAAAATTATAAAAGGGACTGTATGTGTAATAATGTATATATCTTGACTATGTTATGATAGAAATGTGTCGGTATCGTGAAGTAGCCCAGTTTATAGAGCAAAAAAATGCTGTTTGATAGATAAAATTAGACCAAAAAACTTTATAGAAAAGGCATCAGAGATGATAAAACCCAAAATCTCAACAATTCTGAGTTTTTGTGTTTTTTTTTTAAACAATTATAATTTAAAAAAAATTAGGTCGTTTGTTCATTTTTTCACTATCATAAAAATTATTGACAGAAATGCAATACGTCGTACAGACGATTTGTAGAGAATTAAAAGACCTTCGAAATGAGCGTTTGCGATATCGAAAATCGAAGATAGCCAAGTTGTAGATTTTGATGTCTTCTTTCAAAAATCGCTTGAAAAACTGAAATCTCAGTAAATTTGCCGAATTTTGCAAAATTTCGGAGTATATTGTTAATGACGTTATTGTGCAAAAACCATTCATCCGCCAGCATCACATGTTTATATGCTTAAAGTAGATATAATAGCCTAACTTTTCATGTAATATTAACGCTTTAGCTTTACACTGGGCAAAGCTGTGAATTTTTGAAAAATGGTCCATTTTAGCGGTTTTTCCAAGTTTTCTCGATGAAAAATGCTCCAATCGGCTTTTAGAAACGCCCATTTTGAAGGTCTTTTAATTCTTTACAAATCATCTGCGCAACGTATTGCATTTCCGTCAATAATTTTCACGCTATGGTGAAAAAACGGAAAAACTCAAATTCAAAGAAAAGCTCAGATTTGCCTAGATTTTGGGTTTTAATCACCTTTGATCCATTTTTAACAAAGTTTTTTCGTCCGTCTGCTGTTAAATTTTACCTACCAAAAAAAAACTGAGCTATTGCTCTATTCTCATAGTCGATTCTTATTGCTCTGTCTCCATCAACAGTGATTTCGATTTTTTGCCAAAAACCTGTCGGTATATATGGACATTCACCGGTTTAGGACCGAAATAAGATCCTGCCATAGTTTACCTTCGCCGCATTTCGCACTTTTACAGTAACATAGAGCTTTTAATCATTTGGCGGCGGCGCTGTTGCATATGTTGTCACGCCATTTTATACCCGATAGGTTGGGGACAGATTAATTAATTTTATTATTAATTTCCAATTTTCATACGATAATTCGAATATAACCGCAACAAAACAAATATAATATACTATCAAACACTTCGTTTTAATTACGTCAAAATAATTTACCGCCTCGTCATCCTAATTAAATCGAACGCCCGGTGTTTAGACTGGGTTAACAAAATCCCGGCCGCGTAACGTTCGACTCGCGGGTTTTATAACTCCAAATATTTCGAATCCGCATAATATATTTAACGGTGAGATGATTTATCGCACCAATAAATTCATTTATTGTTAAGCGCCTCTAAATAAATCATTTAAGCCGATTGAAATTCGCGTCGATTTTGTTGCGATAATCGTTCCCGATTATCCCGAGGAACGTGGAGGTGATGAAGAGAGCGTAGGGGATGAATTTTGAAGCACCCTTTGTGAATGTTTAATTTTTGCAGGGGTAGGAGAAGTGCTGTTTTAGTTTACCGAGCCCTGTTTCTGAGCGACGAGTATCTAAAAGTTTCTGTTCTGTGATGAAACCCTATGTTATGATCTAATGTTTTATGCATAAGGCTTATGCACTTCACGCTTTATCTACCATGTTTTGTCATATTGTCAAAAGAGACATTTCGTCCTATAATGTTAATTGAACCTGTTATTATTTTATAAGATTTGGATATCGTTTGTGGTCGGTTTCAGGTAGCTTCATATGACGTTATTGAGTCATTACTTCTATAGGAAATTCATTCCTGGAATACGCTGTATACAGGACCTCTTTGATTCTTTTTGCAATAAATGTTACTAATTTATATTGGAAGAGACAGAAATGTAAAATGCATCATACTTAGTGTTATCCAATCATCCTTAGTGTTAATCACTTGAAGGGTCCTCAAGTCGCGGGAAGCACAAGGAGGGGGGCAAGGGATGGTCCTGATCTTAGCTTATACAGGGATAGGGAGAAAATATGCCAGTCATAATACACTCGTAATTCACCAATTTTTCCATGTACCTTTAACCTTCCTCTTAATACAAAACGATCACCACTTCCTGGTTCCTGTTGCTCTGACGTCGCGCCCAGCACGCCCTTCTGTCTTTCTCCTTCTGCCCGTCCGAGGATTCTCCTCCCTCAGGATTTTTATACGGGCATATTCCCCGGATCCGGTCGCGTCCGTCGTTAATCCGGGGCGGGGCGGGCGTTATCAGGGGACGACGTCGGGATGGGGGGGTCGCGTAAGTCGGACCGAAGGGAAACCCCGGAGCTGTCGTGCGCCTAACCGAGGCCCCTTGATGGATGGTGTCGCATGCCGCAACTGCACCGCGCGTTTGACACCCGGTGCCTGCTAATTGCTTTATCACTCGGAACGGAGCTCCGCGTTACGTATATAGATATACGTATGTGTGTGTTTGTTTGTATAAAGATGGATCGCCGGGAAACTTCGGGAGAGGATTAACCAGAGGCCGCATTAACTCGGTCGTCGCTACCGGCCGGGTTTTTAATTTGTGTTAGTACATGTGTTACTGTGAAAACCGGCAATTGGAAAATGTCTGAAATAATCCCGAAAATGCTAATATTACTGGTGGGTGTCGAAGAGTCGCTTTGTTCTAAGGGTAGGCGTTGTTGCAAAAATAACCGGTCTGTTATTTCGATAAATAACGATTTAAGCAAATTGTAGAGGAAAAAGGAGGACTACTATCACAATATTCTTCGTACTGCATAGCTTTTGATGAAGTCAAATTACCACCGTCGAGCTGACCGATCTTTCAATTTTCCTTTTCAAGTTGTGGGGAAGGGGAGAGAAAATATTCGACGAAGCTTTAAGCCTGTTCGCGCCACTTTGGGGGTTAAAGGGACTGTTAAACGAGAATTTTTTCTATTACTACCATTCCTTTATCCAGAATTTATATCTTACACGGCGAGTATATCCAAGTGCCAAAATAATAGGTGCTTTGTACTCTTATCCATGTTTTAGAAGAATACCACACAGAGATAATCAGAAGTTAATTGTGCCTGGCTCACCTTACCCTGCACAAAATAAGAGTTATAAGTAAGGCTGGGCAAATATGTAAAAATTGATCATTATGCACTTTCAATGCCGTAAAACTAGCTATTTTATGGAACTAAATATGCCGTATAACTCTAAAATATACCTTCAAATAGGGATGTTGTGACGTATTATGTACATTATATGCCTAAACTTGTAAAGCTCGTGCATGATGATACGTTGCTTAATTTTTTATTTATTAATCTGTTAGATTTATTCAAAAAAGTGTATTTAACTAATCACAAGCAGCGATCACTTTACGACATCAACTTGATTTGATTTCAACTAATTGACTTGATTTCAACTAATTTTTTCCGCAATATTTAGAAACAACGACGTATAATACTAAAAACAAACAAAAACAATTTTAAAAATTTATTTCTACTACTAAGCGAAAAAATACAATATAAATACACCTTTAACCTGAAATAATACATTTACAAAAAAATGAAAGCGATACCTAATAACCTAACTAAACAAAATTATTGCAATAAATAATTATGTTCTGCTTAAGATTTTTCTAAAAGAAAATTTCTTCTATTGTCTTGTGGGATATTTTTATATCGCGAAAAACTCTTTTCAGCGTCATGTGACGTAATGGGGCAATATTTAAATGGGTAAGATTTTTCCAAAACAATCTTCTGATTATTACGTCATTTAATGGGTTCTCTCCATCAATCACTTTTCGGACATATTGCAATAAAGCTAAGTCACAATTTTTTGTGAATAACGAATTCAGTTTTTTAGATATGCGTGAACATACGACATTAGTTTACGATTTTATATGATCACCAAAAATCTTCTACTAATGAGAGTGACCCTGTTAGAAGAAGATTTTGTTCTTGTAATTTTTTTAAAATTACTGGAATTCTGCTAAAATTGGCTTTAATGAAATTTAATTGAATAATTAATTCAGATGTCTTAAAAAGTTGTTTACAATCTGCTATACACTGACTAGAAGTTGCATCAAAACTTTGAACTACATTTGTGAATTTTCCAATCTGCTCAGCATAAAACAGTGCTGCTTCTATCCATGTTCCCCATCTAGTTAGGATAGGTCGTGGTGGAAGGGAGTTGTGTTTTAGAAATTTGCAGCAAAAATGACGAAAATATGCTTGGATATGCTCTTCCATGTTAAAATATGGAACCTGTATGCGCTCATGCTGCAAAACTCCAAAATATGTAAAATATGCTACTTAAAGTTTAGTTTTTTTTTAACTAAAAAGTCATGTAATACGTAAATATATCATTTTCATCTAAATATATCCATAAACAAAAAATATGCGATTATGCTTTTGCCCAGCCTTACTTATAAGATAGCAAGCCGGAATATAACAGTAACAAAGTTCCACAAATAAAAATTATTATGTGATGTAAAAAGAGGCCTTCTTTTCTCTGAAGCTTAACTCTAAAATGGATGACAATCGCCAGGATAATTATTCTTTAATGCCTCACAAGTCATTGAGTCTTCTCCTGACTGAAGAAATTTTTCCCATACTTCCGTCTTTTTCTTGTTGAACACGAGGCCAGATTCTTTTTAATTTCGATAATAACTCGAGCTTTCCTCTTTATAAGTTAATAACATAGTTTCTTCTTTGCTTGTGAAATTTTTTTGTGAAAAGAGTCCCTACAGCACAAGTTTTCGTGAAGCAGGTTCGATGCAGGTTCGATTCTTTAATGCCTCACTAGTCATTGGGTCACCTCCTGACTGTGAAGAAGTTTTTCCCATGCTTCTTTCTTTTTCATGTTGAACACGGCGCCAGTTTCTTTTTAATTTCGATAATACCTTATAAGTGAATACTATAGTTCTCCTTGGCTTGTGAAATTTGTTTGTGAAAAAAGCCCTTACATCACAAATTTTCGTGAAGCAGGTTCGATGCTAGTTGAGTATTAATAAATAATTAATGGCCATTACTCACTAGAGTCATTTTCCCTTAAGTTATGTAGATAGTACTTGGATTATAATAAATTCTTCTATGCTCTGCTTTGCTCTGCTCTGCTAAAGGCTCCGTGCGATTTTCGAAATTTCGTTATATTTTTTAAATCAAATTAAATCGATAAGAACCGAGTTTTTAAAAACCCATTTTCCAAATACGGACGCGAGCTTGTCCCGCAAACCTCATTTTTAACACAATACTTTGCCGCTTTTTTCAATTCCTCCCTTGTTAAATTACTCACTCCGTGAAATCACGAGTGTTATTTAAAGCACAATTTGAAAACGGGAGCTTATTAGGAGAGCTCACCCTCTTCTTCGCCCTCCCTTTCTCTCTTTCCCTAATTTCAACCATATGCCATAATTAAATGGAAACGATCGCCTGTTTTAATGGCTACCTTGTAAATTTAACGAAGCCGGATTAATTATTAGAGAATTGGAGCGGCTAAAGTTCAATTATTTGTTGATTAATGATTAATTAGAATCTTTCGAATCGAATGACTGGAATGAAACGTTCCCCTCTGAAAACTTAATAACCAAAATGAGCCCTGTGAGGGACGATTTATAGGAGAGATGTTTACTTTGGTTTCGAGTCGTTTCTACGTCCGCCATCGTATTTAATAAGAGAAAAAATATGCCGGAAAGCCTGAAACGTGGATACATAAATGTGATTTAGAGTCCTCGCGGTCGCAGAGATAAAAATCCGAGGCGAAATTATAAAACAGTCGCGATGACGTATACAGACGCACAAAGCGCACAAGGAAATCCTTCCGTAAATATCCACAGGTGATACGGTCCTCATAAAAGATTCATGATAACGTGTAAGCAGGATTTACCCCGAATACACCATCTCCCATATTTTATTCAATATTTGTGCACACCTCGTCACTCCCTACTCCCACCGTAGCTCTTCGGAATATTTGAGAGGTGGCGTGGGGGATATCTTCTTTTGAGTACAGACACCGCGAAAACTCTATCAGATTCGAATATTAATCCGGGGATCCTCGATAGATCGTCGAAGCGCAAAAGCGCGAGTCTTCTCTCCGTTATTGCTTTTTAAATCGTTCGGAACATTTTTATCCTCCGATTATATCAAGGAGCGAGTTGTCCTTTAATAGGGAATTCATGAATTCGAACGCAATACGAACGTTCTAAATGCTAAATTAGGCATAATGAATGCATATCGCTCGGATCGTATTTACGTTCAGGTTTACAAGGGATCCTTCTCTCCCTCTCTCCCTCACTTGATCTCGTCGTGGGCGTACAAATCGGGAAGAAGTTAAATTCTAAATAAATCCCAGGACGCAAAAGTTTTCGAATTTTGTCGTTCGACGTTTATGATCGCGTGTCGACTCTAACCGCGCCGATAAATCTTTTGAAGTTTAAAACATCGCTCTAATAAATTTTTATCGTCAGGGCCCCAGGGCTGCGAATTTGTAGTCCGGCATCGGTCGGGGGCCCGCGGAGTGAGAGAGAGGGTAGGAACGTGCTTTGGGAACTGGATAAAAGCGGGGAAGGTTCTGGATGTTCATGAGGGCAAATCGCCACGCACCATAGGGTGTGACGGTGTAAAACACGTACAGTCGATGCCTGAGTGGATTTTTCTGGAACAACTTTTGGGAACTAAAATTGAGGCGTCCGATTGAAATTTACAAAGTATAATCGATGAAACTTAAGTTTGGGGGCCTGAAAATAAATATTTATAAGGAACTACATGGCTATAGGAGATGTAGAAAGATAATATTCCATGTACCGAGTAAAGGTGCGTTTAAGTTTCAAAAATTAATTTTTCTGGTACATCCAAGATGAAAATAAAAAAAAATCAATAAATACATTCTTGAATTTTATTATTTAATCTCAAAAATCAGGAATTCATTAATTTTAATAATAATTAATTTAATAGAAAATACGCAGATAAAAAATGAAATCCCCAATACGGAACCTGACTGATAAAACAAATATCGTGTCGCGTCTCAGGGTCCTGAGGGGCACCTAAGGGGCGCTAAGGGGTTTGAAAATCAGATAAATCGAAAGAAAGAGGTCTCAACATAACTGGTGTGCTTATTTGTGCCTAACGTGACTACAGTTAAACTAAAATACAAATATAGTAGCGACTTACATGGTCCAGAGGTTGGAAGGACGAGTGCAACGTAGTCAACGACCAGATTTTGAAAATAGCAGCGAGACGGCTACTGCCAGACTTCTGCTTGCCTGTGAATTACAGTGGGTTTTACAGAAAACCTTTGTTGGTTATTGATCTTGTTGAAAACCGTATGAAATGCTTGAATATATGTGTTTGCTTTCTCCTAAATGATAACTCGTACTGTAAGAAAATGTTGATATGTAGTCTATTTTTTTTGAAATTTGGATATTAGTTTTCTAGAGGTTTTGAGACCCCATAAGTCCGAAAAACATACTTTTGGAAATGCCTGTGTGTTTGTATGTGGTGGACTCTTGCTCAGAAGCTGTAAATAATGAAAAGCTGAAATTCTGTATTTGGGCTTGGTCCTCTGAAAACAGGGAACTTTACTCTTTTCATTTATGTGTGTAATTTCTAAAAATATTCCAATATTTTTTAAACTTATGTTCAAGGCACTGTTTAATCCATACCCATGATTACCGGAATCACAGATCTTCTCTGAAGGGCCCTTTACTCCTTTGAATTTTCAGTTTTCTCCATTTCCTCCAAAATGACTACATAATTTTACTAAATTTTATAACTGAACTGCAGCAATAAATGCCTATAGACTTTTTTTGTGCAGGAACTTTTTTAATTAACAGCACGAAATGAGTTCTTGTTTCATTTGTGGACACGTTGGGAGATTCTGTTTAGCTTTGTTGCACGTAGTTGGTAAACTTAGCGCATGAATATGCGCATATTCTGCTAAATTTACATGCATACGAGCCGCTCTGTGATGATGTGCCTTGCGAATTTCCAAGTTTCAAGCGCTAAAATGTACTCGGTTTTTAAAAACGTCTTTAAAAAATTCCACATCTTTCGCCAAATAGGTTATCATAGCAGGTCATCTGAAAATCGGTGAAGATAACGTAACGATCGTTAATTGTCGCCATTGTGAGGGTGCCGCAATGTTTTCACTAAAGATAGGTTAACGGTGACAATAAGATTCGCTCTTTGGGGAAATTGTTCCGAGTGAAACGTAAAAAATCGCGCCATTAAGAGCCATCATCATTCACGCCGAAAAATAAAATGCCCCTCTCTCCTGTCCTTTACGTCGGTCGAGAGTCAGAGCGAGGGGGGATGTAACATAACGTTCCCCGGGGAATCGCCAAGAAGATCCATTAAGGCGCGAAACATCTCAGGGCTTTGATAAAAGCCATTCCTTTTAAATGCTCGAAGAAACGCCACAACCTTATTAACCGGAGATAATGATTACAGATTACTCCCTTTACGGCGCCTTTCATAAATATGTTTTGTTGTGTATTTTCGCTTTATTAAAGGAGGCGGTGGCGGCGGCGACCGCGGAGGCCTTCATTAAAAAAGAAACAAATAACGGTTAAAGTGCGGAGCTAACCGAAGAGAAGAGAGAGCGCAGGGGAAATATATCGGTCATGCTTTCCACCGACCGCCATGCGAATAGAAAATTATTCTTTGACTTATCGCCCACATTTAGCCGCAGCGGAAAGTCTATTAAATACGTCGAAAATACAATGAATTAATCTACAGCCGCTCGTATCGTACCCTAACTAATTCAAACTTGTATATTGTTAACCGAATACGTATAGTTCCCGAACTATTTCATTTATAACCTCCTCTTCCCGGTTTAATTAGCTAATGAAAATGCCAGAGTCTTGCCCGAAACTTTTACAATTACATCTGGTAATTAACTTTTATCTAAATACGGACGATAACTTCTACATGAGGAGCAGTTAGAGTTTAATTAAATTAGAATAAATAGTTAGGTGCTGGGCTCAGGTGAGAGGCCGTCTTTGTTTATATATGCATCGTACGAATTGTTAATTAATGGACTAGTCGTGTTGCGGGCCCCCTTCTTCATCAAATAGTAGTAGCGGCTTTGAGTGCGGTCATAAAATAGGACCCGAACCGACTACAATTTTTTAATATTATTAATGGGATGAAAATGCGCTTTTGGAAAATTGATGAAAAGTTATTAAAATTCGTTAGATAATATTTAACATTAAAAATACAACATATATAGACCGGAATTGATCGGAAATCATACGCCAATGGTACCGGAATTAATTTTAAAATCCTGGTTTTGTAGGAGTCAGGTTTACAGTTTCGAAATCATACATACTTATGTTAAATATATAAGTGAATAATTTAAAAAAAAAGTTAATCATTTTTTATTGACATTTAATTATACTTGGTTCGTATTGTAAAATAAAAATTTTTACTGAAAAAACAAAGAATTAATTTTTGTACCTTATGTATCAGGGCTGGGTATATCTATAATATAAAAATGAGTCGCTGAATGTGTTGCTAAGCGCAAAACTCGAGAACGGTTGGACCGATTTCGCTAATTCTTTTTTTAAAATATTCCTAGAAGTACGAGGATGGTTCTTACGGAGAGAAAAATTCAAAAAAAAATATTTTAAATTTCCTGAAAAAGTCTAAAAACAACACTTTTCTATACTCCCATACAAAAGATTTGTGATAATACTTAAAAGTCAATTTGAACTTTAATACCATACGATAAAGTTTGTGTTAGTGGAGAGGTTCCGGGAAGGCAAAACAATTGAGTGACGTTAGTATCGTATAAATATTAATGTCAATATTTGTCAATATTTATTTTTTTGTTGTCTATGGTAAAATGTAAATTGTCTGTGGTAAAATGTCAATTGAAATGTAAATATCTCTTTGCTGTGCATCTATAATATTACTAAACCTAAAAGTGTTGTGTGTTTGTGACTTACTAAAATATGCCTCCTATAAGGCGGCGGGCAAATTTAGGCAGGAGAACCCGAAATGCAACAAATCAAATGCATTATCAATCTAATCGTACTGCCCTGAGGATACCGATGATCCCAAACGATATGCCGTTTGAATTTAAAAGACTTCAATTTCCGATACGTGTTGCATTTGCCATGACCATCAACAAATCACAAGGCCAATCCTTAAAAGTTTGTGGTTTAAATCTAGAACATTCATGTTTTTCACATGGTCAATTATACGTGGCATGTTCACGGGTCGGAAGACCATCTGCGTTGTTTGTTTTTGCGCCTGATAATAAAACAAAAAATGTCGTGCATCACAAGGTACTTAAATGAAGAGCAACCTATGCACTAAAATACAGAAATAATTATGAATGATTAATGTAGGTATTTAATTTTTTTGTATTTTTTCCAATTAAAAAACAAAAAAACTGCTTATTTATTGCAATTAAGGCGGAACAAAGTTCGCCGGGTCAGCTAGTTTTTTATAAAAATTGATTGGTGTCGAATCTAAAATAGCTAAGATCTTATATTGTAAATGCAACATAAATTTCGAAACATGATTCGTCTTTTGGGAAATAAATTTGATTTACTTTTTTGAACTTTTGAATTGTTAATTTGATTTTATAAATATTACAATTTTCCAGGGCCAAGCTTGGAAAACATAAAATCATTTAATTTGAATACGAAAATTTCAAGTATGGTTATGAATTTCAGCCTTTTAAAAAATATATTTACCGCCCTAATTAGGTGAAATGCAGACACCACATATCACACCTTCATTTCAAGTTATGTACTACATTTCACTCTATACTCAACCCTTATCTATCCAACCGCAGAAAGGGAAACGAACAGGGATATCCACTCAATCACAGGTTGCTTGGGAATTGTGAGACCGTCTTCCCCCTTCTTTTAGATGTTTTAGATTGTGGGGTTAGGTACTTGTGGTCGTTCTCACAACTAACCGCGACCACATCAATAGGGACTGCCTATCCTGAAAGTTAACAACTGTATTATCGTACTAGTTATTTGAATTTAAAAAATAGATTTCTATAGTAAACCGAAAATTTAACAGATTGCCTATATTCTGGCTTTTCCTTAACGTGCTATATCCACTGCCTTAATGCCAAACCATTTTCTTCATTTTGCCTTGTATTATTAGCTGCAATGCTAGCTATGGTATCTGTTGTTCTGCTTGAAGCGTCCAAAGTGTTGAAGCTCTTGTTGCTTGATGATGTTCATGTGTATCTTAAATCGGCTTTGGAGTAACTATGCTAACGACTTCTCAACATTATTTACTGCTAAATAGTCCTTTAGATTCATCAGCTATTGAACAAAATATAGGCATCCCGTTTTGGGTAATCATCTAGCACAGAGTTAGTTCCACAAAAATGCTATTACAATGCCGTAAATCGGGTTAGCAGCACTACTGAAAATCGTTCTCGGAATGGAACACACGACGTCACAAACAAACATAATACCCCGGCAAAATGTCTCGTCGCGGCTTTTGCTAGTGATATTAAATTAATTCCGGAGGTGAAACTTAATACACGACGACGATGGCCCGTCTGTTCACGAGCGAAAAATGAAGCTTTTGTAGATTTTTTACGGATATCATCGCGATATTATTAAAATCTCGATGCTCGTAACGTTTCAATGGAGAAAAGGCATGAAACAAAGGGATTTCGGAATCTGTACACGCTGTTATCATATATGACGTTCATTGTTGCAAACCGTTACTGCTGTCTTCTACTTGTTGCTTGTTATAAGAGGGTATTAAATAAATCAGGAGGTAGACAAGCCTAAGAGCTCCACTCCAACTACTCGACAGGGCGACTATCCTCATTAGACTCTTTTGACATCCACGAGCTAGTCTACAAAATAATTTTGAATGAATAATTACTGTCTTATAGCTTAAGTTTTAATTATTGTTATAACAGAACTTGAATAGGTAATTGAGTATTGTGATCCAAATGTGATTAGTACAATCAGTGATTTAAAAATTTACTTTACAAATACAAATAATAATGATAGTAATAATTATAATAATAATCCAAATAAGCTAGCTGTCCTAGCTGTTGCTAAGAGACATTACAGTTTTAATCAAAATGTATGGTCCAAAAGGCAGGAGGGGTCCAAGTCACGCCCTGTATTTTCAGATTTTTATCGAAATGAAATATATGAATTGTGTGTCACTTGTGAGAAAATAAAGGTAATTTACATTTCAACACTTTGGGATACAACACTGATATGATTATATATTGTAATAACTAGCAGTGGCTTTTCTCATTCGCTTTATGATGGACTTACATTCACTTAATTAAAACTCAGCTTATTCTCTGGATTCAAGTAACAAAAGCATTGACCTTGTTGCGTTCTATGTGATTTATGTTTCTTGCACAGACACACGCAGTGAGAGTCCTATAATAATCAAGCCATTTGACTCCTACTCCAGCATTACCGACACTCCCGGGGTCTGTCTCCCTTTTATGAATACATTTACACGTTCACCGGGTACACGCATCCACCGATTTTCCCTTTTACTTCTCCTCCATTTTCGGAACCGTTGTTGCTCATTATTCTGCCTACGAAACACCCTGCCCGCCTTTTGATACCATATTTTGTGGTCATGCCCCCGGACTCCTCCGATAAACACCAGTTCGGGCTTAATTGAATGATCGATAAATATAAAATTTCAGGGGAAATTACTGGTAACGTATTTACGGAGCGCCTGGACGCTTCGGACGTCCCTTTGGGGGACACGATGAGAGGGGGAGCATTTGAAATTTGTTAAACATTCGGACGCCCAATTAGCTTCGAATGCGAAAGTATTACGGGGTACGTAATGTTATTAATGTGTTAGTGATGTTATTCGATTGGGAGGAAATCGACAGAAACTAGAGCCAACTCGGAAGTTATTAGGAAAAATAAGTGCGCTGACAGGGCACTCACATGGTAAATTGGCGATTTGTCCATCGGATTCGTTTTGCGAATTTTCCGAACTATTCTAAAAATTTGAAATATTGACTGTCCTTGAGGGAAAGCTTAGCCAAGAGTGTTGCTAAACTTTATTATACACATGATCTGTAAAACAATTAGAGGTACTTTAAAAAATGATGTCCCTTAACGGCGGTAACCAACACTACATCGCAAAAAATGTCTCGTGGACTTGGTAATTTTATTTGATATTTCCATAATAACGAGGGTTGCAGGATTGAAAATGTCTCAATCCAAAGGGGCTAATTTAAAAAGTTAACTCAATTAGTTCATTAGCACCCAAGATATTACAGAAAACAATTATCATTAAGAGACTTCGTCCCGAAACATGCTTTATTAAGTAGTACCAATTAATCCCCCAAAATGTGACCGTTACGAGGCTTATGTTAAGAGAATTTCAGGTATAAAATCAGAATTTGACGCAGATTAGTGTGCCTCAATACTGGTTACCCTTTAGTTAATAAATTATATCTGCATTTATCTTGTCGTCGCCCTTTGTAGAAATATACTCTGTTGATATTTGATTTAAATTTATTTTTTAATTAGTCACAGGACAGCTAATTAGGACAGCTGCATTTCTTAGGATTTTATAAAGACAAAATCGCTTCAAAATTGAATCTAAAAATATTTTGGAATATCGAATCCGTTTTATTTTAATATTAAATTTTAGCAACTTAAACAATATAGATTGAAGATTCTAGGCGTCTTTATGGAACTTCAAACCACAAAATTTGTCCCAAAATTACATCTA
Organism: Cryptocephalus primarius; assembly: GCA_963576515.1. Lineage (NCBI taxonomy): Eukaryota > Metazoa > Arthropoda > Insecta > Coleoptera > Chrysomelidae > Cryptocephalus > Cryptocephalus primarius. Next base: position 10,585,430 of record OY754943.1, on the reverse strand, counting down.
AAAAGTGTAGAGATGTTTTAAATAGTTTCGATTTAAGAGTAAATGCAACAAAAGGTCGGGAAAAAATTCTGGTCTTTCTATGATATCGAATCTAGAAGGTTTAATGAAATTTCAATTTTTCCCTAAATTTCCCTAACAGGATTCAAGTAGAATTTAGAAACGTGTTTATTGTAATTTCAAATATTAAAAAATGTGAATCATATCGGAGATTTCTGGAGAAATTCGGAAGGGTAGAAGGTTTTAAAATTGAATCTATGAGGTTTACAAAGACTCAAACAGTTTTATTTTATTTTAAACATTAGAACGAGTCTAAAGTATAGATTCTAGAAGTTTCATTTCTCGTTATGATTTTTAACAGTAGGTAGTGGAAACCATGCTGAGGAAAAATGTATCCTTTAAAAATTAGGTTGGCAAGAAAGGGTCTTAAGTTGGTTGAGAAAACCTATGGAAATTTCAAACGTTTTAATTCTCATTATGAACACTAGAAAAATTCAAGAATCTAGAAGGAAGTTTCCCAAGGACTGAAACTTACACCAAAATTTCTCTTGAGGAAAATCGAGTTGGTTTTCAGAAATTCCGAATGATATTTAGTTAATTCCAAAGTTTTTTCTAGACTCAAATGAGCGAAGGTGCTTTAAACTTAAATTTAGAAGTTTTGCAGAGTTTCATATTTATTTTAGTTCCCGAGAACCATGGAAAAACATCTACATTTTCCTAAAGACTGCCAGGTAGAATGTAGAGGTTTTTGCGTTATGAACTCAGAAGAAGTTTCCGATTTTCCAGAATGTCTTTTATATCAAAGTTAATGAAGAAATCTGTACATATTCACACAATTACCTCGGTGATAGACGAGGGCATTCGTATTTCAATTTTCAAATCTAAGGAAAAATTCAGCTGATTTCTATATGCAATTACTCAAAGCAGATTCTTTCTCGAGGACACAAAAACTTACTTACAATATCCATTTCCTAGAGCAAACATAGACGCCTTCCCTTGCATAAGCCGTAAAGTGTGTTTGTATTCCTCGTAAATAAAGCAATCGATGGAAATTCACTCTTGGCAGTGTTTAGCTTTTACAGCTCCTAATGTGGGTCAAGCGTTATGGAACTCATGATAAAATAATGCTCCTCGAGATTTCCAAGATGTCGCCCTGTTATTGTCTCGGGAAGCATATGCGAGAGAGCGGAAACTTTAATGTTGAAATAGTTGATATCAAATCCTTATTTACTACCGAAGGTCTCGAGTTATTTTGTATTTCGCATGAAGGAGGAAGAAGCTAACAACTTTTCGTTGTTTCGGATATAAAAATATTCGCCCCGTGCGCTCAGAGACGTTTGTCTTTATTAAATTCGAAAATGTTCATCCATCATTCATGGAGACAATAATAAATGTAAAAAAGAGGAAGTGGAAAAAATACTTTCGAGGGGTGTATCAATCATTTTTTTTCTGAAGAGGAAATTACTTGACAAGAAAGAAAAATATTGTTATTGAGAGAATATTGCTTCTTTGTCCAATATTTACACAGAGTGAGGGACTGTATTAGACTGAACCTTACGAACATATTAAAAAAACACTTCGGTTTTATCGAAAGGTGCAGTGAACATTTTTAATATAAACCACCAGAAAATAATAAAGAATCAAACAACAGGCCCTCCGCTAACTGACGCATCGATTTGAAGTTAAACAAGGCTCTTAACACACCGCCCCTCAAAAAAATATTTTCCGCCGCTCGCAACTCCACTTGTGCTCAATCTCCATTATTAATTCTACACGTTAATGATCAACTACTCCAAACATCTTCAACGGACCGGCAACATCGATAACAGATTAATTTCAGAGACGCTTAGTCTCCGATTTAAAGCGACCGCTCTACTTATGTCATCCCTATTGTATGAAGAAATTGATGCAGTTAACTGTACAACCGATTGATCGATGATTAATTTGGAGTCGACTAATATTTGGCAAATGCTTGACCTGAATCGGGAGGGGAACTGATCGATATTGGGGCTCGTTTGGTTTTTCACGAGGCAATTAGGGAAGTTGTTCAGTGAAACTGGTTCACTAGATAAGTGGCGCAAGTAAACTTTGGATGGAAAGCATCTTGGAGATGTAAAACATCTTAGAAATGTAATTTCAAAATGTATTTCAGGGAAGAGGTGCTTTAATTGAGGGTATAAGTAATGTAAGAAAATCTCAAGAACCAAGCAAGATGAACCCAATAATTGGGCTTTGGTAGTTTAGGTTATGTATATTTAGGACACATTAGATTCATTTTTGTGTACGAAGATAAGGTTTTTATTAAATTTTCACCAAAAATTTCTATAAAAAGAGTGCTGTAGGCTGTCGTTTTTTCTCAAACTTGCAACGATGCCAACTTTCTTTAAACGTAGGAATCGTGAAACCCAGGCTACCGACCGTGCTTGATTTACCTTCTCTTGTGTAGATGATCACAGTTAAGATTAGTAAATCATAAGTGAAGTATCGTAATTGACACGCTGACCATACTTTCTACCGTGGACTATTTACATTGTAGTTACGGAGAAACGGTCTGGTGATGGGTCCTTAGTTCCTAACCCATGAGACTATTGATGGTAAAAACTCATTACCGAACCAGCTACATACGTGCTACCTTAAGGGGAAAGATCTCTCCAGTAGGCTTCAAACAGGAAGATCTCTCTCTCTCTCTTTCTCTCTCTAGTATGGCAAAATTGTCCAGGAGAACGTCACAAGTCGCTTGTCTCACTGCTTGTACTTCACTGCTTTCGTATTATCTTCTCTTCAGCGGCAAATCAGTGGCTTTCAGTCTGCCATCCCGCCAACCAAACATGTCCGTTTTAATATGATTTACCATTCATTTAACATGGAACTTTCTTTTAGAAATATTGTAAAGTACCAGTTCCTGCGTAGAATCCTCCGGAAAGTAGAGTTAGGTTAGGCGGTTTGGTTCTGCTTGTTGTTTTAATGACTTAAATGGCTTAAATGACGACAGTCGTTTAGCCACTACCATATTTCCGCTAAGCACACCCGCATTTAAAATTTCAATAGAGCGAAGGAACGAAAACGGCGCCATTTATAATCGTTTTTTCACTGATTTCTCCACACCCTCTTCATGAAATTTGAATATCGGCGTAAAGTTGAATAATCAAACTTTGTTATTATCGTTTAACCCATGAGAATAACACACGAAAACATTTAAAAGTTTCACTTTGAATACCGGCACATTTTGCAAAACTTCTCACATGTTTTTCTTCAAAAACTACTGGTTTCGTAAAGTTAAAAATATTTTTTGAAGCACTCTAATATTGTCATTTTTTTAAAAAAATTGCGATTTTTGAGATCGAACTGAATGAAGGAAAATGTTTACCAAAAGTTTGACATAAAAGTTCCATTTGTTCTCCAGATGAGACGCTTCTGATACCAATAAAAATCCATAAATACATCAATAAATTACAATTTAAAGATAAGTTTATTAGTAACATTTCATATTTTATACGCAAGGGATTAGAAGACATTTGAGAAAATCGATAGAAAGGCACCATTTTCAGACGGTGCTTATTATCTCTTTTAGTAAACATGTTCATGTTTGGTGCATTCGCCATAATTTCATCGTTTGTGGGTTTTGTGTGGTTTATTTTCTTGGCCTTGGCTTGGCTTAGTTTAGAAAGGCATAGTTTGCTTGCTTAGCTTGTTTTTCATGAAAAATCTGTATAACAATGTTACTGTGTTATGTTCTGTATTTATATTAGTTCGCATTACAAAAATTTATTATCAAGCTAGTGGCGCAATTGGTGTATTTCCTCGTTCTCTAGAATAACATTCGATAATCATGACACACTTTTTTCACCTTTAAACCAATCTTTTCATGCATTATTTTCACTAAAAATCTCTCCTGCAAGCATGTTCCTACTCAGGTTAGTGCAAGAAAATGACAAGTGGTGACAGTAGCCACTTGAAATATAGTGTATTTCTGTCTTTTATTCTATGAGAAAATTTCTCCCAAGCGCACCGAATAATGCGAATTCGCCATTTGTCGCAGATCGATGATTTCGTGCGCCTTCGCCAATAATTATAGGAGAGCAAAATTTCCTTTCTGGAAAATTAGCCAGTTTGACCAGTTTGCTTAGGTTCTATCTCTAATGGACTGTAGATTCCTTTTTCAATGCCCTCGGAAAATATCGAAAAATTGCAATAGAGGAGGGAGGATTTCATGACTCGGTTTACATTTGAACCCCCGAAACGAAGGTTTGCGATGTCATTCCGCGGAAAATAAATCACTTCCGTTCTGTTAAACGCATTTCACACGTTCCCTCTCCTTCATATACACACCTATGGTATATACTAACTTGATTTTCGCTGAAAATTTAACAAGTCACCGTCCGTGAAATTATTTCCCCCACGGACGAGCTAATTCGTCTCTGGATGTCTTCCACATTCCTCCGCTGCCGGATACAAATAACGAAGGCCTCTAAATTGATTTTTACACCCACGAACGGGTTCCCGTTTCGTCCCTCGGAGACGTTACATCCACAGCAGTATTTTGACAAGAGACGAGAATTGTCTGGAGTCGAGGGACTCGAGAGGGGGATGGAGGCGACCGAACGTGTATCACCAGCAGCAACATTTTTCCCCGTCTCTCTCGCGCTCCCTGTTTATTCTAAAGTATTACGTTTCGAATGTGGGTGGAACATGTCGCAGGAATAAACATGCCCGTCTTTACAAAAGATCGATGGCGTTCGGCAAATGCGAACCCGTCGGGTTATTATGACGTCTTGCATGAGGCGAAACTAAATAGGTAAAACCGAAAATAATAAGCGGGAAAAGTTTAATACATCCTTCACTCCGGGTAATGCTATATTTGTGTTCCCGGGAGGAGTCACTTTTATTAAAACTCGAGTAAGAAGATGGCGATGCTTCATTCGGAAGGAAAAGCGCCATCAACGAGAAAAACGATGTTGATAAAAGGGCTGAGAATTTAATATCGTTTTGTGAAGAATTATAACTGCAGTATTGAGCGAATGCTAATGTGTTAAATGAAAAGATCTCATTGCGCGTACGTAGAACAGCGCGGCGTGTAAATTAATGGGGCGAATGTTTCTTATTAAAGTCGAAACCTTGTTAGGTTGCACAAATTGCTTATTACCACAGTTTGTGGAGTAATCTCGCGTCTCCCTTTTCCTCTCCCCTAATCGTAACAGACATACAGGGCGATTGTTCTTAATCCATCGGGCGTTATTTGAGGAGTGATAGAAGTCTTGAAATACGAAAGGGAGTCTGCATTAATGTTTCATAATTTATTTATTTTTAGATTTTGCTGCCTTTTAGTTACTGTAATTATCTCCTTTTATTCAAAAATGGCGGAAATATGTCATTTACTGTTAAAAAGTCTTCCATCAAGAGGGTTATTAATAAATACATGATTGTGGTGGTTATCAAGAACGAAGGCAAAATATTATTATAAGGAAACACATAAGAGAAATTGGGACTTTACGTATTACTTCGGGAAAGGTGGAATTCAATAAATATTAGGGCAATTAATTATTTAATCAATTAATTAATTAAAATATTTAGGGCACGAAAAGTGTGGGTTAACCACTTGCGCGTTTGGCCAAAAATGGGACTATTACCCTAATGCCTGAAGCTAGAAACGAAAGTTTTTCTCTCCTGCAATATGGGGAATTTTCCTTTTTTTGGAAAAATGAGATTTTTTTGAAAACCGCTAGTCCTGTCGGGTTCAAATTTACGCCATAGACTTGAAACCATCTAGTGGAACTATCCTGTGAGTTTTATTGCGAAATTCCAAAGTTCCTTTATTGAGGCACGAAAAGGGGTAAACCATTATCGTTGTTTGTCAAGAATTGGAAAATTAAGGATTTTCAAAAATTCCAGTGCCAAGCGAAAGTGGACATCTTCGTGATGACAGGAATGAAAATTTTTTTCCCACTGCGTATATTTTTCTAGATATAGGGAAGAGTACGAAGGAAATTTCCCTTTTTTTTTTGGAAAAATCGGAATATTTCGAAAACCGCTATGCCTATCGTGCTGAAATTTACGCCATACGGTTAGAAACTTCCAAGGGATCTTCGAAAAATCCTGCCATTTTCACTGCAAAATTCCAAAGTTCATATGTAGGGGAACGAAGAGAAAGGTTAATTACTTGCAATTCTTTACAAAATTGGAACGGTTTCAGATTTTTGAAATTTCAGTGCTGAACGAAAGTGCATTGTCTACTGATGCCCGAAATGAAAGTATTTCGTTTCTACGACGTCTTCTTTTCGAAATATAGGGGGGAGTGGGAAAGAAATTTTCAGTTTTTGGAGAAATCGAAATATCTCGAAAACTGCTAAGTCTAACAAACTGAAATTCACGCTATACGGTTAGAAATTTCCAAGGGACCTTCGAGAAATCATGCCATCTTCATTGCAAAATTCCAAAGTTCACATGTAGGGTTAATCATTGCGATTTTTGGCAAAATCAGGTCAGTTTCAGATTTTTGAAATTACAGTGCTAAATGAAAAGGCACGTTTTCCTGATGTCAGGAACGAATGAAATTTTTTTCTACGACGTCTACTTTTCGAGATACAGGGGAGAATAGGAAGGAGAATTTCCTATTTTGGTAAAATTGGAATATCTCGAAAACCGCTGGGTCTACACAGCTGAAATTTGCGTTATGGGACTAGAAATTTCTAATTTGACTATTTTATTCTATGGCTTGTAGGGCTCTAAGACTCAGCTCAACCCTGTTCAAATATATTTACATCAACACCTTCAGGACTAATGACGATATCTTTACTTCAAATAAATGGCATGTTTCATAATGAATCTAAAATTTGCCTAATTATAGTATAAATGCCACACATTGCTTAACTTCCAATAGGGAAATTTTTGAAATTAGAAGACTAACACTACGCTTAATGATATTATTATACACGAATGTATTAAACACAAATAAAATCAAAACACAAAATGATGTGACGCCCCCTACTGTAACAAAGTACACAATGTTCTACAATAATTTTATTCTATATATTCATAGTTATAACAGTTTTATAATAGATTCTATTTTCATTAAAAATGTTTTTTATAACCAGAATTTAGACCTGCATTCAAGTTCTGAAAATATTATTGATTCAAAATTTAATATTAAGGAAAACAATGTCATTGAAGTGATATCATATTGTAATACAATGAAAATAATTTTAATTCATCACTAAGACTTCACACATAATGTGCGGCACATTTTTATAAAATATGATGACGTACCAATATAATCGTGAGTCACTCCACTCTTTGCTTCGACTTCATATTTATGTTAAGTTACAACGTTATGTACCGCAACACAAACTTGCAAGTGATAACATTTACGTAAAGCAGTTAAACATAGTATCAACTTTACAAGGAGCGCAGCGGAGAAAACGCTTTTACGAAAATGGTGGAAATACTTCACCTTTGGGCGAAATAATTTATCGCCGCAATTTCCCGCACCTCACACGAGTAAAACGTATGCAACCCACCTACCCAGAATTTCAAATGATTTATTAAAACCTTCCCTGGGATGTTAAAGGAAACGTTATTTTTTCCTTTCAAACTGTTAACACCATGTACTTCGGATAGGGTTATGTTGGAATAGTAGTTCGAATCACCCTGTACATTGAAACCTAGCAGAGCGAGCCAATTCTGAAAGATGCGAGCCCCGTCGTTCTCATACGGAACACGATTATATCAAAGTAGAGATCAGATGGGAGGAAGGGATTGCGTCCCGTGGGATTTATATGTATAAAAAAAATGAGAAGCGTATCTATGAGACGAGATAACTTTCATGTGTTGACTACGTAATTCAATACTGTGTAACACGGAGTGCGGCCCTTTTCGACTCCGGCGACCGGTGTAATCTTTTCATAACAAATTTTTCGAAAGGTCGGACGGAGGAAAAGACGGACGAAGTCCTTTCCTAGGATTTTATCCGAAGGTGGAAACAGTGTTTTAAAATGTATGAGGGGGCGTTGGGTCGAGAGGAGGGAATGAACACAAGTTTCGAAATCAAAGAAACCGGCATTTTGATGTACAGGGGCGAAAAGGGAGTGAAATACCTAAAAGAGTGGGAACCAAAGGGATAATTGCGCCTATGAGTGTACGAAAATTTTAAAAATTGGCACAAATTTTGACCGAAGTGGTGAAAATTGCACATAATTCAAGTTTTTATGAAGGTACAGTGTTTAGGAGAAATTTGAAATTGCAAATTTTTATACAGGGTGAGTCGTACCAGAGACGAATTTGGAACAAAAATGATCGTTAATGTTTTGTGATTGGGCGTAGTTTCTAGTTTTTTAAGATCTATTAATGATGTGTTATATGATACTGTTGCAGGCTAATAGTAAAAAACATTAATTTTAATAAAAAAAGTGCATATTTCACCTAATATTTAGCTGGTTTATATGTACTATTAAAAATTACTGAAATTATTGTAATTTATTTCTTTCGCTGGCAGCTGCATCCACATTTGTACAGTTACAACACATTAATTTAAGTAAATTATTTGAAACTGGATCTTCTTACTCTACTCAATAGACTTTTCATTAGAAATTTTGTCTAACCACATTTAAACTTGTCCATCCTTAGTTAATAAGTTCTGGATGAATCTTTAAAACGCGTCAACCATCTGTGCATATTTTCACATAACACTTTGTACATATCGACCGCTCATAGGTAGTAAAATTTAAATAGTATAATATTATTACATTTCTCAAAATATAGTATATTTAGTAGTCTAAATATAGGAAATATAGTATATTTCTCGATTGATTTTGTTCTTACTGAGGCAGTTTTTATGCGGTGAAAAACTTTGTTTTGTCCATTACACGTGGGAAACAAGAATGGAAAAATGGATTTGTGCCAAGCAACAGTATATAAATTAGGTTTGAAGAATAACGCTGCAGGGAAAGATTTACTGTATACTTTTAAACCATCTTTGTAATAAGATTTCACATCCAAAGCATAGCCAGATTTATGACACGATCCTCCCTCAGGAATCGACCCCGGGGATCGAGGTCGTATGTGCGGAAAAACCGAATTAATCTGCCTGGAAATTTGAAGCCTTAATAAGCAAATAACAATTCTGGTCGTGTCCTGATCGATAACCTCTAGATATTCGTAGGGTCATACGCTGGGAGATTAGCAATTTAAACGCGACTATCCGGTACTCATAAAAGTAAATAAACAAACACAGCCGCGGAATAAATTTGGTATTTAGAGTGAGCGTCGCAATGTTTTAAAACCTCGGTAAAAAATATAGGGACGGGCTAAACGCCAAAATTGGATAATCGGGAAAACAAACATTATGCACAAAATATGGTATCAATCTAATTCGGCAAACATCCTGTATCCATAATTCGTTCATTTAAAACCAGCTCATCCGGCAGAGTAAAAATCCGGCCGAATTTGAATATAAAGCTGGAGCCATCAAGCCGAAATTAAATGCGTGGACAATTTAAAGCGGTTATACCAACAACACACGAAAATTCGCGAAAAGAGAGGACGGAATAACAAAATGACAGACGTATAGGGGAGTCGACCCGTTACGAGGATATTTCTCCCTTTTCTCCCCCTTGCTCGGATCGAACGAGTCACGATGTCTCGGCCCTCCTGGAAAGGCTGCTTATAATGGCGAGGTCTCGAGGGTTTGATTTACTCACAAAAGCCCCACGGCGAAGACGGACGGCCCCGGCCTCGGCTAGAAGTGAAAAAGGGAAGAGAGTTACTGCGAGAATCTCCACGGCTACATACGTCTTCCTTCGTCCGGCATTAAATTTTTACGGCGCGAAATGATTTGTAAATGAAACTTTTTTCCCTCTGTCGTTCGCTCTTCTCGTCTCGGGACGCAATTATCAGATAAAGGAATCTATTCGGGAGGCAGGCGGCGAAAAATTGTGAAGTGTTTTAGGAAATTGTTATTTGGGAATGGTTATTACCTGAGGAGCGAGGACGTGATGCTCTTCCCTTCGATCGGGGTGGACGTAAAACATTGGATATCGTTTCCACGTCGGCGTAATGGTACAGGGAAATGAGTTTTGCATCGGGACTAGCTCTGACAGGTACCCGAAACATGTTATTTAAGACTACAAAAACGAAATCTAAGTGTTGCTTACATAGATTTTGCAGGGGTTTTTGGTACTAACAATTGAAGGTGGAAAATTGTGGTTTTACACATTTTGGCACCAAAAATTAAAACAGAGTACTTGATAAAAATTTTACAGAACTTGATCCCAAAATTTTCTTTCATAACAACTTTTTGGGCAAAATAATAAACTGACAATCACTCTGTGGACATCATTTGAAAGGGGAAGAGTTATATTAACAAAACAATTTGTTAGGGTTAAAAAAGTAATTGTCAGAACTGTCAAATCTCATTACAACAGTATTGTCATTTTTAACACAGCAGCCATTACACTATCTGTTTTGCAGCTACTTCTAGAATATTCTTTTATCCCAAAATTTATCTGTTTTACACAATTTTTTTAAAAACTTTGTTTTAACGTGGTAAAGAAAACCATTTTTTTTAAAAATTCACAGCTACTTTGATTATAACAACTATAGAACCTAATTAGCGCCATTTGAAAAATAAAATGAGATTTCAAACGCTTCAGCAGAATCGCTAGTGAAGCTTCTCATACGAAGATTCTGGGTAAGTGGCTGGAAACCTTCAAAGAGACTACTATAAGAACTATGATCTATCTCTTCTGTGTGTGCAAAAACTGGATGTATATAGCGGTCTTATTATAGCACTTATGGCCGTTTACTGCATCCTAAGCACCAGATCATCTTATTTTCCCAGTCATTCTTCTCTAAATCTCTCTTGTTCATGGCTATCTAGATCCATCTGGTTCTATCTCTATGATCTATCTCTTCTGTATGATCTACTATGTACTATGATCTATCTCTTCTGTGTGTGCAAAAATTGGATGTATATAGCGGTCTTATTATAGCACTTATGACCGTTTACTGCATCCTAAGCACCAGATCATCTTATTTTCCCAGTCATTCTTCTCTAAATCTCTCTTGTTCATGGCTATCGAGATCCATCTGGTTCTATCTCTATGATCTATCTCTTCTGTATGATCTACTATGTACTATGATCTATCTCTTCTGTGTGTGCAAAAATTGGATGTATATAGCGGTCTTATTATAGCACTTATGGCCGTTTACTGCATCCTAAGCACCAGATCATCTTATTTTCCCAGTCATTCTTCTCTAAATCTCTCTTGTTCATGGCTATCTAGATCCATCTGGTTCTATCTCTATGATCTATCTCTTCTGTATGATCTACTATGTACTATGATCTATCTCTTCTGTGTGTGCAAAAATTGGATGTATATAGCGGTCTTATTATAGCACTTATGGCCGTTTACTGCATCCTAAGCACCAGATCATCTTATTTTCCCAGTCATTCTTCTCTAAATCTCTCTTGTTCATGGCTATCTAGATCCATCTGGTTCTATCTCTATGATCTATCTCTTCTGTATGATCTACTATGTACTATGATCTATCTCTTCTGTGTGTGCAAAAATTGGATGTATATAGCGGTCTTATTATAGCACTTATGGCCGTTTACTGCATCCTAAGCACCAGATCATCTTATTTTCCCAGTCATTCTTCTCTAAATCTCTCTTGTTCATGGCTATCTAGATCCATCTGGTTCTATCTCTATGATCTATCTCTTCTGTATGATCTACTATGTACTATGATCTATCTCTTCTGTGTGTGCAAAAATTGGATGTATATAGCGGTCTTATTATAGCACTTATGGCCATTTACTGCATCCTAAGCACCAGATTATCTTATTTTTCCAGTCGTTCTTCTCTAAATTCCTCTTGTTCACGGCTATCTAGATCCATCTGGTTCTAGGCCTATCCCTTATTTTTCTCCTACTGGGGATCCAGTTAAAACAGCTTCTTGGTTATCTCTCCTCTTCCATTCTCTACATATCACACCAAGATAAAAGATTCTCTTCTACTCCGTCACTAAGGTCTTCTTTTCTTGTAGTCTTGCCTTATGGATTCTGTCCTAATGTGATCGTTATGTGTAACTCCATAGCATTTTTCTAAATAAACATTTCCTAATGCATTGGGGTTTACTGTAAGGCTGTACTTTGTATACCAAAGAGCTAAAAATTCCGATTTTGTTTGGTCGTTATTGTTCGTCCTCTTGCAATTTTTCTAATGATACCTTCATTATCTTTTCCATCTTTAGTAATTATCACACGTAGATAATTATATTACTCCCGTTACTTTACGGTTTCTTGATTTACTGTTAAATCATGACCCTCTTGTCCTACTACCATATATTGAGATTTTTGCAGATTAATCCCCAAGCCTCTAATCTTTGTAAGCATCATTTAATATTCTCATCATGTTCATTATCTTCATCATGAGCCAAGATAACCTGATCGTCAGCGAATATCAGAGTATAGGTTCAAGATATCAAATTAATTAATCCAATAATATTGATAGCTTTAAGTAAACGGATTGGGGATGTTGCGCTATTGCTTGAATGAGAAACTTCGGTAGATGGAATTATTATTTTTATTAAAAGGGTTGTGGGGGATGATTAATTTTGCTAGCTACTGTCACTGAAAGTGCTTATATTTCCGATTTCTACTGATAAAATTGAATTGATTGTTTATCCCAATTCTTTGATTAATTCCCAAAGTATTGCTATAAACTAAAATCAGATTGACTGATTTAGTAAAAAAATATTTAACAGGCAGAATTTATTGGCAAAGATCGATATTCCATTGCCTCCAAGCAAGTTAACGTTATTGTTACTCATTTTTTTTAACGGATAGATGTCACCACTGGAAAAGACTTCATGAACATCCCTTTATTAATGAATAACTGTGTGTCTTAGGAATGTGGTCGTGCACATAACTCAGGTTCAGCCAAAAATTCATTTAACCGCCTATTTTGCATTTACTAAATGATTTTCCGAACATTACCAAAATTCGGTAAGTGGCTCACATGTAGATAGGTGAAAATTCAGGAACAAAGTAAGTTAAAAATTTCAAAAAAGCTGTAAACTTCAAAATATTAGCAGTTGATTCCCTAACCATGTTTAAGGCAAATGTTGGTTTATTTTCAGTTCTACAGGTTTGGAAAAATTCGAGTTTTGTGTGACACTGTGAGTCACCGGCGAATTCGCCATTTTACACCATAAATGAACCTGAATTTCTACTCGTGGAAAATCGGATAAATCTTGAAATAAGCGCTTGACTTCTTCCCTTATAATCGTCATGAGTAAATAAATAGGCAGGAACTGTATTTTCTGAAGCTCCAACTGGTTCATGTAGCTTTGTAGTGTCATAATTAAAGGGGGGAAATTGCATCAAAATCGTGTCCTGTATCGTTCCTTTCTGAAAATTGGGTCATTTAAGCGACGCGTAGGGTTGTTAAATTATTTAAACTATAATGGGTGTTTGAATGTGGATACATCGTTCCCTCCTGTTTCTAACTTGCATCTTCCTGTCGTCCTTCGTGTTAAATTTCTTGGCGCATGTGATGCATCAAATTGATACAAATTTGAGGAAGTCTCGACTCGATCGCAAAGCGAGCTCCAGGAAAAAGCTAGTTTTTGATGTAGGAGGATAGTTCGACACTTACGGAACTTCTTTCTCCTTCGACCGCATGGAAGTTGAAATCGGGTCGTTTCGATGCGGCGTCTCATCCTCGAGAGGAGAAAAACAAAAATACTAAACACCTCCCGTCGTCCCACACATCATTTCCGTCTCATTTAGCCGGGAGATTCGCCAAGGGATCGGCGAACACGTCCCGTCTTCTTCCATCGTCTGACGCCGATGACGATCCGTCTCCATACTTACGACCGGCATTCCAGGTTTTGTGCACGAGTGAGGCTAACACGACTCGCATAACTTATATCCCGCCTTATTCGTCGGGAAACAAAAGCTGGAATTCCCGCGGAATACGCGGCATTGTCTGGATAATTTGCGACGGGGTGCGCACCCCCCTTCCCGTCGATCGAGACGACCCCCGAAGGGCTGTTACGGGGCCCGATAACTTGATAATCTCTGTTTACAACAACAACAACGTAGGGGAAAGTGGAAAGGGACCGGGACCGCTGGGGGAAATTGTTTTAATCGTACTTTCGTGTAATTGCACCATCTAATTTACTACGTCATTTTTTAAGTGGTAATTAATTTAATGGAAAAACAAATATAACTGTCAATATCAACGTCACGTTTCTTGTTGCCATGAAAACAGAACTATCAAACGGAACGTCACAGATTTTCATGCAAGATATCCAAATTTCCGATTTTTCCGGTGAATTTTCCAAAAATTTCCTTTCATACAAACGCTATCACAACACTTACGAACGCAACAAAAAAGAAAGCCAAATCGGTCTAGCCTTTCTCAAGTGATGATCTACACGCATGCGGCAATGGATTTTTATTAATATGGATAATAGCCCAGTTTATGGAGGAAATAAAAAGTTGTTTTGGTTGATAAAATTTAACAGCGGAACAAAAAACTTTGTTTAAAATAGATCAAAGATGGCAAACATTGATTAAACAAAAATTTTAAATAATTGGTCGTTTTTTCCGTTTTTTCACTATGCAATACGTTGTACAGACGATTTGTAGAGAATTAAAATATGTTCAAAATGATCGTTTCTAAAAGGTGATCATAACATTTTTCACCTTGAAAAATACGTCAAAATGGACCCTTTTCCAAAAATTCATAGGGTTGCCCAGTTTAAAGCTAAAGCGCTAATTTTTCTTGAGGTGTTAGGTTATTATGTCTATTTTAAGCATACAAAAGTTGGATACTGTCGGATATACAGTTATTGTACAATTACGTTATTAACAATATCCACCGAAATCTTGCAAAATTCGTCGTATTAACTGAGATGGGCCGATTTTAATTTTTCAAACGGTTTTTGAAAGAGGAAGTCAAAGGCTACAACTTGGCTATCTTGGACTTTTATAGACGTTTGGAGAAAAGTGCGAAAAATGGCCTCGAACATTGCGCGAAACTCACCTCGAAATGCGAAATTGCCCGTTTCGCGCAATGTTCGAGGCAATTTTTCGCACTTTTCTCCAAATGTATATGAAAATCCAAGATAGCCAAGTTGTAGCTTTTGATGTCCTCTTACAAAAACCGTTTGAAAAATTAAAATCGGACCATCCCAGTTAAAACGCCGTATTTTTAAAAATTTCGGTGTATATTATTAATAACGTAATTGTGCAAAAACTATTGATCCGACAGCATCCAACTTTTGCACGCTTAAAGTAAACATCATGACTTAATATTTCACCAAAAATCACTGCTCCAACTTTAAACTGAACAAAGTTGTGAATTTTTCAAAAAGGGTCCATTTTAACGGTTTTTCCAAGTTTTCTCGGTGAGAAAAGCTCCGATCACCTTTTAGAAACGATGGTTTTGGAAGTCATTTAATTCTCTATAAATCGTCTGTACAACGTATTGCAGTTCCGTCAATAATTTTCACCCTATGATGAACAGACGGAAAAACGATCTATTTTTTTAAATTTTTATTGTATAAAAAAACGCAAAAGTTCAGATTGGTCCAAATTTTTGATTTTTATCATCTTTGATCCATTGTAAACAATGTTTTTTGGTCCGTCTACTGTTAAATTTTATGTACCATAAATAACTCTGTAAACTGGTCTACAAGCATAATTTCCCATACTTTCTTTTTAAATCTTTTTGTAAGTGATTTTCTGAATTGTATGAATAAAAACGTGATGGATTTTAACTAACGATTCAAAAACGTTAAATACTGAGCCAATAAAACAACTAAAACTGTTTTCATCTGCGATCTCTGCGCCCGTCCTTAATTTATCGCCCTGACTAATTATTATCATCCCCCTTCATTGAAGAAGAATCGCGGGAATTCGGCCAGATGGATGGGCCGACGGACAGACAGGCTGAAAGCGATTTTTTCGTCATGGCGGTGGCGTGCGATGCCACGAAATGAATGGGAAAGTTGAGTGATGGCAGGAAAGCGCTGCGAATTTTTTCTTCCGGGGACGAACGAGCCTCGCCCTCGCCTGCCCGTCTCTGACCGTCTGCCCCACGTCATCCTATGGGAAATCTATGGTGATCACGTCTCGAAAATCTTATCTCACCTCGAGTATCCCTTAACTTTGGCATAGGAACGGTAATTAACGACAAATCTTTTGAAACGATTTTCCCCCGCCTCATATTAAGGGTGGTTCCTCTTTATCTAATAAAAAGTAGAAAAGTCTAATCTACTAAACGTGTCGCGTGTATTCATTTGAATATACAATTTAAAATCGAAAATTCCTTCATGATAAGTACATGCAAACGATAGAAAGTAGACGAAATTAAATGGCAAAATTCTCAAGTATCGCATCTTCCAAAAGAAGTCCATTTCTCAAAAATGGGTGGAATCTAATTCGTCAAAAAAGCTCGAAGCGTGATTGAAGCGTATTATTTATTATGGTGTCAATTTATTAAAGAAATGTTTCGGGTGATCTAAAATCTATCATCAGTCGGCTTATCAATCAAAAAAAAAATTATATCAGCTACATATCTGCCAGATAAAACAAGGACCCTTGCTTTACCTGTACCCCTGAGAATTTTCGTTTTTTCTTAATTGTCTTTAGCGATTTATTTCAATCTTCGTAATTTGACTTATAATATCTAATATCTATAACTTTCATATGAGACATTATTTTTTAATTCGCCCTAAAGGGCACTAAACAGCCTAAATAATGTTATAAGGCCTTGTAAGCGTATATAAAACAATCCACCATCATCAATGAAAACCACTGGGAATTCATTGCACTTGTACTGGCATCTAAATGCGTGTCATTATTTTAATCAAAAGTTAAAACCCTAATTTTTTAGCGAAAAGCAATAAGCCTGTGTGTCTATTTTTGAATACAACAATAACGTCTCTATCATATTTTGATTAATATAAAATTAAAGTTGATGTTTTTACATAGGTATATCAAAGTGGACAAACTACTTTTTCTTTTGCTCTTATCCTTGCTGTTGATAAACTTTTTTCAACTTTTCTATTAAGGATTTGAATAGTCTTTTGCGATAGAGTTATACACTCGTAATCAATAAAGTGATAAATTTCCAATTAAGCTTTTACAAGGAATTAATTAATTCCTGCTATAACATCGATATTAAAGTGCCATTAAGTATTTATTAAAGTGAATGAAATATCTTTTAATGCTTGCAAAGCACTAGTAATTATTAAAATTACCTACGCTTTGATAATGAATGAATAGTTTACTTTTTAACGAGCAACGCTTAATTTTCGAACTAGTGTTTTAACTTAATTCCAAAATTGAAGTAGACTACATACATTTTGAATTTTTTTTGTAGACTATAGTTTGTATTTCACAATCTATGTAAGAACTTAATAGGTAACGTTACAGGCTCAATATCTGGCTCATTTCCTATTTTTAGTATAAAATTTTCTTAAATAACAAAAATTGCACTAGTAATGTTAACCCTAAACGGTGGCACAATTTAAGAAGAATGGAATCCCTTAGGTCAGCATTGGGAACACTATAAATACTGTACTGTTATTAATAAACAAAATTAATTTATTTAAAGTCTTGCGAATTAAACTTTTCAATTTTTAAAAATTTAATTTTGCTCACTAAAAACTTAATTTACTCGTGAATTAAATGTTGATCTTTACGTGTCGAACTCAGCGTCGCATCCTGTTTCATTTTCATTAATAAAATTGCTGTCTTTGAATTATAATCGCTGTTGATACATTTGAATTACAATTTGAAGTGACACATTCTGGAAGGGGAGTCAATTATTGGTATTTTTGTTTATATCGCGATCTTGGACTTTGATCGATTGAATCTGCCATCAATCAGTAATAAAATAACTAGACATTCTAACAAATACATGAAAATTATTTATAATCAAAAATTTTTAGCGCAAGATAACCTTAATCTAAATTTTATTAAATACCTATGACGTATCCAAGGCAGAATAACGAAGTGAAATCATCTTAATTCTCCTTTCGTACACATCTAATTAAAATAATTATTTTTATTAAAAATATTAGAACAGTCACGATGAATTTTATGTATCCCTTAGAAGACTAAGTTATGTTACTATCGAGCAGTAGGTCACTTCAAAAAATAATTTGTGGAATTTTTGCGCAATAATAGCTTATTTTACAAATTAGAAATATTGTCCTGCCATATAAAAATGGAGGAAGTGATCTAATGGGGTGAATTTGCTTTTTTCCAAAAAGAATGAAATCTTCATTTTGTTTAATGAAAAAAAAAACTCTGCAAGAATTAGAGGTATTGTGAAAAATTAATTTTCTGATTTACTGGGGCGAATTTTAAGGGCAGTTCTCATTTGTCAAGTAAAATGGATTTTTTTATTTTTTAACCCTGATTGGGGTCTTCAAAATCTCATGACACCTCTGAAGGTTTTCAGGCTATTCACCAATAGAATCGTATTATAAAAATTACTTACGTAAGGGAAAAGTCATGTAAACCCATCGTTTAAACATATGTATTATGATGCTCTCGTTAAATTATATTTGACTGCCAGTTATGAGCGATTGCCACTTAAAGCATTAACTCATTTCGGCGACGCGAAGTCATTTCATTTTTCCTTTGCCCCAGTTTACCCACTTTTACATCAACCTCGCCTCTTTTACAAATTAGAAAAATTAACATAATAATACAACAGACACGGAATTGTATTATGCTCGTCCCGTGCAATTGGATGCGGATGTAGATAGCGTCGTTCCCTTATAATTGTAACAGTTTCTTACCTCTAATCTTATAAATTAATAATGCTATTTCCCCGGAGATCCCGTGCTCTTTATCTTACGGTTCGTTATATTAACGAGTTCTTTTGTTTCCTCTTCGTCCACGTATCGGGGCTTTGCCTAATTTCGACTTATTTATGGCCCCCAGTTTGCCCTTAATTTGCTCGATAGATAAATGGGTACACACAAACTGGATTCTAAGTAAACGTGGGTTAACAGTAATGTGTAAATTGGGCTGCGCTGTTTCGTCGATCTGACTTTAATGTTTAAATTGGATGCGCGGCGTTTAGGTACTTTTAAGGGATTATGGAGCAATAAAATATTATTTATTGTATCCAGAACGTAATTCTCGGTTGGACCTGTGAAAAAATTGTATTTTTTTTGAAGAAGGTGTTTTTGACTTTTGACCAGGACTTGAACTAATTTCACCACTTAAGTCATTACTTTAGCTGCTTTTTGGTGCGTGTTTGTAGTTTAAGATCGTGTTATAATTTTTATATAACTCGCCATTATCCAAAAGGAGGAATAGGGGATGACTGACTTAACTCAAAACTAACATCAACTCTTCAAATCATCTTGTGACTATTGAGAGAATTTTTGTATTTAGAAAACTTTGTCATTGATTTGCTATGATTTACGAAAAGGCGCTTTTCCTCTCCTTAGATGAGAGGAAATTTTCCTCTCTTATGCGTCTATAAACATATAAAACTAAATTAAAATTGTTTGGGAAAATTGGAAACTAAGCTTGACTTGTTAAATTGATTCGTCAAAAACGTCAGGAAGGAAGAAAGTGAATAATGTTTTTAACGGCTTTTGGCAAATTTTGACCATCGCGTTGCTCCATTGCGCAAAATAGTTGCTAGAAATAGATTAAGTACATCGTTTCATGGCAGAAAAATACTTAATGAAACCAAATATCTTTCCTGATGTTACCGAGAATGAAATTGAAGATGAAGATCAAGGGTGTGAAACAGACGAATTAGTAGTAGTAGTAGTTTATTCATATTAATACACACAGGGTGTTCATATACGTCAATATATATAGCTCCAAACTAGTAGTCAGGTAGGTAAACAATCATAGAAATATTTTTACACTAAGTGTGCAAAACATTTAAACAATTAACGAATGGACTAATAATAACATAAGAAATTGTGAAACAAAAATGAAAGAAAAAAATTACAATAGCAAAGATATTACAAGTAGGAACAAGTTGATTTACAAATCAAATTGACTACTGAGGTACTCATCCAAGGAGTAAATGAATCTACACCAAAAATATTTTTGTTATAACCTCTTTAAATGTCTTTTCTGGAAAATCTCGAATTCTACTAGGCAGTATATTGAAAAATTTTGCCCTATGGTAGCTAGTTCCCCTACGAGAAATAGAAGAACATCAAACAAATAGTGATTATGGGTTAGAAACACTTGAAGACTATAATTTGTCTGGCAATGAAATAACTAGTAATGTACAAATTATTTTTTATAATTCTACACGTACTTGTAGGTATTATTGAACAAATAATTGGCAAAAACCGCTAAAAGTGTGATAAAATGTGTTTCTGACTTCTGATCTTCATCAGTACGGTGCAGCCTTTCCGGGTAGGTTTGGAACAAGGGAATATATAAATTCTTGCAATAAACTCTGTTAATATTAATCATATTTCTGAATTTCCAAACACAATTAACGAAATTGTACCCGTGGAAATTTTGAAATACCGTCAATACAGCTGTAAAGGGGTGATCAAAGAATATTAGTTCTATGGCTAATGGGGATTTTCCATGCTAAAGGAACTTGAAGGTGGTGAAATCCTAATTGTAGCTAATATTTCATTTGTAACGCGGCGATTATTTGGTTTTATTATATTTCGGTAATTTATTATGAAAGAAAACCCTAAAAAATTATGCAGATTCGCTGAGAATATGCAGAGAGGCTAAAATATGCCGAATAAACATAATTTATTACTGCTTGTTTGGGAAAAAAGGGTATTTTGTACGTACTTCAATAAAAATACTACGTTTCATTAAATATGCATTCTGCATGACATCCGAGCCTCGAGCCTTAATTGTTACTATTCCATGGCGTTTCGGGTGAGCATGTTTGACGTGTCCCTTTTCGATCGGCCCCCGGAACGTTCCGTGCATCCCAAAAAAGGCCGAAATCGTTCTGATTATGCGATTGGGGTGATTCCGCTCGACTCTTTGATTAGCAAATTGCCCCCGGAACGTCGGCCGCATCGAAAAATAGACCCGGCCCGCTCCGCGGATACCTGCCCCGGATTTTCCTTTCCGGGCGATCACAAATCACCGCCGCGTACAATGACTTTCGAGCCCCGATCGTTTTATTGCCCGATCCTGGAACTTTTTGTAATCGTCGTTCCACCCTATGGATTTATAGTGGAAGTGCCTTTATAGTTCGGCTTCTCTCTCTCTCTCTTTGTGTGTATACGTACGTGTGTCTGTTTGCGTGGCGTCATCAATAAATCAGGCCGTTTTCCACACTTTCGGATCATTTATTGAACAGGTGTCGAAGGGCGCTAATGGCCGCTTTCCGGGGATATTAAGCGTGAATTCCGTGTTGTGTGTGTGTGTTTGGGTAGGCGGGCTCGTGTATGCGAAAGAGGTTAGCCGGTGAGGGATTTATGCTTCAAAAACTGGACGCGGGAAAGAGGTCTTTGTGAGGCAAATGGGGGGAACGGACGCGTCGTTAATGTGGTCCCGCGGGATCAAGCGGGTTTGCGTTTTTTTAAAGATAATCCGCTCGGGATGATATTTCGAGAGCGCTCGTCGATAATTTAGTTATACTGACTATTCGGGATGACGCGCAATGTTCTTTGACCCCGAAGTGAAAAGGGAACATCGTATTTGACATTTTGACGACATGTATAGTGCTTCCAATTAGAATTGGGCCAGTTGAAAATAGCTATGTAATTTAATAGCCAACCTACCGCCACACAAAGGTCGAGATACCGATCCATAGGCGTGCCATATTTAAAGAAATATAAAAGTTTGTTACTCACTTTGTCAAGGAAATTATTGACGGGCTTTAGTTAGTGGAAACATTATTATGGAGTTGGCTTTTTGACATAAAAGTTAGTAATATGACAAAATAAGTAACCTAATAACTAAAGTATCTAAGTAAAAGTAACTAAATAACAATAAAGTAAAAAAAGTAAGTGTAAGTAATGCAAGACGAATAGCAATTGCAAATAAAGTATGAATAAATAAAATAAAGCAGTATAAAGCATTTTTTTATAATATTTTATATTTTCTGTTTTTTTTTTGAATTTTTGAGTGTAATTAATTTCATATATAGGCATGTACTGTAGCGACTAACATTTCTCCGGACCAAATATACGGGGGAAGGTTAAACGGTACGTTACATGAATACTCTGCTTTTGTATAAGGTAAAAACGTATTTTTTAAATGTGCTCGGTATAAAGTCGCTTCATTTTTTGGTTTTTTAAATGGACCAATTCTTACTGGAAGGACCATACTATCTACTGCATGTCATACAAATTAAACACGTATGTCGGTTATTTTTCTTTCGCCAGAGAGATTTACAAGTTTGCTTGCTCTAAACTGACATTCGACAAACGTACTACGAACGCCCTAAGTGTTGCTTACTACTTCCTACTTGATCTCACCTTGGCTTTACTATTTCCAAATTTCCTGCCGTCAACTTCTCTCCTCAGCACCGTATTCCTGTAACACGTGTCATTCCCTGTCATGTGCTTCCTGAACGGCTGTAATCCTGGCAGATACGTCACTGTCATAACTGCCCCAATGATTCCCGTGTAATGTGCTTCGAGTTCTTCGCCAGGTCCTACTCTAAATCGGCCAGGGAACTCTACCTATCTCTCTTCGCCATCCAGCCTACCAAGCTGGCTTTAAGAAAGGACATAAAAATAAAAAAGATCAAGACGTTACCTTCGAACGTGATAATCGAAAATCCTGAGATCAGAGAGAGGATCAGGACGAGGGAGAGGACGATGAGAAAGCAAATGCAGGCGGTGATAACGGCGCAACATATGAAGTACAAGATTTCTCCTGCAACGCCTTACCTAAAGTCAGCCTAATGAAACAAGTCTGTCCCATCAAGCGAATTTTTCTGTAGCACGAGAAGTAATGTATTAAAAAAAAAATGTAAGTACCGGTTTTATTAAAAGCGATCCCGAGAAATCTCCGTGTCCTTTTCCTTTCCCCCTTTTTGGACTCCCATACATAAACAAGTTGGCGCACTTCCTTCTCGATGGCTTTTTAAGAAAAAAATATGAAGTTTCCTGCACATAAATTCCCTCAATAACACCGATAACGTCCTGGAGAAAAAAGAGAGGAATAGAGGGCGAAGAGAGGCGAGGAATAGGGAACAGCCACGCGCAACACAGGGATACGCACTATGATTCAAGTTTCCCTGAAGTGTTATTGATTCTCATAAGCAGATAAAACCTTCTCTTATTGAGTACCTTTGAGAGGATTTCCTGTATATGTTCGGTGAGGGATCATTGCTTATTTTGATTTTTATTAGTAAATATGCATTGTATGGCTACAAATGGGAGGGTAGACTTGAATGAGGTTATTAAAGGATTACAGTGCAAACACTGATTATGAACTATTTACAACCTCTAAGTGTAAAACGGAACTTTTACTATGGTTATGATATAAGACCAAAGGTACATACCGTCAAAAATTTTTCTTTGGTGTGTAAACGACAACAAATTTCAATCAAACTTGTCATTTAACAAGTTTCTCTTAGTTACCCAATGGAATCCTTTTGGATTTCTATGTTTTGTAACTATTGTAACTGTAGTTTGTTTCCCCAAGGGTTTATCCATGTATAACTATTTCGTAATTTGTAGTGTAATTAATTCCATTTGTACCTATTTTCATTATGCGTAATGTGCAGTTTGTTAATTCACAAATGACATAAACCTTAAGATGAAGGAGTACAAAACGCCCAAAATATGCAGAAAATTGCTAGTGGACACAAGTCCAAAATCGCTGGGTTTTTGAAATACAGGACGTATTAATTTGTAATTCTGCTTGTTTTTCCTTTTAGAAATATCATAAAATACCAGTTCCTGTGTAGAATCCTCTGGAAAGTAGAGTTAGGTTGGGCGGTTTGGTTCTGTTTTTTTTTTTTTATAGAAACGTTATAAAGTAGGACATAAACGACATACCATATAAACGTCGGGGGTCGTTTAGCCACTACCGTATCTCCGCTAAGCACACCCGCAGTTAAAATTTCAAAACGACGAAGGCGCGAAAACCGCGCCGTTTGTAATGGTTTTTTCACTTATTTCTCCACACTCTTTTCACGAAATTTGAATATCAGCGTAAAGTTGAATAATGAAACTATATTATTATCGTTTAACCCATTAGAATAACACACGAAAACATTTAAAAATTTCACTTTGAAAACCGGCTAATTTGGCAAAACCTCTCACATTTTTTTTTTTGTCTTAAAAACTACCGGTTCCTAAAGTTCAAATTATCTTTTTCAGCACCGTAACACCGCCCTATTTTGCTAAAAGAATTCCAATTTTTGAGGTCGACCTGGAAGAAGGAAAATCTTTACTGTCTTGTGCGTTATACCATAAGGTCTTCCCTCTTGCATAATGAGTTTTGGGACCGCATATCTAACATTTCTAAGTAATTAAGACATTTTTCGTTGTTTTACAATGTTTAAGAGCTCTCTTTCTCGCTTATTTCGCGCATTTACCGTTGTTTTTCTTAACATTTTGAAAATTTAAAAAACTTTGCTGCTACCTTCGAAATCTACTCGAAATTCATTTTCAACAGTCTCTCTATAGTGTAAATATTAGATTCAATAATTTCTGAGGTACCAGGAGTGAAAACATACGATTTTTTGAAATTTAATTTTTCTGTACTAAAATGAAAATATATTGTAACAGGCAGCACCTTCGGCTGAGAGCACACCCTCCCCCGGTTTGTTACCGTATTTATTTTGGCAGCGTTCGTTCGAAATCCGTCACCAAATAAATGACTGTGAGAAGCGTCACCTCATTTCCTACGTTCCCAATTTTTTTGCCACTGAAACACCCCACCGGAATTCGACTAAATCCCTTCTCCCGATCTGGCGGCGCATCCCATCAGAGATTTTCCCAGACATCCCAGAAATTGGAATGTAAAATGTTGTTCCGAAAGTAAACCTATTCCCCCTCACATCCGTCTTCTATAGTCTGTTTGGCGAAACAATTGGGACGGGGATGGGGGGAATGTCGATGGTGCATCGAGAATCCTCCTTCAGGAGCAACATTGTTTTCCGGATAGTTAGCGAACTCGAAGGTTGCAGTCTCGCCATATTGTTAATTATTGTACTACAGGTCATTATGCTAACGCGCGTGGTTTGTTATGAAGCGCAGGCCTAACATCGAAGTAAAATGTTAAAGTCAAATATTTTCGAAGAAAGGAAGAAGTTATGGCGAGGTCCAGAAATGTCCAAATTTAATTCGAATTCAGAGAGATTCCTGTGTACTGAATTTTTAAAACGCGACTCTCTCAATTCAAGATGTCCGTGAAACTTTCTAATTAATCTCAAGACAACCTGGACTCGTTTTATCAGTTTCGATAATGAAAGCAGCTCAAGATTAATAATTAATAACCGTGACGTTTGAAACCTTAGAGCACCTCGCGACTCCCCTCGACTCCCCTTTTAATTTGTACTTATTTATTATTCATCTCTCCCACAATCGTTCCTTTTTAAATTAATCATTTTAGAACAACAAGAAACTTTCGCCGGGACCTCCGTTCGCCAAGAGGGCCTGGAATTAATAACCTAATTAAACTTTATCTGGTCTGCTGAATAATCACCAGGGTGCTTATAAATTGCAACGTCTAATTTTCTGTTTACGATCGGCTTCGGGTGTTTGATTCGTTCCGGCATCGTGGCGGTGATTTACTCAAGTAAATCATTAGACGTTTGATCTGGATTTATAGCCGCAATCAAGTGAGCGGCCGTAAGATTAGAGAAATAATCAACCAAAAGTATCAGGCAGTATCAGTATCAGGCAAGTAACCAAAAGCGATGAGGCTTAAGATGTATGATTAAACATTGTTTGTTATTGCATACTATGTGATTAAAAGTTTGAGTGTGATTGGAATTATTAAAATGAAATGATTTACGATTTTTGATCGTGTGGTTTCGTGATGAGAAATTCCAAAAAAATTCTTCTTTCAAGTGAATCACATTTTATAAGCCCTTTTTCGATTGAGGGCTTTGGTACCAAATTTCACCACCTACAAAGATTATATACAAGTGAAGAGTCGACATTTTTAGCTGGGTAAGAATAGTCGACAACACCAGGATTTTTTCGAAATTTTCAGGAAACACTGTATAAGAGGTCTTGATACCGCTGGTGGTCATTCCACTGGAAGACCAGTATTTTTTTAAAAATTACAATTTCAATTTCTGCTTCTCGAATGTTTACAAATCAGCCATTGTTCACATCAAAGAGGGATGGAGGGAATATGACAGTTACGAGCATGGAACGTTGTTATTCCCAGTATTTTTTCTGTCCCATTGGGATACTTCCTGTGAGCTGTCAAAATTGTCATAACTTTATTGAAAAATGGCGAGCGCGCTTAGCGTCCATAAACGGCCCTATTCACGCCACAGAATTAACAGATATTTTGACAAATACACTCGATGTTTTACCAACATGAAGAATTATTAGAAATTGTGAAATTTTTTACTAGATTCGTCATTTAACCTTCTAATGTTATCATTATGTAATTATATCGGAATATAAATCGTTGGTAATGGTAGGTGTTACAGAGTACGGCGTTTGGGTTAAGAGTGCAGAGGGCTGAGGAGCGGAGCCGACAGGCGAAGCGACAGAGAATGAATTGGTCAGACTGCATAGGGTCAAGGTTAGTGTGATGGGCTCTATTTATGTTATATGAAAACATTTGAAGAATGAAAATCATAGAAAATAGTAGGTGTTGCAGAATACGGCGTTCAAGTAAACGAAGGCTGAGTGTATGGGACTTAGCTTACTTTTTGTACTATCTGTTTTACCCGTTTTTTAAGTGAACCACTCATTTGAAAAAAATATTTTAATATTTATTACATTATTTTGTTGGTGTCGCTATTTATCTCTTTCCTGTCGTGAAAATGGAATGGCGAATTCACCATAAATTGGAATTGTTTCAAGGGGCGCGAATTCGCCAATATTAGAACTGTTAAAACATTAATATTTCTTTAATTATACATTTTACTTACCTAGCACGCCCAAAATCGATATCTACGACCTCTGTACACTGTTTCCTGAAAAATTCCCGAAAATTCGAGTGTTGTCGACTATCCCTAAGGGCGGCCGGGTAATGAGAACCCGTCGAACATTTTACATGGCAATTTTCTTTCTGGTGTGCCAAATCCCCTTTCGAATTATTTTTCTCCCGTCGCTTCGGACTCTTCCTCGAACACCCTGCGATATTAGCTTTGTAATATCACGCCACATCCGCTCCGTATTACATCGAAAGAATCCGAATCCGAATCCGCATCCGAGGAGATGCAATGCATGAATTCTTTGAAGCTCGAGATTATTGAATCCTTGTTTTGCCCCGGGTCGGATCGCAATCAGCCGCAGGACTGGATGAAGCGCCGATCCTCGTTCGTCGTACTCCGACGGAATACCAAAGGAGCCCTCTGCTCCTTATCGAAACTTTAAAATTATAGAGGGGGCGGCGGCTCTACTTCGCCCCTTATTAAGGGGCGAATAACGACCTAATTCCTAAGGTATTAAATCAGTTAGGTGGGGTTTAAATCCCACACTCACATCGTCCAATTTGAGGTTGAATCATTCGTAATGCTCGGTAGCAATTTAATGCTTGGTGTTTATTCTCTAACCGTGAGTAACGGTTACAAACTATTTTTAAAGTGTATTATTCACTTTGTTGTTATACAACACTTTCCACTAAATACAAGTTATTAGTGATATTAAAAATGACTCACATTATGCGCTTATCGACTAATAATGTACTGATTGCGTAGTCCCGAATATCCACTTTCATAATAATGCCAGAAGGTTGTAGTGGATGAGTACAAGGATGTGTATAGGTCCTTCTTTGCTCCCCGATATAAAACACGTACTTACCAGGATGTATGCCTATTTCTCACCTTTTCGTCCCTCTACAAAGATCCATTTTACTATTACTACAAAGATTATTTAGTTGTTTTTTTAAACAAATTTTTCTACATACATTCATACTTACTTTTAGAAGACGAAACATACATGAAAACAAAACAAACATTCTTAGTAATGAATAATCCTTTTATAGAACACTAGCAGGTCTACCATGTTTTGCTTTAAGGTCGACCTAAATATACTAAAATTTTTCACCCCCTCAGGAAGTAAAATTAGCGATTATCGGTCTTTTCTGGCACTCCAATCTTTATCCTTAACAAATTTTCAGTTTCTAGCCCTTTAGTATCAGTTGGGTAAATTTCATCCCCTTGTCATGAATGCATTAAGTGGAATTCTGAGTTTATTGCGCAATTCAAGAGCCTAAGCTATAGCCGTAGGCTGAACTTAGTGTTCGGCGAATACCTGGGAATAATAAAAATAAAATTTTACAAAAATAACTCCCACTATTTTCACCCCTAAGAAATTCGTGGTTTTCTGACCTGAATTCAGAACTGAAACTGTAAACCAACAAAGTTTCAAATTTTCCTGTAGAGTTCTGCTTTATTTCTTATAACGTATATTGTCATTTCTCCAAAATAAAAATATTTTACTACCAGATTTGTCCACACTTTACGGTTCTTTATTATATCAGTTATTTAATTGCGGCTGTAGGTCACAGGGTACACAAATTTTTTAAGAGAAAATTTTTGGGGATTTTTCAATTGAAATGTTCCACGTGGTGCACATTTTTAGAATAAAATGTTTCATTTGAATCGGCTTAGTTAACTGGAATAATTTAAAAGTTCGTTAAATAAATGACGAAGAGGCAGGTATTATTTATTCACAACGGGCTCGTTAGTGTAATTATTTACGGAACTTTCATGGGGAAAAAATGTGAAACGAGGTTGAAAATGTTCATTTAATATCCATTTTATATTTTTGTGAACTGCTATTTATTTCTGCAAATAATGAGCATATGGGCGTAGGAAGCAGTTATTTTTGAAATTTCCCATTCCAGTCGATTCGTAAAATTCAAAGTCTAATAACATTTTCTAGGTTTACCTTAGTAGAAATAGAGAACAAGCATGGTAGGCAACATGTTTAAAAAAGCTTGCACGTGCATGGACTATGAGATAATCATTTAACGGAAATTCGGACAACTTATGATGGAGCAAACTAAAATTAAAGTTTTCTAAATTTATCAAAACAGCTTCACATGAACGATAAATATTATTAACTTAAATTGCTGTTGTAATAGTTGTCCCAAATTTTTGACCCCTATTTATTGTTTGCTATGTAATTATAATCCTGATGCTGCCTAACATATATCTAAATGAATGACACTACTGTTTAATATGGGCACATTTGCATTTGACGCTAAAATCATGAAACTAATTTTTGGAGTTATTCCAATGCTACCCTAAATCTTTTGCGGTTTGGTGAGCGCAGCATTAAATCCGCCGACGTTAATAATTCCGCGTTATCTCCACCTTTACTCACCCTTCGTTCCCAGAAAAATAAAAAAAGTAAAATTCCTTTGGTGCGTACGTGTGCATGGGTCAATTTTCCTCCCTTCCTCTCTGAGGCGCCTTAAAGAAAAGGGTTTTCCACCGGGAAATATTACGCAAAGGTGAAATTCGTATCTTAATGCTCCCCGTTTTTTTCGTCGGGAGAAAATCGCATTTCATCCAATAGGGTTCGGCTGGAAGCCGCCGGATCCGAGCTTATCTCAAGCCCTCGAGTATACACACCCCAGGAAGAGAATTATTCCCATTTAAATCGAGGATTCCTTTTATTCCCGTTATTTACTGTTTGCTTGGTAGAAGTTTATTCGCCGCTATCGGCAGAACATCAATCTAATTTTCTTATCGACTTTTAGAGAAAGGGAGAGGAAGGAGCCGGTCTTGTTCGTACAGGCCGTTTTCATTCCGACGCGATCTGGAGGATATCGGTTAAAAATTTTACAACTACGGCTTTTCTCCTGATTAAAGTGTTGCGGAACAAACAAAGGACGTTTCACGCGTGCGTCCGTTGGTTTCTATAAAATCGGCCTCGATATCATGTATCGTAAAGGAAGATTTCGGTCGTGAAGAATACGAGATGGGAGGTCGAATATTCGATGGTAAATCTGATGGTATCCTTCTGGGCGAAATTTGGATAATACGCGGATTTATTGAAACATCCGGGAAACTTTTATGAGTACGCATATCGTATCTACAGATGTAACATGTCCAATTCGAGATTCCGAATGAGGAAGTACGTTTGGATGTATAGTAAGCGTTAAAAAAGGGCAAATATGCACATAAAACTACAAGAAATGTCCACATAAGTATGTACTTTTTTCGCTACATATATACAATAAGCTAACAACTATGCAAGGGATAAAAGAAGCTACTATGAAATGTTAAAACAATTTATTATAGAAGCAATAGACTTGCCTAGAACTGTTGTTCCAAATTTTCGAAAAAACTAGTAAATATGAAAGAAATAAAATGTGTTTTTATGAAATTTACTAAAATACAAGACCGTTATTTATAAAAACAATTAACAACCACATGTTGCTGGATGTTTCCCAAAAACCTAAAAATATACAGGAAATGAAAGAAGGTGTTTACACGATGTTTATTAAAATATGGAATAATTAATTATAACGTTAAATATGACGCTCAAAATTTTCAAAAAGGACTAACAAATTTGCAAAAAATTGTAGATGATACTTTTATAAAATTTATTAAAATATAAATTAATTAATTATGAAAACAATAAACAACCATATGTTCCTAAAAATTCTTGCCTGCTATCTATATACATAGGTTCATAAACAGAACTCCTTTCCAGGTTGTCTTAAGGAAGTTGCTGAATTGCAGACTATTGTTATTCATTCCGTTATTTCTCGTGATGCAAATATCTAAAAATAATTTTTATTAAATGCATCGAAAAGGGAAACACTTTATTTCTATTGTACCAATTTTCACTTAATTCTTAGTATTAAGAGTAAAGATATAATGTTTTGAAGTGTTGACTCCCATAAGGAACCACGTTAATTTCGAAAAAAGTATAAATTTCGTTTTTCTTACATATCGAGTTTCTGAATTGACTCGAAAATTCTTAACACCTCTTAGTTAAGCAGTCTTCGCACTTTGAAGCCATTCTCAGCATTAAGTCGTGTTAAACTCAAACATCCTTAAGTAATGGGTAGTAAACTTTTGAAAAATTTCTTTTCTAATTTTACTTTTGATCTTTTCAATTCTAAATCAGAATGCATTCTACAAGTGATAAAGTAATACCATCCAAATGAGTTAGAATTAGAGAAATAAAACTGTAACAATAGTAATAAAGAAGAGGAACGTCAAATGAAAACTACTTATCGTTAATATTAATCCTAATCACTCCAATCTTCAACATTGCCTAGGCAATTACTAGGGTACTTAAGGGATATCAGGGTAGTTCTCTCAATAATTTTTGAAGTAAAATATAATTGATTATTTAAGTAACATTAATAGTGATATTTTATGCAGGTTTGTAAAGAAATATGTAAATAATTTAAATAGGCAGAATATGCATTTCATATAAATGCCCTTCTCTATGGGGCAAAATGATTTTTAAGCTGGTACTTTTACAGTACTTGCTGGTACCATATCAAAAAATTCTCATTAAGAGATCCTATACATTTTTCTTGTTCATAAAGATTGTTATATTTTGGTACCATTCTTCATACTACTTGTAAGCCGCTTGATTTCTAACAACAGAAGCTTTTTAGGGGTGTATGTGTACGTTGGATGGATAATGAGGATATTTTATAAATTTAAATGAATGGTTTTTTATTATTTTCACTGGGAAGGGGCGCGCATTGTGCCACGATGGGGGGGTGTTTCCTTTCGCGACACCTCGAATCCGGTGAAAGAAAGAAGTAAGACGTCGGAAATTTAATAAAGGGGGACTGAGGGTGGTCGAAGTGGGCCGAGGCGACTCGTTTATAAAATGAAGTGCCGGCCGTAGCTAATAATTTACAATATGACAACCACAATTACTCCCAAACGAGTTGCGGCGCAACACTCCAGACGGCGATAATCTCCCTGACGGGATAAGCAGGATCTCCCACGTCGACAACTCTATTAAACATCTCCCGGTTAAGGGCTCAAGAACTGAAAACGCCCCAGATGCTGTTTCGCTTGTCGTAATGACCGAGCGACGTAAACTTTGAATTCGTTTCTGGTCCGAAATTGTTTTATCTCGTCGCCGAAAGCGGAATTACCACTATTTTCCTTGTGGTGCCTTTGTTTAACTTCGAACCGATGCCGTCTCCGTGGCTGGTTTTTTCTTTAAGGGATCCGTAATCCCCCTGCTAAGCTTCGTGAGCCACCGCGAGTTTATTTTAGAAATTAGTTTTTATCCGAGGAGTGGAAACGATAAAAGCGGGTCGCGGTCGAGGAATTTGAAATTGAAATTAAGCGAAATAACTTGAAAACGTATATCATATACGAATCAAGAGTAAGGGCTTTCGTGGTTCCTGGAAAAGAATCTGTTAAAAATTATGTGTTGTTACAGATAAAAAATTAGGTGACAACGACTATGCATGTAAGAGATATCTGCTAACACCAGTTGTTCATCCTAATACACATACAGAAAGAAATTATAACAGGGTTCATAGAAGCACCAGAAATACCTTCGAAGGATGTTTGAGAATCTGGAGAGAACGATTTAGACGCTTAAAAAAGAGGGTTGAGGGTTTAAATTTACTTTTTCTTAGTTGAATTACAAGTTTTATCACCTCACTTTTTCACGATCATAGAACCATAGAAATGGAAATAATACTCCATAGAGCGGTTCCTTATTCACGATTTGCGCTGTTGACAGAACATTTACCTTCTTTAGTGCTCCTTGGCGGAGGTAAGGCGATTTTGTAACTATCGAACATCTTATCTGAGGTTCCACCAAGGTTTCCTCCACCAAGGCCTCCTTGAGTCTTCCTTAAGTGATGGTCACTGGTGTAGATATATTCCTTCTTCAGTAGACTTTAATAACATTGCCTCTTTTATAGGAACGGAACCTTTGCGAGTTCCCCATCGAGCCTAAGGACATGTGCAAGGTCTCCTCCTCCTCCTCCACCGCATCGGCCTGAGAACCATGCAAAGGCCACTGCCGAGGGACGCAGAACCGCCCCAACCCAGCGACGACTCGAACCCCTTAAGCGCCCTAGAGACGACCCTCTCGTGCCTTTGGGTACTCACCCCGCTCTCGGCGACGGTCTCCTTGGGCCTCGTCACCACGGCGATGGCGACGAACCAGTGGCTCCACACGACGGAGAAAATGCCGAACCCGCAGTACAACGGCACCGGCGAGAAGGATTTCCTGTCGAAGCTGACCGTCTCCGGGTTGTGGATGTTCTGCTGCACGAATCGTGAGTAGGAAATGCATGTTTTTCTCCTTTCAAAAATCGTAATCGATAAGGGATTCAAGAGGGGATTTTTGTGGCTCGGTTAGCTTCAGCTGCGAAAGCCTTTTATCCCGAAATAAATAGAGGGTAGTGGTTATTTCGTAGTAGAAGTAGTGGTATTAAATCCAGTCTTTGTGATTAAATATTTTAATTTCAACGGAGTTCTACTCTCATATGCGGTCTACCATTAAAATATTTGCTCTACATACCCTGCGATTACGGATATAGTGTCAAAATTATGAGAAGGCCCTTGGTCTTTTCATATACTTAAAATGTCTTACCCATAAAATGGCCCATTACCCAGTTGCCCATAAAATTGAATAACGCATACAATTTTGTTACGATTGGTTGATTGTGAGCAACTCAGCTTACCCATCAATAGAGAAGGGCCAATATGAATATGAAACCAAGGAAATTGGCGCATTGATACACTTTTTCCTGTATATATGCAAGAATGTGGACAAATATGCAAGAACTAACACATAGTGTTCTTTTAAAATTTACTAAAACATTAAGTAAATTCTGTTGTTCAGAATTTTTATAAAACTAAGATATGCAAAAGCTAAAATATGACGTTATTATGAAAGTTATTAACATGCAAAATAATTAATTATGAAAGCAATTAAGATACACATGTTGCTCATTATTCGCAGTTAACAACTTCTGCCTTCTATCTCTGAACATACGTTTATAAACATACAAACTCTTTTCCACGTTAATTGGCGTAATAAGGGCGTCTTTAAAACTCACTTATGCCTTCAAACTTAGACTCCTTCAAAAATTAATTAAAACCCATCATTTTACCATTCCTTTAAACTTCTATCACAGTTTTCCCAAAGGGACGTTACATAAAAGGTCCTGCAATTTTATTCATTTAATCCTGAGTGTTTTGATTCGTTAAGCACCTATCGATAACCAATCTCGATTCCACTCTTCAGTTATTTTTTTAAAACTCTCTTAGCCCTCCCAATTACACGATCGCATTTCCCACTACGAGCTTAAGTCAATATGGTTTCCGGGCTGTAGGTTAAAACGTCCTGTCGGGCGAATGCAAGTAAAGGACTCCCAAAATAAGACTAATGTGCATTTATGGGAGAGTCTAGTGCTTTAATTGGAATACTGAAAACCTGGCAATAAGCCCACTGTGGTCCAAGTCGAGAGAAGTTAGA
This sequence comes from Cryptocephalus primarius, assembly GCA_963576515.1. Lineage (NCBI taxonomy): Eukaryota > Metazoa > Arthropoda > Insecta > Coleoptera > Chrysomelidae > Cryptocephalus > Cryptocephalus primarius. Next base: position 10,550,864 of record OY754943.1, on the reverse strand, counting down.
CTAATTAATTCACTACGTACAATACCAAATTGTATGTGCGATTTAAACGTTGTGCAATTAATTTGGGATTTAAATAAAAATAATTTAATTGGCAATTGTTATTGTTAATTTTTCGTAAGGGGGATTTACGAGTATTTACGTTGTAGTAATTGGGGAAAAACTTTTTTCATCTGCGGTAAACATGGAAATAACGAAAGTCGGGTTGTGGGGAATTCCACTGGTTCTTATTTCGAGTGGGGAAAAATTACACGTAACGCAATTAGAGTGACGGAAACGATTTTTGTAAAATTTTGATCCCAGGAAATATTCCAGTAATAGAATTTCAAGCCACTGTATAATAACGAGGTCTTCTGTGCACGAAGACAAATAACAACAGCGAGTCCCGAAAAAGGTGCACATACAATTTGACTTCAGTTTTATAAGTTGTTTCCAAACGTAAATCGCTGTGAAAAGCTTTAAGGCTCTACCTCGTGAAGTAATACGTTTGTAGTTGATTTAAACTTCCCAAAACTTTACTGCAGCAATCAGACAAACTCCCTTTTGGACAGGCGTCTTCAATAAACTTCGTTTATGAAAATTACAACCGTGCAGTAATCCTGACCATGAGTATATAAACATCAATTAACGAAAGGGTGAAGGTATGTGGGGGGCGGAACGTCAGGTAGAGGTAGGTTTAATCAAAGATAAGTCCCGAAGTTCGCAGCAAACTTAGTTAGCGCCTCTCTTATTCAAATTTCTCGTTCTCTCTCCCTTTATCTGGTCTCGGTTCTTTCCTGCGAGGGTGAATTTTTCGGGGGTCGGGGGGAGGCCGCGGCGGACCGAGCTCGCCCTCCGCAGTAGTATTTTAAGGGTGATTTAAGAGGCAACGTAGCTTAACGTCTCACAATACACTCACTTATACTCGTCGTTTCGGGCCACTAATGAGAATTTATATCGTCATAGTTGGGAAGTTGTGATTAAATTTAAACACACATTACAGGTTCCTCTCCCGGGCGACGAACGGATTTATTCGGGGGAGGGAAAGCGGAAAATATAATTTCGCGGCCCTAACGATGATTTAGTCGCTCTAGTCGGTAAGAACTCAATTCGCACCTGATGAGGATGTGAGGCGATGTAATAGAACGAATAGAGTTTTAATTGCTTTTAAAGTCGAGGTGCCAAGCAGCAGGTAGGGATTTCAATACTGATGTTGCATTCCCGGCACAACGAAATTGCATTCGTACGGTAAAGTTCAATTAGTAGCGACAGAACTTTACTATAAAATAAGTGTTGAATTGCTAAAAGGTTCAATATTAATCGAAAATGTAGGAGCGGTTTATTGAAATGAAGTGGCTGGAAAAGGGGGAGGCGGCGATTGTTTAATCTGTTATTATTTTCTTTACACTGTTAAAATAATAATTATAATCGCCTTTGAGTAATGTTCGATATGATAATGTCACGACCACGAGATTTCCACAACTATCAACAAAAACAATAAATTGGATCACGGCTCAGGCCGAGGTGAAGCGATATAAACTTTTATAAACGCGCCGACAATCAAGGTGAGAAATGTTTACATAGAAGACATGCCTTAGATCAACAATCGCGAAGAACACAGAACAAAACACGAATATAAATAGAAAGAGGAAAGGCGAGAAGAGGACGAGGTCGTCCAAATGGCGGATTGGGGAACAGGAGAGACCGGCCGGCCCGAGAAGTTACTCGTAGAGACCGAAGGGAACCTACCGCCCCGAAGATGCTCTCCGACCCGGGGGAACTGTGGAAATCTGAAGGTCCGGACAAAAGCAGTCTTATGTAAGTCACTCTCTCACGCTCCAGTCCTTAGGTTTTGCTGTGCCCGAAAATCTCCTTTTCTTTTTTTGTCTTATGTTTAGTACTCCCCCGAGAAATGAAGCCTTTTCTTCTTTTTTGTTTTCGATATGTTGTTTTATTCACAGCAAGCTCTTCCCCCTGCGGCTACCAACCCCCTCTCGTTGACAATATTTGCCTCTTACAATCCATAATATGACTGGACCACCAACAACGTAAGATACGATATTGTTAGACGTCTTCCATTATATGCCACGTTTTACTAAAGTCTACATTTGGCTTGTTGCGAGGTGCAATTCCAAATTACTGGCTGTGTTAAGTTAAGTATCGAATATGGGAGGGGTAGTGAGTGAGTGGTACAGAGGTGTAATACTTTCTGCGGTGTTAATACGATTTTATTAAAAAAGTTCGTGATAGCTACAATTCCTCGGAACTTTTTCCTAAGTCGTCCTCCTCCTCCTCCTACGTGCAATTTAAACTTTCAGAACTCCGCTTTACGGAGTCGACGTTACACTTCCTCGGCGTTTTTCGCGGAACTTTCAATATTCCCGCTAAAACCGGCGGCACTTCGAAACATTAGCTAACGACGTTATATATCACGCCGCGGATTCCTACAACTGTCCCGGAATTATAATAATATGGGCAATCTCCCGAAAATTCCCTGTGCAAGGCCCCCCCGGCAAAATATTGTGATTGAAGTTGAAGTTGGAGCTGTTAAACCCTTGTTAAACGGAAGCGCCTCCAAGAGAGACACTTCACCGTCTCCATTTCGCATCAAGTTTCATTTTCCCGGTCTACTTTCGTGTCAATTTAATCCCGAAAAAGATATTACTGGTAATGGTTCGAAGTGTGATATTCCCTCTTCCGAGATTTTTGGGCGGGAGTGAGCAGATTTTTATACAACACCAGATTATCCGGCTATATTGGACGAGGCGCTTACGCTAAAAGAAAATTGAATGGGCCAATCTGAGAAATAACTAGATCGTTTTGATATATATACAATACCGAAAATGGGGCTATGAGGGATTGAAAATGAGTACGTGTAACGCTACAACTTCACCACATCGAATATTGATGAAACTTCAACTTGTCTCCGATAATTCTAGTCGTCTCTTATGGAAAACACAAAAAAACCCTAAAAATGATATTCATTAGGAATAAAAAATATGCAAGCAATATACATAGATGAAAATCCAACATAAGCTATGCATTTATTAGATATGACGAAATGGAGTTCTGCAAATTAGAAATATAAATATGAACCAACCCTATGCAACAAGCACGTGAAGGTGTTGAAGGTAATTAAGTATTTTTCCACCATTTTGATTTATTTTTACGTCCCTTTCTCTAGTAATCTCTTGAGAATAAACTACCCATAGCTTTAACGGTGTAAACCCTGTAAAATCTGGCCTCTCAGCATTCTTATATCTAATACATTTTCCGAGAGTTCCGGTTTAGAATCGGTATCGTAGTCGTAAACACCTTTTCCTCAATTTTCATTTTTTTTTGTTTTTAAATAAGTGAGCTTTCCATATACATCCTGATCCTAGTTATACGCATGTGCTTTTGTGGTTTTCCTGCACGAGAAAATTTAATATCATCCAGCTGCTATTGTTATCATTATTTGTTTTCCCCGTAAAATGAACACCACAAAATCCAATTCAATTTCATTTATTGCCTTGTCTCATCCGTTCAGATAATCAGATTTGTGATCCATTTAAATAATTTCGATAAATACTAAAAGCTCTTACTGTATATCAAAAGTCGGGCTGCTGGGGTGATTTTTTTACTGGTATTTTTTAACAAAGAGATTATGAAACATTCGGGCTTTTGTTTCCTGGTGAACAATGGAATTAATTTGAACATTTTAATAAACATTTTTTTGGCGATCGTTGCTATATAAGCGTAATCCCAATAACGATTTCACATCAATTAAATACGCAATGTTATACAGAGTTATTAGGTTTAATATGGTTAATAAAAAAAATTAATTACTCTTGTCAAGAGATGTCACATTCACCTGATAATTTAATTTATAATATAATAAAATATACAACTAATAACCTGATAACTGTAGGAATTCCTTTGTTATCAGTTGTAATATTACAAACTTCATTACTGTACAAAACGTGCTGTGTACTTTACAAGAAACAAATGCGCTTTAGAGTTTCGATTAAATTTCAGCAATTTGAAACATACCCTAAACTTTTTTAATATGCCTCGTCCTTCGTCCCGTACACGGCGACGTGTGATTTAGTCCCTTTCGTTTAAAAATTAATGTACCGGCAAAACCCTATTCAAGCATTGTTCCATTTAACTTCGCATCAGACTTTCCCTCAGAAATCCCAAAGAACCATTCACGTAATGATGCATTTCCACTAGTCTCCATGTGGGGAATTCCTGAAGTAATTTCAGCCAGCGGGACGGCTAGTTGGCACATCGCGTAATTACTTTGACAATTTGATAGCCACTAATTAGAGAGCTCCACTTTGTTCGTGGATTTCGCCACTAGACGAAGGTCCATTGTGTTTAATCCGGTTTTCGCATTCGTAGGGGGTGACACTTTTTACTCTTCGCTCGGACAATCGAGAGGTGCCTTTGTAGTCCCCAAATTATTTACGAGGGCCTCGGCTTCGACTCCAAAATGTTTTTTCCGATCCGAGGGGATCGAACTTAAGCAGCGTATCATAACTCAATTCTGGGCGGTCTATACGACATACATGAGCGGAGGTAAATTAAATGGCATAACATTTTGCGAGTTTTAGCGGAGATGTAATTTTCAAATGTCATGTGAGCTCGTACTTGAGCAGAGGATCGAGAGGCTGAAAATATTTCGCCATGTTTTATTAACAAGAGGGTTACTGGCCATACAGACTGTAAGAAAAGTCCTCATGCAGATGAGCACGTGAAATTGCTGAACTTATATACAGCAGTATTAAATTAAATAAACATGAAGAGCTGAAAGGAAAATTATCCATAGAATATTATTTTAGGTTAATCCCAGGTTTAATTATATTTAATTATTCAAGTTTTGTACTGTAAGTTTTGTTTTTGTTTTCAGTTTTGTATTTGTGGGTTCATTTAAGTACCTTACGAATATCACAATTATATTGTAACTGAATTTTGCTCTGCCTTGGTAACAGTTTTCATATTTATTAATACAGTTCCAATGTTGGCGAATTTTTACTATCCTCCACCATTATTTTAATTCACATTTGCACTATTACTACCCAACTAACGATTTTTATTTTATATATGTCTCAAAAATGTTTACAGAACTCATTCCCTAAAACAGAAATCTCGCAAATAACGCTTTAATAACATTTATTAAATGCTTTTAAAACCAGTAAAGGCGCACGCTTGTAAAACAATTTAGTTCTTTAACTTGATACAGGATGCCATCCACAACTTCTATAGGACAGTTGCACTAACGTTTACAAAGTATTAATAACTCTTATATACACTTATTAAATCCCTCCAATGAGAACAGATGAAATTAAAATGATTTTCCAATATAGGATGTCTATTGAATCGTAATGAAACAATTTTTCCAAAGTTGTCGTATTGTTTACATTTTTCAAGAGTTATTTATTGTTTTCATTGCATTTATATTACACCTAACAGCATAAAATTACATATTTTGTAGTTTAATTGCTTTAATTAGAGTAATTCTTTTAATGCCTAAAGGGAAAGTTGCATTCTAGTGTCAACTAAAATATCTGTGAAACTACAGTAGTCCCATAACTGTCTTAAGGTTGATATAGTACAGCAAAAGAAAATTTTTGCGTTGCAAAGTTGACTGCAATTGTTGAATTTTAAGAAAAAATGTCTAAAATACCCATTGTCGTTTGCCTTTTTAACTCTATTTATTGAAACCACTGATTTACCCATACTAAATGCCTTAATCATTATCTTGACTGATTTTTCTTTAAGGGCCCTTTGCTCTGTGAATTTTCAGACGTTCTCAATATTCTTGGTGATATTTTTATCAGTGTTTCATCTGAACTTTTATTTATTTAACTTTTGTTTCAAAAATTTTTCTTTAAACGCGCCCTAAAGGGCATTTATCTCTTGAGTGTTTTCAGTTTTTCTTAATAACTGCCTCAGGAATTTATTGTAGATTTCATAGTAGGACATCCGTTTAATGTCTATGAGTATTGTTTGATTGAAATGAAACAATTTATTCTTAAACTGCCACTTACCCTTGAGAATTTTTCTAAATTTTCCCTTAAACTGTTTTAGCTATTTATTTTCCTAACTAAATTTACGTATTTAATTCCTATAACTTTTCTTTAACATATTTTTTCCAAAACCTATATAAAGGGCAATTCACTCTTGAGATTTTTTCTTAATTTTCTCCTAAGACGCTTTAGTGACTTATTTCGACTTTCGAAACTGCAGTTACCTATTCAACGCCTATAATTTTTATTTGAGTTATTTTTTTAAAATTTACTCTAAAGGACACTTTACTCTTGAAAATTTCCTAAGAGCTTGTAGACGTACATACAGCATGTGTCTCATATAAGAAAGTTTTACAATGGAAATATCACCAATATTTTAAATGAAAAGCTGCTTCATAGATATTCAGATATTTTTTGGCCTGTTACATCTTCAGACTTTACCCCACTCGACTATTTCTTATTTTTCTTTTCTATTTCTTTACTTGATACAAAAATTTTTCAGAAACAGAGTACCATTTCAGAAGCACGCCAAGAAATTACTGCAAATCTGATATGGACTGTATTACAAAATTGTTGCAATAACTCTAACACATTTTTAATTTTTATTTAAACAAAAAAGGCACTTTACTCTTAAAAAAAATTTAAAAAAAAAATTTAATATCAGTTGGTTAAATCGGAGGTTTTAGACCATGAAAAGCTTTTGCGTTTATCTATTTTCAGGCATGAAAAGCTTTTTCATGAAAAGCATTTCAGCATGAAATGCTTAACAGATTCCTATCCAGCGAGAAATTCCTGTCATTTCTGTTAATAATTAACTTGGGTTTAGGGCGTATGTATAACAAAAAATGTATTGCAAAAAATTCGAATAGAAACATTTGATGATGTCTTCATATAAAGATCCGCGACTCGTGCTTATGTGTAAACCGTTCCTGTGCATTAAATATTTTAAATATATATTAGATAATATAAATACATTACGTTGTGATGTTAAAAGGAATTGCCTTTTAACAAATATGCAGTGATGTCCCCTCATTATATATTCCATAGCTTCGTGAATTTTAGTACAGCCATGTCTCAGTTATCTCTCAAAAGTATTAAATGTAGGAATTGTAAATCGAGTACTTAGATGGCTTAATACTTAATAGCATCTAAACAAAAGCATCTAAGCACTTAATAAGTGCTTAGATGGTTGTATAGTATACCATTTAGATTAGTCACATTGCCTCCATCGGATGTTCCATAAGGTGACCACTTTTATTTCACAAAATGTCCAACATTTATTTCTCCTCCTACAGCTTCAATGTATGTTTATCAAAAGTATGTGAAACAGTTTTACTTAAACACAATCGTTGAAATGTTGACTTGAGTTCCCTTCCTCCTATCCCATATTCTGGTTAAGTTTCTCTCAGGATTGGGAATCTTTTTAGGCATTTTAGCTTATTTATTCCCAATGCATTTAATATCAGTAAGTTAGTTAGCATTGAGAATAACTCCGGGGGCGAATCGGAATTGCAACGAACTTGTGGCGGTGCAGTTTTGACGCTCACCCTGTAGGAGACGGAGTCGTCGCCAGTACTCCTGACAAATTACCCACTTTAAACAAAAACCGTCCTCGAGGGTGCCATTACGTAAAACCAACTGCGCCAGCGGCAGGGGTCGAAGTATTGTGTTTAGGACGAAACGTCCTTTCGGACTTAATTAGGGTTTTTATGACGGCGATCGTCATGATGGGGGTACGCGACGTCACCTTTTAATATAACGAGTCATCTTAAACTCCCGTCTCGTTTTTATTTTTATTAGGGCGAATGCGAGAGTCCGGCCGCACGCTTAATTATTTTTTTCGCTCTAGCTAACGAGTTCCGGCGGAAATTCGAGTTCCGCCCGTCGGCCCAATCCATCACCTCGCGCCTGAGCTTTCCCTTTTATCAATCAATAAAATAATTTTATCGTTCTCCCCCGTCCTCGTAAAATATTTCGATGAGTCTGATTTAATATTTCCGACGAGGGAGTTCACATTTACTTTATGAGATGAGTTCTCATTTCGCCTGATTAATGATCCCGAAATCCGACAATGTTTGTCAACCTAAATTAAACTTCAGATGTTCAAACATTCAAATCGAATGATTAATTGCGTCCCGCGACGGGAGATGTATGAATCGAATGAAGTAAGGGGGTGAAGAGTTAACTTTTTCTTTTTTCCGTGAACGATCGGCGCATTCAATGGGCCAACATGAAAAATTACATCGAGGTTCGTTAGGGACCTGCGAGATGGGGGAGGAGGCGGAATCGTCCCGTTTGACTAATACGTTTAACACGTGGAGGTGAGATTGATGGGGGCGGTTCGGTGGAAATTTTGATGGCTCAGCTCGGGTCGCAGGGAAATCTCGCGTGTTTGTAAACATTTACCTTTTCACTAACTCTACTTCGTTTAAAGTTTTCTTATGTCCCTGACTGTGAAATAAAATAAAGAAATATCTACCAATCAGTAACTGCAATGAGATCTCGTAATACAATACGGCGGCAGTTATTGTATTTTTGAGAATGGAATCATCTGTATAAAACAGTAAGGGGCCTCATGAAAAATTTCATCAAAATTCTCGTAACCTGTCATTCAAAAGAAAAACTTGCTTCAAAGGGATATGTAATATATTACAATTTTTCTAATGAAAGATTTTTGATATCAAAAAAGAATTTGTCTTCCTGCAATAGGGGATGGTACACTTGTCGTTGATCCCAACCTCAATTACTTTAAGCCACCATTGAAATTTTTACTATACTATACTATATTTAATTTATTAACTATTTATAACTATTTACTATACTATACATAATAATACTTTGTTAATATTTTCAAGTGCCGCCAATGTTGACATTTGTTAGGAAACATTCTAAGATTTGTTAATATTTATTTTGTTAATGTTTATCTTACACTAAATGGGACTTTATACAGTGTGTCCAAAAAAGTTGCACACAAAAGAGGAAACAATTTATTTTAAATATAACAAAAAATTATTTTTCGAATCCTACATCACTTATAAATCCATAATTAAGAGGCAAAATTTCAAAAAGTACAATGGTATACAGGAAAAATAAAGAAGTAACATGGCAAAGTGTGTTTAAATTTACATACAAAGCAAAATATACTAAGTAAATGTTACTAAGAACTAAAAAATTATGCTCACGTTTAAATTTGTGGTCTTCCTAGTTAAAAATTCAAAACATAAACAGTTAACCCCTAAACAATTGTTGTAAGTTAATGTTCTATACGCAATTGTTTCTCCATTTTTACTTCTCATGATTCTTGATTGCTTTTGAAGAAAACATGATTTATTGGAATTGCATGGTTTTCTTCGTCTTCATCATCAGCAAACGTTTGTTGGACATTTCTTTGATCATTATACAAAACGTATCGTACAAGCTGGTACTATGAGATTTTTTTGGTGTATTTGTTTTATTTGATAAAATTTCCAAAAATTCTATTTCGAGTTTCGAAGTCCTAAAGTTTTAAAATTTGTAAAAATCCTTGTTAATGCAATAACTACACCATTACACCGCTAAATTCCTGTCCATATCTCCATTATCCAATACATAAAAGGCTGATTTTTGTTACTACACGTGCTGTTATTTTTGTTGAATTAATATCAGAAGGTCCATGAATTTCAAAATCGACTTGATATTTTTCTACTGCTTTCTCTTTATTTGAAGCGTGCGTTGATATTGGTATTATTTTCTACCTCAATCAAAAATTGTTCATCCTTATCTAATCTTTAGGGTTTGGTGATTGAATTATCCAACCAAATGGACTGATTCATCCATCCAAAATGAGAAATTTAAAAAAACCAAATAATTACGAAAACGCTGCATCTTCATTTCTAAACCCACCATTGGCAACACTGCGAGGTAGTACGAATAAAATGGCCGAAGTCGTTTCAATTGATAATTTAAATTCAAAAACGACGTTACGAATGTAGCTACCTATTGAATCTTTTCAAAGCATAATTAATTTAACAGTTTAATTAGGGGCAGTTACTCCTTAATTAGTGTTATTTTGAATCCAACAAAAATATGGGAAAAATGGTGCCCCCTCAATAATATCTAACGATTTCCAGATCTCCATCTTTGATTCAATACCTACTTACTTTTTTCGACGGAACCAATAAGGTAATGAAAATGGTTACAACCCGGCAACTTTGATATCTATTTTTTGCTGTATATAGAAAGAGGCTCTTATATGAGGTGATTTTAAATTGCTTAGGAATTAATTGCGCCTTAATTGAATATAAAAAATAATATTCCAACCAGTTTTATACAATGACGCAAACGGATGGATGAATTTCCTATTTAGCAAATCACATATCGCCTTGTGTATCTTGCGTGCATTATACGTTATTTAGAAATAACGGTATATCTAAAAGAACCCTTAACTTCGTAAAGAATCTACTATAGTCAACAATACGAATTTTTGTCTCCTTTAAAGACTCGCAAACTCTCCAGTTTCCCGTTTTCTATTCAAATCCGCGTTCCCAGCATAATTTCCCGATATATTACCATATCCTTGCATAAATTAAAATCTATACCAATTAATTGTGCCATAAATATGATGTAGCCGTAGCTTGTGGTTGAACGCTATCCCGTGGGAGCTGTGGGAACCTCCTAGGGATCTAAATTTTCCCTTTACCGCAATTGTACTGTTAGCTTATCGGATAAGATAAGGGTTATCCCGAGGAATGATGTGTATGTGGAAGTTTACGTGGCCGTTTCCCCGATATATAGGTTAAGAAATTATGTATACGTGTACACGACGGAGTCAGCGTAAAATCGAGGCCCGATAACGAGGGAGGAGGGTGCGGTGTTTAAAACACCCGGAAGGATTTTTAGATAAACGCGGTAAAACTCTTAGGTAAATGGCTTTCGATACAGGGTGTTTGGGAAACATGCGGCAAGAATTTAAAAGGTTATTCCTTGGACTATTCTAAGAATCTTTTGTTTCAACCACATCATTTCGAAGATACAGGGTGAAAAAAAATGTTTTTATTTACATTAATAATTTAAATATATATTAGAAATGGTTGTATCTTCGAAATGAAGCGGCTTTTCGAAAATCATCAAAGAACAAAATATTCTCAGAATGGTTCAAGGAATAACCCCTTTAAATTTTGCCGCATGTTTACCAAACACCCTGTAAGAGCGGCGAATTTCTCGAGGTTCAAAACACTATCGAAAAAATGTTGGTTTTAGTTTGTACATAAGCTTAAAACCCCGTGAGCAATCGTCAGACGTTAGGTATCTTAGGTAATTTTTGAATCGAAATACAATACATATCATAAATTAGAAACAAGTTATGTATAACTATAAAATATTTTATTCACTTATTTATTTCACCAGGTTTTACCAGTTTCTAGTTAAATTTTGTGTCGATTATACCCTGTCAAAGAATGAGGCGAAGTAATAAACCGATTATTTCGCCGCTAACCAGAGGCGTTCTTAAAGAAATCAACGAATATTAATAAATGCATTAAATTTGTCTATGTAATGTTGAGTTTCCTTAAAACCGGTATAATTGATTTATTAAAAGGTAGGTATTACGACCGCGATTGTTATCATCTCAGGAACGCTTCCCTTTTTACCTGAATTGTTGTTAACTCGTCATTAATATAACATATTACAATATTGGAAATCGGTATTTTTTATAATATTTTACGGTAATGTTTTTTTTCATACTGTTTGTCTAATAAATCCTCGGGATATGGAAGAAACGAAGAGATATGAAAATTTCCTACCGATGTACAAAAGTGGGTGCTGTCTAATCGAGGTGCAGATAAATACTAAAGTTCCTTAGACGAATTTCTAAAAAGGGGACTACGTCGAAAAGTTCACGCTTTCTTTTTCCGCAACGAACTTCCAACACTAGATAAAATTCTATTGTCTGTCCAAGAAGACGAGGACTTTCCAAAAATGAGCCGATGTACATTATGGACGATTTTAAAGGATTTGGGATTTCGATGGAAGAAGCACAATAGAAAATCTGTATTGATGGAAAGAGATGACATCATTGTGTGGAGAAGAAGTTACCTGCGCGATATTCGAAGGAGTAGGCTAGAAATGAAAAAAATTTTCTATCTGGACGAAACTTGGATTAACGCAGGACATTCCGTGCCAAAATTTTGGCAAGATACCAGTGTAAATAATCGAAGGCAAGCTTTTCTAGAAGGTTGGTCCACCGGTTTAAAGCCTTCGTTGGGTAAAAGGCGACGGCTTATTATTACCCACATTGGAAGCGAGGATGGTTTCGTTGAAGGGGGAGAACTAATTTTTGAATCAACTAAGACAGGAGACTACCATGAAGAAATGACTGCGGACGTGTTTGAAGAATGGTTTGGTCAAATGATCGATCTAATTCCGAATGGTTCCATAATAGTTATGGACAACGCTAGTTACCATTCCCGATTAGAAGAGAAATTACCAAATAGCTCTTGGCGAAAACAACGTATCGCAGAATGGTTATCCTCGAAAAAGATCGAATGTGCCGAAAACCTATTAAAAGTAGAACTCTTGCGTTTAGCCAATTCACGTAAAGGTGATTTTAAAAGGCACGTCGTCGATGAATTAGCCAAGGCGAAAGGAATAACAGTGGTTCGGCTTCCTCCGTACCACTGCGACCTGAATCCCATTGAGCTAATATGGGCACAAATAAAAGGGGACGTGGCGAGAACAAATACAACGTTCAAATTAGCAGATGTCAAAAATTTGCTTAAAGAAGCAATATGTAAAGTTTCCAAGGAAAATTGGCAAAAATGCATAAATCACGTTCTGAAAATTGAAGACCAAATGTTACAGTTGGATAACATTTCGGAGTCGTTGATAGAATCAAGTATTATCAACCCAAATGATGATTCTTCTTCAGATTCCGATGTTTGGGAAGAATTCGACGATGGCAACGACGACTGAGGTTACCAAGGAGAAGGTGACGGCTGGGAAAAACTTTTCATAAACTGGCCCTTCTCAGGGCCGCAAAATTTCATAAACTAATGCACGACCATACATGTACTGAAGTGTTGTCTTTCTTTCCCTCTCTATCTCGTTCAAGCGCGCGCCCACACACAAACACACACACACGCACGCACGCACACACACGCTCACGCACACGTAATTTTTTCAGTTATCGATTATTGCACATTTCGTCATTTTTCCCGACCGTACGCCAGTGAGTGGTTCTTCGCATGTGCCGAGGCGTACAAAATAGCCAATGGTCAGGGAGAAACACTCGTAATATAAAGAGATTACGGAAGGTAGCGTGCAAAACATTAGAGAACTCGACATATTTAGTGGGTGCCACCTTGTATCGGTTTTGCATTTATAATGAGTTTTTATTACTTCGCCTCATTTTTAGACAGACTATAACTCTGGAATATGTCCCTCATGTACCCAATAAAAATCAAAATTGTTGACAAGCTTTTGGGTTGTAAGCATCTCGTCCTTCTTCCATTTTTTGGGTGGATTAAGAGAGCCGTTGTTTATACAATGTTACGTTACGTCCTTTTTGACGAAATCTCTTTAGACTCATTACTTGGAGGGTGAATAATCCCCCAAAGTCCCCGGAGGTCAAAGAATAGTCGACCTTTCTTCTGGTTATTCAGTTATACTCCTCCCCGTTCAAATCGGATTCCGGACTCCGCTTAGGGCAAAGTTCGAAAAGGCGGTATGACCCACATAAAAAAAAACAAAAAGTCAATATATCCGAAGATCAATAAAGAACTGCTTTCCGCTTTCACATAAAAAAACAGTAATAAAAATGGCGATTTGTTAAGAAGGGCGTGGCGGTTCTCGCTGTTTATTCCCTCCGACGCTTAAAAAAAGCAAAATTTCTTAGCGTCTCGCAAATTCCCCCGGTCGGGTTAATCCGCTTTGATAACCGACTTAACGTCTGTGCAAATCATTAAATTTTATGCAAGGAGTCGAGGAGATGAGAGAGAAAAAAAAACGATCCTTGATGATATTATATCCTCGACGACGTACTTTCGAAATCATAATTGGCGCGCCCGTCTCTTCCGTCCAATCCGTTCGACGGTCCCTGTTAATTAAAGATAAATCTTCGGGCGTTCGGTTACAGATAATTAATTAGGAGAGAATATCTTCCAGCCATTAGGTCAGCGTCGCTTTCCTCGTAATTAGCTTACATCGAGTACACAAAGCCCTCGTGGAGGAGCATCGTCATTTCCTTGCAGATTCCGCGATCCTTTTCGTACCCTTTATTATCCTGCAATTAACACGTACGAAGTGGCCTTTCTTGAAAAGGTTATGAAATGTTTGGAGTAGGAAGCATTATTGTAATTGCGATTATTTAGGCAATTGGCGTACTAAATAGTGTTTTAATTTTAAGTATTATAACAATGAACACAGGGTGAAAGAAAAGATGAAAGGCTGAAATGCTACCAAAGTATTTATCACTTTAGTGACTTTCGTGTTATTCCGAAAGAAACGAATGTTACTGCTTCATTTACAAAGAAAATGCACCAGTGGTTGGATCTGCTGAATTCCAACATGTTTTCAAATTGTAAAGGCTATAATAGATCTTTTATATGTAGCCAGGAGCAACTAACATCCTTACAATAGTTTAAGACACTCTAGGGTAAGCTTGGATGAGGTTCTGTGTGACCCCAGAACCTTTAGCGCCGCCTGAATATCAGATCATATGTCTATGCTCTGTTTGCGGTAGTTCCTTATGAATTTCTCTTGTGCACAAGCAAGGATGGCCAAGATCTTTGCTTGAAAAGTAGTGCAGTGGGTACCCAGGGGTATCGTTTTTGATACCCATGGCTTGACTACTACGACCCCTGCCCCAGAGCCTTGCTCCTTGTGTGACCCATCCGTTAACCAGATCATTCCATGCTCCCTGATTATGTTCTCCGGAGTTTCCCAATCATCCCCTTTGCGGATTGCTATGCATTTAGAATGGGGTTCTCGCTGGTTGCACGCCATCGAATATCGTAGTATCTCTGATCGTTGCTACCCTCTCTCCAATCCTGCAGCCTGCAGGCGGCATTCTCCTTCTCGTTTTCCACCACCAAATGAAAAGGGAACAGGTCGAGTATCACCTCCAGGGCCGCAGAAGGGGTTGTTCTCGCAGCTCCTGTTATGCTTACCCATGCCATTCTATCGGCCAGACGATGGTCGCATGGGTCCATTAGGTAACAAACTAGAGTGAATTGTATGTGGCTAAAACTCTCTAGCGGTGAAATATGTTAAGGGTTGAAACCTCCTCAGACCACCCCGTTTAATACCATGCGCAGGATAACAATTTGGGCTTAAGCCAGTTGAGCGCAGCGGTCAAAAAATGAAGCCAAGCGTTCACGGGCATGGGCAAAGCATAAAATTTTCGTTTGGCAGCGGCGCGCTTTACTTTAATGGTTCTCTGCACGGGGTTAAAATTTTATTTTACCGAACACGTGTTGCCAAACATGCAAAATTAGTTGTTTAGCGTCTGCCTATTACGTTGTCCTCGCAATATAAGGAACGTATGTTGGTCTCCAATCGCACAACGCGAACACAAGTCAATTAATGAAGAGAGATTATAAAAATATGATCTAAAAGCCGTCGATAGAATGAGTTGTTTAGAGCGTATCAGAAAACATCATCGAATATGTCCCTTAAACAAATAAAATCGACTGGTCCCAGCATTTTCCACTTTATTATGTGAAAAAGAAAAAAAGGGGTGGCAAGTTTTTGGAGACACTCGGTGTATTAATTTGAAATCATATTCTGGCTGCTATGAGACGAGGCGGGAAGCAAGATGCGCAACTGTATATATCCCTATACTTACAGTGGCTCCTTGATATATACCTTCGTTATCCTGTTTCCTTGACAGCCTGTCTCTCCTCTCTGGAAAGTGCGCCGACCACTGTCAGTTGGGGTAATGTATTTCACTACGGTTAATACGGTATCTATTGTATGCCTGCTGGTTTAAGTGTATACAAGGGTTTTTCTCGTCACTGTACTTCGAAGGTTTTTGTGTTTCGAGACATAACTTGAATCACCAGTAGCAGTAGTTTGGGTACTTATTATTTTTATCTAGGTAGTTAGTACAGAGTTCCCTCTTTTCTTTCAGAGTATCGTGGAGGTTTTAAAAGCGTCGAAGGGCGAATTGTTGCAGTAATATTCGACATTAAGAGTTACAAATTCACTCGTCTAATTAAAAAGTACCCCCCGGTGCACATCGGGAGCTGTAAAATTTTTACGGTGCAGCTCGACGTTCTGCCGGCTTCGGCGGCCGCGTCTTTCGCCTAATAAAATTATAAAAGTTTTACGGTTCCTGCACCTCTCCGCGAGATGAAAACACGGCACTCCCTTATCGTCCCCGGTGCAAATCTCGTTATAAAAGAGCCGTTCGGCCCATGACAGTCCATCAGCGCGCAAATTGATTGCATTTGCCTATAACAAAGTTCGCATAGATACTTCCGACGTGCTTACGCTGGATGGTATCTCGGCCGAGGGCTGTCACTTTCGGGCCCGGAGTGCACCGAGTTTACACAAAGAGCCGTGTCGCCTTTTACATACTCCGGCAGCGTAATTTGATTTCGAGACCGCCCCTTCAGTTTCCACACTTCGCCCTCGATGAAACTTGTCGCTAGTTGTCGTCCTCGTGCGAGGTAAAAATGCGGCCAAATCGAATTAGCTCCTTTGGTAAACAATCGCGATTGGTTCCACAAAAATTTACACTACGCGCATCAGATACTTTAAACCTGAAAGGTTTTAGCTATCGGCAATTATGGGTCAGAAATTCACATTTTAGCTTACCCATGAAAAATACTGTATTTAATAATATTGAAGTCTAAAAGTGAATTAAGAATGGTTTGAAATGACCCGTTTTAAATGTTATATGTTGTTTAGAAGAATATGGCTTCAGGTGTTTTCAAGCTATAAATTTTGGTGTAGTACAACTCCTTGTTGCAAGTCTCTGCGTAAATATGTATCTGTTATACTATATTTCGCTTCAAGGCGAAGTAATATTAGTGAAGTGCCCGTCAAACTCATAGGCGCGCGAGTAACCATACAAGTAGGTTAGCGATTACCCGATCCCTTGACACTGCTATACCTGGTGGCCCTTACACAATTATTGAAAAACAGGTAAAAAATCTAGGGACTGCTTAGGATAAGGCATTGCTATACCTGGTGGCCCTTACATAATTATTGAAAAACGGGTAAAAATCTAGGGACTGCTTAGGATAACTGCGAATTAACCCCACCCCCGGTATATGAAAAATACCCTCTTTTGACGGATACCTCAGTAATTTTACTTCCCGTTGAAGCTAAATACGATATAACAAGAACATTTCTTGAAAGTAAAATAATTACCAAGAGCAAGTGTCAATAGAAATGATTTTAATCCATACATAAAGCAACTCAAGCAAGTAAATTTGCAAGGCACAAATGTTGAAATTTAATAATGGACCTTTCTGCCCTGAATACGTCAGATAATTTTTATTTAAACTTCCACTGCTGACTTATTCAAATTCGTCACTTCGTTAAGTAGTTTATAGTTCTTGTCGTATTGTATTAATTAAAAACGCCCCGTGCATTCATTAATTGTGGATTAAACGTCACGACGAGTATTCCGGGAACTTTTAAGTGAAAAGTGCCGCAGTAGCAACAATGGTCGTTGCGAGACAAGTAAAATTTAGACTGGCACTAAAACCGTTAGTTTACGCCTATTCTCTTTTATCTCCGGTGTCGTTTTTCTGAGTATGTTTGTGGAAAAGGTTTAACCGAGACAATTAGTAACAATTACGGGAGCGGAAACAGTCAGGGCAACACGAAAATTTAGCAGTTTGAATGCAAATTCCTGCACACACAAAAAGGTAATGGAAACATGGATTATGCACTTCGGTGTAGTGGGTACGTGGAGTTCGAGGATTATTGTATCCGGGAAACGTCCTGATAACCGACCGAGTTCAAATGATCCTGCCTGGTTTTAAAACCTTACAGGCATTTATCCCATTACGTGACCGGTTTCGTCATCGCTTTTTTACTAAACATTTCTAACTGCCTCACGTAAACTTCCCTAACCTAATCTCTTCCCCTTTAACGCGTCCGGTTTTTTCCGAACTATCAAACTTCATCGTTTTCGTGATGAAAGTGTAGAACAAAACCTATTATTGCCCGCTGAACTTTCGTCCGCAAACTTTGTACGTAATTGGGTTTAAAGTTTCGAAGGGACCTAACTCTTATGAGATTTTCTACCGCAATTGACTTAGTTGCGTCTCCGTTATATATCGCCCTTTGTTTTGCCCATTAACATTCGGCGAGCTTAGCGGAAAACTCCAAGTGTGTCTCTGGCGGAGGGGGAGTAACGAGATTGAAAAATCGGTCCTCGTTCTTCCCAAATCCGAGGCGACAGTCATTCTTCCATTAAGTTTGGATACGAAGTTTCAACGTTGAATTACGGTTGGGGTTATTTATAAAACAAAATTGTTTCGTGGGTCATCGTTTTTTCGAGGATTAAGAGTCACTTTTGCTGCTACCATTTCACCATAAGCTGACTACACTACGTATATGACACATTAATTTAGATACAGTGTAAATATAAGGAAATTGAAGAAAAATGTTTCTGAATGATTAACGCAACCGCATTTTAAACGTTAATTTCGGCTTTGACAGTGACGTAAACAATAAAACATGCGCACTTTCATGAAATTCCTTGAAAACCTATCAATTAATTTCTCGCGTCTTAGACGCCCACAATCTACGATTTTCCACGAAAATCTAACCTAAATTTACTTAAATCAATACGTGATTGTCTATCAAATATCATTAAAATCCTTCTAATTCAATTTTTAACTAGAGAAACCCCCTTAATATCGTGTCTTCATTCTATATTATTGTTTAAGCTTCCAGTCAATAAACGATTAATTATTTCACATATAGAGAAACCATCCTGTTAGTTAGGTTGTATATTCATTCACCCGTATCTTTACAGTTGTTATTCGACCAGAAAATAGAGGATCATCAATAGTGTAATTGTTAAAAATCGGGGTTCAATGCTATAACTTCGTTACAATTTCCAAATCACTCTTCGAGAAGACTCCCGTGGGATTTCACTCAACCATAGGCTACGACCACGTCATGTGTATGTTGCATTAATTGGAATAAATTTTAATGTATGCAAGGATAGGGTATAATATTGGAAATTTATGCGAGGAACGAGCATTTCAATAAGGAACCAGAAACTGGAAATTTTTCGAAATTTCGAGAGTGAATGTTATAGTTTTATGTTACACTTCATTATGGAAAATGGGAGAAAAATAATGCAAGGTTTATTGGAAAAGTCATTTTGTTACATGTTAATCGCTTTAAATGATGTGGGCTTTCTCAACAGTTTGTATGATTCCAAGGGAAACCATTAGTCTAGAGTAAAAATTTATTGGTCCAATTGTCAGTTAAATGCATAGTATATGTTACAAAAGAAATACAAAGTACAACAAATGAGGAACAAGGGAAACTTTGTGTTAGAACAAAACAAACAACATAACTAGGCACATTAAAAAGCTCTCACATACAAAATACAACAGTGAATATATAATTTTAATCTTTTTTGGGCAGCAATTTCTCCAATTTTCCTGTCTTATAATTCGGAATATAACATATATTAGCATTTATAATGTGATAATTGTAATGGTTACCAAAAAAAAAAGAAGAAAATCTCTATTTATGAGGCCCTTTGTATGCTACTGTTCCAGTATCCAGCGAGAAATTAAATGACTTATGCACATCTTAAGAACCTTCGGGCAAGTAAGTACCATAAAAGAATTTACCTGCTTCGAACGGCCGCAGGTAGTGTGAAGGTTTGTTATTACCTTTTGCCATGACTATGGTCACTAATCCTTCTTGACCTGAGAGGTAATTAAATTTTTCACTGGAGAAAGCATACCTGATCCCGGTTTGGGCGATTGGTATAGGAGCCAGATTCGGCAAAATGGCCAGATTCCAAATTATTTTTTTTTATATATATGTAGCAGGCAAAATATGAGAATTTTTTTTCTATACAAAAGCATAATTTCAATGCAAATCAAGTTTTAATCTAGTTTTTGAACCTTTTGTATACAAGGGTAGTTATCACCCCCTTAAAACAAAGGAAGATATAACGTTTAAAGAGGAGCCTAAGGTATCTTTACTTGCAATTTTTTTATTGAAATCGGTTTAGGCCGAAATAATTCCGAGGTAATTCCATTATTTTACTTTCAAGTACAGGACTAATAGCCCGAAAGCTACGACCGGTAAAACTATTTTGAGCTGCAGCTTGTATCGGACTTTTCCATATTTTTTAACAAAACAACCCTTTGAAATTCAATTATCAAGTATAAAATTTCCGTCATCAATTTCGATATCCGTCCCATTCCTCGTCGCAGTTTACCCTATTCTTCCTTATAAAGTCGTGCCTCACAAGTGGGGTGAAATTGAGTCGTGCCCTATCTGAAGAATATCGAAATTTGAATAATGTCGTCTACGTCACGTGCGACTTTTATTTTCTATTTTTCCGCCTCGAGCCGAGCCGTCGATTGGTTCGTGTGAATTTTTAAGACGAACAAGTGGGACATTCGATAGGGTAACGTTAAGGGCTCCGGCACACTTCGATCCCTCCGAGGGTATTTTTTCTCTTTCTTTAGATTGTCATAATGTTCGAAAATGCCGTCGTCGGAATCGTCTCCGTTGAACGTTACGATCTTTCTAAACGGCGCGAAAAAATTAAATTTTACCGTCGCAAGCTGGTACTACTAATGCCTGTGAAGTTATCTGAGGACCTTGGAAGGAATTTATGCGAGCCCTTTAAAAAGGATTCCGCAGTAATCTAGAAACGTCATAAATGCGAATAATTGCGCCGTCGAAACAAGAAAAGCAAGGAAGTAGTACACATTTCATACCCAGACAATTTCAAATTATCTCTCCCCCGGACGGAAATTGCGGGAAAACAAAAAAATAAATTGAAAAACACGGCTCACATAACTTCTTTGCATGCCGAGGAAATTTCATTCGCTACCCGTTCCCGACGCGAAACACAAAAATAATTCCTGTATAATTTCGGTGAGCGCCTTCATAAAATTAGTTTACGTTAGCTTTAGAATCTTAATAAAGTCCAGAAGGGCGGAAGGACGTGAAACTGAGGGACCAAATAAAAGTGGTTCTTTCGCTCCCCTTCTCCCTAGCTCGTATGTGCGTGTAGTAGTAGTGACCGTTAAATTGAAGCAAAGCCTTCCGACGAGGTGTTACAGAAATTTGATCAGAAACTACGCCTACGACCACAAACGAGATTACATTACATATTCCGGCGGGAGACGCGCAAGGAATTTCATATAACGAAGGGATAACTAAGTGAATTAAATCTGGGACGGAAAAATTAATAGCATACAGTATGTGGAATGTATCGTAATCTCGTTAAGTATCGTTGAAGGCAACAAATAACATTCTGATGTTTGTATCAAATATTGTTACTATTGTTACCAACATCGTAACTGTCTAGAAATAAGCAAAAGCACTTCCAAAGTACCAACACATTCTTTCCATATGAAATGCTTCTTTAAGTATCGTACTGAGAGCAGTAAGGGATAATATTTCAGAAGAAATTAGTATTTCAAGAGACAAATCAATTTCTTCTTATTGCAACATCAAAGGCAGAAAATGTATTTTTCGTGATTACGGTAGTACTCATGGCTAGTTTATGCTCAGGTGAGAATAGTAGGTCGATAAGAATACTCACTAGTTAAATAAGAAGTAAGAAGTAAGAAAACTCACTAGTTAAATTTATTTACTTCGGCACTAATAGTACTTACAACTCATAAACATTTGGATCTCTGATCATTTCAGATTTCGCCAACGTTTTGACAACGTTGGATTTTCAAATCGGATTTGCAATTATTTTGCAATTGCAATTGGATTTGCTGAATTAGAGGAAGTAACGTCAACTATGTACAGGATTAAAGATGTACATATAAGTTTCATTTGATTTTCCTAAGGAGCAATTTACTCTTGAAAACTTTCTTAAAGCTTTTAAACTTTTATAAAGCACGTGGTTCATGTAAGAAAGTTATACGATGAGCAGATCGTCAATTTTTATTCTTCGTCATCTGTCTCATTAATGTTCACTTGTGTTGACTGAAGAAATTTTACAGAATCGCGCAACAGATTAGGGACACGTGTTACACGTTTTGTTCCAGCTCGACCTAGCGCCGTGTCAGAACGGTAAGCTTGGGTCCACTAGGTTCTGAAGAGTATCTACACATTTCTGAAGGTGAAAAGTTGAGAAGTTGAGATAAATCAAAAATATACATTATGAACCACACTAACCACGAGCTCAGAAGCTCAAAATATTAAACTGATTACATATTCTCAAGCATTTTCTCCTTTTATGCCCGAATTACAACTTGTCGACTTCTCACATGAAGCGGCAATGTTGGCGACATTTCGCCAACTAGGCATCTTCAGAAATCTACAAATACTCTTAAAAACTTAGTGGACCCAAGCTTACTGTTCTGATACAAAGGAGAAGCTAGGTCGAGCTGGAACAAAACGCGTAAAACGTGTCCCCATTCGGTTCTGCGTCTCGGTAAAATTTCTTCAGTCAACGGTTTAATAGACTATGTGAGTCAAGGGTTTTCAGGTCGGTCAAGAACAAATCCGTTATCAGTTCTTTCTTCATTTGATCTAATATTCAAGGAGATTAGTGCTATCTATGATATCAATGGTAAATGCGTAGTAAATAAGTAATATTCATAGGGTTCTCTTTTTTAATCATACTTTTCGTGATTAAATCAGTCTTAAAGAGGAATCATTTAAATTCAGTGGTAGCTTCGTGGGCAATTAATAAACCCCTCGAGTGAATGGCCGCCCACGGTAGTACATCATAAGATTTTTGAAAGTTTAAGCACCGAACCGGGTCATAAACGTACTATATTTCCTGTTAACCGGAGCGCCTATATTTCAAGCTTCGAAAATGGGATTCCGTCAACTTTCCGCGGATTAGAAACCGAACCGGGCGGTCGCCGATAAAGAAACGAGACCGTTAAATCACCGAACGGGGCCTTAATTCCGAAAACTGACGTTATCATCAGATATCCGTAATTCTCATTTTATTAAACGGTTCGAGGGCCGTAAGTTCGGAGGTTTCCCGACATTGTTTCAATTGCGCCGATTCCCGGGGAGCGTTCCCCCTAATCGCGACTTTTATTAACTATAAAAGAGGAGAAGCGTAAAGCGATGCTTTATTAGGTCGCTCCGGGAGCGACTCTTTTAAGAGCAAATTCATTTCGGATGTCGTTTTTATAATATGAAGAACTCGTCAACGGGATTAATGACGCGAAATATGTCCTGGTTTTATTATCTTGGGAGGCATGAAAGGGAAATTAACCGGTGGAGGTATGCAAGGCGACTTTTTTCCCGGGGAGTTCCGATGTGTGAGCGTATATGGAAAGGGAAAATGGCGTCACGGGACGTTAGTCAAAGTGTACAGGACGATTCCAGCGCTATACGCGGAAACTTAGGGAATCGAACGACTCCGGAATATTTTACGTGAGACGGAGGGAACGAAAGGTTCATAAAGTCGGCCCCATCGAAATGAAACAAAAATGTCTAAGGTATTTGAAATACAGTTCATGAAACATGTTAGAGGAACAAGATCCAACAAATGTATTTTCTAATTTTGTTTCATTTTGATGCGGTTGATTTCGTGAATTTTTCAAGACTTTTCTACCTAAAAGTTTTCAAAATCATTTTTTAAATATTCTTAATAATATCTTCCACTGTGTATATTCCAAGTATGACGCGCTACTTAGGAAGAGGAAAGAAAATAGGTGCTACCTACATAAATGAAGGACAAATAATGATTCCTGTAATTTGGAGGTTTCTAATGTTTTAATATCAGTAACTTCATTCATAAGTTCCTTAACGTTTCTCCTAGAATTTTAATCTGAATGCTGATATTTTCAATTCAAATTAAATAGTTAAACTCCAATTACACTCCTTATTTATTTATTAAATATGGCAAGGTCTTTAATGATAATCTCTATTAAATTCAAAAATTTAAATAAGACAATCATTAGATGATAGGTAACGTTTTTTGTTTTAAATTTTAAACGAAAACTTATATGAAGAAAAATACTTTTCTGTTTACAATTGTAATAGGCAGGCAGGCACGTGAACGAGTGACGTCATGCATCAGTGGCGCCAAATTACGGGCATTTCTGGCAGTTCTAATTACTGAATATATAAAACGGTTACTTTTTTGTCATATTCAAAAGAAAAAAATATGCGCAGTGCACCGACACGTCCAGTTGATCATGCCCTATCTGTGATGGAGGAAAGATGAGTGCATATGTGGTAAGTGAGATTTTATGCGGTTCTTATGGCATTTTCATTAATAGGAAAGAAAATTCCCATGAAAATCTGCATTACAAAATTCAAAAAAAATGGAAGTTTTCTAAAACTGCTCTTGGTCTATTAGACTACTACATATTTTGGACCAAATCTCTCATCACAATTAGTGGCACTTGTTTTGTAACACCCTGTGTACTACCTATTAATTAATATATAATATAGACCATAGACGTAATCTACGTTTTTTTCTAGTATCGATTAGTTATTTACCCATAATTACAAGTGTCTAAATAATTTTGTTACGATCGAAAATAGTACGTATTATTTTCACGTGAATTCACTTGTTATTTTTACCAACATTTCTGCTAGCAAATCTCGTATTTTCTCGCCTCGTTATCGGTCGTGAGTCGCTAAGTAAGTAACAAACAATTTTTTGTAGCATTCCGTACGTCTCAGCGTTGAGCGCTAATCCGAATATGCCTTGTGTTAGGAATTTTATTCGTGGGAGAACACGCGTTGAAGACGATTCGATTTTAATTATCGGAGGTGTTTTAGTGGCAATTTCTTTAAATTTTTCCACTCCGTTTTCCGAGTTTAAAGATCGTTCGAGCGTATTTTGATTTAGTGATTTTCTCGCTTTAAAAACGTGATTTTGACCGCGAAAGGACCGTGTAGGACGTTAAAGGATTGTGTAAGCGATTTTTTAAAATTACATTTGAATGACAATTCTAGAATTTTCCAGAGGTTATTTGTTAATTACGTTTTTATTACTTCTTCAGGCAGTGGTAGCGATAGTGATACATTCTGGTGCACCCTCGAGGACCGGGTATCGGGCCTTATGTCAATGTCAAAACGGTTTGTACATTTAAATTATTTTTAACCAACAGTTTTATTTATGATTTTGAGATATCGCCTCTTTTGCCTGTTTAAAGGACCCCTGAGTCCGAAAAGGTATTTTTGGGATAATTTCTATGTATGTATATATCTTCCATTTTCTTTCTCATGAACTGATAGTAGTGAAAAGTTAAAATTTTGCGTTTGGGCTCGTTCCTCTGATAACTCGAATCCGTGCGATATTTGTTAAAATCGGTTAAGGACAAAGGGCGCTGTAACAACGTATTATCTACCGTTTAATCCATACTTGCTACCATCCCATACATATTTAATGGTTTTACTGGGAATCCCACATAGTAAAATCTGCCCTTATACCTCTATTTAACCTTTACCTGGCACACCTCTCCTGAGTAACATACCTGGCACATGGGGTTCCTACGAACCCCAGTGACAAATATCCTTGTAAAACTTGAAATATTGATTGTATCTTTTTAGAAAAAATCAGAGATCAATTTCAGATACCCCTTCAAAGGGTGAAATAGTCAGAGTTTAGAAAAATGAAGATTGGCGTTCAGGGAAAATTCGGAAACTTAAAAAAAAGTTTTTTTACAAAAAAATTCATAACTTTTTTGTTTTTTGATAAAAAGGGCTAAAATTTTAGGTGTGTCTTCAATTATATCACTATAAAGGAAAAATATTAGTTTTCATGGGTCTTCCAAAAAAGGTATTTATTTGGAGAAATGAAGCTATGGATTTCACGAAAAAAAATTTTTTTTTGAATAGTGAAAGTCTTATTTTTTTATTTTTTCAACAAATTCATTACAAAATATTCTTTTTTCAAGACGTAGGGTCACAAAAACGAAAAATTACACAATTCACGAAAAAACGACGTTGAGTGCCGAGTGAGACACTTACACACCCCAACCTACTTTTACGACTGCCACACACGAATTAACGGTAGCAGCGCTATCCTAGTGGCCTAGGTATAAAATTGAATCTCCTGACTACCGATATATGTCGTTACGAGTTTAGATTTCGAAGAATTAGATATCGAAAATCGACGAGAAAGCGCGTGGGGTTCGTAGGTACCCCTTGTGCCAGGTAAAGGTTAAGATAACCGCCTCCGTTTTCCCTGCACCTAAATTTTGATTTTGTATCCACCCAGAAATCTTCGATAGCGTGTCGTTTGCTCTTTAGTTCAAAGTGCAGTGAAACTTTTTCTGTGACTAAAATAGCTAAAAGGTCACAAAAGCCAATTACCGAACATTTTCAGATACTTCTAAACGAGGTACATCGTCGTAAAGGATGTTCCATAATAATGGTCCCAAAATAGAATCCTTAGTACCTTTTGTATTCACTTCTGTTATTCCCTTACCGAAACCTGTAAGGAATCTGTCCTAGAAATAGTCGTCTGTGGTATAATTCAGGTGTTTAGGGGCACTTCTTTTCTTCATTGGTGAAGTAAAACATTTCCATGATGCCATATTTAATGCGTTCTTCACCAAAACAAATAAATGAGGGTATTTCCCTTATGAGTTATTATACTAGAACGATTGTTTCCACGTTCATCTACATAGCAGGCCTCATCTCATGTAAAAATTCAGTAGAACTTACAGAAAAAGAATGATTTCGTGAAGTACTCCTTAACAATTGGTCAATTCTACTTCCTTTTATCATCTCATTTGAGCAAGTTTTCTTGTTGAGGCATATTCCATATAATCCGAGCACCACCCTGTACCCCAGGATATTTATTACAACATTCCGCGATATCTGAATGTTTCCCAGGAAGTATTATTCCCGGTTGCTTTCACGGTACATTTCCCGGGCCCATTTCCTCTAAAAATACCGCAACACCACCCGATACATTCCAACGGCCTTTTTAACCCCCGGCCCGACGACGTGGCACTAATCCCGATAGTCAGATAGTTCCGTGCCTCTTTCCCTCTTTTCCACGTGTGTGTTTTTATGCATCATTAAGCCACTGCATACATACACACACACACACCCTCCCGGTGCTTCCCCCGGTAGCGTTTCCCCAACGCTTCATGGGTCACTACGTGCTCGTTCAGATTTAACCGCTAGATGGGCTTCGCCCCACTTTCCACGAGGGGGTTAGGGAACTTTTATGGCGGAAAGGGAAATCGCCGGAAATTAGCGAAGAGGTATTTATGGGGATTGGATGAGAGGGAGGTGGGGCGAGGCCTTTTAAGGGTCGTGTTTCTTTTTTCGGCACCTGCCGTCTAAGAATAAATTCGAGTTTAATGAGGCTCTCGCGTCCGCAAAGGTTCACGTGCAAGCGAAGAGGTTTTTGAAGTTAAAGGGTAATTTCTCTTTTCGCTTCATTTGAAGTGTATGCGAGTGCCCATTTCGTTTATTTTTGAAGCAGTGATTGGATACTAAGGGAGGTTTCTTAGATTTACGTTTACTTTACATACATTGAGGGGCTTAAGTTAATTACAAGAATAGGGATTTATACACGAAATGTGCTTGAAATTTTGAAGGCGTGAAATCATCCACATGTGATCAACTGTTAGAATTAGAGATTTATTTAGGCCCTAAATGGTCAATTGCATTTTTGTAGAACAGAAACCCAGTACATTTAAAGTTAAAAAAATTTTTCTAAACGTTTGTGGACAATTTTCAAATAAAATGGAATACAAAGAAGTTGTTATTATAATAAAGTTGCAATGTAGTAGTGTGTAGTAATTTTATTACAAGTGTACATACTATTGAATATAATATTGTCTACTCAGAAAACACCTTTTTAATAGGATTGTTAGTACTACTAGAATTACTAGAATGGTACTAGGACTAAATTAGAAAAATAGAATAATTCCATAAAATTATCGCAGATCTCAAAAAATGCGATACAAATGCGAACAAAAAAAAACATTAGCAAACATATCAGTATAATATCCATATTTAATTCATAATAATAACTGAATAGAAAATTAGGTGGAAAACTATTCTTTCTATATTTTTGAGAAAGTCTTTGTAATGTTCTCTAAAATGATAACTTTAAGCTAAAATGCATTTTCGTACGGTGGTAAAAAAGATTAGGAAGAATTTTGTTTTCATATGCAAAAACTAGAGCAAATATGCCTTGATAAATTGTTACATAATTGTTTTAAATCATTTGAAGTTTGTTTAAAATGAGTCATGAAACAATTAAAAAACAAAAATTCTATTCAAAGGTTGAGTACTACGTTACAAGAGGTATTTTTGAATTTCTAAAAATTTTAAGGCGGGGAAAAATAAAAATAAACTAAAATAATGTATGAAGTTTTTTCGATGAAACAGTATTTTTCGAGTTTTTCGCAAATGAAAATATCTATTCTTTACCCAAAAAACGCATGTTCTCGCGCATCTCTTCATAAATGACTGGAAAATCTCTTAAAACTACAAATCGATTCGTTATCGATTTATTTTACTAAATGTAATATTAACACAGTTATGGCTCCTTAAAGGTGACTAATAGATCACCACGGTAAAATTCCAAATGTCTAACGTTAAATAACCGAAAAACATGATTTGCACCACCAGAATTAAAATTGAACGCCAGCGTACAGCATTTAGATACAAAAAATAAGTTCAAGACGTTTCACAGGTTTAAAATGTTAAGTTTTTAAAGAAAAGTGTTGATTTTATTCTGAAATGATTTTTGCAAAAATTTCCTTTTTGTAAGTTCAATAATGCTAAGAATCGCGAAAGGATAAATAAAAATGAAAATTGATTAAAGTGAAATACAAGGAAGAAATTTTTATTATAATAAAATTGCAAAGTGGTAGGGTGTAGTAATTTTTTTACAAGCGTATGTATTATTGAACGTGGTATTTTTTACTCAGAAAATATTTTTTTACCAGGAGTATTATTACTACTAGAATGTTACTAGGACAGTCATGTTGGTAAATTGCTAAATTAGAAAAATAGATTACTTCTATAAAACTATTGCAGATCTCAAAAATGCGATATAAATGCGAACAAAAAAAACCAGACTTGCAAACAAATATATCAGTATAACACAAAAAAATATTTCAAAATCCTATTTCAGCTGTTCTATGTTCTTGCAAATTAATAATAATAGAATTTATTACATTATGATATGTAATATTATATGCAATATTATTAGTTATTGAGGTTGATTTAATGGTCGTAATTACAGTTTTGAGCCAGAATATCAATTACTTCTTTTATAGTATTTAATATCCAATGTTCAACTATTTGTTATTATACGCATTAAGAAAATAAATGTCATATGCCATAAAAAGTCATGTCATATGCGATTTTTTAACACATTAAGAACGCTGATAGCCTTGCTAGTAGGATTTCAATTTATAAGAATCAGTAGTGCTTAAGTTTGCTGATTGGTTGTAGAGATGAGGTAAGAAATATATTTTCTTTATAGGATTCTTGTAGGAACATCAAAGTGAAACACGCTTATTAAGTGAGTATACTGGTTTATTAAGTGTTCTATTAGATGTCACATCAAGGCACGTTTTGAGACACTTTAAATTTCTCTTATGAATCCTTCTAATTATTTAGTATATATAATTAAATTTCGGCATCGATATTTAAATATCAGTTCGTTGGATGTTACTTAAAAATTAAATACAACATGTTTTCAATACAGACTAAACGGTATAAAATGGTTTCTCCTAGCTCAGTACAGATTAATTACTCCAAACGGCTTTTCAATCCCATACAGATTGTCCTGCAAAATTGTGATTATGAAAGTTTGATGTCTGTGAAAATACTTGTAAGTTTTAAAAAGGAAAACGTGGAACGAGGAAAACGTGGGATGACTTACCCAGTTATCTTGCCTCTAACAATACATCACTTTCGAAGACAAACACTGCTTTATTTTCTGGAAAAACCGCTGGATGTAAGGAATAAGGAGTGTGCTTCGATTGATCCCAGATGGAACAACCACCTAAACGTCCCACTTTCCTTTCACCTTTTGTTTTACGCGCGTACGTGCGCAGGCAGGCGCCAAGTCACGAGTCACAAAGACGATTTCCTACATGTCTTCGAGACCATTCATGGCGAATAAAGAGCGCCAAACTTGACGTCTCGCCTACAATACGTCGACTCCTGACAAATAAAAGCGTACCGAGGTGATAATGGAAACTTCCAAAGAGAACACGCTTCTATTCCCGTGTGTGCAATCGGCCTACCTCGCGACACAATGCGACTGTCGTTTATTTAAAGCGGCGC
Source organism: Cryptocephalus primarius (assembly GCA_963576515.1). Classification (NCBI taxonomy): domain Eukaryota; kingdom Metazoa; phylum Arthropoda; class Insecta; order Coleoptera; family Chrysomelidae; genus Cryptocephalus; species Cryptocephalus primarius. Next base: position 10,520,466 of record OY754943.1, on the reverse strand, counting down.
GTGTTTTCGACGAGGCTACATTAAAATATGCAAGGTTTTGATGCGACTTCCGCGCGCCGGCTGGAAGTGGCGGGACAGCTATCAGATCCGTTCCCGGGGACGTGACGGGACAAAAGGAAACTTACCTGCAACGAGCAATTCGAATCGAACGAATCGAAAGGGGGCGGATAATGTTGCTGCATCGGGATCACTCAACGTTGCACAAAGCTTGCAGGCGGGATAAGTCGTGAAAATAGGCGCCTGTACAGGCATAGTTTTGATCGAAAATAGGCAGGAGGTGGAAAAATAGCTCAATTTTGACAAAACTATTTGTATTGTGTTGGTGTAGTGATCGATATGTTATGCTTATGTTGAACTTTTGTTATTTTACACTTTAGGTAATCAGGGGAAATCAGATATCCTCGACATGTGTACAGTACCTAAGTCTCATCTCATCTCATCTCAGCCGTTTTCTATCCATTGGATATAGACCTCTCTCATTTTTGACCATGTAATTCTATTTTGTGCTATCTGGTACCAATTTAGCCCAGCAAATCTTTTCAGTTCGTCGTACCATCTCTGTTGTGGTCTACCAGCACTTCTTCGCTCTCCCCATGGTCTCCATCTGGTGATGTGTCCGCTCCAGTTTTCTTTGTGTCTGGCAACATGTCCTGCCCATTGCCATTTTAAGGAACCAATTCTTTGTATAATATCTATCACCTCTGTTTTTCCTCTTATCCACTGATTTGTTTTGTGGTCTTTTAGTGATATTCCTAGTAGTCTTCTTTCCACCGCTCTCTGGTGCACTCTTAATTTGTGGATGGTCTTTTTGGTCAGTACCCAGGTTTCGGAGCCGTATGTGACAACTGGAAGAGTGTATTCATTATAAATTTTTCTTTTTAATGACATCGGTATTTTCATATTCAGAGTGTCCTTCAGTTTTCCATAAGCGGCCCGGCCCATCCCAGTCTGATTAAGCCCTAAGTACAATTGATGTAAAATTTAGCTCGATAATACAACAGCTCGAACAGACTTCAAACATGCCTATACTCCTCGATTCTAACACTAATACTTTCTTATTAGGCCACTTGATCCTCGATTTTTTCCTCCGTCGATCAAACCTGGGCGCAAATATCTTTTCGACCCTCAGGATTCAGAATTTGTAGATATCAATCGGCGTAAGGGGTTGAAATTCGCAAAAACCGACATTTTTTTTAATTTTTTGCGATTTTTTCCAGAACTAAAAAAGATATCAAAAAAATAACTTGACCAGCGTGTTCCTCGTGCAAAAATGCTGCGATTTCATGATATTGCTGATTAAAATTAAAGGAATTTATGTCAACTTATCGATGAGTTTTAATATTTTATAAAACCAAGGAGGGGAAGCGTATATATAGATATACTTCGGCACTAACGAGCGCCCTCGCAAGTCACAACTGCCGTGCGTCTACTGCACGTACACACACCGAAATCAACATATTGTCACGAGCCGGGGCGTCTTGAGGTCCTGAGTCACGGCTGCGTGAGGTAAGGGGTCGGTAGCTACGGGGGTAGAGCTTGCTATTAACGAAGACAGGTTAGAACAAAACAGAGAAAAAGGCTTTATTCTCCACAAACGGGGAATCTAAAAATGGGTCAGGTCGGCACAAAAAACGAAAATAAATCACAATAATAAAGATGGGGGGCACAGCGAATCCCAATAAGGCTGGAGCGTGAGAGGTAAGGAAGGTAACTTACAGGGTTGCCTGTCGTCCGGATTTTCGGGGTTCCATAACCGAGGGCCTCTTGACAGGGTAGTTGGAAGGCTCTTCTTCGGGCGTCCGGCTGGGGTTCTAGAGGCTTCGACGATCCACCACAGTCTTCGCTCGGGGCTCTTTCTACTACCTTCTTCGACCGGCCATCTGGCTAGTCCCTTCAGGGACGGCCCTCTTCCGGGCGGCCCCTTGGACGGCACTTGTCCAAGCTCGTACGTCGGGACCTCACTGGTCCTCTCTACTAACTTCCTCCTTCTATTTATGTTCGGTTTTTGTTTTGCTTATACTTTGTTTTGTTAAACACTCTCGGTTTCATTTTTCTTTCTTCACACGAACTGACCGTGGCCTCCGGCCGTGTCCTAATTCCTTGTTTATTATTTGTGGTCGTCGAAGTCTCGTGTTCGTGACAATATTCTTCAATTTTTGGAAATAGTTTTTAACAGTTCAGATTAACAAGATTCTACTATAGATACTAAAAAATACCGTTTTGGGATATTAAAAAACGAGGTACTTTTGGTAATTTAAAGATTTCTTTGACTCCTTAAATTTCATAATACTTCTCAAATAATATTTACAAATAATACATAATAATACTCAAAAAAATCTCAAAAAAATTTCAGTTCCACTGAATTTTAAACACTTTGCAGTCAAAAGAAGTTTAGTACGCTTTCTTTAAACTCATGTAATTCACGGAAAAAATCACGTTGTCCTCACGTAGCCAGATAACAGCACTTATCTACGATTACTGTAGCAATTTTTTGAATTTGTTTGTTAATTTATTATTTATTTTAATTATTTTAGTATTCGAACCATAATTTATTTTGCTCTTCCATTAAACTTGCTGGGCAAAAAACAGTTATTTTCAATACTTCTATGAACTGTAAAGATATATTGAAACTGATGGAAAAATCGAAGTTCAGGCTTCCGTGGCCTACTATGTTCTGGCGTATTAAACACTTTCTGGCCAATTCTACTTACAAAATCCACTACAAAACAATTTCACAATAACCAAACTAAAATTAAAATAAACACACGGAGCACTACGACAAAGCCAAAGTATGTAAACAATCAGAAAATCAGCGAAACTGACGGGGCTCGGATTATACCACGCGACAACAATACATGAATCCGATTTGGTGGAAATGTACAATGTGAATTGTGTAAATAAATTAAATGTGTGGTAAAATAGGTATATATTGCGTTTATTGATTATGTAAGGATACGATTTAATGTTTATGGAATCTAAAAATCGTACAAGCGTGGTACATGCGCAGAACTTAAGGCTGATGTGCCAAACCTGTGAAGCTATATTTACAGTCCAGTTCGTCCGTTATAAAGTACGATTGGTATGCAAGTACTGCTTAGTATATTTGCCCATGTTTCATTATATGTTTCAGAAAACAAAAAAAACAACATTTTTTTTTTCATTTTACTCATAATTTCCTTGCCAATAACCCAACTTATCGATTAGGAAATAAGGCATTGAAAGGACATAACCTTAAGGTTTTAATTTTTCAATAGTCGTAACTACTTCATGATTAAAGAAAATTGAGTGATCTTCCATCCAATTTCTCTTGTAACTGCAAAAATATTGTTTGTGATCAGCTAATAATTTATATTACCCTGCAACTATCAGTCCATCTTTATTGTTTTTCAATATCGCAATTTTCTATAGCTTCACCAACAGGGGTTATAAAGTACTGTTATCGATAACGTAAAAGTAATGTTTTCTGATTACCCTGTCGCATACGGTCACATACATATCCGGCTACCATCATTAGTGGCGGTATCAGTTCTGAAGTATAAATCAAACGTACTGTCGAGATATACGGCCGCAATACATCCATTATCTGTGAAATAATCGACAAACACCCTCGGAATTTGATGAAGCAAACACCGAACGCGTCGAAAACAGCATGGGACAATGCTAAGCTATTTTGTAATCGGAGCATCGAATGGATGTGGTGGTGCATTTTTCCTCTTCAAGCGAACGACCTGGCTATTAAATCCCTGCATAGAATCGTTTACTCTACGATTAATAGAATTGTTGAATGCGCTCAGGAGATGCTTCGCCATTATACAAATGAGTCCAGCGAACAAACGAAACAAATCCTGGAGTGGCGTGTGCTTTAACACGTTAATTGCTATATAAAATGATATATAGTAGCAGTTTTTGAAACATTTTTTAAACCGAAACAAAGTGTGAACTTTATAGTGAAATATCACGATATGCGGGTTTCCACCAAAAACTAACCCTGTACAGTTTTCGCCATCTATATTTTATGTTTCCATGACTGCGGAATAAGGGCTCTTTGGAATATTGGCGAGTGAATTTGAAAAGTTTTATTTGCTATTTTTGGCCTAAATTGCACTTTCGTGTTGAACCAACGCCGACGAATCAAGAATTTTGGAAAAGAGCCTTTGTTGTGATTTTTGTAATGGCGTTTTGCGCTGAAGTGCAAAAATGAAGTTTTGATAAGCTAAAAGGAATCTGAAAGGAGCCAAATTGCATCAGATAATTAAAATTTTATTACAACATTCGACTTCCTTAAAAGAAGAAATAGGAACATTTTTGAAAAGTCAAAATCCTCCTCCAATGAATTAATGAGGGTATTTTTTTCGATGAAACAATATTTTTCGAGTTATTCGTAATTGAAAATATCTATTTTTTTATCCAAAATCTTTTGTTTTCGAGCATATTTTCAGAAATAACTGGAAAATCTCTTTAAACAACACATCTATTCGTTATTGCTTTATTTCTCTAAATGCAATATTACCACAGTTATATATTATTATAGTTAATAATATATATATTATATAGAATTATATAGTTAACGTTAAATAACGGAAAAACGTAATCTGCACCACCAGAAAAAAGCTTTGCTTTTCTTCTGAAATTATTTTTGAAAAAATTTCCTTTTTGTAGCTTCAATAATGCTCAAAATCGCGAAAGGATAAATAAAATGAAATTTAATGAAACGGAATTCAGTCGAAGTATCGCTGTGAACCGTTTTATACCCTTTTGCCATTAGGGGTAGTTCTCACCCCCTAAAATAAAAAGCACACATCAGGAGTATATAACTTGTGAGGAAGGGGGCAAAATGAGCTTGATTACCAAGCCCAACCCTAGTTTTACCCTATTTTTGTTACCGTTGTCGACGGTATTATTTGGGAAACGTTTGTATTCTTTGTACAAAGATCAGATAACTTCTCTCAGTTATCTGGACGCGTAAAGTTACCGGACTTGGGGAACTCGATTATTGAGGTATTAATTTTAATAAAATCCGGAATATAATTAAGCCGAGCGCCTGGAAGTTCCTAAAACTTCCGTAGAGCGAAACCCCGGGCGCGCCAAAGCCGCCGAAATCTCAATTCAAAACACATTGCGAATTCGCAAAGCGACCCGGACCGGTCGTTAATCTTTGCATGGCTTTATGTATGCATTAATTCAACGATTTCTTTCAAACGGAGGTCGCGGGCCGCCTGCCCGCCGGATTAGCCGAAAAAATCCCAACAAATGATTACAAAAACGGGCCAGAAAGTGGTCGTTAATGTACCGGAAGCAAATTTCCAATTAACGCTCCGTTAGCGGCGCTTTCGAAAATTCCCTTTATTCGTCGGGAATTGGGTCGAGAGCGTCCCGTGTATAATTTTTGCTTTTTCTCTTTTCGGGACACAGTCGACAGTCGTTTGAGCATTTCACCCTTGATAGTCACGAAAGGGAAAAAATAAGACAGGGCTGTCTCGCGTGTCCCTACTTTCTGCCGTTCTGGCGAGATTAAAATTTCAAGAATGGAGTAGCGATGAGATTGTAGGTGACAGGCCATTTTCCCAGAACAAAAAGGAAATGACGTATGAGGAAATGTACTCTTTAACACTGGATACGCTCAATCGAGTGCTAAAAATGAGCGCCAAAAGATCTTTACCATGGTGGTGTTCGGTGGAAACTAGTCTTCCTGCATCACGATTTTAAGATTTGTTTCACACTTGAAACGTGAAAAGATATATAAAACACCCAAAAAACACGACAGTACTGGAAAATAAATTTCCGAGTTCGATTACATGATGAAAACTAATTTTATCAATTTTATAAAATTATTGGAAATTATGGGGGGGGGTGTATTTCACGGAAAAGGGGTAGTTTTTGAAAAATACAATGTGCTTCCTTTTGAGAGCTACAGAATAGCTACAAATCATGTCGATTAAGCGGTTCGATGGATACGCAGGGCGCTACTACAGGTTAAAATTTAAGCTAAAGTAGCCTCTATTTCTCGAAATCTAGCTTATTATAAATGTATTATTTATAGTAGCAATGACTGTAGTTTCTACGTTTTCCTATAGTCCTTCCAGTCAGAATTGATCCGGTGGAAGAGAAAAGCAATAAAATTTAATAGCCAGACTACCACCACACAAAGGCCGGGATACCGATCCATAGGGTTGCCATATTTAAAGATATATAAAAGATTGTTACTCACTTTGTCAACGAAATTTTATGACGGGGTTTAGGTAGTGGGGATATTATTTTGGAGTTGGCTTTTTGACAGAAATTCCCAAATTTGTGCCTCATTTGTTTCTGTAGCATTATTTGTATTATGTATAGTGTCCATATCATTGCCATTATTGATTTCGTCCACGTCGAAAGGCCTCCAAAAAGCAATTTTGAAATAATAATTGCAATGGCATACAAACACCACTGAACTCTAGTGACGACTAAAAATGAACACGTGCTCGGCGCTTAAATTTACTGGCTGTAGTGGACCTCTCTAATTCTCGATATTAATAGGCACTTCATATAGAGGCATGTACAGTAGCGACTGACATTTTTCCGTACCAAATATAGGGGGGGGGGGGGGAGGTTAAACGGTAACTTAAATGAATACTGTGCTTTTGTATGGGGTAAAAACATATTTTATAAATGCGGTCGGTATAAAATCGGTGAATTTTTTGTTTCTTAACTAGACCGATTCTTACTGGAAGGACCATACATCGTGTCCCTTGTTATGATGCTGTGCCCTTTGATTAGTGTAGTGAAATAAAGAAGCGTGTATTTATTTATAAATATCTACATGCACCAACGAGCCACCTGGAGTGAATCAAGTGAATTACACCCGCATATTATGAGCTATCAATATCGATCACGCCCTCCTGATTAGAGTAAAAATAATGCACTACGTCCGGTGCATTTAATGACGCAATTTATGACGCACGTCATTTAAAAATAATACACTTTTAAGTCTATAAACACATCAATCTTCTATTTCTAACGTCTAAATCCCATCTCGTGACTACTTTCCTCCCCTGCTGCATTATTGCGATCGCGGACTTTCTTCCTGCAATCCTCGATCCAATTAAGGCGCATTTCAACGTTTGAATCTCTTGTCGCCGTTCCGCGAGCGCATTATACGTCGGGGATTAATCGAGGACTTAATTAAAATTAATGGAGCAAGTCGCCTAGTCGAAGAAAAAGAATCAATTTATTAGACCTGAATTGCGGCAATTAATCCGGCGGATGGCTTATCATTCAAAACTCGAGGAATTCAATCTGTAAACTTTATTACGAGCGAGTAGCGCCCGAGGGCGTCGCAAGTGTTTTTTAATTAAATCTGAAGAGAGCTAATCAAAAAAGAAACAAATGTACGTAATATGCGCATACACGAGTTATGAAAAAATAAATAGTAGCCTGCTTCCTAGTCGTAACAAGATATGAGCTATTATAAGGTAATTTTAAATCGCATGTCGAAGCGCGAATCTCATGGATACCACCGTTTAAATGCAGTTTCACCGTGTCTTGTAAACAGTTCGATTTGTAATGGGATGAATAATTGAAAGGAACGGAGGAACGGAAGCGTCGAACTAGACATTCTCTTATTAAATCTTCGATTATGATTCAAACACGCATCGTCAGTACGTTAGGTCAAAATTATCGCATGTAATGATGGTGCGTGCCTTGAAAACGCATCGAATGGAGTGTAAAGATACTTTGTTGCGTTCTCGATGTTCCACGATAAAACGAGTATGTGCGAGGAGATTGCATTTCCTCTTCCTTCTTATGGATAAGGAAATCTTCATGGGGTAATTTTGTATAAGAGATATCTATTACGTATGTTGGATCTGAAATGCACTTGCTTTAATTACTTGCTTTATTTTCCTGACTGGATAAAACAGTCACATAACATATCATAACTGAATCCCATGCACTATGACAAAGGTTAAATTTCTTGGGTAACATGGATAGAATTGGCGTCAGCAAAATTGTGACGGGAGCTTCATTTTCAGGACTTTTCATTTTTGTTCTGAACTAAACATTACATCAATACCTATTACCTATTACCTACCTCTTTGGGTAATATTACTTTGGCCTCTTTGTTGCCTCCTTATGTTGATTGGTAATACCGTGGTTTATACAATATTTGATATTTCTGGATTTCTTTGATTAGCTGAATCTTTTAATAAATGTTTTGGTTTTACTGATTCATTACTTAGAATAATTACTAAGTTTATTGGAGTATATCCAGAAATACCGAATATGCAATTTTGGATAGCTGGTACTCGCAATTTCTGTTACGTATCGTTTTTGTGATATTCTGTTTTTTTTTTTTTTCAGGTAAGTCTAATTCAGAAGAAATATTTAGAAGCAAAAAATTGGCGCTGTGTCCATCGTTTCAAACTTTCTCATAAGAGGTACGTGCTCTATTTAAGTTTAGAAGCTCTAAGAGATTCCCAAGAGTAAAGTGTCTATTTGGGTGATTTTGGAAAATAATGTTTCAAATGAGAGCTATAGGTATTAGATATAAGTTAGGGATTAGAGTAAAGTTGCTAAGTTTGAAATAAATCACTAGAGCTATTTTGGAAAAAATTAAGAAAAAACAAATAATCTAAAGAGCAAAGAATCCTTTAGGGAGATTTTAGAAAAAAAGTGTTTTGACAAGAGTCATTAACATTAAATTCATAAGTCAAGTTACGAAGGGTGAAATTAATCGCGAAAACCATTTAGGAGAAAATTACGAAAGAATTTAAAATTATCAAGGGAAAGTTTCCTTTTCGCAGCGGTTTATGCAAAAACGTTTTTAATGTTTTTTGAACATAGTTATTCAGATTTAAAATTTAGTAAAAATCTGTAAAGGTATTTTGGAGACAATTAAGAAAAACTAAATTCACAAGGGCAAAATGCCCTTCAGAAATGATCAATCAAGGCAACGTCTATGGTAGTAAATGTGGATTAAACAATAGATTAAATATTCAAAGTAAAAAAAAAGAACATTGGTCTAGGTCTCGACAATTTTCAGGAAAGCTAGCCGAAATACAAAATTTAAGCTTTCACTATTTACAATTCCAACGAAAAAGCTAACCACGGTAACACATTTTAAAAAAAAATAGCTTTTTTGAGCTCAGGGCCCACTTATTACGACCTGAAGACTATTTATTAAATAGTCTGTCAAAGTATCAACTAAATCCGATCAGTAGAACACGAGATATTACAAAAACAATTATTATTGAGGGAATTCGTCCCGTATCACACTCTATTGAGTAATATGAATTAATCTGGCGCTTACACTACTTAGTTAATATGTATCTGATTCATAAAAAAGTAATTCCTCGCCAGTAAGGCACGTTACATGTAGATTAGAAAAAGTTTATAAGAACTTTTTATCATAACTCTGATGCTATCAATGGTACCAACCTCAGATTTATTCAAAACACCAACATTTTTATCACCTCAAATGTCACTCGATTACAAATAATTTTTACCAGTTGTTTCACATTTTATAAATATGTTGGAATTTTGCTATAGATCGCTTACTTTTTAAAGCTATTTAAAGCTGCTCCTATTTCATTTGAAAGTCTTTCAAAGCGTTTACATATCTATTAAAAAGCCGCCTATTGACCCATAACACTCCGCCATCCCCTTTTTTTAGCCCAGTTTTCCTTACATAAAACTAGAGAACGAAATTCACTTAACCCCTCTATTCCGCTTTGATTTCGCCCCTAAAATCGAAAATTTATTTACTTGCCCCGATCGCGTTCAAGAAGACATCACCAGAAGCAGGGAGAGGGAGCAAAAAAGGACCCGAAATTGATTTCTGGTATCGCGTTAAGTGTTCTGTTGTAGGAAAAGCTATTTGACGTCCATAAGTGTATTATGCTCGGGATTCGATTGGGCATCGTTTCGGTTTCTGATTGAAAGCTCCATTATAAGCTTTTCTTCTTCTGGGTATTGTTCGATTTTTTTTATCGAGGCGGTCACGAGACTCGTAATTAGAGCGATGTAGGGTGTCTCGAAAGGGCCGTTACGAAAACGTTCCTTGGGTAAAAGCGGGACCGAGGAGGAACAATCTAGGATATTTGAAACTGCGCGCATGTTCTTAATTGTGTAAACATATCACAAACTACAGACCTGAAACTGACAGGCCTATAATTTTTGGTATGTCACCTAGCACCTGATTTAAATGTACGTCGCATTTTATTTGCGACAAAATTACAGTAAACTTGGTACAAGACCATAATGAAAGATCATAAATTGGCTCTTGAATGAGGAAAGGGGAAGTGCTTTATTGCCGATTAGGAGATGGTTTCAAATGGTCATCTGGGATATTTGGGCCATACTGGAATTTTTAAGTGATCACAGACAGTCTTTACCAGGAATTTTAAGGGAGCCTTGACAATATTGAGGAGGATTTTATTCCTGTAATAAAGTGTAGTAAAAGTAACAATGTTAGTTCATGTAATAAAATGTAAAATTAAATTGCAACGGAATTTGGCAACGAACGTCCTATTAGTGTTTCCTATAAAAGTCTTCTGGGGTATTCACAGAATGAAAATTAGTGGTAAGATCTGCTGTCAAATATGGTTTAAGGGAAATCAAGTCACAATATTGTTCAAGAAATTTATTGTTTTAATATTTCTGTTAAGTATCAGATATTCCTGAATTTGTTTAATTTAAAGAGTGACTTTTTCAGGGGTAATGTTTTTGGAAAAATAATATTAACGATTTGTGACGTAGTGCCGCCAATTTATGGAATTCTAGTTCAAACACCTCTGCTCATTAGTATCTTATTATGCACGTTAATTGCTGTGTATCGATGTAGTAGTTAATATAAATTAGACGTGAATTCCAAATATAAGTTCTAAAACAGACATTAATAGCTCGAACTTATCGAAAACTATAAATTTGTAATAAACTTCGAATGCTTCTCGCTACTGTTACAATTAATTAAAATTAGTCGTGAAAAGCTCCGATTCCGAACGCGTAACGCCCCTCCTCGCTCTAGGTCAAAGGTGATTTCCTTTCAGGGCCTGTTTTCCTCTTCTCCTCCTACCCCTAAGCGTACTCGTACGGAATTATTTACCCCTCGGCGTGTTTGAAATATGTTCCTTGTCTCGCCGAATTCGAATGCATACCGTTTCCCCTTCTTTCCACGGAAATCACGGAAAACTCCCCGAGCCAGACACATTTAATACGGTCTACCCGTTTATCGCCGACCAGGTGAACTACCTACCATTTATTACATATTAAAGTTGTATTCGGAATGGTACGTGCCCCTCCTTAGTATTCAGGCCTTAGCGTTATGGGGATGGGGGGTGGGGGCGCTGCGCCAGGATCGCAGGATACGAAACTACATAAATCTCGCGGATGACGCTCCGACCTACTCGCTATCTATTCGGACAGGTTAATGAAATCCCCTCAAGGTGTATGCTAATATACGGTGTAGGTAAGTTTCGGGAGTTCTATCGCTTTTATGAGACTTTAAAGTCGTCCTGGCCGGGAAATATTATCGCATTGTCCGAGAGGACGGGATAGAAATTGAAATAAGGAAGCTTTCCGACTCGTGTAACACGAGAATTTGCATTTGTACGGTTCACAATACCAAGACAAAGAAACTCATGTAACTAAAATTGCAATAAAGATAGTTGCTTAGTTAGGGAAATATAAGGTCCTTAAATGATCAATTTTAAATAGTTTTCTTTTATAAGAAATTTAAATTTGGTGCTTTTTAAGTAGTAACATTTTTTTGGAAAAAAGGAAAATCTAATGTTTGATGCTTCTGGATTGATCCTAATCTGACTATTTAGGAAAATCTAGAGTTAAGGGTCTCTACTTCCATAAAACGCCTATTTTAAATTTTAAGATACATTCTATCCTAGAAAAAAAACACTAATGTTTGAACTCTAGTCACCTTCTAACGTTTAAAATTGAAATTACTTATAATTTCCGTGTACCACGTTCCATAGGAATCTATAGAATTTTCCATCTGGATTTTTCAAATGTGCGATCAAAATTGGAACCACCAACCTTCTAGATTCAGCGGAGAAAAATAGCGCCAAGTCTTTCTCAACTAAATTGTAACGTAGTCAAATATTACAACCTGCGATCAGTTTCGGTTGAATAATCAACCATCTTCAAGTTACAAGACAGTAGCATTGATTAACTATTGGCAAATAAATTTGTAACTTCCACCAACTTATAGAACGTTTATGGCGATAAAAAGTACGTAATATTTGGAAATGTAAAGCATGGGAACTTAAAGCATGAGAGCCATAATTGACACGCTACAGATCAAATTGCATTTTTCTCATTGAAAATCTAATATAACGAGAAAGAATAGAGATAACTAAACCAATTTTTCTTACGTAAAATTCAAGTTACGCGGATTAAAGAAAAATATTTAAGTATGCCAATGTTCCTTATTGTAGGGGTTGAAATAAGGGATGAAGTGGAGCATGTTTCAAAAAATCGATGACCGTTTGCATTTGTTTTTACAGTGGCTCAAAGGGAAATCATGATTTCGATACAGTTTTTTTCCAAATTATACCAAATGGAATATAGATTATGGAATAATTTATTAGGTTACCATCAACCCCTAATTTATGGGTCGAATCAAATGATGAATGGATAAAAACGTGAATAGTTATCAAAAAAATTTTTTTATAGAGGGTTTTCGTGGGTGCTGAGAACGATTCTGTCAACCATATTGTTATCACAAATCGTTTAATGGAGGGTTCCCTCTTGACACCCCTCACTTCAAGTGTAGAAGGGGGTGAGTGTGTAAAAACCAGAAAACTCGCTGAAAAATGTTGTGAAGTATTTTCGTTGGATTTTAAGAATAAATTTAGCTCTTCTTTCGAGTTTCGATGTTATTTTTGAGCTAAAACCCATCCTAAAGGGGCGAAAACGTGGTACAAATGGTAATACTATATACTATTCGCATTCACCAATAACTACAATTACGGCGAATTCGCCAAAGCGGAGGGCCCATCGGGCGTGGTTAAAAATTGGCGTAAATCATGTGCTTGATTAGAGCAGCTGATAGTAGATAATAATTTAGTAAAAAGTTGTTAAAACTATTATAAACCTTGTTGGTCTTTGTACTCCCACTTGTTTTTCGGGTAATTACGATTTGACAAATAGAAATTTTTGTCAGAAGTCTCATGATTTCTATTGGTGAACCAAGTTTCTCCTCTCTAATCCCAAACCGATAAAGTTAAATTCACCGGTTTAGACGTTCGTGCAAAATTTTATCAAAATCATTACGATTCCTCTTACTAGATTATTTAAATGATGTTAACGACATTCCGAAATAAATAACCGAAACGATCGTCGCCCGCCTTGCCTTCCGCCTTTGTACTTTCCCTCCGTCGTCGGTCCCATTTGTACGTTTTCCGAAATTTTCTCAAACACCTACGTGACAAGCCTCGGAAATAATAGTTCCCAGGTCCCGGTCGGATTCCCGGAGCAAAACGGGAAATCCTTCAGCCGCCATAATGTGATTTAAATTCTAACAGCGGTGGGATATTTTAAATGATCCCGCTTCATGGACACGTGTAAGGAATTGCACCCGAGAGATTTATCGAACGCGATTGTAACAACGGGATCGGGGGCCCCCTAATTGGGACCTCGGATCCCAAGACATTCGGCGGGAGAACGGGAGAGAGAGAGAGAGGAGGAAAAGGGGAGTGAGTGTGTGCTTGTTTGTGATGTAAATTACGTAAGCTACGGTGGAGGGCGTCGCGCAAAAACTCGTTGTCTTATACTTGCATTCAATTAGTCTTCGGGTCATCCCGAGCCGAGGCGATAAAATTCGAAAACCTGTGTAATAAAATAGTCCAGTCCTAAGGTGTGACGGGAACGAAGATCGTAACTGGAGTGAAGTTCGTAAAAATATTAATCCTCGAAATTACTTCAGTAATGTTTCTTAAAATTACAGTGTGCCTTACACTCTTGTAATTACTTGGAATTGCCTCAGGTAATCTTCAGGAAGGGTAATAATTTCCTAAAAGGCTAAACCTATATTTAATAAGAAAAGGTATATTCCACTGATTTAGTGTACACTGAAGACCTTTTGGATATTAGAGAACTCTACTTGTTAACCTGATGTTTAAAGATACATAAGCATAATTAAGTGTGTAGTTACATGGTCGAAAATTATGAAACTACAGCTAACGCTAGCAATAATGTCAAAGTTTTATGTACATGAAGACAACGCTGTCGACGTTGTGTCGCGTTTTAAGATATTTAATAGGCTGCTTGTTTCGCTGAGATTAACCGAAAGTTGTAGTGTTTGCTAAGATTTACAAAAAATATAATTTTTACTACTTAGCTCTTTGTTATAAATTGTAGTCGAGTACAAATACGAATACACTATTAAAAATGTATTTACCGTGTATTTTAAATACTTCACTTTCTTGTATTTAAGTAGTGTTTCCACTTGTAAATTATGTTTATTTTTTAAATCCCGCAGTTTTGAGACTGTGAAGCAATTTTACCACTTGATTGCTTTTGAATTCCAATACTAACTTTGGATAAATCTCTTAAGACCCAATTTTGGATCCTTAGAACGTGCAATTTAATTAAATACCCAATTTCACTTTTTTGGGGCTACAAATATGCTTCAAAACTTCAATTTGACCGTTTAGAAATCTGCAATTTTTCAAACTACTTGAAACCTTATGATTTCTGAGCTTCAATTATAGCTTAAGGCATATATTTTATTATTCCAGTTATGGTACGTAAAAACTTGGACATAATAGAACCTTTCCATTAAAATCTGCAGTTTGAATTTTGAGCTCCAATTCTAACTTTCGAAAAATGGCTTATTTTTGGAACTTTTGAACCTGCAATTCATAAACTCTTCTAATTAAATGCCCAGTTGCCATTTTTATGAGGTACTTAAACGCTTTAAAGTATCAAAATTTTATCATTGCATCAACTACTGTTTTCTTCATTCCATCTTCACCACAGGGTTTCAGGGTCGTACCTAGAACCTATTTATAAATACAGATGAAGAATTGATGTACAGAAAATTCATTTACGCAGGCAACTATTATTTTTAAATTTTTAACAACTCATTACACACATAAAAACCATTCTTTTTGGTGTATTTTAATTCCTCTTAATAGATACATGGATGTAGTTCGCACAAAAATAAATTAACCCCTATTTTTTACAAGCAGGCCAATTTTGGGCAAACAACTTTCCTTTCGTAATGTTAGTATTTGGAAAAATAAAAATAATTTATATTATCACTACTGGGGCAAAAGATCCTGGAGCAACGCCAACGAATTGGGTTGAAATGGAGGAACAAAGGGCTTCTCCAAAAAAATTGTATTTGTATCAACCAACAGACACAGATAGAAATATATCTTACTTACTTAATAACATTAATACTTTGGATTAATATAGAATCTGCCCATGGAAATGTATAAGTCGTAAGTAAACATAGCACCAGACGTAACATGTTTAACGTCTTCACCTGTAAATGTAATAAACTATGAGACTCTTGAAAACGTAAAAACAGTTTGCCCTGAAAATAGAATTACCTGGACTAATTTGGAAGTAATCAAGTAGGAGGTATTTGGAATTAAAATCTATCCATAACTCAAATTTGTTTGTAGATGAAGCTGACTACTAAATCAACGTATATCATACAGTTAAACCCTGTACCACCGCTTTGAGTTGCATGCTCTTAAACTTAAGGCGGGATTGAAATTTGGGTGAAGCTCTTCCATCACCACGACAATCTTATAAAGACATTTTTCCGTGTAGGTACTTTGGGGTAAACACTAGCGTTTCGTAATTTATTTCCTTCGCAGATTAATCATAGCACAACTGCGATTAATACAGTTAGACTGCATTACCCAAGAAAGGCAAAACGAATCCAAATACACCAACTTAACCTATCGGAATCACCATTATCAATCCATATAAGTCATCGGTGCGCGAAGGCAAAAACGGCAAACTAATTAAGATGCACCGCTAATGATTTCGCGCTATGCGTTGGACGATTTAATTAGAGATAGTCGATATGTAAATTATAAAATATCCGTACGTTCATTTCTGGAAAAAAATTTGTTCTGTCCCCCTCCCTTCTAATTAGATCGTTGACGTTTTCTACCATGATTCATCCATTGGTATGCATCATGATGGACGCTAATGAGGATAGTAACGAATGCTTTAGATTATATCATATTACTAAAAGTAGTGAATCGTAGCAGGTTTTTTTTAATTTATAGAAGTGATAATTTTCATCACTACGTTAGAGGTATTGACTCGAGGCTTTGCCTTTGGTTTAATGCAGTAGACTTTACCTAAGTATTATTTAAATTTATGATCTTAGATTTATGTTAGAGTTTTCCAAGAAAATTGTCCAACAGAACTATCGTCTCTATGGTAGGCTTTATGATCTTAACTGAAGTGAATTTTCCTGTCTAATATAACTTTGCCTTTTCGATATAGAAGGTTTGGAAAGCTGGAAACTAATTTGTACACCATTTTCAAGTGAATATGCCTTTTATGTCATCGTCATCTTCGCCTTTACTGTTTTTAAACAAAAATATTTTCGATACCAAAAATTTGCTCTCTCATGTGATCAAACAATTCCCACGAGCACCCCTTTAAACCTTAGCACGGTATTCATTCCCCCCAAATATCAGAAAAATCGTTAAAAAGTTTTTCTTACTAAATACAGCCCAGTATATTTTTGCCAAGTAATTGCCCAACTTTTAAGCAAAACACGATTTGATGGCTCCATCTCATACCGTTTCGTTTGAATTAACTGGTAGGTGACATGTTTTCGAAAAGTTACTTCGAATTAATCGGCCGCATATGGATTGAAGCAGTTTCCAAGCGTTCGGTTGAAATCAGCTAAAACGCAGCTCATTGGAAAAACAAACTCCAAAACTAGTTAAAGCATCTGTTCGGAAAACGGGTAAGATGAAAATCCACTTAAGAATGGATCTTGAAGCTGGATTTATAGTTGTAGTAAAGTAAAGGATCATAGGACGAGAAATATAAACTGAGTAAAAGTCCCATCCACTCTTGTTCGTAGTTTAGGGACATAAACAAGGAGATTGCATCGTTAAACAGTAAGGAACGTTTCGATTGCATTTCTCGCTGCGATCTGGGTAATGATTTGTAGACGGTCGGATTAGTGATTGAAATTTCATTTTTAAATCACAAAACATCAAATAATTTTATAGTGGATTTCTTGCTTGAATTACAGGTGTTCGTTACCTGTGAATTAAATTCGAGGGTACTGATTTGATTTGATGTGAAATAGAAAGTACTATTCGACTATTGCATTCCTAAATAAATTTTTCCAAAACGTATGGAAAATGGAATTTAAATATAGATCCCTGTTATCTCTAGTAGATATTGATAGATAGTTAGATACAATACAATATTATATCGAAAAAAAGCTAATTTCGTCCTAATTTGTATTTAAATTTACACAAAAAATGTATGCAACTGGCCAAAAAAGAAGATATTCACTTGCAATCGTCTGACATTGTGATTATTTTGCAACATACAGTTGCATGCTGAAAAATCCATTTTTCTTCCTTGAGGTCGAAATATCTCGTAAACTAAACACCGCACAGGACATCTGCAAAACAGAACTAATTCCATACTTTTTTCCCCATAAAAATTTTATGTCGTTTTTAACATCACTCTAAAGCACAGTGTTAGTCACGATTCAGTGTACGATGTATATTTGTTTTAACCCTTTGTTTCATTTGCGCCCTCTTCTTTTCTTCTTAGTTATTCTCTAGCCTCCCCCTCAGCGCATCCCTCGGAACCCTTCAGAGAACTCGGCGTGGCAATATTACTTTTGGCCTATTTGTTACTGAGACACTTATTAGTTAAATTTCTTTATATAATTTTAACCTCCATCTCGTCAACAGTAGTATAGCCTCCTGTCTTATTTTACATTTTTGTATCCAAAACCGGATAAAACTGTCATTTCTTGAAGTATTATTTATTGCTTTTGACCTCTGCAACATATTTTACATGAGAATATATTCGATGTACATCTACTGAAAAAGGAAATTGTAATAACTTTTATCACTTGTAAATATTTCGAATTTGAGGTGGGAAAATGGATTTTTCACCATAAATTTGTTAATAACAAATAATGCTCAATGTTTGACAGTTGACAATGTTAACATTTTTACTGAGAAAGATTTTTAGTGGAGGTATCACAAGAAACTCCATTTGTGAGGAAAGAGGTGTTTACGACTCCGACAAGGATTCGAGACATGATCTGTCGGGATACATATAAGATGTACAAAGATAATGACGTTTTAACACATACAAGAAACGGTAAATGCGGACTTTCGCGGTCGTAAACACAATTTTAGAAGACATTCTTGAGGATGAAATGTTTTGTCCATGCCGAAGATAGATCGTATGGATTAAATTGGATTTTTTGAATGTTTGTGAATTTTTTTAAGTTATTAGTGATTTGTGCAACTGTGTATTCTGCTAGAGATTGCCATTTTTCGCAATGGTAGGCCCTTGCGTGTAAGATTCAATCGCGAAAATGTGAATGTTGTGTGGAAAACCCTCGAATCGACAATATGTTATTGGGCCGATCCAGACCGAACAAATCGATAGAAAGCACCACTAAAACAATCCCTATGGATATTTTTCTGGGGTATCAACGCCACTCGATCAACTTTCGTCGTTATCACCACCATCACCGTCGCCATCATCATCATCATCATCATCACCGTCGGGAAAACAAAAACAACCCCCTCGTCCCCCACCCCGGATCGTAATCGACCCCCGATATCACGACAGGACAACAAAAGAAACCAAAAACCCCATCATCAATTGAGCAGCTGTCCGCCGCGTTTCGTTTTCGATTCTTTCCGTTCGTTTTTTCGCTCGCATGTCCGCCACGACATTTGGTGGGGCCGATCCGTTCCGAGAAAAACGCTAAAAAGCGAGAGCGAAAGAGGGGCCGGGGAGGGGCCGGCCGGTAATTTTCATTCGGGACCCTTTCCTCGGGTACGGATGTGTGTTGTGCGAGAACTGCCAAATTCCGGTCACTCAACCCGACCGGAGGATTTTTTCCTCTGCGGGCTCCGATTTGGCGCCCGAGAAGGCCGAAGGTGAGCTCACGAGGTGCCTTTAATAACGTCGTTACTTCGGGTTTGAGGCGCTCGATGCTCACTCTTGGGATGTGGAAAGTCGTCGTTTCCACGAGGGTGACGTTCAACCGATTGGAAATAACCATAACTCAACGGTTTACCCTCTTGTCACTTTTTCGAACGGAAATTTTTGAAAGCACCAACGTATGAAATTCATAACACCGTTTGACATTAGTTATAAAACTTCTTCACACCTTATCGACCGCACTTCATCGAAATTTGTTTCGAAAATGTACCTTTAAACCTTCGTTATGAAGTCATACCTCCTGTCACGTCCGGTGGATATTAAGTATCCCTGGCCCCCTTAGCTCGGGTAAATGCAAGTAAAAAGGATTAGAAAAGTATGAGTTTGTTACGGGTTAGTCAAAGTAAATACACCAGTATAAATTATACAAGACACCAAAGGTAATTGGAAGGAGAGAGTAAAAGACCAAAAGAAAATAAATGATGAATCGATGACTACCCAAATTAATGTTACATCGGTTGATCCGACGAATGCTCTTAATTTATGTATCGCTATTCTGTATTAATTAGCGACGGTTAACCCCTGCCTGATCTGATTAACCTCTTCATGACACCTCAAATTTATTTTGTTCGGTTATTCTGCAGCATGTCATTAAAATTTGAGCAATGGAGCTCACAGCTTTAAATCTTTTTTGATTAGTAATCTGAGACTTCATACTTCAGGAAGTATTTTAGCGAAAGTTCTCTTAGTCGTTATCCGGAGTTTCCCCAAAAGGAAAGGTAATAATTTCAAATTTCCTTCAATAAGTGAACTTACGATTCGTCACTTTTTTAATGGAACTTCAATGCGACGTTATTAGGAGCTCTGCCTTCTTTATTTCAGGCGGTAGGTCAAGACTTTACCAGTTTCTTGCTCAAACTTCAATCAGTCAGTTTAATTGTTTTAATGAGTGTACTTACGTTTGGTCGGTTTGTTAATGGAACTTCGGTCAGTCTACTAAAACTTCTTTCACCTGCTTTGCTTGCTTTACCTTGCTTTTGAAACCTCAAGTTTCAGAATAAAGCACACCAATAAATATATTATGGTTAGCTAACTGAGATTTGCACAGTTTCTTCACGTAACTTCCACCAGTCGTTACGACACCTTCAAATTTTCTTCATATTTTCAATTTGTGGATGAAGCTCACTCGAAAGTTTTGATAGAGTTCATAGTTAGGTAGATCGTCAGTTATCTGACACCTGGTTAATTTTAAATGCAACTTCAGTGAGTTGTTATGAAGCTACACCTTCAAAGATATCTCTAGTTTATAAATTTATGTACATTTGCTAGGAGAATTGGAGTTTCAAAATTGATCTTATCGAAAAATCTTCTTTAGTTAGCTATGCGAGACTTGCTCAATTTCTTCACGAAACTTTAATAAGCCGTTATGACTTTTTAATTTTCTTCAGTTAGTAAATTCAGGTTGTCACTTGCTTCAAAAAAAGTTCACTCAGTCAATTTGTGGAATAGCCTCAAATTTCCCTCAGAAATTAAATTCAGACATTTGAGGGGGAGGGGAGTTAAGGAGTCACTGTTTCAAGAAGGGGTTTGTTGATGGGCTCACTTTGCCCATCCCAAAAGTAACCTTTTCTTTAAAAATTTATTTTGCGACGAGTACACATGGCTCTACATCTTTTTAGATATTATAAATTTAAGATGGCGATGTCTTCTTAGCTATTCAAAATAATAGAAGTTTCACTTGTCCTGTTGATTTTAAAACACCGAATGTTTTGAAACACCTAATTAAAAAGAAGTGCTGTTTATTATGATTGTTGGAACTAAGAAAATTGTATTTATTTGACAATTAACAAAGTGGCGGTAGTTTGAACAAAGGTTATAAAAAATTCCATTATTTCTTACTGATTTCGTGGTTTAAAAAAATGGAAAAAATTCGAATTTTGATTAAATAATAATTCCAACCATGCCACGTATGTGACTAATATTTGGTTGAAATTTCAAAAAGATCAGTGGGTTATTTTCAGAAAAATCACTTGGACATTGTATAAAAAAGGGATTTAGGAGAGCAGAAGAAAACGAGACAGTTTTGCTCATAGTGAGAACACAGTTGAAATACAGTTAAACACAAATTCATGGCCAACAAGGCGAGAGGCATGAGAAGAGGAATTTTGTTTTTCGAGGAATATCGACGTTCAAGGGAAAGTTCAAAAATGACTTGTTTGGTGTTTACGTTCGGTAATATAAAAGACCTCCTCTAGTCGGCTCGTCCCACGATCATTTTGATCGCGTTTAACAGATGCTATATATTCCAATCAATCTGTATTCCATCTGTGGACGATTCGTCTCGGTCTGAAGTAAAAGAGGCGCACGATACCTGAGTTAATAACCGAAATTAAACCCCGGCACCCCGCCGAAAAACCCGTTCTCCCGTTTTCCGCTCGCGCAAGCAAGATTTTTAAGCGAAATCCGACAAAACGGCCTTCCGATCTTCTCTAAAACCGCGGACATCGAAAAACGAATCAGACCTTAATTCGAACTGCGGGCGTAAATCTGTTTGTCACTTACGAGGCAATTATCATAATTGTGATGTAGAGATTGAGGTGTCGGTCTTAACGTCGTCTTCGTCGTCGTCTTCGTCCTTTTTGTCAAGCCGGTCCGGCACACTCGAAGTCAACGTCCCCTTGGAATCAATACCTCCACCACCGCAACGTGAGTTCCTCCGGTAAAAACGCGGAGTCCCACGCTTAAGAGATGTGCGTATATAGATTAAAGTCACTAGTTGACCTTAATCCTCTAATGTTTAGGTTAAAGGCAATAAGTAGGGAAGAAAAACTAAATCTGCCGCTTAGATTCCTATCGGACCATTCGCCCCATTAGCATTGACCTAGGATTTAAATGTTAAGCTTCATTTAGTTTTTAGAAGTACCTTAACACTAATTTCGAGGCATTGGACGTTACCAGTCCTTTCTACATACTTGCAGAAAGTGTTAATTCACTATTAACATTGAAACATTTTTTTAAAGCGAATACAGCCTATACAGACGATCCAATCGTGACATACGAAGATTGAGTAAGGAAACTGGATAATGATCTTTGAAATTTTAATTGAAGTACATATGTAGTAATGATATGAGCTGTTATTTCCTTGTATTAGACGCATGATGCGTGAAATCGAAATTGCCAGACCTGTATCACGCCATATACACGTTTGATGCGATATTCTTCGATTGTTATCATCACAAACAAAACAGCAAAAATATAATTGTAGGGAGAAAAGGCGAGAAAGTTTAAAATTGTTTCATTCTCCGAGGACCACGAAGCAAATCGAGATTTTTTCCTAAATGGTCTCAGATGTGTTCCAGAGGCATTTTCGTTGTAGCTTCAAACAAGAGCAAGTCCGAGTCATGTTGAAGAAAACTCTAGAATTTCCAACAGAATTGTATATATATATATATATATATATATATATATATATATATATATATATTAAGTGGCTAGTCACCCCTTGAGGGGTATCGCCGCATTGCTCTCTAGATCTGTGTTTCGGGGTAGATCAGTCCCCGTTCTCTATTTATTGTATTTTATCGCAGATATTTTTCCAACTGTTTCTATCCATTGTTTTATCCTGCCAGTTTCTTACTCCAGCTCTGATTAGGTCTGCTCGAACTTCCTGCATCCATGTGGATCTTGGTCTTCCCTTCTTCCTTCTTCCTCCAGGTTGCCATTCTGTAATGCTGTAGACTGTTGATCTGTTTCCCGCTCTCCATATGTGCCCCAACCATCTGACTCTTTGTTTTTTTATTCTTTTGATTATGTCTTCCCCTTCCATTTCATCTAATATTTCTTTATTAGTTCTCCTTCTGTATTCACCTTGTCCTATTTTTTTAGTTCCCAGTATTGTCCTCATTATTTTCCGCTCCTGCACAGAATTGTGGAAGCCCCAAATTGGTTTGAAATTATTTGTATGGAAATTTAAAACTTTCCAATTTTGTTTATAGACGTTGGAAAAGTTCAAGAATCCGAAAGGAAAATTCCATAAGTTCTCCTGGAGCCTTGAACACGCAAAGCTTACCCCAAAGGAAATCTATACGGTTTACCAAAGCTCCATGGATTTTTATTTTAAACCATAATTAGTCCAGTAAGTGTAAGTCCAGAGTAATTAATTGTTTGATGGTATCATTAAGTAATGTAAACCGTATTGCTTGTATTTAAATCAAGTCAGAAGCGCTGGGCAGAGAGTGATTTTTTGGTTCGGTAAAAGTTTTCATGAAACGCGGCGCCGTTATGAGCCGCGTCGAAAATTCAATTTGTAACCGTCCTCAGATCGCAAATTATCCGATTTTTCGCCGACATTTGTTCCCTACCGTTCCATTCGACATCCCTGACGAGGGTCCCCTCTCCGTCCCTCCGTTTAATTCCGAATTAATCTAACTTTTGTTCCGACGAGATTTCGCCCTTTTATCCCGGCGTTTTCGGTTTCCTGCTCCGCTCTCGCACATACACGCCCGTGCACACCGGGACGGATTGATTTTTCCCCCTTTTTCCGGACGGATTCAAGATAAACAGATAATTTCTACTCCTCGAGTTTATCGTTCTCGCAACTTTTTTCATTTTCCCCGGGAACGTTCTCCTTTTATTTTTCCAGCGAGACGGAGAGGAAAAGTTGTCGTCGCGGCGCTCCTCGGAGACGCGTCGGTCTAGATTAAAACGGAAATACCTTATCGCGCGCCGTGATAGTATCGAGGGGGGCTCCGCGGGAATTATAATTAGGGAGTTGCGGAGGCAATCTCAAATAGCGAAATACCATGGGAACATGGGAATTCGCCGTAAATATCACGTCTAGAAGTGTAGATGCATGAGGGGTCTCGCAGGAATGTCGCTACATTTCTTCAAACATTATTTGGTTTTTACGACTCATTCGATACCATAGAGAAACATATCATCAATCAATATTCTTTAAACTAAATTTTAACGAATGTATACATTGTCGTACAACAAAATTGAATACTTAGATATGTCACCGGACTTAATTACATTCACCATTGCAAGAAAACGTAATTTGTATAAATCTTTACCATCCATCCCCTTCATCTGCTCATACGCATGACTGTGGTGGACGAATCGTTTTAGACATTCTAATAACATGCGCAGATGTTGACGCGATTCGTTGTAGTTGCAGTAATACAAGGAAACAACACAATGTGTCACTACCTTATTTTAATCATATTTTCACAAACAATTTATAGCCTCATATTTCTGGAGACGTCTCTCTGCATACAATAACTTTACAATTGAAACACACCGTGACACCACATAGGGGATATTGTCACTCCCAGGGCTCTGAGGAGACTCTGGGAGTGCGCTTGAGGGTTTAACTCAGAGGGTGGATGTAAAGGAAGGAAAGGGTAACGGTCAAAATGAAAGAAAATGTGTATTTATTGCGTCAATTGTTCAAAAGGCAGCTGACCAGGCAATAAGTCGTATTTGCCAGGGTCTTTAGGGAAAACAACTAATTTACGAAATTTACCTACCCTGGTGCCCTACCTACCCCTATTCGCCGGTACTAAATACTGTTCATTTCTAGAATTCTTTGAATTATAATTATTACGGATCAATAACAGTTACAGCAGGTGGAAAACAATTAATTCTTCAATAGTTATTTACAGTAGCTAATAAGGAATTTTTTTTAATGTCTTAAATTTTAAATTTTATTATTGCCTACAATTTTTACATTACATTTTTTCCCTATAAGCTAAGGTTTACTATCTACAGTTAAAAATCCTATCCAGTCAACATTGGACTGTGATCGTTTATATACTTAGAGAGAAAACTGTTACCAACTATTGTAGCCAGTCTTGTCCATGCTTCCCTTACAACGTCCGTTACTTACTTGTCTTCTGTTAGGAATTTTCTGCAATACATTGTCTTGGCTGTCTACTGATTGGGCTAAATTCACTTGAAGCTTTGGCGCAAATTGACAATATTTATTAACATCACGACCACCTTCGACTAATACATCATCATCTTTAGTCGATTAAGATATCACTGAATAAATAATTATAAAAAAATATAAAAATTTGAAATCTTCTTGTAGCTGTCAAACGAATAGGAATCAATCAAATCAATATTTTTTCTGGTTCGATAGAAATTGCTTGGTAAAGTATATAAATTATGAAATTCATTTTCCTTAGAGGGAGAATTGTTTTCAATAATTTAACTTCAATTACAACAAGGAAGCCAAAAGAGGAAACGATATTTCGTTTAATAAAGGCACTTCATAAACGCAGGATAATCCGAATTACGGCGAGGTGTACCCCTCTACTACAAGAAATATTGTGGACACAAAATTACATTTACTGCAATAAATGTAGCAGTAAATTTAAATTTTAAAAGCATGTTGCGTGCTACGAATAGAGGGAAATCGTTGGATTAATCTTGCTATCATAGCAAATATTACGTAATAAAAATGTGCTACAACTATAACGCTGTGTAAGTTTCGGTCAGATACATATTGGAAACTGTGGACCTTATGGACCATAAAATCCATAATGTTGCTGACAAAATTTAATCTAAAGAGTGCCTTAAAAGCAATAACCTTTGATGTGGCATTTTTGCATTTAACCGTCTAAAATTAGTATTAGTCTCCATTTTCAACTATGGACTACTGTTGGGATCCCATCCAAACATTTCCCTGGAGGGTAGCTTATTGTATTATTAGCACCGGCTTCCCTCCTTTGGCTGCTTATAAAGGTACACCATTTATCTATTGGTGAACCTTACTTAATCCATGTACTTCAGCCAAATTTGACCTGCGACTACAAAATAATTTTTGCATTGAAATCCCTCATGAATTAAGTAATTTCGGTTCAGTTGTTCATAGTATACTTCAGCCATATCACCATATATATTTCATGGACTATGGGAGCATATAGAAAAATAGTGTTCAGCACAGCATAGAAGTAAAGTAGGCTGCCTGAACGCATCTCCAGCACTTCACCTCATAAGCGAAGCAAATCGATTAATAGGCAAAATAACCAGGAAAGAGCCTTTACTCCATCGATCTTAATCGGCAGAAACCGCCGGGCGAGTCAAGTAATACTTCACTACAGGTACTGCTTCAGCGGTAACAACTCGAAGGAAGCGTGCTAAAAGTGGAATTTGGGCTCTTTTTATTTCCTTACAGGTTCCTTAAATTCCGCCGGTCGTAAACGTGTCCTGCCGCCGCCGGACACGAGGACAAATTTTACGCCAGCGACGAGAGGAATCGATCATTCGCCTTATCGAAACGTACATCTTCCACGCGAAGATATTTCACTTACGAAGTGGAGATAACGTAATTCCGGACCTGTCCGGAGGAGAGAAGCGCAAATAACGAGCCGGGGGCATCGAAATTGCACCTGTCCCATCGCAGTTGATCGCGAATAATTTACAGTTACCTTTAATTAACGGCTGCTACTTCAGCGGTCATCTCTTCATTGTGAATTGTCTCCTCTTTAATGTCTCTCGTTCGGGTTGTACTCCCTTCATTAGTTTTATCAGGATTAAAAATACACGTAGTGTTTTATGCTCAGATGCTCCTCTCGCAGTTAACGTAACGCCATCGTTACAAGCCCGGAATTGCTCGTTAATGCTTCATGCGTTAACGAGTCACGATGCAATAGGCTTGGGTGAAGATTAAAGTACTGCATCAAAAAAGAACCGACGCGTCGTATTTTGCTCAAAGCACTAGCAATTGCTTGAAATTATTAGATCTATTTATACCTCTTGTACCAAGAAAATATTTTCTTGTTTAACTGAATTTAACTGAATTTCTTGTCAGATTTAAATAGCAAGGCCTATGGCATGGCCTACTGAAATCTTAGGGATTACAAATTGATGGAATCATGGGAGTGATAGTGTCTTGAATACCTTGTATTAAGCCTGAAATACAGTCCTGTAACCGACTTTTAAAACTTATCTTCTCTCTCTTCTCTCTTCGTCCATTAATGAACGCGGCGAATTCTCCACTCCAATTAACAAATCAATACACACTCCATCAATTCTCTTATTAAAAATTCCCCAACAACTCGAACGTTACCCGTAAGCTCACGCGATTACTTCCAGGAATGCTTCCTGCAGGATTTCCCCCAGGACCCTCCGCCTCCTTCTTCCTCCTTTCTTTCAGGTAACTCGCCGTCTCGCAGAACGAACGCGGATAAATTGCCCGGGAATATTAATGCAGTCTTATTTTATTACTGTTAAATTGATTTACGGCATTACATGTGCTAAATTACTGCAGCAATTAGACGGAACGCTCCGAAGAGATAAACAGGAAAGTCGATCGAAACGAAAGTCGAGCGTGCGTGCGCGAGGGAACGACGGGAAGATGATGACGTTAATTAGGGAGAGGGGGAGAGTTATGGTATGTGCAGAGGGTGGTGTTTAATGGTTTTTATGAGGGTATGGATGATGTTTTCCAATGATTTTTATCGTGCAGGGTGTTACGGGAAATTGGGTCCTACGTAAAGCGGTTAATAAGTATTTTTGATTATTGCATATCCAGAATATTTTCCGAAATAATGTTTTGGGCAATTAAGCTTCATTCTCGGTTGATTTCCCAAGGCGTTTATTTTAACACAATTCTATTCTCTATAAAACTTTCTGAAAGCTCTAGAATGTCTGTGGTTTTAATTTGTAAAAATTTCCTAAAAACTCCTATTTTCATTAATTTTCAAAATATTGTAGAATATATTAAAGTTATGTACGTTGAAACACACTAGTACCATAGAACCCTAAGAAATTTTTGGCGACTGTCTTATTCATTAGGAAATGATAGTTTTGCCTAGTTTTTGAAAAAAAAATTAGAATAGTTACAGACTCCCCAATAATCTGAGTTATTTTGTATAAATACTAGGTTTCACAAAATCACATTCATTATTTTTCTGTATAATTGTATATGTTTCTAAAAATTTCCAAAAGGTTCTACGACATTCTATCCTGTATCAAGAATCTTTCAGAAAGCTCATCAAGATTTTTCCATTTCCACAAATATCCTTGAATTTCCGTTGGCACTGCAATCTATTAGTTTTCAAAATTTTCCAGAATGTTACACACATTTCTTTTTGTGCTTCTCATTTCCTTTTTCCACTGCAACCATAGAAGGGCCGAGGGAGTTTCATCCCTAATACTTCCATCTAATAATTCTTTCTAGATTGTAAGTTATACGTGTACGAATTTTATATGTCTTGTATGTACACTTGTGAATTTTCGTACCCCAATTCTTTAATCCGCCCCCTTAGAATGTAAAATCTGGAATTATCGGATTGTTCTGGACCACTTGAGACCCTAATCTATAGAGCACACAAAATTTGCAATGTCTTGCAATTTACTGACTGTTACATAAATTTCACCCCCTTTTACACTCCTTGGTTAAGTAAAAATCCACTTTATAAGTGGATTTTAATAGGTTTTTTTAAGTTTATAAAGTTTTTTAGGTTTTTTTAAGTTTTTTTATTTTGATAGTTTTTTATAAGTGGATTTAGGATAAGTGGACTAAGTAAAAATCCAACCATTAGGAGGTTTAAGTTATAACTGTGCGGAATTTAAAGTTTCTCGAGCATTATCTCAGAGTAAAACCGAATGAAATAAATTTCACCCCTATTTTCCTACATATTACGATATTTCCATGAATTGGTCTCATTCATGAGCCCAATCTGAAGCTCAGGAACTCTACAGGGGTGCAACTTGGTGCAGCGGTAGGTTACATAAAATCATATTTTGGGTTCCCCTGTATGCTAAGGAGATGTCAGTCCTCTTCAGTTTTTACGTCTGAAATCGAGGGAAAGCGTATTTGAAATGGGTGGTAGAAACGATAATTTAAGAGAAAATGTCTTTTTTTATACGTTGACTTGTCGAGCCCGAATATTAGGTTGCCTGAAGTCAATTCCAAATGAGGGTAAGTCAAAAAACATCTTACGTTAGGTGTGGAAGGAGGATTACAAAGGACATTCACATGTAAATTTTCCCTTAAAAACATCTGGAAACACGTTTGCTTTATTAAGTGACGAAAATGAGGCTGTGTGAACAGGGGAAACGGGAAGATTCTAACGTCTCCCTTTAGCGCATCGGTAGGGCAAGCGGAATCGGTTAATAGCCCTCGGAGAACAACGTCGAAGCGAAATAAAATCGCGGGATCCGAAGTCAAATATTTGCGAATCGTTTATTTGAGATGGAGAGATTCTCTAATTGTCCCTACGAACGGTATCCGAGCGCGCAAATATTGGAGCAGTCTCGTATCTGTGGCACGTCCTTTATGAACGCGGATTTATCGGCGATATCGACTAAGTCGACAGCGCCTTTAATTGATTGTCACATAAATAACAACATAAATCTTTGAATTTTCAATAGTTGACACGCGAGGAAAAATTCCACGCCGGTCGGGCAGTAATGAGGAATGCAGAGATTTACTGTAAATTGTTACTTTATCTCCGGCTCGTAAAGACTATGAGCAAGATCTTCGTAAACGACGCGTGCGTGGGATTCCCGACCAATCCGACACTCAGCTTTTTTAAAAATCGCCAATAGGTAATAATAATACTGTATACAAGCGCTAATTTACTGCGGCATCTTCGCCAATCGCAGCTGCTAAAGATGCCAACTTAACAGCTCCTAATCTTCTCTCGTGGTGAATAAAAACGATTACACCACTTCTCCCTCCCTATAAATCTCCGTGCGTAATAAGCGCGTATGTGTCAGAAGATCATCTTCGGACGCTTGTTCGAAGTCTTCATAAGCCACCGATGAGGAAAAATGTATACTATTCGCTCTCGTTCTCGACGTAAAAACCTCCGGAGATGTTATTAAAATAGCAAATAACGGAGGAGAGGCGAAAGAGGGAGAAGACGCAGAAGCAGGAGCGGATCAATTCTGGATTCGAAAGAGATGTAATGGTCAAAACTGTGAAGTAAGTGTCAGATGTAATTCTTACCTAACCCAAGGAGATATTTATCTAATAGCTCAAGTATTTGGTACACGCGGGGAATTGTGCGACGTTGCTGTAGTAGACTGCTTACTATTGAGTAAATGTGGCCATATATTTCTGTAGAGGAATCGTACTACCTTAGGGATAATGATGATGATAATGGGAACTGTTGGTGACTGTGGCTGTAACACTATTCTGACTGGTTTTTTTGATACCTTAGGTATATAGTAACAAAAGTCATATGATCACATCTACCAGTGAAAAATGGCGAAGGCACGTCTTTTTAACCTGATGATCATGGTCGGGGCATTAGGATAAATTTATTAAAATACTCTATTGATCCTGTCTTAAAACGTGTACATATTTTCAAATGAATCAACTGTCGTGAAGTCATATATTTGTAAACTTAAGCTTCAGTTTAAAGGATTTAAGGCTTTTAAGGCTAAAAATAAAATCTTAAAAACCTAATCAATTTTTGCCTTTGATAGCAGCTTTACAATTTCATTTACCAATTATTTCAAAAATGATTTAAGTTCAACGTCTCAAAACATTACTGTATTGATATTTTGAACCTTCAATCTATAGAATTTAATGCAATTCTGTCAGTCGCATCAAAGTTATCTAACAAATCATTGCCAAATTAATATTTTTGAACATGAGTTTAAGTTTAAAATGTAATTTAGACTGATTGGTTCCCTGTTTTTGCTAGCAATTGTAAATGACTATTTTAGAAGTCAACATATCCATTATTTTAAGCTCTAGTTCGAAAATCATTACCACGCTGATATTTTTGTACTTAAGCTGAAATTTAAAGGATCAGTTAAGTATTTTTGGTGCCAATTTTAAGCACCATTACTTCTCCATATTAGGAGTTACTTGTATAATAAGTACTGTTTTCGGGGCGATTTTCCGAATTTGGGATATTGCCTTTCTTAACGTTTTGAGGTCCCCTGGGTGCGTATGTACGTATTTTGTCGAATTTTATAAGAAACTGTAAGTAATGAAAAGCTGAAACTATGCATTTGGACTTGGCTCCTTGAAAACTTGAATCTGTGTGAATTTAGTCAAAACTGGGTAAGGGCAAAGAGTACCCTAGTCTTATCATTTTTGTATAATCCGCATTAAATACAATGGTGTTTATTTTGACAGATTTTCCTTGACGAGCCCTTTGCACTTGTGAATTTTCAGGTTTTCCCAATTTTCTTTAAGGCAGTTTCACATATTCCTAGTAATTAAATATCTACAATTCTTATTTGAAATATTGTTCCCACTACATAAATGGCACCTTACTCTTGAAAATGTTTCAGTTTTTCTTAATTTTCTTTTGTTTAAACATTTTTTTCTTAAATTGTTCTCGTGAGCACTTTACTCTTAAGAATGTTTAGTTTTTCTTAATTTTCTCCAAAACAGCTCTAGCAGTTGATTTCAGACTTTACATGACTTATCTATCTAATAGTTATAACATTTTTTGGAAACCTTTTTTCAAAAATTGCCCTAAAAGGCACTTTACTCTTGAGAATTTTCTAAGACCTACTAAAAGGAGTTTGAAGGCCTGGAATTTGGGAGAAAACCTGGTGTAGAGTTTCATACTGTGAATTAATGGTTTTCAATCTTCATATTTGCTGTGCTGCTACAGCTGCATTAATTAAACTCAAATTTGGAATAAAATGTAATACATATGTTCCAACAAATATAAAATCCTATTTCAAGCATGATATTTATGGTCACTCACCTCTTTTTCCTCCAGTCTTGTCATTATTGTCATCATAAACCCTTGCGTTTAGTCAAGGAAGCTGCCAAAAATGCCTGCCATTGTACGAGACAATCTGACAAGAGAGGAGAATTATGGTTCCAAGTATAGACCACCAATTGACCTATTGCATC
Source organism: Cryptocephalus primarius (assembly GCA_963576515.1). Taxonomy (NCBI): domain Eukaryota; kingdom Metazoa; phylum Arthropoda; class Insecta; order Coleoptera; family Chrysomelidae; genus Cryptocephalus; species Cryptocephalus primarius. The sequence continues at coordinate 10,488,500 of OY754943.1, read as the reverse complement.
GAAATAAAATTTAATTTGTTAATTGCGGGCATGCTTAGAGGAAAGCTAGCCCCTCCCACTTATATTTCAAATAGTTACTCCTTGGAGTTACAGATAGACAGGAGAGAACTCCAGCTTCTAAATGAATTTTAAAAAGATACAAACTTTCAACTAAAATATCGGCGTTAAAACCAATTTTAGAATAATTAAGTTTTGGTTGTTTCGGGGATTCCTATCTAAATAGTGCCGAGTGTATAGCAACGTTGCTTTGAGCACGTGCGTCATATGAGAAAATTATTCGATGGACACATCGCAAATTATTAAAAATTTCGTAATTTCATATTCGGGACGCATTAGAAGAATGATATGGATCGATTGTAAGGTATTAATTGAAGTGGGAAAGTCCTGGAAATTGAAGAGGAATAAGTCGAATACGAGTTAAAACTTGAGTGGAAATTTGAGGTTTTTGTCAAAAATTAGTCTCAAGAAACAAGGCAATTTGCTCTTTACCAAATAATAGATAATTTTATTTACTCGAGTTGAAAATTTGAGTTGGTGCATCACAGAAAATATGTGTAGTTTAAAGGATAAAAAAGATGTCGGATATAATAGCTAGTAAAGCACATTCAGATAGTTTAGTGCTAGAATCGACTAGTCCATCCCTGCTTCCGAGAGCATCCTAGTCGTTATTACCGTACTAAAAGCGGAATAAAAAGAAAATGACAAAGAAATGATCGAGACGAGGAACGCTAGTTCTCTCAAGTTCAAAGTCGAGTGAAAGGCTCTCGGAATTATAACAAGTTTCTTTTGCGGAAAATACGCTGCGGCTCGCAAAAAGCCCTCCGTATTAGCTAATTAAAATAATTTACAAATCGCTCTTCTTCTCGCGCTCCGATGTAACGTTATCCAATTACGAGAGGGGAGAGGAGCAGTAAGAGAGCGACATAATCGGAACGGTTCTTTAAATGGCGAATTATTTCTACGGAAAATCGACGATCGACGATTAACACTTTTACCGGCGCTGTTACATTTTTCCCGGTTCGTGGGAGCGTTCTAATCTGAATATGTGCCGCGCTTGCGATTGAAGCAAGGAGCTAAATATGTCGGGTTGTTTACAGTACATTTCCTAGCCCGTCGACAATTATTCAGCTCCTTTTTGCGCTTCTTCCATATGAAGAACGCAGCGCTCTGAATTTAGAGAGCGTTCAGGGCCTCATCAAGAAGCAGTTAGGAATACATTAGGAGAAAGAGAGAGAGAAAGCCTGTTGTCTTGCGTGAATTACGACCGTTCGACCAGAAGGGAGTGAATTTTATTGTTGTTTTCAGGCGAACGGCTTTATTTATTTCGACAAATTTCCCACGGCCGATGAAATAAATAAGTGCGACATTACGGGGAATTTTACATGTGTTAGCGACAAATATAGAAGAGGCGACGGAGTACCCGAGGACTGCCCGTGTTCTCAGGCTCCGCAACGGACGAGGTACTTTATAAGATGATAATGTGGATTCAGTCGATGGTTCTGAAGCGAAACCATCGTCTGAAGCTGAAGTAAATAGACTTGTTGTTAGTTATAGGACGCGAGCGCTTTTTATAGTTGCGGATTTACCTACACGGGAAGATAAATGAGGCGGCCGAAGCGCAGTTTCTTGAATTTCAAACGTTCTCGGTCGCTGTAACATAAAGTCATCATCCAGATCTGATTCTCTGTGATTTTGCGCTACCGTTCGAGGCCCCCGCTGCCTGCCATTTTCCGTGCCTCTCTTTGAGAGCCGTGCTTTCATCAACTGGCTGGATGTTTCCCCCAGTTGATGGTTCCTCTATATCCATCCAGATGGTCTTGCTTAACGACCGTTCCTGGTGAAGATTTTCCTTCTTCCAGGTCGATCTCAAAAATGGGAATTTGAGGTCAGTAATAGAGTGCTAGAACAAATAATTTTAACTTTAGGAAGCCAGTAGTTTTTGAGAGAGAAAATAAAATGTGAGAAGTTTTGCCAAATTTGCCTGTCTTCAAAATGCAATTTTTAAATTTTTTCGTATGTTATTCTCATGGGTTAAACGACAATAATAAAGTTTGATTATTCAACTCTACGCTGATATTCAAGTTTCGTGAAAAGTGTGTAGAGAAATAACTGAAACAACGATTTTAAACGGTGCGGTTTTCGCGCCTTCGCCATTGTGAAATTTTAAATGCCTGTGTGCTTAGGAGATTTGGTAGTGGCTAAATGACCGTCGTCGTTTATATCGTATGTCATTTATGTCGTAGTTCATAACGTTTCTATAAAAAAGCAACAGAATCAAACCGCCTAACCTAACTCTGCTTTCTGGAGTAATCTACACAGAAATTGGTACTTTATAATATTTCTAAAAGGAAAAACAAACAGCATTACAAGTTAATACGGTTTCTATGGGTTCCCCTCGGTCGATTATATATTACCATTTAAGTGTCATCGTCGTGTGGCACCCTGCGATTATTTTGATGTTCCATGTGAAATAAATGGAAAATCTTATGAAAATGGACATGTCCATAAAAATTTGTTAATTTATATGTGTTATTGTAAAATATCGTGTGAAAATTAGTGCGACACGTATAGAAGACATTCTATGAGTGTAGCAGAAAGGAAAATTGTGGTTCCCTCATAGTTGCTATATCGGTTAGAAGTGTACGAAATAGCGATTTGAGGTAAAGTGAGGTTAGATGAAAAGTAATTTTTTTCTCAAAGAGTAAAAGGAAAGGCGAAAATTGAATACGCACATCGTTTTCTACGGTTTTTTATTGATCCGTGGTGATTTTTTAGTGAGTTTTTAATTTTCATACCGGTAACCTCTTATGGAAAATCACATTTTCAAACGGCTAGGATCATTTCCTAAAATTATAACTGAGTTTTCGAACTAGTTACTTCATGTGCTTTCTAGTCAACAATAACTTTTGTCAAAATTCCACCTGAAAAAAGGGAAATGTTTGCCCTTTTCTTCGGCAAGTGGCATTCAGACAATCCATGTATCTCATTGTCTTACGATCCCTTGTTTGGCAAAGATAATAGTTACCTTTTATCTTTCCAGGGGTTTGTATTAATGTTACTCTATTTTCAGCTCCTAACTTGCATGCAATTCCAATCTCCGGATGATTTCGTGGCCTTTCAATGGCCACAAGACTGCTAGTTAAGTAGGTTCAGGATTTAGCCAATAGAGAGAGCCAATTAAGTTAAATTAATCTTCCTCTTCCCATTGGATATTATTTTTAATACCCCTTCCTTACATTTTAGCTTCTTTCTCTGTGCAAAAGTATTTTTCCGCCAATCCTTCAAAAATCTTCATTTTTGATATCTCCAGGAACAGTTTAGTTTTTGTATCATCGACTCGTTTTTGTATTATCGTGTTGCTGCGCAATACGTCATAATGGATCTGATGAATAGGACGAAAAAAAGGAATTTAATATTGTAGGCTGAATTTTTAAATGATGTGGAATCACTGTAAAAGAAATGATTTCAGCTAAATTGCAACTGGGTTGAAGAATTTATTACACCCCTCAGATATAGAATGTTCTCAGTATGAACCTCTTTAATAAGGCTCCATGTCTTCTGGTTATTTATCTATGGATAACTTGTATTTATAATTATTTCATGGTGTTTTATGCAATAATTCAAATGATATTATTTATGCAATTTCTATATGCAATATAAGCTGTCGTCCTGAGGATTAAGCGTGCAGATCCTCTTTAAGTGGTTATCATGTTATTTAATACACAACAACTACAGTGACATAAGGCTTAATTCGTCTCTTCGTGTATGGAATGAACACTAGTGCGGTAGTTATGAGATTTTTTAAGGAATTAACTATTTGCTGCTAAACTGGCCCAATAACTACTCAAGGGGTTAGCTCAATTTTTCTCTTGTAGTAATTCTATTAACTGGTATATTTATCTCAGAATTTATATATATTTCTTTGGCCATATTGTCTCCTCCATCCAAATTAAGTACCATAACAACTGCCTGGATTTTACTCTCTCTGCTATCGTAAATATACGCCTTGTGTTCCTTCGGGTGTCTTTATTTCTGATATCTTTGTTAGAAGGCTAAAGTCAGATTTTGGAGCCTTTAAACATACAAGGAAACCATTGAAATTCTTACGGAAACTTAACGTTAAGTGAACAGTCACCATTTTTGAATAAGCTGCAATTACTTAGTTCATCGACAATAGTACTAGGAATCAATTTTTCTCTTGTAGTAATTCTATTAACTGGTATATTTATCTCAGAATTTATATATATTTCTTTGGCCATATTGTCTCCTTCATCCGAATTAAGTACCATAACAACTGCCTGGATTTTACTCTCTCTGCTATCGTAAATATACCCCTTGTGTTCCTTCGGGTGTCTTTATTTCTGATATCTTTGTTAGAAGGCTAAAGTCAGATTTTGGAACCTTTAAACATACAAGGAAACCATTGAAATTCTTATGGAAACTTAACGTTAAGTGAACAGTCACCATTTTTGAATAAGCTGCAATTACTTAGTTCATCGACAATCGTACTAGGAATCTTCACTTTAACCATCTGAAATTGTATTATAAAGTGGAAATCGACGATATATTGCAATTAGTAATTGTAATAGTTGGTATCTCCTTTGCAACTGTTTATTTTTACAAATAACGTTTATTCGTAACATTCATGTTAACGTAAAGCCGCAGTTTTATTGCGCAATTACACCTATTGGATTTAATTAACTTGCGCACAAAAAGCACTACAACGAGTCTTATTACCGTCTCGCCACTGTGGGTGGTTACTTGTTTGTTTTATTAAAATCATAATAAAGCAATTTCCCTGTTGCAATATTGCCAAGATGTTTGAGCAGGGAATGAAATCTCTATTTATTTTACTCGAACGATCCGCAAAAAGGAACAGGACCACAGGTAGCGTGATTATATCAGGGAATCGTCTTTTTCGTATAATTGTCGCATCCTGTCGGACAGATGGCATATGGCATATGGAGCGCCAGGTAAAAATGTGGGCGTTTTCGAGATCGAATCCGAGACGCAATCTCTTAAGTCCGCTAATTTCGTGATAATAACCTCGTAAATCCCGTGAGAACGTCGACAGGAAGTCGCAGAGCCCATGGCGGAGAGGTGACATAAAATTGTAAATAAAAAACTTTTTGGACGACTGGAATTAGGACGAGATATTAACGGACAAGTCCGTATACCATTTTCGTGAATAAATTAGTCGGTTTTTGTGTCGAAGCAAAGGATATAATCGTATCTAATAAGTGATTCAAATTGATGTGGCGGTATAACGTGAACAGCTTGTAAATACTGTAAGCTGTATTTGTATACTAAATATGCGCTTATGGAGATACGCATGTAGTGTATGGCTCAGTCCTATATAATGGTCGAGCACCTGCAAGAAGATTTGCCGAGAAATTACCGAATGGTGAATATCCCTATTCATAAGACATTTACAGCTCTCCAGCAAAGGATAAGAGAAGTGGGATGGGTACGATGCAGGTATTACTATGAATATTCAACTAGAGAAGACTGGCTGCAATGTACCCCGTTGCTTCAAAATATTACTCATAAACAAGCTATCCTTTCCATCGAAAAAATGTTCGGGCGAGTTTCACTACAGAAAATTTCAGTCTTTGCGTGTGAAACCAAGATAGCTAAACCCGTACTGTTTTGACATATTTTGTTCTACGATGAAGCTATTTTTGACATCGTAATCGCGGTTTTGGTGAAAATCCTAACGTTACAAAAAGGAAATTTACTTCCACAATGGAAGACACAACTCTCAGTCTTTCCAAAGTATCAAGATTTAACTAAAAATTACTTTTGCCTCGCTTGCCATGCTCGTATCAAGCGTCGCTGGTCACCATGTCCATCACTTGTCGATTATGCTTCGACGGTCTAGAAAGTTGCTACGCTTGGAGTCCCGTCCAATGGCGAATATTGCGTAGCCATGAAAGCTTCTTATCTGCATGTTCTATCGACTTTGCCCCGAAACAATAGCTTAAGTAAGTCATATTTGGGTCCACGAACCACATGACCAAAGTACGACACCCTCCTACTTTTCCTACATTTGCTGAAATAACTGCTTTTAGATTTTCTTTTGTGAGAAATCGATTACGTTTGGAAAATTGGTTTTTGTAATCGTTTTGGATATAGAAATATTATTTTGTTTTTCATTTGAATCGTGCAGATATTTTTTTGTTATGTCTGAAAATATGTAAAGTGAATTACATAATTTTTTATCAAAATATTTATTTTATTTTTTAATATGCATATAAATATCACAATTTCATTTCAGCGAACACAATGGCCAATAACTAGACTTCGTTCAATTCTCCTTGCTGCAGTTAGGTCAGGATTACTACCACCTAATGGTGGTGGTTCGTGTTCATCAGGTATGTCATGATATTTTCATTTAAATGGTGGTGGTATGGGGTCATTGTAATAACAGCAAATGCTAAGTAAAACAACACTTGCAGTTGTGATTTTAGCCGGTTTTAAAGTGGATGATGTAACGCACGGTGCTTCATGAAGCGAAAATGACTTAAATCGTCCATTACATGCCTTAATTATGTCGTTTGCGTCAAAATTGTATATCAAAACTATCTTCACGAATACTCGGTGTTACATGTTGTTGTAAGCAACAACCATAACAGCATAACTAATATATAAAGTTGAGATCGAAATAAATACAAATAAAATTGTTATAGAATGTAAAGTATATCGGTTGGAGTCAGGATTTTGTAATGCCATTAATTAAATCGCATTGGCTGACAGGCTTGGATATTAGGTGATTTATTTGCATAAGGGCATTTCTTCTATCTTCGGTTTTTCTCATATTTTTTGGGTTTTCTTCATCGTAAGCTTTCGGCCATTTATTCTTGCGTGTAATGACAATTTACTCTTTGTGTGTTCGTAATAACATGAAAATAGGTGAATAAATAAATAAATAGGCTTTAAATAAAATTCAAATAAACACATAAATAAGTCTTATATAAAATTTAAACAAACTAATTTTTTGCAAAAGTTTATCACTTATGACAAAGTGAGCCTTGAAGAAACAAAATAATGACTAACACTTATACGGTGACACTGTTGATGGCTGCACCTGAAGAGAGGTAGCGGCCTGTAAGAATGATACTTTTACTTCAATTCAGTTCAAATATGTATTTTAAAGCCCTATTTTCTCTCTCTGTAGAAATGAAGAAGCAGTCCTCTTCATATCTATAGTACTATTAACCATGAGGCATACCACTAACAATTTAAACGTGGGAAGGTTTTAAAAAGTGTTTTCCAAGGAGTGTACAAAACCCTCTGCTAAGAAAAATGGCAGACAACTCGCCATTAGTGAATAAGCTGTTTTTGAAAAATATTTCTCGTTAAATCGAAAGAACCTGCGTTGTGAAATAACCTCCAGGATAAAATCTAAAAACAGATATGTAAATGTAAATTAATAAATGAAATATGTTGTCGCAGGTCGGTTATAAAAAATCCAGGTACCGGATTTATCACCGAATAATTCAAATAATCTCCTAATTTTCCGGCTCGATCCCCCTCTCCTCCCCCTCTCGTTCTCGCATCTACAATGCTGCATGATTAACGAGCCTTCGTTAAGACATTCGTTAACAAAACACCAAGACAAACTTCTCACCTAAACTTTCATACAATTCGCCCGTAAATTATTTATAATAAAATTCTCCTACATACATGGGTTACAGGGAGTGTTGCGCACCGCGTGAGATATGGACTTATAACTGTACTCTTGCTCAGTGACGTAGAACCGAGTCATCTCTCGCCGACTCGCAAGGTGGGTTAGAGGAAATTTACACAGGGCCAAAGTGGGTATTAAAGACCGAAAGCATCCATAATTTCTTGGGGCGCTCCATTTTTAGATTGCGGCCAATAAATCACGACGGATTACTTTCGACCGTCGCCTCGTTAATCGGAACGCTACTTTTTCCAGATTAAGTCGATCCCGTTACGGGATTAAAAACCATTGTTGCACTTCATCCGGTAAAGCGAGCGTTAACTGTATAGCGTTATTGTAAGTCGCCATTGCGGCTGAACGCTGGAGAGAGAAAGAGAGAGAGACGTGTCAAAGCGCCAAGATACGTAAATGCTTTATAGGTGCTATGCCTCCGTATCTATAATTTCCTTTTAATCTGTAAACTTGACAATACGTTTCTAAAGAGGAGATAAACTCGTCCGCTCCATTGGCGGAGGAGGGGCGTTCGTCTTTTGACGTTTTGTTGAAGGAGTTTGATTTAGCATTCGAGGCGAGAATGGATCCTTAGGAAGGGGTTTGAGTCGCTTGGGATAATTGAAACCGATCGTTCTCACGGAAAATCACAATGCTACCTGTCAGCCATGTTGCTCGTTACCCTTAAGATTTGACTGCTATACGTTTCAGATGTGTCGGACCCACAGTTTGAAGCTAAATAACATTTGATTCCGATGATAAATCAATTATTTCTACTCTTTCATTCATTGCTTGACCAAATTGTTTTTCTTGTTTTGATTCGTGTGTCGGTAATGTACTCATTTTCCAGGGAAATTTCAAGTGATTAAAGTTTAAACGTCATGAACCATTTCAGATTTCCTTCAGATATTTTTATTGTAAGTGTCTTAGCAGTGTCTCCACACACCTTTAAACAAGATTTCACTGAAAATAGAGTCTCTTGTAGGAAAATCCATCCTTACATGAATGGTGAATCGCCCTTATAGCGTAGTTTTTAGAGCAAAACAAAGGTTGTTTTGGTCGATAAAATTTAACAGCAAACGTATCAAAAACCTTTGTTTAAAACGGATTACAGGTGATAAAAACACAAAATTTTGACAAATCTGAGCTTTTATGTTTTTTTTACGCAAAATTAGGGCTTCAGCTGTGAATTTTTAAAAAGGGTTCATGGTTTATCTAAGTTTTCTCGGTCAAAAATGCTCCGTTCACCTTTTAGAAACGCTCATTTTGAAGGTCTTTTAATTCTTTACAAATCGTTTGTACAACGTAATGCATTTTTCACGCTATGGTGAAAAAACGGGAAAACAACCTGTTTGTTAAAATTTTTAAATTTATTGAAAAACGCAAAAGCTCAGATTTGTCTAGATGTTGGGTTTTAAACACCTATGGTCCATTTTTAACAGCTTTTTGGTCCGTCTGCTGTTAAATTTTATCTACCCAAAAACAAACTATAAACTGTGCTATTATATGTGGTGAGAGAAATTGTCCAAATTCAAAATAATTTTGTTCCCTTTTGTTTCTTTACTTTTCTACATAAAACCCAACCTAACGCAAATCGACCCAATCAATCAAAGCCAAATTTGGACCATGGATAGTTGGAAAGTAAATCCGCCATTCTTGAAAATTTGAAATCTAATGGATAAAGTATAAAGCTGAAATTGACGACTCCGTCAAAATTTAATGGAATTTTGACAATATCACGTTGCTTAAAGCTAGACGTTACGGCCTCAATTTCATGAATTGTCTTTGCAAATAATATAATTTACGCGCCCAATAATGCTAACAATTGGAAACATTTTTTGGTTAAATTATATACAGCTTGTTATTGTGTCTTTTCTTAATCCTTAAAAATTATGTTTAAGAAAAGGGTTTTAATTATTAAAATATCCTTGAATTTTTATTTTTCTATGGTAAATATTTATCATGCTTATGATAAAAAATGACGACAGTAACAGTTTCCATAGTATTCTTGTTTTTATTGATACATAAAGGTGCAAGTATACAAATTATGTTCGAAATTCGGACTATTTTGAGATATAAAAATTGATAACCCATGGACAAACTATAGTCAAATTTCAAAATTCTCATAACTTATGCAAATGTATTGAAACATCAAAATGTACTTTTTGGAATTATTTAAGCTGACCCATCAGTACGTGTAAACCGGATAGTAATTGTCCATACCATTATTCAGTAGGAATCCAACGACTGACACTGCATGTTTCATACCTCATGAAAGTGAAGTTGAGATTTTTAAACTCAAAAACTCGTCACTTGCACATACCTACATACATGAATTCATAAATCCACACGCGTCAAGCACGTCATTTTCACATAAATATTCAATACCCATTGCAGGAATAGAAACTTTTTTAAACTCTGGATAAATCATAATCTCCTCAACCTCGACTGGAATTAAATTTTTAATCTCCCCAAACGATAACCCGAATTGTTCCTACCATAAGCGACTCGTCGTTCTAATCTACTCCATTGGGTTGTCTCGCTGTAATATAGAATCGGTATTATTTTCAATTGCGCACAAATCTTCCGACGTCTATATGTGTATGTGCGTAACGCCGAACTGTCTCCGGAATTAATGGTTGCGTAAATTTCAATCACCAGATTAAATCGAGAGAGAGAGAGAGAGAGGGAGAGGCTGAGAGGATGGAGGTTATAAACCGTGGAGCTACTTTGTTTTGAGAAGTTTCAAGCCGAGGGGATGCATGAAAATTATCAAATCTCATGTTGCTTTTCTCCATTTCGACAGTAGAGTTAATGACAGTGGAACGGTTCCCTTCCAAACCTCTGGTGACGTTTTTCGAGCATGGTAAACATACACGGTAGTGCTGTTAGCTTTCTAAGCGATCTGAGTAGAAATGCCTTTGAAAGAGAAACAGATACGTATTACTTCGTCATTAATTTATGTACACTTACACTTATTACACTTTGCTCGTACACTTCGCTACTAGACTCTATTCAGCGTTACGAGACGCCGAGTATTCATATTCCACAATGTCCTAGATTCAGACTAACATTTTCTGGTCACCGATTTTTCCCATGATTTCCATTGCGTATATCACCTGTCTGATAGGTTTATTATTACACCGTTGTTATCTTCGTAGATTCCTCCGCCGATTATTTTCATTTTTACTGCGTCGGACGCGGAAATGCCCATGTTTATAACGAATTTTATAACGATTTACACAACGTTCGATTGTGATTTTCCGTTCGACTATTAACGGTACTTTCGAACATTTTCACCCACACGGTCCCAGCATTCTGGGACGGGGCAGCGGAAAATCCCCGCATTCGAATGCCGCGCGGAGGAAAATTTCCCGAGCGTACGCGCGCCGGTGGCGATTTTTTCCCGATTCCGACGAGGGCACAAAAGATGTCTTCAATGAAATAAATCGTCGGTGATCAAACCGAGACCGAACAATGGGAAGGATGATGTAATCGGAGAGATAAAGGAAAAATAAGCGTACCGTGAACATCGGAAGTGGGTTGGGTCCTTAATTGTAAAAAGGGTTTGTCTCTTGGTCGGATTTGACCTCAATTCCGACCGCTGCTGTCTATTATGCTCAATACCCGACCCCTTTTTTGTATTGCCGATATGGATTTTTTCCACAAATTAAAAACAAAGGGGGGAAGAATTCGGGGATACGCGGCAGGTCGACGTTTTGTTTTTTGACTGGGGGGGAGGGGCGAAGTGACGATTCCGCGATCAACGATACCGTTAAAAACTGTTTATACTCGAAATTTATACGCAAAAATGTTTATTTACGGTGGAAAAAGAGTGTGCTACATAGGTCCCGCCATCTTGAATTTTGCAAAATTACTGATAATTTAATCAAAAAATAAAAAGGTTTTTTTATACATACATATACATGTAAATATTATGACATATAAATTATTATGTTGCTCTGCTGTAGTTAATATACCGTCTGTTAATTTTAATTTCAACTTTTCTAAAGATATTTGTCACCCTTTGAAAAATAGTGTCCAATGTCAAGAAACATGAAATAGTAAATTAAGTTTATCATTTATTCAGCTTACGGAAGAACAATTCATAAACTCTAAATGTTTAATTCCTTTACAAATACTAATTCATTCAGTGGTATGGTTTACGAAAGTAACTATGAAGAGAAATTAGTTTCTGCAGCCAAAAGTAATGTATTTTACTCGGAATAATCACGAAGAATAAGTCTTCTTTATCTTTCAGGAGTATCGTACCTTGTCGATACCTACCATATCTCTAAAACTTTACGTACATTTCAAAAAATGTATGTGCCATTAGAATGAGCGTAACGAGCATATTTGTAAACAGATTCAGGGTTCCTGGCACCAAATCCACTGCTGACCTACGTTATTCAAATCTCCTGTTGGTTACTCGGAGTTCGCTAGTGAATCTCTCCGTCTCCATAAACGTCATTATACCCTTTCATATTACGCCTAGGAATATCCTGGAACGTTGCATCTTTCGGCCGAGTTCCTTTGAAACGTATCGACCACACAATGCCTCGGAATACAGCTTTTATTCATTGTTGCACATAATGGGAAACGGCGGACTCTCCCTTTCCCGAAATAAAGTTACCGCGTCCAGATCGGATCTCCCGCCGTTCCTGAAAACTTTCCTCGTACACAAACTCGGGCTCGTCGATATTCGCAGGAAATTCTGAAAGATAAAGTCGGCAGCCCTTCCGCTGCCCTTGATCGATGCAGCGCCGGCATTTCGAGGATGATGCATTTCACGAGCGCCTGGACGTGAAATCACCGTGAAATATGCGGCACTGTCGACCGGAGGCTTATTTTATACCTCATTACACAGGTACTTTTGGCCTGCAAAATGGCGGGCCCCAGTACGTTTGATCACGGGCAGCGCTGGAGTACGGTTAATTAACCGGATGAGATTACACGTGGAACAAAGGAGGGACGATCTTGAACGCCCTGTGCTCAGCTCTCCTCACAATATACTACGTCGCCGCCTTCTTGCGACAACGAGAAATTTAAATTTTATTATACTACACAGAACGCTTAGATTATAACCGGAGAACCCAACGGGAGATAATCAGTACGGCTCCGCTCCAAATATAGCGAGTCCGACATGCTACTTTTATCCTGTAAGACAAATTGGCGATAAAACAATACAAACGTACTGCAACGTGCAGATCGGTTCAGAAAAAGCCTTTAATAGAGTCAATACGTAAGACGCCACGGGAATGTAAAGAATAAATTAGAAATATACAGAGTATTTAGCAAAGAAAAAAGGTACAGCTGTACTTTAAAGGCTTTACTGCTGTTATTACTATTAAACGGAAAAAATAAACAAGAGATAAGAATAATGTATTGGAAACTTTCTGTTGGGTTCGACTGCTGTTTTTACCATTTCTCTTTAGTCTTACTCTTCTCTCTTTATTTGAAGTTTAGAAAAAACTTGTATAAGGAAACAAAACATTTCACTTACGGAAGAGTAAAGAGTGTTGATTGTTCGTTTCCTAATGTTATCTAACAGTTTCCAGAAGTGCAATTGCTGAGTTTTAATATAGATTCCATTTGGAACAGTTTTACAATATTTCTTTTCTACTTTCTGTGGAATATTGTGCTTATGAATTGTACATCACTTTTATGAACAAGCCTGGTTCTATATTCCAGCCTTGAAAACTTTCAATACACGTTTTTGGTATATATATTCTGCTTTTTGGGAAATGACTTTTGCACGCTTATGAGTTTTCGTCTTCCTTTTAAATTTTTATATATCATTGTTTAAGTTACACTTAAAAAAAACCCTTGATCTTTCAGCTTTTGGTCTTTCTTACCTATGTCTCAAATTTGATGCCCGTTTCCTTTTCGTAACATTTTCTTTTACCACCATTCATTTCCTTTCTTTCCATTCTAACGTATTTGGTTGTCGATTTCCTCTAAGTCAATCCATCACAGTAAAATTACTGAAAAGTTAGGCACAACTTATCTTTTTGATTGTCACCGGAGGAACCGCGAATTTTCCGACCTTCACCGTTTTAGATCACGCATTTTCCGACCTCACCGTACCCGTGGGAGCTTGATTAACAGTACCTACGAATTTTCTGACCTTCGCAGTTACAGGCCGTGCGTTTTCCGTATCCGCGAGAGCCCAATCTATCGATGACATGCGACTTCGGTAAATCCGAGAATTTTCCGACACTCCGATTGCGCATTTTCCGACTGTACCATTGAAGGAATCTAGAAATGGTCCTAAATTCGCTTTGGGAATCCTTGAGAATATGGCATAGGCAGAAGAAGCATTCTAATTAGGTCTTTTAAGTGATCCTTTTGGTCGCGATGCGCAATTCGAATTTTGAGGTTCTGACACGACAGTTTTCCTTCGATTTCCTTTTCAGAAACAAGATTTACTGAAAAATATGTGAAAATTTTCCCAGCTTTTTGTGAAAAATATTAATTTCCAAGATAGGCTGTAAGTTACAACATGAGATTTTTCGTTTTTGGCAGATTATCATGTATCTTTTGCTAAATTAGTTATTGTCTTCGCTGTAGCTCTTCAGGAAGTGTCCCTTGAAATGCACCAAGTATTGTCCAATGGCTAAAAAGGTTGTGCTTTACTTTAAAGGCGTTATTGCTGTTATACAAGAGGTGGGACTGCAAAATAGTATAGCCATTGTTAGAGATTTATTTGTCGATTTCGGTCGGAGATCTCGCTCGAGATAGCCCCTTTTCATCTTCTAACGGTCTTTAATTTTTCCACTGCCCCAAATATAAGACCCAACGTCCGAAGATTCGCCATTAAGATTCCGTAAATGGCGGCCGTGAATGTTTCTCTGTTTCGTCCTCAGACCGGGGCATTGGCTTCCCCGAATCCGCGCCGTGATTGATCGAATAATAATAGTAGTATGGTAGATAGACCTAATTTGAATTGCTCAGGCAGTGAATAGCATTAGCATTATTAGGAAAATTAGTCGCTGGCTCTCATTTGAGAAATCGGTATTTTATGCGGTGACCTCGCTCCGAGCAAAAATTCAAATGGAACTGGTCCGCTACGCAAATGAATTTATAGTAATTTAATTCTTCTTTCGCCGCCGACTTGAGTCTTCCGAACAGTACGGTAGTATCTTGAACTTTAGAGTCGTCGTCGTCGTCGTAGGCGAGGAAGCCATTCATTAAATGTCCGGTCATGTGTTCGACGACGTGCCTTCTTAATGCAACAGAAGGAAAATATTAAGAGACATTTGTTCGAGAAGTGTAACAACGAAGATATCGCTATAGGAAACGGAAATTGCTACGGTGACGGTAATGGAAATAACATTACGGCATTGCCAATGTGGAATTATGATAGCGCTCAAAAAACATCAGAAGATACAGTTCATTCTAAATGGTAGAACTGAAAATAACATTGAATTTCTCCAAAAAATTCATGGACAAGATGTGATATTTCGAGGGTTTAGACGGTTATGGGGGTTGCAAAGCAAATGGAGTCGGAATATTATGGGTAAACCACCTTGTACAATAAATCTGCTAGTAATTGAAAGGAAAGTGGCATTCAACTCGAGTTACAAGGGAATTTTTATTTAAAGCAAGAAAATAATTCCATACGTTTATCCCATTTGCATTGTAACATTCCCCATCTATTGGAAACTTCATCAGAATGGAACATTTGCAAAGAAAAATTGGGGAAATTCAGTGGTCCCAAATAATATAAAACATTAACTTGACACCTGCTTCTAGGCCCCTTTCAGGTCTTGAGGAACATGTTTCTTCTGAATTTTGGAACGAAATAGTGACTGTAATATTGAATCTAGAAGGTTTTTAATTAAGCTTTTTTTCTGAATGCTCTCAAGGAAAATCTAGAAGCGTTTTCGTTTTGATACCAAATACAAGAAAGTCTAAATAATGCCGAAAGAGCTTCTAGGAATTCTGGAAAGCTGTGATGACTTTAATGTTGTAGCTGGAAAATAAAAAAGTCATAAACGGTTCCAGTTTGAAACGTTACAAAGAATCTAAAATAAACACTTCAGAGGTTAGTTCATAACTTCAAAATACCCAAACTGCCTTAAAATCGAATCTACGTAGTTAATGCAAGATTCAAATTGTTTTAATCTCTAAGAACTACAGAAATAAACTCTAGCTCTTCATAGTTGATCTCAGATAAGTTCTGGATGATGGCAAAGGACACTTACAATTTTTCGTTGAGAGTTTTGAAAGGTCAGAATGGTTTAAAAATGGGAACTCAGGAGGTTAAAGATCTTTTAAGCGTAATTTAAACTTATTAAACTTCTAGAGTCTAGAAGGAAGCTTGCAGAGGTAACCTTCAGCATCCACATATACCTCCAAAGGTAATCTAGATTGTTTACCAAAGTTCCAATCGATTTCACTTTAATTTTAACGGTCAGAATGAATCAAATTTAAATAGT
This sequence comes from Cryptocephalus primarius, assembly GCA_963576515.1. Classification (NCBI taxonomy): domain Eukaryota; kingdom Metazoa; phylum Arthropoda; class Insecta; order Coleoptera; family Chrysomelidae; genus Cryptocephalus; species Cryptocephalus primarius. The sequence goes on along the minus strand of OY754943.1, from coordinate 10,472,381 downwards.
CCATAGGTTTTTATAGCATTTTAAGTCGTTATTCCATTTTTTTTTAATTATACTTTATTTTTAAATAATATAATTATAATTATATTTATTTTTAAATAATATAATATTGCATAATTTAATAATATATAAGTGTGGCTGTTTAAGTTGGGACCATATGGAAAATTTTTAGTATTGGTTTTGGTATTGGTAAAAAAGTTAGTTCTGCATGATTTGAACGCTCATGGCACATATAGCAGAAAAACCTTTTCTTGCTTTTAACAAGTGTTTATTGCTTTCAACTTAACGCAAATTTAAGGAATGATACGTAATATTGCCTTTATTCTTAGAGCACAGGTTACGTCACAAAATTAATAAAAAAAATCAATTTTTTTTAAAGGGGAGATTTAAAATGGAATTTTTTATTTTTCTTACCCAATTTTTAAATCTGAAACTTATTTGAGCAATACATGTAAAGAAAGAGAATGGCACTAAAAAAATAGAATCAAATCAGCTGCCAAGTAATGGAAGATATGTAAACGCTTTTTAACCAAAAAAGTGTCTATGAATTTTTCCAAAAATAAAGGCATTCGTGGTAACTCTTTTTGGTCTCTAAATGAAATGGAGGACTCATGACTTATGATTTAATTGTTGTTGCTGAATTAATTGATGCACTTTTTGTGCCACAATGACCACGTGTGTGGGTGTTTTCTCATGCTAAATCATAATTTATTCTGCAAGTATGGTTAACATGGAGTTTAAAGAATTATTAGCTTCATTGAATGGCTTGCAATCAGAATTTACTTTTTGAAAATAGCTGGTTTGCTAACAACCACTCATCCTTACCGATAAAGTATTTCAAATGCACCATCAAATGCATTTCTTCCACTAATTAAAAACCTCACTTTCTAGGACTGTATAATTGATGTCGTACACACATAACCGTTAACACGTCGCTAATCCCGTTTCGGATTTTTCCACCATCATCCTCTCATTAACTACACAGTAAATACGTGCATACGTAATAATTCCTGAACGGTTTTTTTCTGATTAGTCGCCTCCTATAACTCTTCCTTTCCGAAGTGTTGTTTTCTCTGATTGTCGATTTATAGGCTCTGAATACGAAATGAGCAAACAGTAGTTATTCATCTAATTAACTCGCCTCGCCGCAACCTGTGTTACATCTGACTACCATCTCCGATCGCTCATCCGCTCTAATCTCTAATAGCAATCGAAAGCGGATTTGTTTTTCGCGACTCTAATGAATTATAATTGTACACGAGAAGGGGAAAGGGGGCCCCGGAGATCGGTATCGATGATACTCCGCTGCACCTGGTTACATGTGCAATAATGACGAAGGTAATAATAATAATAATGGCAACGCAAACATATACGAATGTGGATGAATGGCGAACGACCGATACCATCGTCGTATTACAGTTATTTTCCACTTTCTGAATAGGGAGATTGATTATTAAACAACGTTGATAACTCCAAATAGGGAAGCGAGGAAGATGAACATTCTTGTGTAAAGCGTATGCATGTCGAATGGGAGCGCGCGGACTTGGTGGAAATGCTATGCGAAACGAAGGCTTTTTACTTACCACGACGTAGGTCAAAGTCCCAAATGGTTCGTCATACTATCTCGCCTTTGAAATCCCGCTTCTTAATTCCTTGTACGGAGCGTTTCCAAATTAGCCTCCGGGGGACCGTCCGTAGAGGATTTAGCGGCTTCACCAGGGGAAGAAAGCAGGAAAAATGTGCTGCACGGAACCAATCACGAAGAATGAAATGTCGAGTGAACACATAAAACCGCGAGAAATGACAGGAAGTCCTTTGTGGGTATGCAGAAGAAATGAAATTTACCTCACTTCGTTGCTTAAGAATTTTATTTGTTTGTTGAAACTGCAGTTCTTGTGTAAGTAAAGTAAGTGTCTAAGTAAAAATTTAAGCTTGATTTCTTTAACTTGGTTACTTTAGCAAAGTGTCTTTCTTATAACTTGACCGAAAAATATTTAACCCTTAAGCTACACACTATCAAAAATTTACCTAAGGTAAACACGTGGCTGTTTTGTACCCGGCGGTACCCGGTCGTTCGATAGTAAAAGTAAAATTTTTAATACATTATCATAGGTGAAGGAAACAGGATTAATGAAGAAAACTTTATGTTTTGAATTCTAACCTCTGTATATCGATTGGAATCTGTCGTTTCAATACATATTCAAAGGTTTTAAACATTTCACCGCGTTTTTTAAAATTCCCGTGTATGCCATAAATTTCAATGATTGTAAAATTCGTCCACATAGTTGTTAAACACCAGAAAAATTAATTTTTTGGTAGGAACTTCGCCAAATCATGTCCAAATGGTCTAAAACTTTGAAACAAAGTATAGTACAAAGTAGTTAGAAGTTGTACTAGTTTCAATTTATTAGAGGAATTCCTAGTCAGCCAAAATTTCATTATTTATTAGATCACAAGCATTTTTGTTGATTTAAAATTTTCTTCCTTTATTGTGTTGTTAGGACGCACAAGGCTTGGCTCATTTATAGTAGATTCCACAGATTTATGTTAATAGCACTAATAATTCTTGCTTCAAGAGCTTGGCTTCAAGCAGCATAAAACAGTACACTTGCGCCCACCACAGGTGGAAATGCGGGATCGCGCGTTTCACTCAATGTTCGAAGCCATTTTTCACACTTTTCTCCAAACGTATCTGATAGTCGAAGATAGCCAAGTTGTAGGTTTTAGTTTCCCCTTTCAAAAACCGCTTGAAAAATTAAAATCGCCCCATTTTGCAAGATTTCTGTGTATATGCAAAAATTATTCATCCGACAGTATCCAACTTTTACGTGCTTGAAGTAGGCATAATAACCTAACATTTCACGCAAAATTAACGCTTCAAGTTTAAACTAGGCAAAACTGTGAATTTTTGAAAAATGGTCCATTTTAACGGTTTTTTTACATTTTCTAGGTGAAAAATGCTCCGATCTACTTTTAGCAACGCTCGTTTTGAAGGCCTTTTAATTCTCTACAAATCGTCTATCAAATGTATTGCATTTCCGTCTATAATTTTCACGCTATGGTAAAAAATCCGAAAAACGACATATTTTTTTAAAGTTTTATTGATTAAAAAAAACGCCAAAGCTTTGATTTGTCTAGATTTTTGGTTTTTATCATCTTTGATTCATTTTAAGCAAAGTTTTTTGGTCCGTCTGTTGTCAAATTTTATCTACCAAAAAACTCTATAAACTGGACTACATACCTTGTACTTTATTACACTCTTACTACTAACAGCCTGTCTGTAGGGAGTCACTAAGTGTGTTAAAGCTTGTCCTTTTTGAGCAATAACAGTTACTGCCACGCCTGCAGGGAACTCGAGATTTACTAAATCATACCGTGAATTAAGGCGTTAAAACACCAAAATTACATGAACAATTCCTCATACGAAATATAGTACCGTCTCTTATTTGTTTACGTTTATAACTGTAATTAACTGACGCTAACGTATTCATTATCTCGTAGAATCTACATACGCACGCAGATAAATTAATTTAAGACAATTCGATAATGAATGCTTTGACATGTTCTCCGCTTGAACAAGCAGTAAATAAAGTAGAGGCGAGCTCTCGGCATGTTAACATAGGCCTTAGCCGGGTAAATCCGCGACTATTTTATCAGATGTATTGAATGATATTGAAGCAATGCTGCTATTCAATAAGGCAAAAGCGGACTTTTATAGAACCCACTTAGGCGATTCACAACGCACCAAGAAAGTGACTAATGACGTTCTCTTCTGATTATCCAATCAATATTTACAGCAACTAATTACGTTTCGGGTTACCGTTGTGCATCAGAATGGAGAAACATTTTTGACAACCCGCCATTAAAATTCCAAATATCTTTTTCGAGCGGTTAGAGGATGCAGAGAGCCGGTACATACATCATCCGCGCCATTATACATGGACGCTGGAGGCATACACAATTATTTTCATACTTCTTAGGTATGAAGTAACTGTTTTAATCCGGTAGCATCTCGGAGATGGAATAAAAAACCAGTAGTTAGTACGAGAAATTTACAAAGTGCCCATTATGAGAGGCCGTCCGTGTTTATAGTTCAGACGCGGGATGATGGAAACGTGACGCGATAGAGGACGGATCGCGGAAGAGAGCGCCGATCAATTTGTTTTTCTGGACGTGTTCTAGTTTTTCTGACGTGGAAAAAGTTAGACAAATCACGTAACGCTGGCGACGGTGGCACAGCAGGAAGAGGAACGGTGGAATTCATGAAAATAAGAACAGGCGTTCCTGTCGAGTTTTGCTCTCTAAGATACACGGTGTTATCGTAGAGACAGAATTTTTTTCCAAAAAGATTTCATCTCTACGAGGAATTAAGATATCGATGTATTTTCTTAAGCTAGATAGATTATTAGAAAGTTAAAGAATATTGCTGAAAATCAATCAATCAAGTATTCTAATACTGTCGCGTTGCAGTTTTTAGATTCGTGCGAAATTAAAAACTCATGTATCGTAATTCAAGCTTTTATGGCGACAGTCTGATGCCAGTAACTTCCAATCATCTCGATCAATCGAGGCTAAATTTTAACCACGGATATTGAGACGCAAAATCCATCATTCCTGAAAATTTTAACCCAAACGGATGAAGGGTATATCCGATATCGACTGAGGGAGGTTTTTCTCTGCAAAAGTATAATGGGATTTTTACAACCTGGCGTTCCATTGGCAGAATGGAAACCGCCTAAGTCCTAAAGGTCCTCGTAAATAAATATGATTTAGGGGCTTGAAAATGCGGGCACAAAGTATTCATGAATTACTTGAAAAAACAGTCCTAGCGGAATTTAATTGGTAGGAATCGAAATGTAGCAAATATAAGTTGGTACAAACGCCAATTCATAAGATGGCAGAAATAAAACATGAGGAATTAAGTAAGATGCTAGTTAAGTTAGCTTCAGACCTGTCGAATTCTATGAAAAAACAATTCAAGATTATTAATTAGTTGGGTGATAAGTTTCTCTACTGCTTAAGTCACAAGAGCTCGGGCGTAAGTCCTGTGAAGCTCAAGTAGTTTATGGGAAGTAAGTCTAATTTGTTCGACCTGAAGTAGAAAAGCAATGGAAGGAGCTTTAAGGGAATTTAAACCTGTGTACTTTCGTAGTAGTGCAGTGATGCTTAGTGCGAGACCTGGCCAGATATGAATACTTTAAGTCGACGTATATTTAGGAGTTAGCTGATTAATTTAACGGTAGATTTTTCCATTTTTTGAAATTAACGAGTAGATTTTTTTTGTTGAGGTATAAAGTATATTTAATTTAGGTACGTTCTTTTAAATCTTGTATTTGTGTCTTATGGTAAATGTGGTAAATTTGAAAAAGGGGAGGAAGCCTTTAATAACAAAAATTAATTTGAATTTCTCATAACTGCATCTTTGGTGAAGACATTAAGGGGCAGCCAATAACAAAAAAAAACTGTCTTTATTTTATCTGCCAGATATGTTATCCAATGTACTTCTGCCTGCTGAGCACGTATCTAACGTCATAATTACTTGTTATCCTTCAGTCTTCAGCAAATCACTGAAAAATCTTCAGAAAAATGAAGAATCTCGATAATGAAGCTCGATTTAAAGGAAACATGTTCTGTCTTTACGTACTGAATACGAATGTACCTGTCACTTTTCAGCCTCAAAAAACCTTCAGAAAAATGAAGCATTTCTCTCTTTGAACTCATTCAAAGAGCCGCACATGAATTTGCTTCATTTCCTTTCAATAAATAATTGATTAACCTTCAAATAGATGAAGGATATCGCTGGTGTTCTTAATTAATATAATTTTATGATGAACACCTTTGATGGTGTGTTAAGACGAATCTTGTTATTAAAATACCTCCATTTTTCGGTCTTTTGAGTAATAAACATTTGTTTCTTGAGATTGCCAAAGATTCTCCAGGTTGAGCACAAAGACGTCCTCTTGTTGCCCCAGGATTAAATAAATGAGATTAAATTTCATTAAACACCATACAGATTTCCTAAATCAACATCGCAGATCTCAAAAAAAATTATTTTTGGTACTAAATACAAAATCTAATTCATGAAATTGATGACGGACAAAAAGACCTCAGATTTCTATAAAATAAAGGAGATAATCAAGAGAATTTTTTTATAGCGAGAAATCATTTTATCTTGAGAATATTTATATTTTCTTAATTTTTGTCAAAACGGCTTAGGCGATTTATTTCATTTTATTTCATGTACAAGTTTTTTGTTTAAAACATTTTTATATAAAATCCTCCTCTGAGAATGAGATGTTTACTTAATTTTCTCCAGTACTATTAATTTGTTTCAAACTATTAGCTCAATTTAATACCTACAATTTTTATTCGAAATTTTTTTCGAAAATCGCCCTAGGCAGCAATTTACAGTGCTTCATACGATGAACATTCGTTTACAATGGTATTATGTTCGCAATATTTTAATAATAGCCTTTATGGCATATTTTAGCTGATTATTTTTACTTTGCATTATCACATACATTACAATAATTGTTAGTGGCATATTTATGATACGCTTATGACAGAGAAAATATTTACGGTGAAAATAACCGGACGCAGCCACCTTTCTTATCTACCACATTAGAATACCAGTCTAGTTATATTGATATATTTAATGGTTAACGACTCGAAATTACTCAGTTTAATAATTTTTTACTCGATTAATCGCTCACAATGTGTTTTTAAAAATTGATGAGTTAATGTGTAGTTAACTTTTCCACACCTATTTTTAATGAAAATTACTAGAAACGCCTTAACTTTGAGGAAATGAAGTTTGCAATATATCACACGCTAGATTATGCCCTTTATGCTATAACATCCTCCAGTACTTGGAATTAAAACTGATGAGGAACGTCCCTTATCTTGGCTGCATGAACAGCAGGATCTGCAAGGATCATCCACTCATTCATTGTTATGGGATATCATGTCATCGGAAGGGGGGACCTCCATCGCCAGATAAGATCAATAAAAACCTCAACTTCGACCTTCCGGGCCGGTAAAGTAGAATTTATTTGACATTGTTAGAGGTTTTTTTTTATTGAGAAACTAGGGCGACATTTCACCCGAATCGATTCGACTCGGGGGGTGGGGGGTGGAGGAGAGGGCGCTTAATTTCCTTCGGGGTATGAAAAATGAATTCGGGAGGAGGAGAAAAAATGCAAATGAGTCCGGCCTAGGACCGCGATATAAATTCGAAATGTCAAATGTAATTTACGGGACTTTTTTCTCGCCCAAGACAAGTAGATTTTCGTTTAATGCCCCGACGAAGGCTTTCCCTGTGTATTATAGAGGGTGCCTGGAATACCAGTCCCGGAGTTGACGTGGAAGTCGGCTAATTTGAATAATAGCCCGTATTAGAGCCGGGAAGCATTTTAATGACCATAAGAAACAGCATTTTGCTCGCTTTACGTAATTACCGATGATTGTAGTGCAACGTTATTAACTATTCCCGCCGATGACAGTACAATTAGGTATAGTAGGAAGCAATTTGAGGCATGTTATAATAGAGAGCACGTTGCAACACAAACTATGCGTACAGAAACGAAAAATGCGGATAATACATACATCAGGTGGCAGAGGATCGGGAAAAGTTTAAGAAACTGTACGGAATCAGAGCAACAACACAATAGCCCAGTTTATAGAGCAAGAATAAAGCCGTTTTGGTAGATAAATTCAGCAGCAGACGGTCCAAAAAACGTTGTTTAAAGTGGATCATAGAGGATAAAAACCCAAAATCTAGGCAAATCTGAGCTTTCGCGTTTTTGTAAACAATAAAATTTGAAACATTGGTCATTTTTCGCACTTTTCACCAAAGATATATGAAAATCTAAGATAGCCAAGTTGTAGGTCTTGATGTCCTCTTTCAAAAACTGCTTGAAAAATTAAAATTTCAGTTAATACACGGAATTTTGCCAGATTTCGGTGTATATTGATAATAACGTAATTATGCAAAAACTGTTCATCCGACAGTATCCAATTTTTGCGTGTTTCAAGTAGGCATAATAAACAAAATTAGAGCTGCAGCTTTAAACTGGGTAAAACTGTGAAGTTTTGAAAAAGTCATCATTTTAACGGTTTTCCGAGTTTTCGCAGTGAAAAATGCTCCCATCACCTTTTAAAAAACGCTCATTTTGAAGGTCCTTTGATTCTCTACAAATCGTCTGCATTTCCGTCAATAATTTTCACGCTATTGTGGAAAAACCATCTATTTTTAAATTTTTGTTTAAAAAGCCGCAAAACCTCAGATTTGTATAGTTTTTGGATTTTTATCATCTTTGATCCACTTTAAACAAAGTTTCTTGGTCCGTCTGCTGTTAAATTTTATCTACCAAAGAAACCTCTATAACCTGGGCTACAAGAGAATAGTTATACGATATGCTTAAGTCTAAAACGAAAGCATCTGTTCATGTAAACACTAGTTTCCGAGATGAGACGTTAAGAGCGCTTTGTACATGCTTGTGAAATATTTCTTGCACTCGATATCTCAACGTGACGTTCTCTGGCCTCTACGTTCTGTCTCCTTTTACTACACGCGGTTAATTCTCACCAAAGATCCCGCGGCTCCTACTCAGATAATACACGAACCTGAAGAATCAACTCTGGAAGGTTTCATAGGAATTCACCCCTTGTAACAACCAGATTATATTTTCTAAGGCGCTGAGTACGAATATGCAGCTTGTAAGACTGAATTGACGACAAACTGTGTAAGATGCATTTTTAGTCGAAACTGTGGCAAAAAATTTATATTTTAAGGAAGAAAGATATTCAGGAAAAAGAAGTCCAGAATGTCCTGTTCTATATCCATCTTTCGATATGGAGCAACTAAAATTTGTTCAAAAAGTTTCCCAATGAATTCAACCCGAAGCAATCCAATAAACTCATGTGACTTTATGATTCCGGAAAAGTTTCAACAAATGTGTTGAGAAATTCCCTGCTCAGTTTCGCCAAGGTACGGCCGTGCTCCTTACATATTCTTTCAATTAAATTTTTTCCATTTTAACATCCAGGAAAAGTTTCCGAGCCCTCGTGTCCTTATTTTATCCGATCTCGACGGAACTTTTCGTGTAACTTTTCTTTTCCCTCATTAAGTGCACATCTGATAATACCTATGCAAATTTTCACCCGGGAAGCCGGAATGTACATCTCTCCCAGGCGAAAATAACTTCGACTACTGTTCTGAGTTGTAGGGATTACCGGGGAAGAAAGCAAGAAATGCAATTTGTAAGTTAAATAAAACAGTTATCTTTTGTTTTGAAAGTATCACAACTGAAATTTAATTCAGACTACTATTTGGAGTTGTAGAGTAAACGAGATATTATTTTGTTATGGAATTTCTATGGCAGTGTTCGGAACCTGTGGTTTTATCGCACCCAACGAAAGGAGAACTCGAGTTAATTACAATTGAAAATTTTGTAAGAGGGTCTCACCGATTCCCGAGGGTTCGGCCTCTCGTATCCCGGAGATTTACAGGATGAGTCGAAAGATAAAACGTCCTCGCAACCGGAACAAATTAAGTGAAAGAAACACTTACCATCCGAGGCTCTAAAAGCTCAAAACTTCCAGATATCCCGTCCTCGCCACCACCATAGGCTTACGAGAGCAGCGACAATTATTATTCCGTTATTCGGACCGGAGCAATTCCGGCCGAAAGTTTGTTAGGGCCGATTGAAGTCTGGATTGCCGGCGATTACTTTTTATTGCGACTTAGCGAAAAGGAGGGAAGTTTAAGAATCCGGGAGCGCTCCCGTAGAACGAGGTGGGACGTCGATCGGGACCGCCCGAACAACGGTTTTTCGCTAGGATAATGACTGTTCGCAACAGGCGAACTTTCCCGGAACTGGGTCGGGGCCACGAGGGCGAAAGTTCCGGGAGGGAAAGTGGAGTTCGGGAACGGCCCGGGAAAGGTCTGGTTGTTGCTGTTTATTTCGTCAGATAAAAACTCCCAGCGGTGCAATCGTCCAGGAAAATCCAAGAAGTATATGGTGACCCATCTAAGTTTGATTATCTAAGCTTGACGTAACTGGAAATAGTTGTGAAAGAGGCGAGGGGAACACGCAATATTTCTTTCAAATTATTTGGATAAATAATGATTGAACACCTTGTAATTACACCGACAGTACAGTTAGGGTAAGGCGCCACGAGGACTTAAATCGTGAACACTGCATCACGGCTGAAGCGTCACGGCCGAAGCGTTACCTGGTGTATACCTACATATCTACAAACTTTGATGCGATTTTCACTAGTAGAAAAATCGACAACTGAGAAAGGTTTATGTAGGAAGAAATCATAGGATCTCCTGAACAACTTTAACCACGGTAAAAGACTCATTTAGGTAGTAATGCGAGCATTTACAACAAAAATTGTTGAGATAAACGAATAAGCGTATCTATGCAATAAATTAACATGACGCGCGCTACAAACTTTAGTTTTTCTTGTGATAGAAGGGGCTATCTCTTGAAAAAGTTCTTAAAGTAACTTCTTGTAATAATTTTTTTTACATTAATTATAACAACTTTTCTTGTACAATCAACACCCGAATAACTAAATGTACAAACTCGAAAAATGGCTAATTCTGATCTTCCAAGTATTACTAAACAAAAAGCAATATGGGGGGTTTAGTAATCTTTATTCAGTACGATTCAACTTTGCCCTACCTTCTAAACTTTTCCCAGCCTTTTTTGACCCATTACTTGGTATAATTCTGGTATATACCGGGACATCTTTGACGGTGACTTTTGTTATGGCGCCGTTATGACCGATACGTTTCCATCTTGGTGATCTTTCACAAATGCTGCTTGCGCCTTTTTAAAACATCCGTCAAGCGTAAAGAAATTTGTCAGTATCCTTTGGGCGATCGGCCGGGGAAAAATCTTTCCCTTTCATCTTGCTGACAAGTACATTCAACGTTTAAAGACGACGACCATCGTCTCTTGATGTCGCTTTCGAATTTGTGGCAGGAGTTATTTATCTTCCCCCTGGAACGTTCCTCGTTCTCTCCCATTCCCACCGTTGCCCGTCTCTCTCCCACTCTCCTGAGACTATATTTTTCCTCCCGATAACCAATCATAGCTAATAATTCCGAGAATTGATTGGTATCCACAGAATTCCAATTTCATTGACAGTCACAAAGCGGTTTTCGCTATTGCTGAGTCAATATTTTTCAACGTTCCTCCTTTGATAGCTCGACGGAGAATGTTATGGGAGAGAAAATTATGTTATTACTCCTTATATTTATCGTGGAATTTTATTTGTCGCTATGTGTCACGTAAAGGAACGGGTCGGTGACGGAGGGCCGTAATTGGTTTAGCACCGACAAACTCGCGCGCATCGCGACACGAAACAGTTCAACTTTTGGTAAAGATTTTCCTTCTTCCAGGTCGATCTCAAAAATGGCAATTTTTGTAGTAAAAGAGGACAGTGTTAGGTTGCTGGAAAGAATAATTTTAACTTTAGGAAATCAGTAGTTTTTGGGAGAAAAAAATAAAATGTGAGAAGTTTTGCCAAATTCACCAGGGTTCAAAGTGAAATTTTTTAATGTTTTCGTATGTTGTTCTCGTGGGTTAAACGATAATAATAAAGTTTGATTATTCAGCTTTACGCCGGTATTCAAATTTCGTGAAAAGGGTATGGAGAAATAAGTGAAAAAACGATTATAAACGGCATGGTATTCGCGCCTTCGCAATTTTGAAATTTTAAATGCGGGTGTGCTTAGTGACAATACGGTAGTGGCTAAACGACCATCGTCGATTTTATCCTATGTCCTTTATGTCGTACTTTATAACATTTCTATAAAAAAAAAACCGAACCAAGCCTCCTAACCTAACTCTACTGTTCGAAGGATTCTACACAGGAACTGGTACTTTACGATATTTCTAAAAGGAAAAACAAGCAGAATTACAAATTAATACGGTTTCAATGTGTTTCCCTCGGTTGATTAACCACCCACCATTTAAGTGTCATCGTCGTGTTGCACCCTGCGATTATTTTGATGTTCCATGTGAAGTGAATGGAAAATCCCATGGAAATGGACATGTAGAAGATATTCCATGGAAGTGGCAGAAAGAGAAATTGGTGTCCCCTTATACTTGCCATATCGGTTAGAAGTCGATCAAATAGCGGTTCGCCGAAAATTGAGGGTAGATGAAAAATAATTTTTTTCTCAAAAAGCAAAAGGAAAGGGCGAAAATTCAATGCGCACATCGTTTTCTACGGTTTTTTATTGATCAGTGGTGATTTTTTGGTGAATTTTTAATTTTCATGCAGTTAACCTCTTACGGAAAATCGCATTCTCAAAAGGCTATAACTTTTGAACGGATCATTTCCTAAAATTACAATTGATGTTTTCAAACTAGTTATTCCATGTACTTTCTAGTCATATAAAGCTTTTATCAAAATTCCACCTGGAAAAAGGTTTGCCCAACTTTTTCAACGACTAACGCATTTAAATATTCCGTTCCGATGGAGTTTACGTTCTCACGAACTCCAGTAACATCCAGATAACTCCGAACTATTGAAACGGTCCTCTTAAGAAAACTGCTATTATAAAATCGGCCGGAGTGAACGAGGCGCTAGAGTTAACGGTTAGGGGTGGAGTCGAAAACAAACTTCTTAACTAGTCGGGGTAAATGGGTCGGACTATTCGGTTTTACAGCCGTGGGAGGATGTTAAATAGTGGAGTCAATTTTCATAAATAACTCGGATAAGTGGAGATTCAAGTTTACCCTTTTAATGTTACTGTTATTTATCTAAAACTAAAAAGGGGGCTGGTTTTCTTTTTTTTGCTCATGGCATTTTCTCTACATGAACCAATTTGCTGGTATGGTTACAAGTCCAATATTATTACATTATTGATGGTATCGAAAATCAGATATTGGTCTAATTGTAACAACTTTCTATGCATGCCACCAAAATTCAAAAGGACACTTTTTCCTCGCCCATGGGTAGTACCAGCTAATTTACTTTGATGCGGTCTGCAATTGCACTTCATATCAATTATTATTAATAACACTAATTTAATATTTATTCTGCGGAAATTGAAAGCTCTCTTCAATTCCAAATTAGCCAGGGAATCCATCACACTATGGACTATATCAATGGATCATTCGTCCATAGATTGTAATATGGCTTATAGTGATGTAAGCATTTGACAAGTTCCTAGTCTACTTTGGTCTAATTATTGGCTTGGCCTCAGACGTCCACAATAATTTGTATAAAACCGATTTTCAAAGGGTTTTCGGGTTTCAAGAATACAGTTCTGTCTTTGTGTACGCACAACCTGCCCTAAGAACTGCCCGGATTACCCTTGTTTCCTTCATCAAAGCTGAAATTTCCTCCCTCGCACAATTTGAACAGTACTACTCCAACGCATTAAATTTTTCCACGTTATCCGGAGAAAACCCTCCCAGACTTTTAGTACGCGCATATTTTCCTTCGGAATTTCCAGTCCCACCTCCTAATCCCAAAAACAGCAATCGCATCCAACGTAGCCCCGAGATAAACTTCTTCGCTTATAAGAATGTTATCTGAATGTCTTTCCAGGTCCCCGCCGTGCGGGAAATACTGTTTTACAAACAATTTAAACGATAGTGAATAGCGAAGCTCCTTTGAGGCGGAATGTTACTTTGATTGCGCATGCAGGAGTACTTCACCGGTAATGGCGGCGGTTCGGAAGTTTTAGAACTAGAACGATCGGAATATTTGTGATGCGGCTAATGGATCCCGTGAAGTGGTTACGACAAAAAACCCGGCAATAAAGAGAAATGAATAACGATGGCGATGATGATAAAGTTATTATTACATACGCTGGCTTCGTTATAATGAGACGTTATTATTACTGTTATTATTAAGAGTTTCGATGAGTGCTGAGGTATTTGTAAATTAGAGCGGCTGCGCTCGAATAAATTGGCCTCTGTTTTATGGCGGCTCGTTATTATCATCTCAAAAGTAGTTAGAAAGGAAAATAGATGTGATCGAAATAAACAAAAGCGCTTGCATTTTTTGCTGATGCATAAAACGTGACTTGCTCGCTGTTGTTATGATTGCTCTAAAAAGACAGCATATTTCTTAATTGCGTAGTCATGCTACATTCCCATTGGGCATTTATTTGTTTGATTTAGTATTATTGTACTCTTATCTAGAGGCAAGTTCTGAATATATATTTCAATAATTAGCCTTATTCACTCATTAACTCATTATACTACAACTATTTGCCGTATTTCGCATTTTATGTTGTTTCATTCTCAAGATCGTTAGATGGACAAACTAGAAGAAAATGCTAGAGGGAAAAAGTTGCGTAATTGAATTCTACATAAGAAATGTCAAGTTCAGATTAAAAAAATTCTTATTTTTTTTTGTTATCATACGGCTTTCATATTGCGCCTCGAGAATTTTTTTATAAAGACCCACTACACCAAATTTCATCCAAACCGGTTGGATTGTTTTCGCACAATAATTTTGCAATTCAGGTTTTTTTTAAAAGAGAGGAAAACTGGAAAACTCCATTGAGAAAAAACTAAAGCCTTGTGACAGTTGCTGATTTTTTTATGTGTCGTTCAATCTTCCGAATCCTTTTTGAAAAATTCAGATCAAATTTTTCCTGAAAAGTACTTTTGGTTTAATAATAAACACCGGTTAACTTTGAAGAGACCAAGTGAGGAAAGCAAGAGGTGCCGCACAGCCTCCTAGTGGCAATTATCCTCAAACCTGCTATGAGTACTAAGGGAGAAACCCGTGAAGGAACCTCTGGAATTATCTTCTCTCTCAATTTATAAACAGTAGAATGTTGTATATTTCTGAAAAAAGTTGTATAACCATTTACTTCGATTGCAATACGATCGTTCATCGTTTTGTTTCTATTTTTGTCTGGCCTGTGCAATGAGTATCAAGGGAGCAATGAAGTATTAAACGGAATTTGACATATTTTTCTCAAAATTTGCTTCTTTCCGAGTACTTTTGGTGTAAATTTGAGGTGAGGTACTACATTTGTTTATAAGCTAAAAATTTTTTAATATGCTTAAAAAATTACCTAGAGCGTCCAAATTGACCAATTTGAATAAATATTTCAAAATTGGTTCGAAAGATTGAACGCTCTTGTATAGGCAAAAAAATCAGCAACTATCACAAAACTCTCGTTTTTTGCCCAATGAAGTTTCCCAGTTTTCCTCTTTTTTGAACAAAAGCAAGATTGCAAAATCATGGTGCAAAAACTATCCAAACGATTTGGATAAAATTTGGTGTGGTGTTGGGTCATCAAAAAAAGTTTTTCATGGCGCAATATGAAAACTGAATAGTAAACCTGAATGGTAAAAAAAATAATTTAAAAATACTCTCTTTTTTCTACTTTTTTTTTAATTTTCGCCATTTTTATAACAAAAATAGTAATTTTTTAATTCAAACTTGACATTTCTGATATAAAATTTAGTTGAGCAACTTTTTTCTTCTTACATTTTTCCCTAACATTTATATGTAACGAGCTAGAAGTCAAAAAAGATGAAATAAATTCGTCATTTTTTTAGATTTTTCACAGTTTATTGAATAATTAATTTAGCACAACTTTTCAAACTGGCACATATTAACATTATTATTTCTAACATTATTTTGGAGACATTTAAGCAAAAATTAGCGAGGGTATATAAAACAAGGAAACCAAAACAGATCCCGCCTGCACTAACAGACTTATTTCAAGAGCTACGGGTTTCTCACAAGAAGTTCTTTAAAATAATGAAGATAAAGTGACGTAAAATACAAAAATTGTGTCTTAACATGATTTATCAAGCTGTTATTTTACCCAATGGCACCTATAACTTTATATTTTTGCCGTATACAAAATGACAAATGATATGGAATTTTTAATTTTTCGCATATAACTGTTTTGCGTAAAATATATGTTAAATACAAAAATTTAACAAAAAATATGTTCTAAACTCTACAAAAAAGTTCCATAATATTTCTGCATCAAAGCGAAAACAAAGGAATTTCGATTCTTCATTTAAATTACTTAAAATATGCGCTCTCTATCGCCTATACAAATTTCATTACATCTAACCTTTCGAAGGGTGGTTATTTTGGCATCTAGGGACCCCAAAACGAAAAACTGCACTGAAATTTTTCTCAAGTCACATCATATATTTTTATCGAAACACGCCTAACTTCTTGCCTATTTTGCAACTTTTATAATGCATATGGACATACAGGAAGGAGGGAACTTAAATTTTTAAAACAAGTTATTTTCTTCATAACAATGGTATTCCGTACTGTTGAAAGTTAAAAATTAAATCGAAATTTTTTTTCGAAACTTGTCTTGATGGGCTAGTTGTGCCACTAGTCTCAACCACTCCATAGAAGAATCTCAAATCTTTTCTTCCACGTAGAGTTTTTTATTACCGGTTTTGGCTTCAATATGTTAATAATATGTTAATAACGATTAACTGGTCCGTTAGGCATGTTTTCTCCACGTGCGATATCGCGTAATAATATTCGGATCGCTCGCTATCAGATCGTAATAGCAACAATCGAAGCGATATCGTCGTTACAAACTAGAACCGTCCATAAATCACGTGGAACATCAATTCCTGGACCATACGTCAATTTACGGGCTCGCAGCCAATGATCGCCGCAAGAGAAGATATCCGGTATCGACTCGAACCTCATGTTTCCTATCTTTTGAAATTTCACTCGATACGTCTCTCCAAACAACGAAGATTTATCATTCTTTCAGCGTCCCCTGAATCGATGTCAGTTTATTGTCGGCAATTAATCAAAAGATAGCACCACGTCGCGTCCCGAGGAATATTCACGATCGCCCGTTAATCAGACACACCTCGAGATTTCTCGAATTGTCCGTGAAATACGACAAATTCGAAATATTTATTAATGACCGCCGATATAATTTCTTATCGACGTACTCATCGGATTCTCTTGCCTTATGTAGATCGGCGCTGATCCGCCTGTCAACTAGCGTAAAATATATTTACTACTAGATCTCGGTCTAATTCAAACGATTCCATTAGGTATTCTCGTTAAAATAATTATTACCATCACAGACAGCGTGTAACAGTAGTGTCTCGCTGGGTTCGCACTGCCTCTTCTCCCCAGCGCCTGATTCCCGACGAGAAGGGCCCCATTTCCTCCTCGGAGTTTTTCTTCTCGCCCATAAGTCTCCCCCTCTCCTTTTCGCTCTTTCTTTCATTGTACCCACGTTATTTTTATCGAACCGGTAACCGAACCGTACTCTCTTCTCCACATAAAGGAACGAGTTCTGAGCTGCTATCATATTTCACAAGGGCAACTTTTCAATTTTTTTTAATCTGGTTTTTATTGCGCCCTAAACATCCTGTCCTCGGTCGTAATGGACGAAGTTTCCACTAAAAGCGGATCGACGAAACGTACGCGACTTTTAAAATATTAGGTTGTACGGCGGATCCGGACTTCTATGGTAATAAGTCGATGTTTCTATCTGTAGGATTTGTGCGATTTATGGCGACCGAAGAAGAGGATCTACAATACAGAATAACGCTGAATTGTACGGTTATATGTTCAACGTGGTTGTTAATGTTTTTTCAACCTGAAGAGTTGTATTACAGTCGTAAAGCAGTTTTAATGAATCTGAGAGACGCGAAGGATTATTTGAACAACGCGAAACACTG
This sequence comes from Cryptocephalus primarius, assembly GCA_963576515.1. Taxonomy (NCBI): domain Eukaryota; kingdom Metazoa; phylum Arthropoda; class Insecta; order Coleoptera; family Chrysomelidae; genus Cryptocephalus; species Cryptocephalus primarius. The sequence goes on along the minus strand of OY754943.1, from coordinate 10,454,700 downwards.
TTTTATTACCGTTTAATTTTGAATTTCAATCAAAGCTTGATTTCCGAATATATAACCGACTTTATTAACATCGATGTAATTGAAATATTTGCCGATTAATTTGGGAACGCTGATGTAATTTAGCGGATGGTATTTTCATTTTATGCACCCGTTTTGTTCACCTCTACTCGTTTCTGCTTCATCAAATTCCCACTTAGCAAATTGACGTTCTCGTACAATGTAATTATAGCCAATTAACGAAGACAGAAATTATTAACATTAGAATTGTAGTGAATACAATGAAAATTCCAGCAATCGTCAGCAATTTTTAAGAACTTTTTATAATCGGTGTAAATTATCGAATTTAGGCGAGTGGAAATTACCGCCAAACGTGACGTCAGGGCTAGAAAATGATTTACCACGCCTACCATGCTCCTAACGACCCATATATCAGTTTTATTCCGGTAAATCAGAACCGCACATATTTTAATAGGCATTGCACAAATCATCATAACAACATATTCACAACAAACAGTATTATCGTGTTACAATATGTGTAGTATCAAATATTGATATCAAACAATTATTTATTTAATTATTATAAATCAGCAATTATACATCTTTAATACCCCAGAGTAAAATAATTGTGTAACTCTTATCAGTATGTCTCCTTGATTAAATTATTTAAATTACACGTTGCATTCTTTTATATGCAGAGATATTTTTTCAAGTGTATTCTTATTGCTTATGTTTCGGCTCATTTGGCAATAAATTCGTGTTTAATAGCAATATATACCGAGTGATCATTCAAAAACTTTCAATCGGGTTTAAATTTAGAACTAACGACAGTTATTAAAATTGGCGAGACATGTCGATTTTTATTTCGAGGATGAAACATTTTGCGCATGATTTCAACCCTGGCGCTTCAACCCCTTGGCCAGGGTGAGTTCTACCCATAAAATTTAAATATTGAGAGGGGTCAAGTGATACCTCATTTTAAAGCTTATAGAATTCTGAATTCGACGGTTTTTTGTTTTTTCAATTTGGTTCAGTAACTTTCAAATTACTCAAAAAAATCAATACCTAAGTAAAAAATTAACTTCGAAATCTTATCACTTAATTTTTTTATCTAAGGAATATTTTTTGGTCACTTTCTCGAAAATTACTGAACCAAATTTAAAAAAACCGTCAAATTCAGAATTTCACAAGCTTTAAAATGAAATATAACTGGACCCCTCTTGCCTATTTGAATTTTAGGGGTGAAACTCACCTTGGCTAAAGGATTGAAGCGACAGGGTTGAAAATATGCCCAAAACGGTTTCCCCTCGAAATAAAAATCGTCGTGTCCCGCCAATTTTTATAATTGTCATTAGTCCTAAATTTAAACCCGACTGAAAGTTTTTAAACTATCACCTAGTATACAGTTTTTTTTAGGTCGATAGTTGTTTATGGTGATATATAATATATTTGGTTTTATACAGATGTTCAAGCCTTAATTATGTGATAATTAATTATTTATCAGTGTCGCTTATGGTATTTTCGCTTTATATGACTCGTAGATTACCATGTAGATATATTTATTTCTTGTGCTCCCGTACAATAGAATTATTGTTATCCGAGGAATAAAATTATTACTACTGAACTGGGTGCAGTTCGCGAATATCGGTTTCAGGTGGAAAATAAATCACTATTCCATTTTGGCGGCAAGATATTGAAAGTTTTATCTAGTGGTTTTTCCCTATTTTTCAATCCATGACGTGGAAAGTCCCGTCATATTTCTTAAAAGATTTCTCTTTCACCAAATCGTGCCAGAAATTCATTTCTCATATCTGAACGTGATATGGGACTCACTCGACCATCCGAACTATTAATTAGAAAAATGGGAGAGAAAGGGAATTGAGGAATTTGTAATGAAACAAATGAATTCTGTGATGGCGTTTTTAATTATTTTTTAAATGTGTTCATTTGTTAAAGTGTCATACATTAAACCATTACATGGGAGAAAATGGGAATTGAGGAATTTTTAATGAAACAAATGTAATTCGGATGAATTCTATGATGGCGTTTCTAATCATTTTTCAAATTAGACCGTGGTATCACACCGTAACGTATTTGTCCTGTCATTTATCGTTGTTGCCGTTACAATACAATGATTAAAATAAATTGGATTAAGATTACTCCGGTGTTTCATGATCTTGTTAATTTAAAAAGCACTACAGACAGTATTATCAGCATGACACTAATCATACAATCAGTTAATGTCAAATAAGTTTGTCAAAAATAGTCCCTATTACAAAGTTATAGTTTTAGGTCCATGGTTCTTCATATTTTCTTCAAGAAGAAAGAAATTTTGTAAGAAGAAATGATGGCAATCGATTCATTTTTTATTCTTAAGTATGATTGTGCAAATTTTATGTCGTATTGCTTGATGGTTTTGTCAAAATTTGTCAAAATAATTTTAGTACTATTATTTGTTCTTATTTGCTATTAGTGTCTGTTAAATAGAGTTTGCTCCAACGCGCATGTCTACATTTTCAATTAAGTCACTCGGCATTGATTTGCCACGTAACAAGGGTACAATTCAATAGAAATCTTCTTAGAAAACTTCACAAAAATTTTGTTATTTTATCTACTGTCTCTAATGTTTTAAAATTACCTTTTCATGAAGCATTAGGTTGAGGTACGCTTTTCAGAAGACGATTTTGAAAATATTTCAGTAGTTTTCAAGGTTTCCGATAAAGGGATTTTCATTCAGACGTTACAACTTCATGCACCATTATGCGCAGCAATCCAGTATGTTTCAGACTGGAATCGCATTATTGTCCCCCGCTTCTCGGGAAATTCATTACCGGGCTTTGCATAAACTTTTCCTTAAAATACAAATGGAAAAACTTGAAAACTCCCGCAAACTTTGTATATATGCAGCTAAGGTGGCGGGGATCGTCATTAGACGTACTTATCGGGATTCGAGCGAAAGCTCGCTCCCGCCTAATCCGCCATATAATAACGTTTTATTCATGCGGTTTTATCTTCCACGTTCGCGGTTGAGGTGTTTCGCGTTTTTCCACCGTTGATCCCGTTAGGGGCGCGTGGAAATATGAAAATTTCCCGAAACGAAACGGATCGTATTAGCGTTTGATCTTCGGCATCGATATATTTCTGAAGAGAGGGAAAAAGCTAGAGCGGGGTTCTCGATCCCCTCCGACGGATCCCGCGGATAAGTGATTGAGGTTTGATAACCAAAGGAGAATACAAATTGGAGTACGTGAAAAGGGATATTTTGCATTACCTGTGCGTACAACTTCAATCAGTTCTTTTTGTAGTAAAATGTTTTTAGGTGCCTTTAGAGAAACTTCTACATTTTGTAGAATATTCATATTTGCTTATTCATATTTCTTTGTAATCAACAAAATTAGTTTACGAAGAAAATTTTAAGCAAATTCTCTTTGAAATTTAAAGGCAGATCGATAGTCCTTCTTTATTTTATTTATTCCATTACATTTCTTTTAATGTATGGACATAAAACTACTGGACGTTCTATATTTCCATCATTAAGACTCAGGTGGGTTCGCAAATACAGTAAAGTATCTATAGTACTAAAACTTATTGAATAAGACCTGTTTAATCACATGTATATAATTACATTAGGTACTTACCTGTAGCTGCATCAAGTACAAGGCACAGTAAGTTATAAAACTTAATGTAATATAATTTATTATATTACCAAGCGTGTGGGATGTATCTTATTTGATGTAAATGAATATAAAATCAATTACACGCTCTTTTTGCAGTTTTACCAACAACTGAAGCGTTCAGAACCATCCAGAAATCTAGCCCTGTAATCATAAAACATTTTAAGCTTCCAAGGTACTTACAGTTTATGTGTTTCTCTCTTCTGAAGACGTCAAAACGAAAAAGTCGTAAACTTCACATTAAAAAAATATAAATTAAGTGAGGAAGGAGGAACGTGCATTTCCAACAAAGACCAACCGTGCTTGCACCTGCTGCTCGCACTTTAGAGCTGTTGGTATATTAATTCGGTCTATTTCGAAAATTATAGCTTTTAGTTTATGCCTGGTTACAGTGTATAGGGTGACTCCTTTATCTGTATAAACGTGATAGTCCAGGAAACGAAGGTTTTGACTTAGCAATTCTTTCAAACAGCATCGATTTATCTGAAATTTTGACAGTAGGCAGGGAATAGCCCGAGGATCAAAATCTGTATTATGGCATTGTACGCTTTTGCCTTGGGGTGGTTGCCACCCCATCTAGGGAGAAAAACTAATTGTAAGTAAAAAATGTTCTATACATACTTTTCGAGTTACTCGCGACTGAAAGTATCAGTTTGTCCTTAAAAAGATCAACGTTTTTAATCGCGTTTTTGCGAATAACTCGCAAAGTATGCATTTTAACGAGAAAAAAAACTAATAAGCAAAATTGTAGCTTATAAAAAAATAAAAATAAAACGTTTTTTTTATAATTGCTGTACAACCAATACGAACCGAGCTATAGCTTGTTAAAGGTTAGCTCTTGTTCGTCAGATGCTAAATTTGTGAGTTTCAAAGTCAAATAACTGGAAAACTATGCACTTTTCTAAGAAAACTTATAAAATCTTTTTTAAAGTATTGATGAAAATTGAGTTATGATGAAAATAAAGTGGGTCCCTACTTTTTTTAAAGAAAAAAATCATCGAAAACGACCCCCTAATTACCACTCTAATTAAAATTAACGGTTGCCTTTTTTTAATCATATTTATTAATGTATAGTTAATATATTTTGGAAGATTGGCCGGTTTGAACGCTTAATTTCGAAAAAAATTAGACATAAAAGTGGAAAATGAATTTCTGCAATTTCGTAAAAAATACCGATCAATTCAAAGTTACTCCAAAACTGCTGGATATGCTTAAAGAATGCTAGAGTATCAACTTGTAGCATTTTTAATTCCAAACCTTTTGCTGCAGAACAAATTATGAGATATGGCCATTTAAAACCTTATATTTACGAGGGAGCACTACCTTCTTTCAGCCCTTTAAGCTCACGCCCTTTTAAAACTAAGTTATAAAGGTATCTAATCTGAATAGGCTTATAGCTCTTGAAAAAAATCTACAAAATTATTTTGAATGAACTTTCTATGATGAAAAATAAAGAAATTCTGATTAAAAAACCAATCACATTTTTTTTCGAAAAATTCGAAAAGCACAAATCGAAACATGAAGATCTATATTATCAGTAGTTGTTTGTATTTATATGTAAGTAAATTTTTATAGGTAATTAAATTAAATTAAATCTGAACCCAATTTTACTCACCTTAAACTTTAATACATCGATTTACTCACCTTAAGTATTAATTTATAGATTTTGGCAATAAGGGGTAGTTTTCACCCCCAAAAAATCAAAAGCGTACAGCGGCACAATATAGGTTTTGAAGTGGGTAAATTAGTAATGCGCATGTTAAGATCCAAGCACGAAATATGCTGATAAGAGTTAAAATTTTGGCAAGCGTAACGAACCTTGAGGCGTATAGGCTTAAATAACTTTAAATAACACGCATAAACCTTCCCTGAGATTGTTTCTTTGCCGTCGCTTTTGCAACACTTAACATCGATAAATACCATAAATTTCGTTAGTAATCGGACTATTTGTATTGGAATACCCGCAAGCTACCAAGGTGTTGCTGCACCTAACATTACTATCACAATATAAATCTACCTTCTAATTTTTTTTTTTGGATTAATATCGAAGTAATCCTCCGTTATCTCCCCGGACATTTCAAGTAATTACTTTTCGTTTTTCATATCTACACGAAACACCACATCTCTCATTTCGCGTCCCATGTAATTTATCGGCAGTCGGCTTATGTTAAATTATCGGGGGAATTTCTGCGACTCTTTTCACGTCCAATAATCCCGTCTCGTATTGCAATAGGTGGGGAATGCTGTCACGTTACAAGAAACGCCAGGAAAACCAAATTTGAATCATACATCTGGGGTCAGAAGTAAAATAGGACTTTGCGACCGATTATTTTAAAGACTTCGATCAGAATCAGAGGAGCGAGAGGTTGATTAATTTTTATGAAGACACTTAAGTAATAGGCACACTGAGCCGAGGAGCCAGCAACAAGTATACTGAGCCCTCCTCGGGTTACTGAACTTCTAAATAGGGTCGAAGTTTTAAAAAATGAAATACAGACGTCAACTAACTTACCTCTGTTATTGTTAGCTTGTATTTTCGACGCTAGAAACAGTGGAAGTAACAGGCAAAAATTCAGACCAATCAAATACTCCATTATCATAGAAAATCGGTGATACAACGAGATTAGAATCGCACGTTGAAATTGCCTATCCCGCAATACATTCAAATACTCAAATATTCAAAATCCAATAAGGGTAAAAATAGAGAGTTCACAGAAAATTATTTAAGACACAAAAGAGGGAAGCAGGAAGGGAAAGAGGGAAAAGACGTTCCTGCCGATTCCGTAAAGTCTTCGGGTAAGGTGGGCCTGGAGATTCTCCAGAGCCCCTGAATTCCGGTGGATTTCTCGGTGGCCCTGCGTGAGCCCTTTTGTAATTATAAGATATTAAAACAATACTATAGTTATTTACGTCTAAATTAATAATCTTCTCAAGGCACGTTAAAATTCATTAACGAGAATTCAAGTGCGCCCTTACAGTCCATATTTGATATACCTTATTGCACTTACATGTTCTGCAAAATTGTGGGCCGTGAAAACTTAATTACGGAGCTCAGCACATCTAGTACGCATGTGCATCATATTTTTGCTCTCGAAGTCTTACCTCCGTAGGTGGTTCGTGGACAAAGAGGGAATAATGAACCCATTAGCAAATTGTCAAACGGCAACGCTTCTAATGTCGTGGGTGTTTTTCATTTAACAGTTAAACCTCGGAAGTAAACGGCTTTAATTAAGTTTTGCTCTCTCCCATACAACGAAAATTATATATGTTTTACGTCGGCTTTTAATGGTAGAACGAATCTCTCAGGAACGAAAGAAGAGTGGAAAAAGCGCATCGTAAAGCCGATTAGCATAAACCGTATATCTGTTTCCTCGCGAATTTATCAGTGTTATGAGCAAAACGACTGCGCACTCAGATAAATTACTCAATAACGATAGACGCTGATGGCTAATTTCCTTTTTGTCCGCGGGAACTCAGATCGAGCTTAACTAGATGTCATACAAATTGAAAATCTTACTCCATGCCCGATGCAGGGTAATTTCCTACTGCATTAGTACACCTTGATTTAATTATATTGTCGAGAGCGTTTCCACCGTGAGCGAATCCATCACCGTTCAACGTTCTCCGTACGTCTTTATTGAAATCGCTCCCGTTTACGATACGGGGAATTGATGTAATAGTTTTACATCTTTTGTCGTTGCTTTCAAATCATAAAGGCGAAATTGTCCTATGCGAGTCCGCCGTTAAAGTTATACACAGATTGCATAATAAAGTGCAGTGCCGTGCAGCTTTCTCCAGTGGAAAGAACTGCAGGATTTCCAGGAAGCGAAAGCTAGGTATGATTCTGACGTCTTTTCGATTTATCTCTCGGCTCGGTGGCTCCTAAGGAAAAGGCGATGCCTTTGAAATTTTGTTGTTATCTGTGATGCATTGCTTTTATTTTACGGTTGCCTACGCGTATTGAAAGGGATTGGACACTTGGTCGGATTTATTGGCTTTTGAAGGGGGTTTCTAAGGGTAGTTCGCGAAGCGCCCTCTGCCGTAGGGATTTCAATTGACTTCTGATTGTAAACCAATTGGTTTTTGCAAATTCTTTTAAAATAGCTGTCATTTCTTATGTGGGACTATCATAATATCATAGGTATAACCCACCACGACAATTTGCTCTCATTATTATTATTATTATTTGAGTTTATTCGTTAAGATTTTTCAAACCACGCCCCCTCGTGACGTCACAGTCAGGCTATCCATTAAATCCCTATAAAAGATTAAACATTAAATTGCATAAAAAGCAAATGACAGGAAGATCACAGTGTAGCCTTTAATTCCCACGTCCACCCAACAGTAATTTGCCGATCAATCGAAGCAAAAAGACCATTAAAGACAAAAAAGGAAACGAAGAAGAGTGATTTGACATGACAGATATCGAATGCGCATGCGTTAAAAAAGAAAGGTCTCTACGGATATTTTTCAGTCAGTTCTACCCAGTGAACCGTCACAGCTTCGCTCGCTCATTTACTTAAAATAGTTATAAATACACATGGTATATAAATGAACGATGTTATCAGGTTATGATAATAAGATATATGATATAAGGTTAAGATTATTTGTATACAATCTCATTAGGTATTGGAAACCTTGGCCACAGTGTCCATGTTTGTTTCATATGACCTCTAGACAAGTAATGTAACAATTAAATCTTCATCCTTCACTTCGAAATTTATTCCTTGATGAAATTACAAAAAAAAAATACCAAGTCGACGGGGAACAATTAAGAGTGACAAATCCTCAGTGATTACCGAATTAACATTCCTTTGGAAACTTTTTTCTTTAATGAATTTAATTTAGCCCTTCATTCCTCAAGCTGGACTCGTTAGTGGAAGCACCCCGGAGAATAAAGTGATCAAATAAAAACCACAGAAAGGCGTATTAGAGTGGTTAATAAATGATCCTAATGTTGAGATATTAAAAAAATTAAATGAGAAGAAAATGAGGTACTGAGTATATGTTTCATTCGTAGCCTGTGAACGTCGGGAGTTACAACCAAAAAAACATATCTAACGATAAATTGATCCTAAATTAATTAAGTAACTAACTAATTAATTAATTAAATCCTCTAATTAAGGTTATTAATTTAATTAAATTATTTAAACCGTGTGTGAACCTATTGGATGTCGATGATTTCTAAGAACTTACTTCAGTAACAAGTTTACTTATGAAGATATTTCTTTCTCTTTCTCAAAAAATTATTATATTCCGAAAACTAGTGAAGCAATAGGCTAGAAATTTGGTGATATCTTTAAAAAAATATTACTACGATGTACTCTGCGAGTTTAATCTCTAAATTCAAAAGTTAGAAAATTGGGGAGGTACTTTCCTTTGTGATTTTTTTTCACAACCTACTCCAAAAATATTTCACGCTCAAAAGAGGGAGAAAGGTTGCGTAAAACCAAAATTGCCTGAATTATTTTAAAAGCTTGTTTGCTTTTTCAGGTATAATGGATTTTTCAATCAGAAAATAAACAAATGAACAAGGAAAATTTAGAAACTTTATTAAATGGCATTACCACAATATATCTTACAAGTTTTATTTCAAAATACAAATATTCATTCTTAAAATTTCTAATATTTTATGTTTTACGTGTACCCTACAAATAAAACAAAAAATAATTAACGTTGAGGAGGATGTTCTCCTCCTTTATGAAAACAGATAAAGGATTAAATGAATCCTATTGGATAGTCAGTTTTTAAATTAAAAAAAAAATCAGTATATTTCAAAAAATAGCGATCTTGGTGACGTCACTAAGAAGCAAATGTCCTGCGAATTTCAATTTGAAATTCCAACATTTAAACGAATGGAAGTTTTAAGAGTTTGCGTGTTTTTTTAAATTTGTCTAATTTTCAGTTGTGAATATTTCTGACATAAAAAGAAGAGAAAATGTCCCTGGAAACAAAAGTGCATAAAATGCTTCTTCTCTCAGAAATATGAATTTTTGAAAATCATGTATTCTTAGATTTTTCAAAACCCGTGCTATTTTGAAAATTTCATGAACAACGAATCGACATTTTGTTTCATAACTAAATTGACGCCTAATAATCATGACTTACCTTACGAGTTTCATTGCAAATTTAAAGGTTCACCTTTTTGAGTATCTTTAAGGTTAAAATGAAATTATTTGAAACATGTGTAATCCTTCTGGATTCAATTTTATAACCTTTCTAGACTTGATTCAGATATCGTAGTATTTGAAATCAAAAGGAAAATTTGAAATTTCCTTAAACCTACTAGATTCAATGCTGAGGCACATCTGGCAGTTTAACCTTCTAGAATAACAAGGAATTTTTAATTTAGAACCTTTGTAGTATTTAAAAATAAACCTAAACTATCTTAAACGTAGTGGGTAGTATAGAGTATAGATTGCTAAACAAGCAATTGTTTGAAACGCCTGTAAGCCATTTAAATTTGACTCTGAGGCAATTTTAGGTTCCAGAAAACGTCTAGGATGTACATTCTATATAGTCCAGACTTTTTAGCGTTTAAAGTTACAATGGAAACCTTCTAGATTCAGTTTTGAAGCCATTCTAGCCTTCTGAAATTCTGAAAAAACGAGTGGAGCCGGCCTCGAAATAATTTTTGCTCTTTGGTATATCACAAAAAATATCAATTATGCATAGCTTCAATCCGCTGTGTCTCTATAAAGTGAACATCCTGTAGATTTTAGATGTTTTAATACTACAATTATTTGAAGGAATATTAGACTAATAAATAATGGAAGAAAACCGCCACCTACGGATATTTAGTTATTTTTGACAAAAGAAACGTTATTTATGGCCAATTACTTTTTGAAATTCTTTTGTCGGCTTTTACCACAAACAAAGTGGTTTATGCAAAACGTAGCGTTATTTATCAAGAGTTAATAAATTAGATTAGTATGTGAGATGGTAAGCGCCCCTCGTAAGCGTCCCCCTGCACTAAGGTGGAGATGTTTGCATGACTAATCAAAGCCTAAATATGACTTTCTGCACGTATCAGTCGACGCAATCGAAAGTTTTTGAAACCGAGCGCATTTCCCCGCGACCGACTAGCAAATCAGAGATTATATGATGCAAATCGTAGATTGAAAGTATAATTGAGGGTCTGCGGGCCAATTATAACAGTTCACCGGTGTAATTCGGCCGATCCCAAAATCGCACGACACAATTCGGCGGAAGAGACACCGTCGATTACGGTACAGGCCGGCGAATTTACGACATAATTCGTAGTTTCCGAACAATCCTAATGAAATATTCAATCGACGGTAATCGGGGATTCGATATTTAACAGTCCGGAGAGTTTTTTCCGTGCATAAAATTAAAACTTTCTAATGTATAATCGATAAATCAACGATCTTTTACGAGCGCCCAGAATTAATATTCCGTCCAAAGAGATTTTATGAAAGACTGAAGGAACGAGCGAACTTTCCGAATTTCTTTTAGCGGAAGTTTGAGGTTGCCATGAATTTATCTCGACTGTTTCGTCTAAGGAAAAAAGTAGGCTTCAGTCACAAAACTTTGCTGAATCTGTCAATTCGATACGATTCAGGCAACGAAATTTTCCTACTGCTAGCAATAATAGGAGAGGGATTAAACATTGAGTTCAATTGTCTCTGTTTGCTAGGATGTTATTAAACTCACTAGATAAACACTGTCCACACGTGGAGAGTTTAATTAGAGTTTCATTACAAGGTATTTCTATTCGGTATTAACACCACATTAGGACATTACTTCCATTAGAGATTGCGGTGGGTTTCGATGAATCATGAGAGTTGAACGTATGGCTTATCTTAAATAATTTGTTAGACGCGCCAGCGTTTGCAATATTTTTCATCAAAACGTACCTTTTGGATTACCCGTCCCAAGGGTCATAATGGTTACTCAGACGTCAGACAGTCAGAACCAGGAAGTTTTAAGCGACCTTTTTGGAAATTTAATAGCAAAGTAGTCTTGTAATTTAAACGTTCCTCTCGTTCATTCTCATGCATTAACCTTTATGTACACGGACAATCGGAGAAAACGAGAGGCTCGCCTCCTGAAAATTAGTAAGTGACCGAGAAGAGAGAGAAATGTATTGGTGTTGCGGTACCAGGTTCAACGTACCTGAACCGACTTTGGGACAGTTATAAAAATTAATAGAGGATTGATACCGAGGCGGGTAGGTGGGGCCTGCACTCGCTCAACATACGTTTATAAAACGCGCGTTTTGTATTGCTCGGACAGGACTGGAGTTTTGTTTTTGGGAAAACGTGGAAAATTAAAATTACCCTATTATCTGCCATTACAGTTAATAATACATCAGGATTTTAGAGTGCCAAGGTAACTGGTATAACAGATTATTTTTTGAGACATGTCACATCAACGTATCAATCCAATTGCAATAGACAAGAAGATTTTTTAGAACCTGGTTCAATCGCACAGATATTTGATATTATTTACACCTTATTTGCACACATAAATAAACACAAAATATGGTTGCATCTAACCAAAGATCATCAGACCAACAGGTTACTACTTTAATTTCATATAATTCTTCCAAATCCAATAGAGGTACTATACGGCCAATATAGGAAGGAAAAAGGGAGTAAAGATGAAAAAGGCCAGTAGAAAATTTCCATCGATTCGATCAATAAGGACCTTTACGATCGATCGATCTCCTCAATAGGTAGATCGACATCGATCCATCAAATAATAAAAGAAATTTAAATGAAACATCACCCGAGTAAATTTCTATAAAAATTGATACCAAGAAAAGTACTGCTATCATTTATTTAATAACTACAGGGTGTTGGTAACTCAAGTGTAGGAGCCACACTAGTCTGGTTATAGCCCAGTTTATCGTTTTTTGTTTTTTTTTTTGGTAGATAAAATTTAACAGCAGACGGACCAAAAAACTTTGTTTAAAATGGATCAAAGATGACAAAAACCCAAAATATAGACAAGCCAGAGCTTTGGCGATTTTTTAAACAATAAAACTTTAAAAAAATATGTCGTTTTTCGGTTTTTTTACCATAGCGTGAAAATTATTGACGGACGTGCAATACGTTGTACAGGCGATTTGTAGAAAATTAAAAGACCTTCAAAACGAGTGTTTTAAAAAGGTAATCAGCGTATTTTTCACCGAGAAAACTAGGAAAAGCAGTTAAAATGAAGCCTTTTTCAAAAATTCAAAGCTTTGCCCAGTTTAAAGCTGAAACGCATGCTAATTTTGCGTGGAGTGTTAGGTTATTATGTCTATTTAGGCAGGCAAGATTTGGATGCTGTCGGATAAATAGTTTTGCACAATTACGTTATTAACAATATACACCGAAATCTTGCAAAATTCGGCGTATTAACTGAGATGGGCCGATTTTAATTTTTCAAACGGTTTTTGAAAGAGGACATTAAAACCTACAACTTGGCTATCTTCGATTTTCATATATGTTTGGAGAAAAGTGCTGAAAATGGCCTCGAACATTGCGTGAAACGCGCGAGTGGTGGCAAAATTAGCGCTTTAGCTTTAAACTTGACAAAGCCGTGAATTTTTGAAATAAGTCTCGTTTTAACGGTTTTTCCAAGTTTTATCTTTGAAAAATACTCCGATCATCTTTTAGAAATGCTCGTTTTGAAGGTCTTTTAATTCTCTACAAGTCGTCTGTACAACGTATTGCATTTTCGTCAACAATTATTCACGCTATGGTGAAAAAACGGAGCAACGACCTATTTTTTTTAAATTTTTAATGTTTACAAAAAAGGCCCAAGCTCAGATTTGTCTAGATTTTGGATTTTTGTCATATTTGATCCATTTCAAACAAAGCTATTTGGTTCGTCTGTTGTTAAATCTTATCTACCAAAACAACTTTTTTTTGCTCTACAAACTAGGCTGTTAATCCGCTTTAAATGCTGATTACAAAACTAAAATAGGAATTACACATCTGTATCGATGAATATTAAAATGGTAACACTTTGACCATGATAGTTTCCCTGCCGTTTTGCTTTGGATCACCTCTTGAGGTCTTTGCTCCTAAGTGTTTGTTAGCGGTTTCTTAGATCTTCCAATTGTGCCTGGAAAGAGGCACCTCTTCACCTCACCTCTTGAGGGTAGAGGGGTGCTATAGAGGTATGAAATGTTTAAGTTACGTGATTTTTTCAAAATGTATCTGTCGCCTTATCGGAAAGTGAAATCCTGTAACAATTCTTTACGGTGTTCGATTCACATTCGTGCTAAGTATATTACTATCTTATAATAATATATAATATAATATCGTAATAATATTACTATCTTATATTGTTAAGAAGCCTCTTTGTAATTTTTATCATCCTTAGAGGCCCAATAAACGATTGAATTAACAATTGCAACTGTTTAACGCAATTGTTCTCTTCTAAATTACATTCTTATTCGTTTGCCGCATTTCTGAACTTTGTTTGAAACCGTATGGGCACTGCTACGTTATTACTATAATAATTTCGAATTGTTCCACTTTTGAAGACTACCTCTTAAACTTCATTAACTCCCGTCGTAAAGTATTAGGAGTTCAAGACGAGGAAAAGCTCTCCTGATGAAGTAGGTACTAAACTGCCGCGAGAAGGATTACGAAGTTAATGTTTGCTTGATTTACGGGTATCCCCTTCTTAAATATTTATGGTTTCTGACGAAATGCGATCTCGAACCCTCCCGGCTCCGTAGGGGTGAGGCGGGGGCGAGTTTTCCCTTGTATGGAAAAGTGTACATACACGCCAGTATGATTTATGGAAGCGGTCGCTCGGGCCGTAAATAACTTTTTTCGTTCGGCCTCCGCCCGCCTTCAACCATTAGCAATTTTCGATTTCCGTTTGCGCCTTCCGGCTGATAAGTGCCCCCGCCGAAGACATTAATAAAACAGAAGTAACGCCATCAAATCAAATCCGCGGAGGGGAAATTGCCGATGGTGACTTTTCGCCGCCGCTCGCCAAACCTCCTTCCAGGAAAATTGATTTCGCAAACTAATTAGGTACGAGTTGATGGGGAGCAAAACAGGGGAGGGGGGTGTTCGAGGCGTTTCCCTCGTATTGTTCCGACGTTTCACCTGCTTATTTTTAATTAAAACGGCAGATGGGGGCGAGGGGCGATCGAGGCTCCAAGTTAATCGCAGCGGAGGGTCGAAGGGTTGGGGAGCGTCCGATGTTTGGTTTTTCACGTTTTTCGGGCTCCCCGAACGTCCGTCGTCTCCAGAATTTTATTCAATCTGCCCAAAGGAAATCTGATTGGCCAGGACGGAAACTAGTTTTATTTTTACAAATATTAAATAGAAGGAGAGTGAGTAGAGGCTTAAAAGTAAAGGGACAACTTCTGGAAAATCAGGTTAAGTTGGGTCAGATCTAATTACAGGCAATACAACAAAAGTGAGAGTAATACAGGGATACAAAAATGTAACTTATTCAAAAAAAAAAAATAGTTCAACACAAAATAATGATGGAAACAAGTCGTAACCCAAGAAAGAGGAAAACCATTGAAACAAATAGTCTTTCTCATTATTTATTTAAGATAAAATAGTAATTTTGTTATAAGGCTACACGCTTTCGAAAAAATATAAAAACTGCAAGCGATTGATTCGTATCAGTTTAATATATAGTTTATAGCAGATGTATAAGCAGAAACACGTGTCGGTGGTTACCTTTTCTTGCAGTTTGGACAGCTGTGTCATGATTTGTCCTCTTGTAAGCATATAAAACCGTCATTATTTTTTCTACACCCTATATATTCCGAGAAGGTTTCGAATCCTGGTTACAGTCGTAAACACCTCCTTTATTATAAATCAATTTTTGTTATGATACCTCATTAAGGTGTTCTACACTATGTTGATTTACTTTGGGTGTCAATTACCATGTTGCACTGTGTAATTTGATTAATTATGTTTCATAGTGAACTCGATTTTTGGAATGGATTGATGGAAATCGTACCTGACTATTGAGTACCTGATTTGGGTTAAAATCAATTAAGGACAAAGTGCACTTTACATTTGCCATTTTTGTGTTATCTCTAAAACTAGACCAACGTGATTTTTGCTACTTAAATCCACTGTTCAATCTCCTACTCAAATGATCTCTGATGCGACCTTTTTCCTGTTGAATTTTCAGCTTTTATCTATTTTTTCCAAAACAGCTTTACATTTCTTTAATATAAATACTTTACATTTGAAATGCTAAATTAAATGCCTTTAATTTTCATTTGAAACATTTTTTTTCTATACATGCCCTAAAGGGCACTTTCCTTTTGAAAATATTCAGTTTGGTTAGTTTTGTAAAATGTTGTAATTAAGAACTCTCCTCCTTCCTAAATCTCATCCAGATTTTTTTAGGATTGTGTAACCATTATTTTCTTCCCCAGGAAATTTTAAAAACGAATCACTTAAATAGGTACCTATCAAAATATTACTCATGGTCATCGAACTTCGTTTTATCCAATCACATCGAGCACTTGTAATTCACTTAGCAGTGATTCGATGCCAAACTTCCATACACTGGAAGGTTGTGGGTTCATTTCGCTTTAATTAGACGAATTGCTCTGCGCCCATAACCTGTAGGAATGTGGAATAGTCATAAAATACACTAGGAAAGTGGCACATGTCAATTATTCCTAAGATTATTTACAGAACTGACTTAATTCGTGTATTTTAAAACTTCTTTTGCGTTGTAAATAATACTTTCAAGTTTCGGTAGTGCCTGCATTACCTACGTAATGTAAATGTTAAAATTTCAATGGATTATGGGACAAGTTGGTCAGAAATCCTGAGTCATACTGAAAGTAGTGGAGGTAGAGTAAGAAAAGATTGCACTCTTAACGCAACAATGAACTCATTTCGCTGGTATTTAAATTTGGATCGCTCGGATGAAAATTGAACCGTTAAAAAACCAGTCGAATCGAGAACTGTTAATTTCGCCAAAATTTTAGCAAACGCTCACCAATTAAGACGTCTCATCGTTCAACGTTTTACGATTATCCAAAATTTACAGCGACGTCTAAAATAAACCAAACTAAATTATTCCTTAAGATTTTCCATGATGATAAACACTGTCTGGTTAGAGGAAGTATTAGGATTTTATTGTTTTGGCGAAATTAACTGTCTCCTTGTCGGACTATTTAAATAAGCTTTTGGGCAGCAACAAATTAGACGACGCTCAGAAGGAAGAAGACAGTAAATTACAGTAAATCAAAGAGGTAGTTTCGATTTCCTGGTTTTATTTGGTGTGAATTTTGACGTTCTCTTATGCCCGAGCCTTATTTCTGTTATGTCTGTCTACCTACTCAGCGACTGTATTTATAGCAATTGTTTATTTCAGCGTTTTCGTAGTTACGATAAGAAAATGCCATCGAGTTGGTGAAAGTAGACACCGAATCCGACTAACACGGTGTGATTTAATTTTTAAGTTAATTCTCTTTTAATTTTTCAAAGCTTACTTTATGTCGCCTATAGACATTATCAATATTGAATTCAAAGTTTTCTAACACCCGTGCTCCGACATCGACGATTGAACATTTCACGTTCTCCTGTACGTATTATTATGTATTACTAAAAACCGATCTGGCGGCTTTCGAGCATGTAATACTGATTGAGTGCCTCACTCGTGTGCCGTGCACAATCTACGGTATTACGATGGCGTAATTGCTATATTCCGTATAGGGTCGCAGGTCAGGCATCGGTACAGCTCTGTACTAATAAAAAATTAATACGGTTACTTTTGAAAGCTGACACGCCAACAAATGGCCGCGCAGCGTTCGGTACATGTGCCCCAGTGATCTCTCGTAATTATCGGAAAAACAACACTTTATAAGAGGCGACTGAGGAGTGCGTGTGTGGCTTATGGGCAGGACTGTACTGGAAATTGTTGGGCTTGCACAGCGGATAATTCAAGGATACAAGATCTATTAGTTAATGCAAGATATTTTCCATCCTAGTGTCCTTAATTTAACTAACGTAGTTTTCACTTAACTTGAATCAAACCTACTTAACAAGACCAAAATCTGATAGGTAGTATGGCACTCAAATCTTTAATACGAAAAATGAGAACATTCTTTAGTGTTTGATACCATTTCAATCAACCCATCTTAAGATCAATTGGGATTTCCAACGGTTTTCCTAAGAAAATCTGTTGCTTAACTTCGATTTCTTTCATAGGTAGGACGTCTGCAGCACTGAAGAAAATCTTACGTCGTTCTTGAACCTTGTGTATACCAAGGACCCCCTTGCACCCGATTCCAGATCTGGAATTTACAAATTCTACTTTTTTTGAGGATCCAGAGGCATTTATGTAGGCTAAAGAGGACGTCCTGTAAAAACCAGAGTTGAGGAACATATGAGATTTGCTAGGATCAACAAAGATGGTAATGAGGCAATTTGCTCAATCATATTGTCGACAACAAGCACTTTAATAAGTCTCTCTTGGATCTACCATTAGAAATTTTAGATTATTCCAAAAGGTCACATCCTCAAATTGTGAGAGCTCAAAAATATACTAAGGCACTTGTAACAAATGCTCAATTTGTTTCTTCAGAATTATTTTCTTCGTTAAGGTTTATCGCACTAACAAAAATGGAATTTTAACATTTCATTAAGGACCTTACAAGAATAAAAATTGTTTATTTTGTGGGTTAAGTCGTCAACATAAATTCTATCATTGACAATTAAGTACTGTCAGTTGCATAGTATGTGTACTTCATGATATTAGACAAAGAGATTGACATGTCCAATTTGTTCCCGGCTAAGCGAGTTCTTTTTCTTTGTTCATTATTCTGTGCCCTTTACCGTAGTGCCCTATGGACTCTAATCCTTTTTGATATGGGAATTATTTTCATACTTCGCTATAGAAGGTATGCTAAAAAACATGTCCTCTGGAAAATTTCCAAATTCCCAAAAAAAATCAGGAACGTCGTTAGTTGTTTAAATATTATTTTTGGCCAAGATGATTTATCAAATGACTTAACTCTTAACGATCCTATGATTAGTAAGGCAAATCATCAGGTTAAGACATTTTATCTCACTTAGCCTAAAGTCGCCTTATCACATCAACGGATTTAGTCAAGATTGATAGTTTATTACCAGGAGCACAAAATCATTATTCTTTTAAAAATTTTCCAGATAAATCTAAATAATAATTAATTATAGTTTATCTAATTAAGCTATTAGTTATAGTTTAATTAATTAATCTATAGTTATATCCACGTTATAGTAACATATTGAAAAAAAATCCTGGCCTTTGCTGTCGACCACCGGCGGAGGCTCCCTTTGTATGCTGCCAATCAGGTTGTCGTGTTATCCGGTCGGATTGTGTGAGTAGCATTTGGTAAATATCTCTCAGATAAGTTAGGTGCACTATTTTATGAATAACCTATAATTTAATATTATAACGCGCATTAGAAACAATTTTACACTTTCACCCGACTCTACGCCGCTGCACCACCTTTAGCGGCCGCACACCCAACTGTTCCTTTGTATAAACGCACTTTCATCGTGGCCCAGACGAGAGGATCATAGTGGTCATACTAAAACTGACTGAATCTTGTGGAAAAACGTTGCAGTAGTATAAAACTTATTTGAACCACCTCTTGGCGTTCGGAGGTGCGATTTACATGTGTGATGAGGTCGTTTGCTATCAATTCCAACAAGATAGAAAGTAGATATAATTGTTTTTAGATTTTGCTTCCTTATACTGTTACTCGTTGGATCCTAAAATAGTATCACTATAACTCTTCCATAGGATCTCCTAGTTCCAACATTATGTACACAAAACTTTTCCTGGTTAAGACAATATCAACTCTTTGAGATAGTTATTTGCCCATCATCCTCGGCGGTATAAATCCTCACAAACATCGCTTCTACAAACATCTACTTAATCTCAAAAGGAATACACAACACTCGCTTTCCGGTTATGTTTGGAGAGGGCCTTCGCCTTTACGAAATTTTCAGGCAGCCGAAGCTCGTTATTGATATGCAAACGCGGGTGTATTACCAAGAGTAAGACAAAAGGAATTCGTTTAGTTGCGGAATGCTTGGATGCCGGCGCCTCTAAACTTCATGCCCGATCGTCGAAGGTTCGAATAAATCTGTTTCTCCCGTTCATCGGAGCTTGATTAACGTGCAGCGTGCGCCGTTTGCGTTCAACTCTGGATCAGAGAAAGTGGAACGTCGAGTACATAAGGGGAACTTTCGCCGGTGTCTGTCGGTAGGGATGGAACGTTGTGATAACCTCGCTCTAATGGAAATTCCAAAAACCGTGAGGCTAAATAGCTAGACGAGGACGGAAGGGAACTTGGAAGCAAAGTTTAAATTGTGAGCTTAGCAGCTGCACCTTTTAGGATCGACTTGCACTTCGCCGCTTCCCTTCGAGTTGAACTAAAACTTTAGTTTATGTAATATTCAACAAAAATAAAGGAGGAACTCTTGCAGACACTTCAGTAAATTCTGTCGAGGAAAAGAGACGGTAAATTCAATTTTTCACTTGATCAATTGCTCCGTATTTTGATCTAAAAACAAATTAGTCGCAGGAATTTTCCCGTAATGGCATGAAACCCGAAAATAAAGGTTTTTAAGAAAATTCAATGACTTCTGATATGACTTGCAATAAGTAAGTGCAGTGTGGCATGATGATTATTTGTGCAACCGTGTAAAATAAGCTAGTTTGAAGATCTGTGAGATCAACGTTTGTGGAGCTAATTAGTAACAACGTTGCCTACCTCAGTAATGATGATAAAACCTAGAAGTAAACAGCCTGGTATTAGATTGTCTGTAGCCTGGTATTTAATATCTACATTTTTGTATGAAATATTTTCTTCTAAATCTGCCCTAAAGGGCACTTTATTCTTGTAAATTTTTGTTTTTTCTCAATTTTTTCCAAACGGCTTTATATATTGTTAGTGAGCTTTCCATCTGAATTACTATATTAAATGCCTACAATTTTTTTTTAAACATTCTTCCTTCAATGCGCACGAAAGGGCACTTTACTCTGAAGCATTTTCAGTTTTTCCTAACTTTCTTTAAAACGGGCTTAGGATTTATTTACAATTTCATGATTTCCCTTCGCTGTTTAATGCCCATAAGTTTAAATAAGACTCGTTTGTCTGTATAAACTTGTCTTTTACTCTTAACAATGTTTTTCATTAATTTTCTCCAAAAGATTTACTTTAATGTCGCCACTTCACTTATGTACCTAATATCTACAATTTCTTAGCTAACATTTTCTTTAAATCTTTCTAAAGAACTCTTTCCTCTTGTGAATTTCATAAGAGCTTTTAAACTTGCATTTAATTTTTTTTAAACTTTTTACTATTTAAACACAGAACTGCAAAATATAAAATAACATGGTACAAAGCGGCGTTATGGCGTTTTTACGACTCGTTTCTTACTTGGAAGGTTCTTCTGATTCGAAGAAATTTTAAAGATTTTATTCGTACTGGTTGGTGTACCCCATTTTGGCGTTCCTGGAATACCGGCGATATTTCCACAAAAAGAAATCCGAGCCTGGACTTCAATGAAAGGTAACCTTCATGAGAATTTCGTCAAGTATTCGTAGAAATACTATTTTACGGTTTGTTTTCATTACTTCATTCATAATGTGAGTTCTCAGAAGGTTCTCTTGTGCTGTTGTTTTATGGCGTTTTTACGACTCGTTCCTTACGAGGAAGGTTCTTCCAATTCGAGGAAATTTGAAGGATTTCATGAGAAATTGTGGATAAAATTTGTACCCAAGTCGGCAATGGATTATTCCACTTAGATTTCGACGTAGTCCATTTAGGTAATTGGAGGTTTTCAAAGATTTTAACCTTTTAAAGGAAATTCGACCAAATATGAGCCAAAAAGGACTAAAAATTTAAATTACTAAGTTCGAGGCTTGCACGTTCAGTTTAAATGCGCATTCTACAATAGAGCTAATCGTTAGAACTACGTTTAGGAGCTGTTCTGTCACGTACAACAAACAAATTGGCCCTCTCTTTGCACAGATTTAGTGATTAGCTTATTTCAGCGCCCTTATTCAAAAGAAAAAGCCATGCACAGTACACCAATTGGTTATGCCCTATGGGATGCGATGGGAAAAAATCATTTGAAGAGATCATTTGAAAAGATTTCTTTTCCAGTTACAGTTATACATTTTAATAAATTCAAACAAGGAGTAAAGGACCTTTTAATCAAAAAGCCATACTATTTTATTAAAGAATTTTTAAGTGATAGACGCTTGCTAGATTAGATTCTGCATTATATATTTTTATAAGGTGAATTACAAATTAATTAATTAATTAATTACGTATTTATCGCGTGTAGTACATCTCATAAGAACTAAACTCTCATTAAACAACTGCCCGTTATAGATATTAGAACATAATGACCACGAGATTTCCAGAACTCTCAACAAAGCAAGAAATATGTTCACCACTGCGGCCAAGGTGAAGTTATGTAAACTTTTATAAACGCACTGACTATCAAGGTGCGCAATACTTTGATAAACGATATATTTGATACATTTGATAAATAGAAAGAGAGAAAGGTTGTCCAGACGGTCAGAGAGTGGTCGGCCTGAGAAGATCCTCTGCCGGCGAAGAGACCGAGAACCTACCGCCCCCAAGATGCTCTCTGACCCGCCTCGCACTGTGGAAATCTGAAGGTCCAGACAACAGCCGTCTGTTAAGGAAATCGCCACCCTCGCCTCTCACGCTCCAACCCTTAGGATTCGCTGAAATTTACCGAATTCATTTAAGCATGGAAAATCTTTCTAGAAGAAAGAAGTTCATACTAGATTCTATCTAGAATTTTTTGTAGCAAAATGAATCCTTGATATTCTAATATACTTCCAAGTGCCTTATCCCAATGGCATTAACTCCAAATAATTTGGAATGTATAACATGGCGAGTATTGTCTATCGCCTCTCACGCTCCAGCCCTTAGTATTCGCTGAGCCCGAATCTCTTTTTTCTCGTAGTATATTTTTTAGTACCTTGACCTATAGGTTCTCCGCTCCAGGTGAGAATGAACCCTTTTCTTCCTTTTGCTTTCTCGACCATTTGTTTTATTCGCTGCAAGCTCTACCCCCTACCTCACGTAACCGTGACAGTATTTCCCCTTTAGGCTCGAGGTTTCATCCCAGCTCGAGATTTTCCTGTAAACTTGTACCTTTACAAACACCGTATCTGCGAACTTTGGAAAATTCTTCCTCCAAATTACCCGAGCATTACATACAACCGTACCTCTTTACTTGAAAGAAATGATAACGCCAATTCCCATCCGGATCCCGCACATATCGAAAGTTTGCAAAGGAAATATTAGTTTTGATTTTTCACGTCAGAAACAGGCGAAATTTCGAGCATTCCCCCTTCCTCTTCACGGGAAACTTTCGCGGGGGGGGGGGAGATTGAGACGTGAAACCGAATACTCGGACGACGACGCCGAATGCTTCTTATTACTCACGTCTTCCTGCCGCTGGCGTTGTCGAGATGAGAGCAAATAAGGGAAGAGCAGAATATTTTATACAAGGAAAAAGAAACTAGGAGGAGGGGCACGATATATATTTATACAGAAGGAGAGAAAGAAAGAGAATCGGGCGAGGAAACCGATATCTCTCCCACCAGGATTAATAAAATTATTTAAAAGAATAAATATTGACTCTAACGTATAGAGAGGAGTTTCCCTTAAACATCGGAGGTTGGCCGGAGGCATGGATGAATAACTGACAGGAATCAGTTGCAGATAAAATAAATATCCTATTGATTATATCGTCGGAGAGCCAGCAGTCACGTTTGTTGTTATACGCGCGGAGTAAACTCGATAAATCTAATTGAATCCGCTCTTTGTCTGGTTGCTTTCTCTGGAATACTACGTACGTGCATTCGTAAACAACAAAGCCCGAGAACAAAGGCGTTCGAAAATAAAAGCAGAACACAAACGAAATGGGAATTTACGACTGGCCGTCAAATATTTTGAATACAATTATGGATGCGGAAACGTGGAACAAAAATTCTGACTTTTTTGAATTGGGAGGTAGTGCAGACGACAAAGAAAGTTAGGTATGCAAAATGTAAGTCAATCGATACAGAAGCTCAGAAAATAAGAAATAGACTTATTTCTCTACGTATTAAGTAATACGTTTGTTTCCGTGCGCGGGGTCCCACAAAAATCACCGAGGATTTCCTCTCAAAGCTTAGTTGAGCTTTTTATTCGAACGCCTCATTATACGGCCCGAAGGGTCCTGCCGTCCCATTATTTATTTACAAATTTTAATTCCTGAGCCTGTCACAGCCTCGTTTTGCTTCGCCGTTGGAGTTGGGGTATTTTCATTAAAAAGTCGGGATCGGACGTTTCGATCCGGAGTTTTGTTACTGGAAACGTCGATAAGCCCTCGCAGTTTCCTGGGGCAGAGGGAAACATGTGTTCGTGGGTAAACAATCATCACCGGTGATTTCCATTGGAACAATATAGCGCTCGCGGTGGGTCGATGTATTATCTTTTTGGAAATTCAATCAACGGTGCCAGCGTCGCTTTCGACGGATTTTTCCAGGATTAAGGGACGTATTCGTGCACAGTATCGAGACAAAATGAGGGGACATTAGGTACCTATAATAGGGGTTGCTTTGGGTATGGGTAATTTCTTCCACAGCTCTTTAAAGTGGATTTCTACAAGAGATCCATATGATTTTAATAGTGCATGTAAGGATATTTTATGATTTGTTGTCACGAGTAAAATTTCTATATTTTCAAACGAGATTTTTGTCATCAAAATATTAATTTAAAAATTGGTGAAGGGTCCATCATATAATTTTCTCATATGAGGCATAAGCTCTTAAGAAATCCTCAAGAGTAATAGGGTGATTTTTGAAAATAATGTTTAAAATGAAAAATTATAGGTATTAGATAGGTATGTCAAATTGCGATGTTTGAAATAAATCACTACGGTGGTTTAAGAGGAAATTAAGAAAAATTAAAAATATTCAAGGGTGAAGTGCCCCTTAAGGCGGTTTAGGAAAAAATGGTTTTAAATAAATGTTATATTAACAAGGTAAGCGAAATTACGATATCTGAAGTAAATCAATGAGGTCCTATAAAAGAAAATTTAAAAAAAAATTGAAAATACTCAAGGGTAAAGTGTCCTTTAGGGCGCGTTTGGAGAAAAATGTTTTAAGTACGAATTGTAGGTATTAAACGGGGTAGGTCAAATGTAAAGTTTAGTGAGAATATGCATAGCCGTTTTGAAGAAAATTGAGAAAAACTGAAAATTCACTAGAGAAAGGTGCCCTTTAGAACGGTTTTAGAAAGAAATGTTTCCAATGAAAGTTATAGACACTAAACATGTTAGTCAAATTTCGAAGTTTTCCGTAAGTCACGAAATCAGTTTTAGAGAAAATCGAGAAAAACTGAATATTCTCAGAAGTAAAGTGACCTTTCGGGCGCGTTTAAAGCGGTACAGATGCAAAGTTTAGTGCAAATATGTAAAGCCTTTTTGGAGAAAATTGAGGAAAACTCATTATATAAGTACTTTATATGAGGAACTAAAAATTGAGCATCGGTATCTCATCAGATTCACGAAAAAATTGTCTGTAAAACAAGTACAGAAAAGTGTTAGGGGCAATACCTTGTTTATCAAGCATAAGACTGAAGGAAATGACTACCCTAAAGACACAAGTGACCAAATAAACGAAAAAGAAAATTACGAAGAAAATGGTATGGTATGATCGTCAGTGGAAAACACAATAGAACTAAAAAGAGCAATTCAACGTACTAAAACGAAATGATTAGTACATAACCGAATTTAAACCTTCCATATAAGGTATACTTCCAGAAATCATCGAATAATTAATTTCCATTACGTTTTTTGAAAATTTTCTTCAAAATTTTTTAAGGGCATCACGTTCAAGGCGGATAAAGCCTAAACTCCCATTTCCGTGGTAAGTACGAGACATGTCCCAGGTGTTATCGATAAAGCGTTCTATGACCCTCTCCCTCCTAATATAAACAAGGTTATAAATTTCATCTCCTTGGTTATTAAAAATTAATAGAAGGATTTATTCGCCGGGGGGAAAAATTTTTAAACTCTATATAATAACAGTAATCCCATTAATAGTTATCGACGTCGTAAATTTAATAACAACACCGGGTAGTTTTAGGGAAGATTGTAGAATCCTAAGAATCGTCTACATACTCTTGGCGGTTGATGTTTGTACTAGAGGTCATGTTAAACCGAAATAGGACCGTCGATCATATTTCACGAAGAAGAGGTGTGGCCAAAACAGTGGCGCACAACGTACAAGGTGCGCGTGCGCGGTGAAATTCAAAAAATTGGAGAAAAACTTCTTTTTTAAATTACTTCTGATTCTTGAAATAGAAATAGGAATTTCTGTAAAACACTTGACAAAATTCCCTGGGCAGAAAATAATGGTTTTTATCCTGTCGTGTCTCAGTTCTATGCAAGTACTTTAAGAATCGCCCTATGTATACGAACTGATATATACACATCTTTACGTTTTTGATACCGATGCAAATTCCCACGACGTTTACGATAAAAAGCGGATTCCCAAATAAATACCTCGAAGACTTTAAATGTTTTCAGGAAATGAAAGAACGAGCCATTTCAAAAATTTTCGTTAATTAGTATCGAAGCCTCGATATACATGCACACGAGCAGCGGCTGGTACAGTACGACGCGTAACATAATCGAGGCAACAAATGAGTCACAGAGACTCGCTGGTAAAAGGTAGTTTTGGTTCAACGAACCCGTGCTTTTTGTTCAATACGGCCAACGTTGAACGTTCGAAATGCTGCAATTACACACCATTAACAAACTGTAAATATTGCACCTAAACCACTGTCTGCTTAATAAGGAAACAATGTCTTCTTCCTACATACGTACGGGTACGCGGTACGTATTCCTTCGTCCATAAATATGTATATGCGCGCGTTAAATCTATAACTGTACAGTTCATTAAAACGAATTTTCTTCATTTGGTAACACTTCGCCAAAGGACGTTTCATCGCTAATAGAAGTTGATATTTCGTGCTCGTGATGACCTCGACTCATTGAACTTCGTTCAATTAACTGTAGTAGTAGTAAACGTGGGTGGCATGGCACGCACACGGAGAAAAACGAGGAGAAAATCCCCCTCCTTCGATTAATCCCCCGGCGATTAAACGAACGCTGACTTCAGCGAAATATTTACCGAATCAACTTAGCAGCAGAGTGCATTCACAGTTTTCCCGACGCGATGAATATCAAATTAGATGTAAATTATGCACATATCATATTCCAGGATAAAACGCTTCGAGTGTAATGCACCTCAATGTTAGAATAAGGATTTTTATGGCTTCCATGTACGATTACATTGCTCGGAAAAATAAACCCTTTTCCAGTATCTTTATAGTTTCTGCTCTCTACACCTCGTTGAAATCATGCCAAGCAGGATGGGATAGGATAGGATAGGATAGGTTGTGAGATAAATCTGTCACGACACAACGAAAGTTATTCATCGCTATGTACAAATATAATTTAGCCCTCTTAGCTCGTATTCTTTTCGATCTCAAGAAAAACACAATTTAGTATTCCATTTTAAGTCGTTATTTTAGATAAAAATACACATATTTGTAGGCAGGTTTTGTAAAAAAGATGGATCAGACGTCTTGGTTAAAGTTTTCATACATACTTAGAACAGTTGAAAAATAGTATAATTTAATGCCATGCCAAGTAGGATAGGATAGGATAGGATAGGTTGTGAGATAAATCTGTCACAACAGAAAGAAAGTTATCGCCGAGTACAAATATAATTTGGCCCTTTTACCTCGTACCCTTCTCGATCTCAAGGAAAACATAATTTAGTATCTCGTTTTAAGCTTTTGGACGAAATAATCGTATTTTAAGGCAGTTTTTGGAAAAAAGACGTACCAGGCGTCTTGGTCAGAAGTTTCATACATCAATTGATCAATTGAAAAATAGTATAATTTAACCGATATTCATAGAAACATTGCCTTTCAGCCATGTACATAAGGAAACATTACAATGACAACACTGAATCTAGTTTACCCTTTACACCCTTGATTTCTACGAGGCACAAATTTTTGTTCGTCATTTTCTGCACATAAGGTTTTAAAGCCACACTTAAAATAAACCCAGAAAAGCATTTTCTTTATAGGCAGTTAAAGGTAAAAAAATGCATTATTTAGCGATTTCTTTCTTATAAGTAAGATTGTTATGCCTGATAGAAAAATGTGAAATACTCTTGTTTTGTAGCCTGCAACAATTGTTGCTTAATAAAACCTTATATGAGTTTCAATTTAATTGTTCATAACTTTGCAAAATTGCCAAATATCTTTGATTTTGCACAAAAGTAAGCTCTTGTAGGTCACAATATGTGATAAAAATTTCAATTTCAAAAAGACTCATAAGAGAAGTTATTGCAAATTTCAGTATGTTTAATCCCTGTCCTCTAAATTTTGCAATAATTCATGCCAAAAAAGTGAAAAGTTACTATAAGGATCCAAATTAAAGTAGCGCTGTTCTATAAATAGCGTTCTGTATAAATAAATATAATAATTTCACTCTATTAACATTTAGGTAGTAGAATGCTTTTCTTAAAAAAGCTGGTATTTTTATTCGACTTTAAATTAAATTTGCCCTACGACCCTTTGGAATGAAGTTATCTTTTTGAAATTCACCACGGCTTTATTTATGAAAATTAAAAGACACAAAACGCTATTTTAAAGTTCATGAGGTAAAGTGTACTGCAAATTTTTAGTAGATTTTCTTTAAAAATAAGCCCTTAGTAAAGATTTAAACACGGCATCTTCAAATTCAATTATTTATACTTCGATTTGTACACAATACAAATATGCAATTTGTTCCTTATTACTCTTGTAAATTAATCAAGTAATTTGTTTAAACATTCTATCATGACTGGATCGAAGAGGTCATATCTGCTTCAATTCTAAAGGGGCCTTTATTAATTTTTATGTATAAATACAGACCTGACCAAGCAGAAATCCCATATCAGCCTTACTAAGTAAAACGTTTCGTTATTCCTATTTGAACTGGTCACATGACTAAATTTCTATCACTGCACACAACTGATTGGTGGATTTAATATGACAATATTACCACTAGCTTGTTGAAAAATGTGCACATGATACTTAAGTCTGGATTATATTGGGTTTTTTTGGTAGCAAATGTATCATCAAAATTTGTTTATAGAATTACACTGTATAAGTGTTATGGAAATATGTTATAGTTGTAGTTTTGACTTTTTGCTTTTTGAGCTATAATAATAATACTACATTAGCATAAGTTACATGTTTATATGTTCTTCCAGGTATTTTACACTGCTTACTTTTTAATGAGTGTTTCACTAATTTCTATGTAATTGCTGTGTGGTACGCCAAACGTCATAACTTGTGTACAACAATAAAAAACATTAGGTCACATTTCATCACACATGTTTTCATTATCTTTAACAATTTGTTTTTACTGAAATATTTTTTAATTAATTCTAATAGTTTACCTACTTCTTACCTTAGCACTTCATAGTATAAAATTTTATATATAAAAGTCGCTATTCCATCATAAATTACGTCAAACACTTTAACAAGAGCAACAGGATTGGTTTTATACTTTATAAACCCGTATTGAGTTATATTGCACTACGCATATGTGCTAGTATAAAATTTCCAAATATTTTGGGTAATACCAGTTCATGATGACTATAATAATAGTACTTTCTCTTATATTCGAAATTGGTACCTCTTCTCCTTTATTTAATACACTAGACTAGATTCTTGTGGTAATTTACCTATTGCTATTTTACCAAATCTACCCATAATTTTAACCTATTGTTCTAAATTCTCTACACATTCTTCTACCTTTAATAAATTTACAATCACATACAATCAATATCCAAATTACATACCAAACATATTCCATAACAAGTCGTCTAATAAATTCGATCAAATTTCCAATTTCCTCCACGTTTCACGCACAGAATAATTCTTTAAGGTGTCGCTGCAATCTTCTATCTTTCCTATCCCGTGAGAAAGTCTTGATGTATCCGTCCTCTTTCGACGTGTCGCAAACGATGCGTAAACTGTGTGCTTGCAGGCCGGGACAAGTGCAATTTGATTGAAACAGATACAGACGTTGCACCAGTCTCGACCTATAGGCAACAGCTTTTCGGAAGCGAAGCGTCACTCCTGAAAGAAAACACGTCATAAAATAAATCCGCCGAGATGTACGTATGGCGGAATAGCGTTTCACGTACGTGGAGAATGATTGCGAGTGATTCGTAAAGATACGTACGTGAAATTGGGAAACTGTGGAAAGTCGAGTCGGTAGGTACATGCTGTTTAAAATTTGAGGGGTGATTTTGGTTTCGTGATTGACCTTTCTCCATTTTGTATCACGAAATATCATTTTCCAAAGCTTGCAGCTACTCCAAAGCTACTCTAGAGCAAGTAAAATAAAATAATGATGCCAAGAGGCGAGCAGCAAGTTTGGAATGGCAACTGATTGGTTGCATAAGGAGACAAGATGCAGAGACAGGATTATATCTTGGAGGCCCAGAGAAACAAAAGCAAGTGTGAGGGGTCCTCAGGAAAAATCGGGAGTGGTCAAGAGGAAGAAAGGTAGAAAGCCGTAGGACTTGAAAGATACTGGAGGCTGCCTGTGGTGAAGGACGAAGAAGAAGAAAGCAACAAAAGGAAATATTTGCACAGGTAACCGATAGCCATATATACATAGTACAGTTGGAGTGATGTAAATGAAAGTAGTCAGAACTGAACTAACTGATTGGATGGAAACTAAGGAAGAAGAGGAAGACTATTCTACTTAAAGCAGGAAGTATTTTGCAGGCTTAAGCAGTACAAGACGCAAGTGGTCTACACAGCAAAGTAAAGTAAGTTGACTTATAGAATCAGAGAAGAAACAGAAAACGCCTTACCAAATGGTGTTTTAAAATATTTTTTTTTTAATGAATCTGCAGAGGTTTAATTTAATCAGAGGTCAATTTTAACCAATGAAAATTCCCAGGTTCAACAGTGATGACACAATCTAGGGAGGATTGAATAGGATGACTTAGCCACTTGCAGACTGAAGCATTTGCAGACTTAACCAGTACATGACACAAGTAGGTCTACATGACACAGTAAAAGGGTTGAACCAAAACATCATTGACGAAACATAAATAGTAAAAGTACCGTTTTTTCGGGAAAGGTGGCTGGAATACTGGATGGAAATATGTAGATACCTTACAGCATAACACAACCTGCCCCACAATGAATAGATGCACACTAAGGGAGTGAAGGAAATGGATTGTTGTTGACAACACTTCCATAAGTTCTAGTGCGGTGGTGAAAAATTTTATTGCTGTAGCAAGTGGAAGGTGTAGGAAGCTCAATGAATTTCAAACCATTTTCACTTATGATACGAGGGTAAAAAAAATGGGGATATGTTCAACGTGTAACTTTCTCATATGAGGCACATGCTCCTAAGTTTACAAGTTCTTTAGTAAAATGCCCTTTGGGACGATTTAAGACGTTTTAAATAAAGTTATAGGTATTAGATAGATAAGTCAAGTGGTGAAGTTTGAAATAAATTACTAGCACTTATTTGGAGGAAATTAAAAAAACTAAAAACATTCTTAAGAGTGAAGTGCCCTTTATAAAAAACCGTTTTAACTAAAAGTTAGGGTATTAAATAGTTAAGACAAGTTCTGAAGTTTGAAATAAATCGCTAGAGCCGTTTAGGAGAAATACAAGAAAAACTGAAAATACTAAAGAGTAAAGTGCCCTAGAAGGGGCGTTTAGAGAAAAACGTTTCAAATGAAAATTGTAGGCATTCAAGGCACTAGTTGAGATTTGAAGTTTAGTAAGGATATGTTGGGCCGTTAGGGGACTCAAGGGACTCTTACACGAGAACCTCATGTAATAAGTAATACGTCGTGCTATTTCAGGTTTTAACAATTCGTATTTTAGAAACAATGACTTCCCGACACGTATTCAAGTTCTACCTACTTTGTAATTAAATTGTTACGGATTTACATAAACTGCTGATGTGAAATGCTTTAAAAATCTTTGTAACAGGATCGAAAAATTCTCACGATAAACGATCGCGAATACATTCTTTCCGCACTTCCATCATCACTATCATCATCCATCGGTGATTAGTCGGTTAATTGCCCCGATTCCGATCGCCGTCGACTCAGATGTTGTCTTCCCATTTCTACACGTCGCGTAATTGTCGATAATCCCGCGGGAAGTCCAACAACGTACGTATTTTAATAACCGCCAGGGCCCCGTCTGCATTCCACCACAAAAACTGCCATTAACGACATTTTGTAGGTTCACGCTTCCGCGGTTCCCGTTCATCCCGTTTTCTGAAATTAAAAACAAGATGGTATGCTAAATTATTCAAAGTCCATCCGTCGAGGCGCGACGGGCATTGCGTTACACCACCGAGAAATTAGTACCTTTAAAAGATTATTTTCGTAACGTAATAATCACATTCTTATGTTAATACAGGCCTTACGTTTAACACGGTAAATCAAGAACGGAAGGGTCTGTACGTGCGTGCGGATATATCCAAGTGTACATCTGTAAATACATCTGCATGTGATTTTATTAATAGCCATGGAAGAAATCCCTACGGTACGGACAGCTGAATAATCAAAACCGGAGCGGGATAGGTTCGAAGATAACGCTCGATAAGGCCGACAAGCTGAGATGATTTCTGATGAGTAATAGGATATTCCTTCACGGAGTGATCGCACTTAGACCACCCGCAACGCCAGGAATTGATATTTTGGCATATGGACGAGAACTCCACCGCTGTTTATCCATTTGTTTATAGCCATATTAGCGCGAACGCAGTTAGCTCGCCTCTAATGGGGTTAAGAGTCCAAAAGTGACTTCAAATTACCTACAGCAGTTTGAAATGATAAAATATTGTATTTTCAGGGTGTTAAGGTGCCAGATGTGGAAGTAATATTTTCTCATAACACGTACTCATCTAATCAGAAAGTATTATTTTCAGCTCGATTTTCTCAATTTGGGATATTTGCTTTTTTCGGCGCTTTAAGTCCCCCGAGTTCGAAAACTATGTGCTCGGCTGTGCATTTGGACTTGGTCTCCTGAACCCTCTAATTCATGCATTTTTGGTTAAAATCGGTTAAGGGCAAAGGGCACTTTACTTTTGTCATTTCTGTGTTCTCTCGAAAATTAGTCCAGGGTTTTTGATACTTTGTATATACTACGGTTTAATCCATATTGACTACCCTAATCGTTATATTCACTGATCTTCTCTAAAGGGCCCTTTGGCTTAAAAGGCAAATACAGGAAATATAGTGAGGATAGGACATATAGTGAGAGCAGACCGATATCATATTCTACAAGTAATACTAACTAGAAAGATAAAGGGCGAAAGGGAGTTTTGTTTTCCTAAAATTGTTGTACCACTTGCTCACTAAGTTTACCACACTTCAAACCTGTTGAAATTTTTTTTCGAAAAATTATCAAATATTTTCTTAGTTATTACATTAATTAATTAATTTTCAAGCTTTTATTACTTAACACATGAGTATTTTTTGTTAAATAACAGAGATATTTAGCAAAAATCGTACACCTGAAAGTGGTACTACAATAATTCCATTTTTAAGTCTTTTACGTTAATTTTAAAACAAATTTTTAAACAATAGGTTCTTATAAATAGTAGCAACACTGGTTAAGACTAACAACTTTTATTTCAATGAATTTGCGATCCGAAAAGAATATATTCAGCAAGCATAAACGTTTGGAAAACGCCCGTTAGAGGTCGCCTCAGTTATAATACATTGTCATAAAATTATTTTTCAACGCCAAAATGACTGATAGGCATAAGATTTTTGAAAAATGTGGTGACCCTGCTGCAACAAGAGTATTTTTTTCTCTTAAAACGTCCTAAAGGGCACTTTGCTCTTGCTAATTTTCAGTTTTTCTACATTTTCCCAAAAACTGCTTCATCACACTTCGCAATATGACTCAGCTACTAAGGTCTATAAGTTCTATTTAAAACATCTTTTCCAAAAGCACCCTAGAGGGTAGTTTTCTCTCGAGATTGTTTACTTCTTACCGATTTTTTCCTAAACGGCTTTAACGATTTATTTCAACCCTCGCAACTTGACTTAGCAAGTAAATAGTTATAACTTTTGTTTGAAACATTTTTTTAAATCGACCTAAACAAGAGCACTCTACTCTTGAGTAGTTAACAAGACTTATATAGAGCGCGTGCCTCATATGAAAAAGGTAGAGAAAAAGAATTCAACGAGCCGCATTATAATTTTTATGATAAATCCATGGAGCCACATATGAGAAAATAGATATTGTAAAGTCCATTTTAAAAATAATGGTGAGACGTTTTTCATCACGTGCCAGACTCTAGGAAAGCGCGGATGCTATAGTTAAAAATCCTTTGAATTAACGTTTACTTGGTCTAGAATTCACTATTTTAAAGCAATCAGAGTGCTGCCTTATACACCTGGGATAGGGACGAAACCGAAAAGAATCAGTTTAGATTTCCTTGAGGGCCCCTTTAAAAAATAGAGCTACACCATTTTTAACGAAGTTACAAACAGTTTTTCCCAGAAAAAATACTTCGTTGAGGTACTAAATTAATGATGATTAGTCACTTATATTTTTTTGTTTAAATTAAAGACAAAACATTTTCATGCATTAAAATATTTCCATAAATCATTTCATATCATGGTACGAGTATTAAAACACATTAGTTTGATCTTTCGAAACAAATTATGAGGTTTAATACAGTTTTTCACTTCCATAAAAATTTAATATCAAACATAAACCAGGCAAAACACGTATATTGAGCTATTGGTTTATTGATCCTACTTCCACATCCCCATCAATATTCCAGAAGGCTATTGCATAAAAATTAGACTATGACATTCTAATACAAATTCCGCTGCAAAAAAACTTACTACAACTACAGTCAATGGATGCTATATTATAAACGACAGTCTCAAAATAAAATCCTGTTGCATGTTATCTGCATATTAATGTATATTATTAGTCATCACTTATCGTTACAAAAGAGCGAAAGAAGGAACTAACACATACGTGCGAGCGAAAGGAATATAATTTATCTCAGCGTTATTAATGTTTGTAAGAAACTCTCTCGGATAGGCAGGTTGAAGTTTTTAAAATCGTATCTTTTTTGCTAAAGAATTAATAAAATAAATGTTTAATAGATTCAAAAAAAAACAATTATCCTAATGATAATAAAATTTGAAAGAGAGTCATAAT
Organism: Cryptocephalus primarius; assembly: GCA_963576515.1. Classification (NCBI taxonomy): domain Eukaryota; kingdom Metazoa; phylum Arthropoda; class Insecta; order Coleoptera; family Chrysomelidae; genus Cryptocephalus; species Cryptocephalus primarius. Next base: position 10,419,735 of record OY754943.1, on the reverse strand, counting down.
ATTGTAGCGTTTCTACGTACAAAGAGGCTTTACTCTTCTAAAATTACAACCGTCTTTACACACAGAGATTTTGTACTACACTGACGTCAGTATTCACAATTCACAATTACATAAATAACTACTTGTTTTTCCCTAACAACGACCTATACGGGGCATTCGCTACACTATCCCTCCCCGTCTTCAGGGTCGCCCTCGACCCTCGGACGATCTACTTCCACAGCAGTCCATATCAGCGAACTGCTACTGCTACGGGTACTGCTACAGCTACTGCTACTGCAACTGCTACTGTTCCTGCTGCGGCTACGGCTACTGCTACGGTTACGGCTACTGCTACTGCTGCTACTACTGCTACTGCTACGGCTACTGCTACAGCTACTGCTACTGCAACTACTACTGCTACTGCTACGGCTACTGCTACAGCTACTGCTACTGCAACTGCTACTGCTCCTGCTACGGCTACGGCTACCGCTACTGTTACGGCTACTGCTACTGCTGCTACTGCTATGGTTACGGCTACTACTACTGCTACTGCTGCTACTGCTACAGCTATGGCTTTTGCCACTGCTACGGCTACTGCTACTGCTAATGCTACGGTTGCGGTTACTGCTACTGCTACAGCTACGGCTACTGCTACAGCTACGGCTACTGCTACTGCTGCTACTGCTGTTACTGCTACGGCTTCTCCCCTTCTTCAGAGATTCCGCCTGATCCTTGCCAAATCCATTTGATTAACTCCATTGAGCGGGTTGGACTGCAAATCCTATACAAAAATTCGTCAGCAGCAAATCGAAATCAAGCAGGCCAATCCTCTTTCTGACCATGAAAGACACCAGGGATGACCAATCCCATCCAATGCTCCAGGTAGAAGAGGGACCTGTCTCTTGAAATCCTCCAAGCAGGCCAATCCTACTTCTGACCATCAAAGACACCAGGGATGACCAATCCCATCCAATGCTCCAGGTAGAAAAGGGACCTGTCTCTTGAAATCCTCCGCTGCTCCTGCAGTTACTGAAATCCCCAGCAACTGCTTCATGGTTTCAGACGCACAACCCAGTGGTCAACCATCACCAATTCTTGTACTAAAGATGAACAGCGCCCGTCTCCCAATATGAGTCACAAATGTGAGTGTAGCACTCAAACGGGCCACGCGCGCCAGCCGCACGCAGTCAATCCATTCGAGTGTTATTCTAAATCTAACTTAGCTGTAAGTCCTGTGGAATCTCGAGTCGCACCAGCCGCTGAACAACTCCATAACGCCGCACAGACTGCACTCCTCGCCTCTCCGCCGCGTGCCATCGCCATCACTTCTGTACGCCATCCCAGGTCCACCAAAATTTTTCCGCTACTTCGGTTTACCAAATCCCGGACGAGCCCCCAAAATTGTAGTGTTTCTACGTACAAAGAGGCTTTACTCTTCTAAAATTACAACCGTCTTTACACACAGAGATTTTGTACTACACTGACGTCAGTATTCACAATTCACAATTACATAAATAACTACTTGTTTTTCCCTAACAACGACCTATACGGGGCATTCGCTACAATATTATTATTGTACAATAGGAGACATGCGCCGCTCCCTGTAAATATTTAATGTGAGCTTCAATCTTCCAGTGATTATTTGGTTTACTCTACTCTTGCAATCTTGCAAGACTGTTCCATCCATACAAAAGGTTAATTCATACGTAAAAAGTTCTGATAATGACGGGTTCCCATTCATTCAAGCATACGCGCCATTGTTTTGAGCTCATCATCTCATTGAGCTTATGAATAAACAGAATTTTAAATGGAAATTAAACTTAAAAATTAACTTTAGTACTGAAGACAGTCTTCAATTGCCAGTTTTTGGGAAGCACAATTGAATTTTCTTGTATTTGTAAAATAATATCGAGTACCAACGTTGTCTATTTGATATTGGCATTTAACATGTCATTAACTTTCTGTCGTGTTCTTGTAAGGTTACCACACCCTCGTTATAAATAATAAAAGTTCTATACGCTGTGTAGTTGTCAAATGAGACATTACGATGGTTATCTCTTTGACAACTAAATTATGCTGGCAGAATTAATGTCGTTGTGCCACCCATAAATACAACAGTTTATTGGTTAAGAAGCATTTACCGCGCATCTACAATTGTATTTTGCGTTGACAATCACGGCTCATTCTATCTTGAATAAAGATGTGTATTTAAGTCAAACATTCATTCCCTGAAATTTTTGAAAAATTTTGGATTTTTAATGGCCATGTAGATAAGCATTGTTTAATCTAAACTGAGGCAAAGATAGCAGTTTTCCCTTAAAGTAAAACGAAATGACGCCATTACTTATTGCTTTTCTAACAAAAAGAAATATTTTCAAAAAGAAAAATCGACTAGTCCCGGCGCTTTCGCGAAAAACATTTGATAGCGCAGAAAACAATTACGGAATTATTTTACGTATATACGGCGTAATAAGTACGTTAAAGATTTAATTCGCTTTTTATTAGCATATTTGCTCATTAGCTTTGCGACAAGGAAAATTAATTTAGAGTATTTGTACCGTTTATGGAATGTTGTATAGACCGTTAATTCATTATACAGTGTTAGTGCTGACTAGCAAATTGCTAACCTAACCTAACTTAAAGTTCATATTGGATTCAGAAAATAGCTGTACCATATACCATCAAAAGTATTTAGTATGTCCTGCAATAACTTTTAAGCCATTTGAACAACAACGCAACTGCTAAAATGGGTGAAATACAGTGAATTCCATGGAGGGTTTCTAATTCTGACCTCTGGTAATTGAAAAAAGTACGTATTCTACGTACTTTTGTTATACCATTATTTCCTGTCGCTTACACACTCTTCAGTAAATGCTTCATTAAACGATAAATGGTTTTATTGCTCTCCTGTAAAAGTAGAACTTTTACAGCCTTGTCGTTTTCTTCCTGGACGACGTTGCGATGATACATTTAATAGTCACTAGAACTCAAGCGAATTGTAATCAAAATAAACATTCAGAAAAACGTAATATCGCATCTCAAAGTGGTACACTATTTGCACATACTTTCATACTCTTGCAGCGTACTTTTAAGTCCAGTTTATCGGTTCGCGCTTCCGAACGAAGAAATATTCCTTGTTGGTCGAAAGTGTCTTTACCGTTACCTTCCGAGGATTATCCTCCTGAACGTTAACATATTCCTGCGGTTAATAGAAAAGAAAATGTTCTCCTGCCTCGACGCCTACTCGAGTTGTCACTCAAACGTACGTTTTCATCGCGTTAGAGTATTATCCTCGCTCCTCATCTTCACTCGTACTTCTTAAACGCTCACGTAAATGACGGCCAATTGATTGATAATCCAACAACAGAGCCAGAAAGAAAAATAACAAAGCATTAACATTTCTTTTACATAATCAAAAGGCTGTTAATCATCCCGTCACCGGCAACCTATTCTTCGACAAAAAAAAAACGCACACATACGCTCACTATAATCCGAGCCGTGGAAGAGGCGAGGGTGGGAAAAACAACGAAACCAGTGATTGACGTTCTCGGGGCGAAACAAAGGGGAGACGTCGACCTGGTGGCCGCCCACGAAAGCTGCAATAACAGAGAATAGACAAACAAAACAAATTATGAATTTTATACGCGGTAACTTGTTACCAAACACTTACGTGTTTGTCGAAAATGATGCGAGGAGATAATACTCGTAAGTCGCTTGTGCTTCGATGATCCACGTTTATTGTAATAGTGTCAGGATTTTTATACAGTGTAAATAGGCGCGTAATTGTGCATTTATTTAAAAATTTGCATTTCATTCATTACGTATGCATGGAATTTAAAGTGCAACATGTAAAACAAAGTATATTGGGGGTAAGTGGCACCTCTTCTAGATGGTGCATCACTACCACTACTCATTGCCTGGTGATATCCTCTCTATTTTCGTGATGTTGGTGTTCGAAGCTCGTACCTCCATGCTGCTGCTCCACGTCAGATGGAGCTACCTACTTTTGATCCCAGTTGGTTGAGTCGCTGCTTTGCCTTCTTCACTGTATCTTCCATGTAAATCTTCTATCGATGATCTTCTATCTCCCTAGGTATTTAACGTCTTTGCCCCATTCGATTTCCTGGTCTCCTACGCTGATCATCTGCGGTGCTTCATTCATTTTTCCTATGCATTTGGTCTGGTTCTTCTGTGGGTTGATCCTCATCTTCCATTTCTTCGTCCAGTCTTCTGTCTTCTTCATTTCCCTCTGTAGCTATTTCGCAGCTTTCGTTGGGTTTATCGTTATTTTCGGAGTGTCGTCCAAGTAGATACATGTCCTCATTGGTCCTCCTAAGTCCTGAATAGTTTCCCTTATCTCTGCTTCGATTGCCCTCATTGTTATCTCTTCGCCGATCCTGGTGGCGAATGTCCTCTTCTTCTAGTCTTCTACTATCAATCTGTTGTGCCATATCCTATCGAATGTGTTTTATATGTCAAATACAAATCATACAAGCCGTTTTCTTCTGCCTTTGACTGAACTGACTCCGTAAGTCGTATTACTTTGTCTCCCATGGAATATCCTTGTCTAAATCTGTGTTGCTCGCTCGAGATGATGCCCAATATCCTTGCTTCTTTATTTACCCTCCTTAGTATGATTTTCCCTACAAATTTTCCTATGCTGCTCATGCTGGAGTACTGTGGTAGTTTCCTGTCTCTTCCAGGCTTTGATATCATGATCACTTCTCCTAGTTTCCATCGTTCCAGGTAGTAGCTCCTCTTCAACACCGCATTGATGGTGCTTGCTGTCCTTTCCATGTATCCCACCGGTAGTTTTTTCAGCATCCTGTTCGTTGTCCTGGTGTGTCCTTGTGCCGCCCCGGGTCTTATCCCGGTTAACTGCTCGAGTTATATGAGGATGTAGAAACAGGATAACGCCTCTTTTTAAATACGCTCGGTATAATCAAGGCTTCCATCATTACTCCAATTGGATTTAAAAGGCGAGTACTAGAAATTTCGAGGACGGAAGATCGCTTACCTGGTATATTGCTTACGCCTAATACATCACTACTGTCCCGGCATCCCCATGTCACAAAAAATATTTAATTATCTATATGCGCCGTTAACCTTACACTTATTTCTCCATATCCCCGTGCCGATGCGCGTTTTTATTCCCTTTTATTGCACCGCTTGCATCCGGGACGCCCTGATAACGTCCATAAATCTCCCCCGGGACTTTTGCTGACTGCGCCCGCAAAAAGAATCATACTTACATCCCCGAGATTCCCTCTGCGATGATACCTGCTCCGGTTCTCGACGGGCTACCGTTAAATTATGTAGAAATCGGATCGGGATTATCTCAGATGCTCCCGGTTAGGGACGGTATCCAAGAACCGAACGACAAGGCGATCATGGACTAAAATAGACCTGAAGACCGCTTCGTGTACAGGTAAACATCGCGGAGAAGACAGAGACGATGTGGTACAAAAAATTGCTCGAGAACCCCGCGGCTGAAATGCAGTTGGAGAAGTTCCTTAAAAATGTTAATGCATTCCTCGTTAGTTTAAACGACATTTTATCGTTCACTTTTGTTGATGAAGTGATAGTCTTTTATGCAATTAGTGAGGAAAAAGTCTAATTTTTCTAAGTCTAATAAGTCTATCTAATCAACCTCCTTGACTATATCATAAATAAAATATTAATTCATCCTCAAATTAATTACTTATATTTTAGAATTCAATGAAGCGACTAATACGTCGCAAAATTATTTCACAAGAGTCAAATTCCCTCAGAACACACTTGTTTAGATTAAAATTATTGTTTGTTACAATAACACTACAGTTCTCGACACTAAAGAAAAGCAGGAGTACCTTATGAGCGGGTTCATACCGGACTACATGCAGGTAGTAAAAATTAAAAGGGTACCAGTGTAAATGGGATAAAACAGTCTATTTAACGATGGCCTGTAGAAAAGCATGGAAAAATGAGCTTAGAAGGTCCTCTGAGATTTCATATCAAGTGTAGAGATATCATTTAAACAGTTGGTCAATATTACGCACATAATCATCACGACTTCACTGGTACGCTTTGATTCGTCCAGAGTACAGCCATTTTGTGAAGCTCCATGGAGTTTTTTGGTAAATAAATCATAAAATAATTCGCAACGCCCGCTTTTCTTTCTTGTCAGTAGCTATACATCTATAACGACACTTACCTTTTCATGTCCCTCGGCAACGTTTGACCGTGAGGTGTTTTGCGCCCTCTATAGGCCGGGACTAGTGCAATATCAGTTCAAATCGAAGATATTGTCACGAATCACGGACTGTAGTAAACGTAAATGTGGCTACCTCCCTTCTTCCTCGTGTGGTCCTATATGGAGAATTTGTATTCTGCAGAATCCTAAATTACACATAACGTACATAAAAACAAACATCCCTGCCGCCGAGGGTAAATTGGATTTAGACTTTCAGAATGTCGAATGAGCTACATGATTTTCTGAGGGAATCGGCTGGGACAATACTGTGGATTCATGTGGAAAAAAGCACGAGCACACACCTTGTAAAAACTTTTTTATTGTACTAACGCTAAAATTGAACGTTTCCGTGGGTTTAACGCAATGACTAATTTAGGATCGGCCGCTCTCACAAAGCGATCGCTCGAACAAAAAATGTAAATAATCCGATCGAATGTTACATACATACATTATCTCGCCGCGTCATAAAACCTCGAAATTTATCACGAAATGTAAACAGGAAAATTTATTTATATATTTTCAGGCCATTCCGGCAGCTGCGTGTGCTCCTTAAGGTTTTAATAAAAGCTTCCATTTATCGGGAAAACGAACCGCGTCCCGGGCATAAAGAAGAACGAACGGGCCTACATTGACAATTATCATTTCTCTATTAAAATAAATAAAGGAGGAGAGAAAGGGGGAAATGAGGAGAGGGGCGGACCGTTTAGGGTAGGCGTGTTTGAGGAAGGGGGATTAATGAAGTCCCCGAGTGTTTGAGTTGAATTTAAAATTTTCCGGAATCCAATAAAGCGCAAGGAATAAAATATCAGGAAGAGCAAAGGGAAAGAATAAATTTATTCTCTCGTTAATAATACCAGTAATAATAATAATCTTTGCGAAACTACGAACAGTAAATATTTTACAGCAATCAAGTCTAATAATAAATCAGGCATTTTCATATACGTATTGATCCTCAAATTATTGAATACAAAAATTATTATTTTGGCTACACTTGACTGAACCTAAATGGCCTCTAAGATTCATCATCGTAGTGCTTATAGATATTAAGTTATTCATCCCAAATAATGTCGACTAAGATGTAAACCAAAATTGAATCTATAGATAAATATTTTGATTCACAGTAGAACCTTTCACCGAAGTTGGTCAGCATTTGCGTTACCTTTTCGATAAGCGTTAAAGGCAAAGTAAATAAGATAAAACGCTGTTTAAGTACAAGCGCACATTTTTGTCATTCCTTGTCATTTTTGCAGTTATTTTATTCATTATATACGTTGAAAATTACGAAAGCTGAAAAGAGTTCTGATGGAGAAATCCAGATCACTAATGTAGAAACAACTTTAAAACTTATATGAAACAAGCGTGAAAAAAAAGTTTTGTCACTTCGCTTTACTCTAAGTTCAACAATGTTTTGTTCGTAACTTTTCAAAGTTTAAAAAGGGAACTTCAGATGTTAGTTGTGTGTGATACATATTTTTAACTATCACTATCACCTTTTGGGAATTTTGTAAACAATAATTATTACAAAAGAAGGCCTTTTTTAGTTTTTATCTGTACTTCCAGAAGTAATGAACGAATCGTTTTACTCCCAATGGAAAACTTGTACAAAATTACATCAGCTTTAAAATGAGCATTTACAGAACCCTAGAGATTGTTTTTTCACCGAGAAAAGCCGGGAAAACTGTTGAAAACTGGCATTTCTTAAAAAATTCGTTACTTCGTTAATTTTCGTGGTGGAAAATGGATTTTCCACAAAATGATAATTTGTGAAAGAAAGGTATTTCAAGGCCAAGATGGATCGTGTACGATCAGTGGTCTTTGCACAATTAAACTTTAAACACTTTAGGGGTTGCACAATGCTTAGGGATGAAGATAATGGTCCAATTTTAATTTTTCTAACGTTTTTGGAAACTGGAAGCCAAATGGAGATTATTTCATGATGATGATATGATTATTAATTTATAGCATCAAATTTATAGGCGCAATTAAAGAAAAAAACAAGCAATGGCTGCCGAAATATAACAGACAGTTGCAACGTGTATATTACAACCGCACAAAAAAGTCCGAATCTATAGATCAGATATGTGTATTCTTATGTATTTTTGATCGCTGAATCCGAATCCGAGGTCAGAAAAAGGCCTTTACCCCTGGAATTAGCCCCAGAGGCCAAAAATGGCCTCTATAACACCAGCCCCACCAAAAAAGTCCGGATCTGTAGATCAGACACGTGTATTCTTGTGTACTTTTCATTGCTGAATCCGAATCCGAGGTCAGAAAAAGGCCTTTACCCCTGGAAATGGCCCCAGAGGTCAAACATGGCCCCTATAACACCGCCCCACAAAAAAAAGCCCGGATCTATAGATCAGACACGTGTATTCTTGTGTACTTTTTATCGCTGAATCCGAATTGGAGGTCAGAAAAAGGCCTTTACCCCTGGAAATGGCCCCAGAGGCCAAAAATGGCCCCCATCACACCAGCCCTACAAAAAAAGTCCGGATCTGTAGATCAGGCACGTGTATTCTTATGTACTTTTCATCGCTGAATCCGAATTCGAGATCAGAACAAGGCGTGCACCCCTGGAATTGGCCCCAGAGGTAAAAAATAGCCCCTATAACACCGCCCCACAAAAAAGCCCGGATCTGTAGATCAGACGTGTATTCTTATGTACTTTTCATCAGTGAATCAGAATTCAAGGCCAAAAAATGGCCTGCACCCCTGGAAATGGCCCCAGAGGCAAAAAATGGCCCCTATAACACTGCCCCACAAAAAATTCCGGATCTGTAGATCAGATACGTGTATTCTTATGTACTTTTCATCAGTGAATCCGAATTCGAGGCCAAAAAATGGCCTGCACCCCTGGAAATGGCCGCAGAGGCCAAAAATTTTTGTGGGGTTGTATAATAATATATAAATAAGAAAATTATAAGTAAATCAAAGCGGTCTGCAGGGGCGAATTCCCCATAAACATTTAATAACGCTGCAATGAATTACATTCGCAAGTTTACGAGCGTAGCGTATCCCTTCATATCGTCAGCTGTAAAACATAACCGAAAAATTATATTAAGCTTCTGATTACAAGTTAAAAATTCGCCATAAAAATTCATCTTTCGTGGCTTAAGTACGCCGATAACTATTAACGTGTCCCCGAGTTAAAATACGGCAGCCTCGTTTGAATCTAAACCATCCACTCCGGTTTTACGGCTGTTAAAAGTAATAATTGCATATCCAATTAATTCGCATCTGATTAAAATTACCGTCCTCCAATAAAATATCGATTCAGCGGATAGGTGCATAAAAGCTCCGGTCGGTTTCATCGCGACATACCTTATCGACGTAATAAAAATCTTAAAACCGGCTCTCTTTTCGCTCCGCCCGTATGGTAAAAACGTCCTCTAATTTATAGATTCCCGATGTAGGTGTTTGTCTAATAGCCTCTCATGCGACTTCAGCCTCGTACGCGATAAGTGATGTACGGGGAGAGATAAAATCTTCGCTACGTGAAGGAGACTGCTAATGAAAGATGATTGATACGTGAGACGAGTGTTTTTCATTGTTCTGGGAAGACGAGAAGAAGAGACAGGAAGAAAATCTGAGAGATGACGACGGGGTGGTCGTGCTAACTAACGGTCTCGGGATGAAATCTCTTCCCCGTTTTGGAATCTACGCACCGTTCGATTTTTCTCGCGAGAGTTCATCATAACTCGTAACATGTTTGTTTCCTGCTCTCCGCGATACCGGAGACGACGAAGTCGTCGTATCGAATCGCTTATCGTAAAAGCGACAGGAAATTACACTGGTTTGCAGGGAATTTTTCAGGTACTTAGTTGTTTCCTGTGTAATTGTGGCCTGACCCGAACGTCTAGCCAAAGAAGATTTTAACACATCCCACTAACTACTTAACTAGAGGGTATTTCACAAAACATACATCAGAGAAGCGTGAGTACCGTGTTATTTGAAGGGGACACCGATGACATTTATAGTCCAGACATCAGCCACTTTCGCGTGGAGTTTTGGAAATCAAGGTTGATTTCTTTGAAAATTGGGACTTAGGTAGTATTTATAACCTTCTTCAAAGCTGGACTTGTGCCGTACTGTGGTTTTTCCCTAGAGGTGGAAGCCACCCCTTCTAAGCGGATATTTTTTATTAATCAAAGTAAACCCGGAAATCGATAGATTGGCCAATTCTAAGCAACTTTTACTCTATGAAGTTATTTTGTGAAGTTGATATTTTTCGAGTTATTCACTAGGTGGCGCTGCATCACATCATCGATAGCCATAAAAATTTATGGCTTTATTCTAACTTACCACCAGACGGCGCTGAAGCATATCAACGTCTATACCGTCCAACCGAGAGCCGAGAAACTTGGCATAAATTGAGATTTGAGCCTTGAGAATATTTTCGTGCTATTAATTGCCACGTAAACTTTTGAACCGTTCAACTGATCGTCGTGTAAATTACGTTTTCCACATCCACATACATCCATACACATCCATTTTTCTTCAAATATCTTCTAAGTTCCTTACGTTAGCATCTAAGATTACGTAGAATCAGAAGCATCTGATCTTGGGGGGCCAGTGGACACTTTATATAATATTTTTTCTTTTTCAATTTGCGGCAATTCTAGCAATATGTGTAATATTTCATGTTTTTTTACGGAAAGCGTTTAGACGATATTTGAAAAATATTGTAAGGTGCTATTTTCGAAGGGTGCTACTTCCCTTAGGAAGTATTTGTGTAAAACACTTTTGGTTAATTCGACATAAAATCGCGTCTAGTAATTGTGGGTTTCTTTTGTGGGGAGCATTCCTGGACACCCTGTATATAATATCTTCTTAGTCATTGTAGAGCAGTATTCTTATTGTTTTGAATTAAAAACTAAGAAAAAATAAAGTTTATATACGAGTGTTGTCTACTAAAGGCGTAATTGACATTAAATTGAACTTTCACACGTTTTTTGCTATAATGATAATAGGTTTTACTCAGCAAACGATAAATCACTAATTATCATTTGTCAATAAGAAATTTAAGAGTAATTTACAAGAAAAATGATACATATTTTCATTATTTGTTAATTATAAGAGCCTAATAATTAAAAAAAATTATTTCTATAATTTATTTAAATCATATGCAAATGGTATCAATTTCAATACATGGTTTATTTAATCAGTAGAAATTTAATTTTATTACATCTACTTTAGATTTTTAAACAGATTCAGATATTTATAGCGCGCTTCTGTTGAGCGCTGCTCTTTAACGCAACGCACTGGTATCTTCTGACGTTGACTTAGATATCTTCGTTATTTTTAATCTGAGCGAAATTTGTTATCAGAAGTTTTTTGTGTGGAATTGTCTCCTCTACAATTTTTGTATTAGACATTTTTCGATAAAATCATTATTTAAAAAGTTATTTCCAAAAAAACCCAAAAATTGTTTATAATTATTTTTACGCGATTGAGAAGTGCGCAGAAGAAATTTGAGCGACTTTTAATACTCCGTGAAAATTTTTTAACGCGACTGGTTTACATTTTAGAACCATTAATGCTTCGCCCGATTACTAAATTTAACCATCTGTCGACCGAACGAAATTGTTTCAACAGTTACTCTAAGCAAGTCCAGCGATAAATCATTCGAACGGTAGCAATTATTCCTAGTCAGCATTTTTAACTCCTGACAATAAGAGTTCATGATGTGAATAGAAAAACTTAGCGTTTAAAAATCGTCCATTAGATAGAGAAATAAATCGGGAATAGTGGCGAGGCGTTCAAATGAACGCTCTGCCTGAATGCGTGCAGAGCTAATTTATACCAGAAAGCCGTCCTTTATTAGTCGTCCATTCGATTTAACGATACAGTTAGGCTAATTTAATAATTTCACTTAACTAATGGACGAATTAACGACGGATGCATCGGGATTAACGGCCGCCGGCGGCATTCCCCGATGGATACGCGAAAAACGACGTATCCAAGGAAATGCGTAATGAGTGATTGCACTCTATTCGAAATCAATTTATATGCGCCGTGAATCGGTAATGAAGAACAACTGTACCTCGATACATATCGAGCATCTTGAAAAATTCAAATTACACATACTCCGCGTACGTCCGATCGTTAAACCCATCCAGAAATATTATTAGCTGGATGGGGATCACACGCGTCTGTGTGGAGGATTCACGACTTGTCAGCAATAATCTAATCGTTGTTATTTATACCGACGTAAGACATTTTCGGTCGCTTTTTAAACGACCGGACCCGGCGAGCTTGCGTTCTCACGTCGGTTTAATTGAATAAATCTCGTAAAAAGTGACCTCTTTGCTCTCTCAATTACCGTACGGGTAAATCGACGCTGCGCCGGGGAAATTTACTTTTGCCTATGCTGTGTGATTCCGACGTAAAAGTTGCAGATACCGCAAGAAATATTGTGACAGCGAGAATGAGTGAGTTATTACTTCCTCTTAGGAGGATCTAATTAGTCGGTATCATGAGTCGGTTTTCTTTGTAAAGGGATATTTGGCTCAAAATGAGAAATAGAAACAAATTAATTAATTCTCGATTTTTAAAAATCCTAAAAATATTTTTTATTTTCCGTCAACTCTTTTGTAGTTTCAGTATTCTGCAAATGAATAATTTATCTTTGCATATTCCACCATAACCGGTTTGTTAAAAAATTATTCTGTAAACAAATAACTCGAGTTGTTTGGCTAAGTAAGTAGCATAAAAGAATTTCCCAACTTCGAACTGTTGGGAACAAAGCGTTACGACGATTACTGTAACACTTCCATTAAACCTAGAATGAAATGTTTCATAAGCGTTTCTATGTGCAGGAAGGCCAAATATGTGATGGAAACGAAGAATACTTTTCGTCCATAGAGAAGTAAGATGATAAGGGATTAAACGCCTCGCCCAATTCGGACCCACCGAATATAACAAACATGACTAGTCTAAATGAATCATTCGTAACAGTGCAAAGTGATTCACGCTTTAGATAGAAGTGGTCGGGTGTTTTGCACATTTTGTTTCAAAGGGGGCTTGTGCCATCACTTTGCGGTAATCCTCAAGTCATTTTAAAACCATCCGTCACTAATTAATCATCATTATTAAAAGATCGTTAATCACTTAAGATCGTTTAGGTCCCCGTCGACACACTCTAAACAGCCCCGCTTGTCTGCAAAGAACTTTCGAAGTTGCGAAGTTTCTTAGAGCTCGCAAAAACGAACGATTTCAATTTTATTATAAATCCGCAGCGGGTTTCGTTAACGTTTTGTTAGAATTTATTCCGGGACGTCCTAAAGTGCGTTATAAACGAGATCGATTCGTTAAAACGTCACGGGGCGCCGAGTGAAGCCGTTAAACGTTTCACAGCCTTGATTAAATAAAAAATTTCGAAGCGGCGCGCAATCCTGCCGAGATTTACCTGGTAAACTTCGCCCCTCTGTTTAAGATTCCCGCGCCTCCCCCATCGCGCTTAACAATTACCTCCCCCTGCCTTGATAGACGACAAGAATTCCGGTTTAATAAAATTAAACATATTCGTCCGTTTGGCACGATCATTTCTAACGGCGAGGCGAAAGAAATGAACTCCGGATGATTAGGCGCTTTCATTAAACCCTGATCGTTAATGCGAACGCCAGGCAAATAAATCTCGCTAGAGATCGAAGGATTCGCGAGGCCCGAGGATGCGGAAAAACGGCGCAGCTCGAGCAGAAATTTACGTGAGGCGAAGCAGGTGAGGAAAAAGGAAAAGGAGGCGTACAGAGAGCGGAGGGCAATTAACGTACGTGCCGAAATTTACGATTGGCTCTCTCTCTCTCTCTTAACTATAGGTCGCCAAAATAACGGTACATCTCGAGATTTATTCGATCATTAGGGATAGCCTACCTACGTCCGTTGTAGGAGCAAAAATTACTCTTGGGAGGTTGCCGGCGCGCTCTGCGTGTCCCTTTTCGATCGCTCTCGGAGTTTCCTTTAGTGGAACCTCCGCGCGAGCCTATGAAGTCCATTCGTTAAATTTACGTCTTCGGGTCGTAAAACCTCGGCAAGTTACGACCACGGAAACTCGATAAGGTATTGGTTACCGATGATTTTTCATAAGTTCAACGACATGAATACATACATAAATAACAATTGAACATTACCAGTCTTATAAATATGAATTAGGTATTTTAACATGTAACGACGAAATATAGCTGACAGTATCCGCGGACACTTCTACTGCGATTTCACCCCCTATGGAAAGTGGTGATTCCCTACTTACAAAGATAACAATATACCTACACCACATATATACTCATAACTTCTGTGTGCAATAATTCATGATACCATTGACTTTCCACCTTTGGTAAGCTACATTACGTCTATAGTTTACCATCATGTTAATGTTGGGACCCATAATATGATGCCTATTAAACCTGATCATCCATTTCATAAGTCCGCATTCTTTGCAAGCACTATATGTTATTGCTAATTTGCTACGCCAAAAACGATTTTACTGCTTCACCCCTTTCCGAGATAAAGGGGGTAATCTGGCTTAAGACTTAAGTCAGGTCATCCATACTTATATCTCCGGAACCAATGGAGATGCAAACATTTAAGGAACGTCACATTTTGTTTAAATTTTTTAGAAGTGTTTTTGCTTTTTCCTTTGAGCCTGAGGCTACGGAAACCGAATCTTAGCAAAATATATTTTAATTTGCGCTTTTTTATTACTGTAAAAAAAGTTTTAATAATATTTTATATTTTATTCATTTCTGAGTACATTTAAGCCCATTAGTTTCCTAAATTTACTTCTCTACAGCCGAAATTTTTTTTCTATATTATGACCGCAACTCGGACGGATATATTTTCAACGTGGTGAATAGGGTCATTAACCGATATCATAAAATAATCTAATATGTAATAATGACAATTTTGCAAGTCCTCTGATGATAATGTTCCAATCTTTTCAATTTTCATTAAAATATTAATCCTTCTGTAAAACAATCAAATTCAGTCAATTTTAGCAAGCGAAATTTTTTTTATTTCAAAATTGATTTTAAAAAAGTCGTTTTTTTTGAAAATTAATCATACATTACATTTTTTTATAGTCAGAGTATTAATCGTATAAACTTCTCTTTTTGTTTGAAAGATTATAGTTGTGGCAACTGTAAGAGGTTCATTCGATTGTTTGATTATTAGGAAGCATTTTATTACCAAGTCATATTTAAATTAATCTAAAAAGTCATAATATAAACATTACGTCAATTGAAATATTTTTCTCTTAATATCGTCCATGAATGATGTGAAATCAAATCATTATTGGCAAATATAAAGTTCCCAAACTCATTTATTAATGAAGTCTCGATTACAGTTATCAGTAATTTGTTTACATACGAATATTTTTGCTACTCAAATTAATTGTCTTCTTAAATCCATTCAATTCTTTAAACAATACTTGTCGATCCATTAGGAATAAAAAATCTAAAAAGAATAAATAGTTTTCTTGTCTTTAGTTGTCGATTTCTGTGTTAAAAGAGCCTTTGTAAAATAACCTTCAAAAACATGTTTGCCACGGTCTTCTTCCACTCAATTAGGAAATATAAAGAAACATATTCTAGGCTTATTTCAGAAAATATCCGTTCGTCATATAAGAAAATTTTAATGCCACAGAAAAATGTGCATTCGTCTAAGCCATTCGATTTTTCCTTTTCGACGTTGCTTATTTGACTTTGCATAATTATACAATTGAACATTTAACTTATCTTAAGGTCCTGTATCTTAATTTGTACTGGAAAATTCATACTTGATGAACCGGCAAGTATTGCTCGTGGTATTGATTCGATCTACGCTTTGGTTTGCGAAGAAAATGTCTTCAGAGATATTACGGGGGGTGAGAAATCTGCTAGGGGTTGAAGGGGTGATTTTGGGAAATCGCAATTTGCCTATATCATCAGCAATAAGTTAGCAATAAAATATTACGTTTGGTAAATGTTTGCATCTTCATTGATTCCGGAGATGTAAGCGTGGGTGACCCGACTTAAGTATTAAGCCAGATTACCCCTTCATCTCGGAAAGGGGTGAAGCAGTAAACTCGTTTTTGGCGTAATAAATTAGCAATAAAATACAGTGCTATAAAGAATGCCGACTTATGAAATGGATGATCTGGCTTAATAGACGCTTAATCATAACGTGAGCTGTCAGTCGCAAAAGGATGGACTTTAACATGTTCATTCCTTATTGTATGACATAGTCAATAGCCTATTATCCCGGAGGCATTCCATGAAAAACATCGGGGTTGGCTCTTACCTAGGTCTATAATAGAAGGCATCTTTTATGCTTAACCGCAACTTCGGTTAACTCATGGCGATACGAACCCACCACCAGAGACGTACACTCAACGAATGACCCTACCCTACGTCCGATGCAAGAAGTAAAGTCACCCCTGGGAGGTCGTCAGTTTGCCGTCCGTGTCCCAAGTTAGGCACCTCCGAGTTTTCTTTAGCGGATTCCCCGTACGAGCCTCATACATTATTTATCGCCGAAAAGTCGAGGTAATTTCAGTTGTCGCCCTCCCGTCCCCGTCAAAAATATCACCTCGCATTTTTTTTAATTTCCTCGCTCGCGACGCCTCGCGTGGTCGTCCCAGCGAATCGCGAAACGCCTTCGACGTGTCACACGAGAAAACCGCCGCCTCTCCGTGCGCGCCCATTAAAGCGAACCGTTTCGAAAGTATTAAAACGCTTAAAAATAATTACTCCGGCATATCCCCGGAGCACGAGGAGAATTAACGATAACGGCCCGTGTGTAAAATATTAACGAGTTATGGACTTCATGTAGGCACTTTCATGGTCGCGGAGATGCAGTTACGTTTTAGTGGACTGCCCGGGAGAGGTTCAGAGGTTGCGATGAGCTCCGAGGAAAAAATTAGGCAGCTAACGGTAGACGAGGAGAAGATGAGCTCTGGGAATCCGCGGAATCCGAACGAAACGTTGTTTGTACACGGGATGCGGCGGAATAGTGTACCGTATGGAAGATCGCAAGTAGTCTAGGGAATGAACTCGTTAGCGGCGCAGACATAAACTTAAACAACATGGTAGCCAATAAGAGAGGGCATGGACAACGAAACGTAAGGTCCATCCAGCCTGAATTGGTCCAGTTGAAAAAAAAGCAATATAATTGAATAGCCATGTTAACGTCACCAAGAAACCGATCCATAGGCGTGCCATATATAAAGAAAATATATAAAAGATTGCTACTCACTTTGTCAACGAAATTCTATGACGAAATCCCAAATTTGTGCCTCATTTGTTTCTGTAGCATTATTTGTACCGTGTATAATGTCTATATCATTGTCATTATTAATTTCGTTTACGTTGAAAGGTCTTCAAAAAGCCATGTTAAAATAATAATTGCAATTGCAAACATACACCACTGAACTCTAGTGACGACTGAAAATGAACATGTGCTCGGCGCTCAAATTTAATGGCTGTAGTGGACCTGTCTAATTCTCGATACTAATAGGCATTTCATATATAGGCATGTATTGTGGCGGCTAACAACATTTCTCCGTGCCAAATACACGGGGGAAGGTTAAACGTTACGTTACATGAATACTCTGCTTTTGTATAGGGTAAAAACGTATTTTTTGAACGCGCTCGGTATAAAGTCGGTAGTTTTTTGTTTTTTTACTGGACCATTTCTGACAGGATGGACCTTATATGGCAGGGATTTGGCTACGAAAAACGAAACTTATGTAATAGATCTATTATCGTGGTGAGTAATGAAATAGAACCAATGTAGCAGGGAGTTGCTATACTAGCTCATTCGATTGAGCAAAAAGTCATTTTTGACATGAAATTTAACAGCATATGACACTTAGAAGATCAATCATAGATGTTAAAAATCCAAAATACAACTCTCTATCACCTTTAGCAAATTTTATGGACAATAATTATGGTAAAAAAGCTTCTTTTTTGTTGATTTTTTGGCCGGAATTGGAAAAGTAACTAGCGAATCGTTTAACAGCCAATGGAGACGCTGTACAAAATTGGATCAGTTTTAAAATGAGCTCACATGGAACTCTATATGTTGACTTTTCATCGAGAAAATGCGGAAAACCGTTAAAACGTGACTTTCCTTCAAAAATTCACCACTTTGTTAATTTTCGTGGTGGTCAATTAATTTTCCGCGCAATAATAGCTTCAAACTTGATCCTATCCGAAGACTAGTTCTTCACTGATGCAATTTAAGTAATTTAGAGGTCTTTCTTGAAGAATGCAATACAAAAATAATTTATTCCTGGCATCAGGGAAATTTCGCCCCCTTTCGTTTTGCACAGGAATTTCGAAAATCCGAAATGGTCACATTGTTGGCAGAAATCGCAAATTAACCCTCCTTTTTGGTGCCTCAACATGTGAATTTTCCTTAGAAACGTTCCTTAGAAAGTTCCAAGCTTATGGCCTAAATTTCAGCTAGCTAGCGGTTTTCGAGATATACCGATTTTACCAAAAACGGAAAATTCCCTTCCTACTCTCCCCTAAATCTCGAAAAGTAGACGTAGGAGGAGAGAAAAACTTGCATTTCTGACATCAAGAGAGCCATTCTCTTTCGTATAGCACCGAAATTTCGAAAATCCTAAATGGTCCCATTTTTTTGCAACAATCACAAGGGATTAACCTTCCTTTTTGGAGCCCCCAACATGTAAATTGTGGAATTTCGCAATGAAACTCGTGATAGGTTCATTAGAAAGTTCCAAACCCACGGCGTAAATATCAGCTCGCTAAGCCTAACGGTTTTTAAAATAATCCGATTTTACCAAAAAACGAAAATTCTTCCATTCCGGGCATCAGGATAATGTCCCTTTCGTTTGCCATTAGAATTTCCAAAATTTTTTCCTGAAACTATTCAAGGCGACCGTTAATGTTGGCGGTTTAAAATCATTTCATTACCTATTACGGCACCGTTACCATATAAAACCGAAGCTTTATCTATTTGTAACTATCTTATTTTGTCAATTTTATAGCTTTGTTTACACTTTTCTCCATACGTCTCTCTGGGCAAGTATCTACGTATCAGTCGACACAGAAGAATCCGCCGAGACTCCAAATTTATCCTCTCTCACACCCACGTATACATTTATATACAGAGGAAAAAATAAGAGTACAAGAGTATATCGTTTTATTTGTATTTGTACAAATGTATCCTTTCGATAGTAGTAACACATAGTTTACGTGGTGGGATTAATTAGTTAAATGTAATATTACTAAGTTTGTTGAGTGGTTAGTACCTTCGTTTTTGCATATGTAATACTTGAATATTTCTTTAAAGTATTCGCGTCTATTTTCATGTGGATCTTTTGTGGATTATAAGGAGAATTGTAGTAAACCATTTCACAACGTAAACA
The DNA here is from genome assembly GCA_963576515.1 of Cryptocephalus primarius. NCBI lineage: Eukaryota > Metazoa > Arthropoda > Insecta > Coleoptera > Chrysomelidae > Cryptocephalus > Cryptocephalus primarius. The sequence continues at coordinate 10,400,152 of OY754943.1, read as the reverse complement.
TTGGCCTATGCACTTTTCCGATGTGCGCAATAAGTCTTTATTTTCTTTGGAAACTATTATATCCTTCGTTCAGCCATGTTTCGCCCAAATTATCGTCGTTAAATAATGTCTTCTCCAGCAGCTCAATTTAAGTTCCCTTTCAATAAGAACAGATTTTCTCTTCTGTTTTTCCCAAGAAAAACCTAACCCATCATCCTTGAATCGGAGAACTTTGGTCTATTGTTGGTACATCCTTAATAAAATACAAAAAAAATTTTTTGGCATGAGGGCTCGATCAGTGTCATCGTTTGTTAGTGAAATAACCTTTCTGTGCTTCGTTTTTGTACATTTCCTTGCTACCTCTCCTATAACCATAAACTCCTGCCTTATTGAACCATGCAGAACTATTTGACATACGTACTTCACGGTATAAGAAGGTTCTGGTGAATCATTGGGCACTATTAATAGCCTCCTCTTAGAGAACGTGGTGCACTTGCATTGCCCTTAACTGGTGTAAAGTTTGAAACTCTTGTCATTTTCATAACTTTGACCAGTGGTCTTAATCTCGAATTAATTTATTAATTAATTATTTGTCAGAACTTATGTATTGTGGTAACATGTTTCTGATCAGTTTTCCATTTCTTGTCCTTCAAATTGACTTGTTTTACCAGACATGTAAATTGTTAACGCCCCACTCTGGTGGAAAATAAGAACGAACGTGTCGTAAGAACCGAAAGTACCCTTTTGCCGGTTCGCCTCTTAACGCCACGGAAATTCTAGTCTTAGCCCACCTGAATCATTCCGAGATATCCCGGAGTAATACGATTTTACAACCCCCCATCCCGTATTACGTCCCTATAGGGAAGGTTCGCGCCCTATTCCATTCCCGCGGAAATCCCAAGGCGGCCTCCGTTCCGCCGTATAAAATATGAATAATCGTCGTGCGATGGTCAGTGCATTTGCCGTTCCGGTTTTCGGTTTCCGCGTCTCCCGTTGCAGTAGTTTTCTTTTCCGTCCGCACGCCTGGAAGACCGTCCGATTTTTGCGCGGGGGGTCGATCGTTTCTCGGGAAAAATCGAGGGGATTTTTCCGACGCGAGGCTACGCCGAAAAAGCCAATAGAGGGGAGGAATTCCTGACGAGGGGGGTGGTTTTTTGTTCGGGGTGGTTTGGTCGTACGCGTGGAGGTCGAATCGAAAACGAATAACGTGGGAAGTGGGAAATTATAAACACGCTCCCTCATAAAATCCCATCAGGGATTTACTCGTAGCAGGAATAAAAACGGGGATTACCCAGAAATAACAAAAATACATTTATGCAATTAACTTCCCAAAGTACAAAGTAATGGTGCATCGTAAATAAAGCCAAAGCGCATTCTGAGCTCAACCATTATGGGAATTCTTGTTCAAAAAAGGGGAGTAAGTTATAAAAAATTGAATTTAAATGTCATACTTCTTATAACTAATCCGGTCAAATTCCCCACATACTCACTGATATATAGACAAGAAAATTCATTTATAAGGAAAAAGGTGTTTACGACTGCGACAAGGATTAGAAACCAGAACTCTCGGAATATATAGGAGATGTTAGAAAAATACTGATGGTTTAATAATTGCATGGGAAAAAATAGTGAAATTGCTGTCCGAACTGCCAAAAACGGTAACCACCGTCACTTGTTTCTGTTATTTTCATTATTATCCTTAATAATCATATATATTTCGAAATTTCTGGCCCCTGTCGCAGGCGTATTCACCTTTTTCATCATAAAAGAATATTCTGGCTTCAGACCTAAAGGTGAGAACTTTAAATACGAACTATCATATTATTGTTTATGCAGAAAGGTATGTTCAACCTGCTTTCCTTTTTCTATCGACTTAAGAAGGGTTATTTTCATTATTTACTTTGGGATTTATGTTCTTCTTAAATAAAACATAAAATTTAAAATAAAAGTTCCAATGGGCTGGCGCAGGACCGGAGTTGGAAAAACGTACTTAAATCTGATAAAAATAAAGTTCACTATTTTACGGATAGACTATTTCTTCTGAAGATGGCACTAGATATTGCTGCCTAAAGGTTAGAAAATAAAGCAGGTCATCTTACATAATTAGACACCTTCAGTTTTCAGGACAGCTGGCCGACAAAATAGCAATTTATACCTGCAACCAGCCTCTTCAAAATACACTAAAGTTACTCAATCTTTCATTCAAGAGAATAAGGCGAAACTCAAAATAAACCACGGAATAAACCTCAGCAGAATTTTCTACATTATCTATCTTAAGAAAGATTAGCCCATAAAAATTCAATTTAGTGTGACTCAAAAGTTTTGAATCATCTTTTCACCCCCTTAAACCCCCTCTACAAATCCAATACTTTTTCACAGATTATTAGTATTTTATTAGTATTTTATTATCAAGGAAAAGGTCATAACCTCAAAAAAAATCAAAGAACCCCCCTAGTTTTTTAATTGTGAGGTTTTCCATTGCCTGCGACACACTAAAACCAGAACAGTATCTTAAATATGGACACTTTCCTCTTTGTTCAATGTCCTGACAATCAGAGCATGTTATTTCTACCCATTATTTCTGCTTCATATTTTTCGGTGTTTGTTGCGCGTTTGATGCCGCCACAAGAACTAAATACGACGTGTTTTTGCACTTTCTGAAGTTCCCCGGTACACCGGCTTCAATCTCCCTAATGTCGCCTATAAAAATTTGTAAGAAAGTGCGCAAAACTTAAGAGAACTACCCCATTGCTTCGTAGATTACTTCTTGTTAACATCACCTGCATCCCATCTCGGCACTTACGATTTACAGCCGGCCGTAAAAGAACATTACCCGCACATCTGAACCCTATTATTCCCCCGATGACGGTACTAATCGATATTAAATTAACATCAGAAAAACGTCGAAGTAATTCGCAAAAGTAACGACCCGACCAGTCAACTCTTTTAACTTCGTCGTCCACTTCGCTACGGCTGACGGTCCGTAACGAATGTTACCGTTTTGTTTGAAAGTGGAATCTCCACGCCTGTCGGAGAAGTGAGAGGCAAATACGTGTTAAAACTAGCGGTCGTTAATTGTTTGTTTGTCAATATTATTTGTATGCTGAAACGCATGCGAAATTTCCATACGATCTCTCGACCATTAGCGACCACAAAGGCGGAACTGAATGCACCGCGACTTAAAAAGTTACATTGGGCTGATCGGAATTATCTAAGGGCAAATTTATAGTCCATTGCTTAAGGAATACTCAAGGAGGCCTTCGTGGAGGGAACCTCAGATAAGCTGTTCGATAGTTACAAAATCTTCTTGCCTCCGCCAAGGGGCACTTAAGACGGTAAAAGTTCTGACAACGGCGCAAATCGTGAATAAGGAACCGGTCTATTGAGTATTATTTCTATGTATATGGTTCTACGGTCGTGTCAAAGTGAGGTCATAAACTACAACAAATTAAAACTTGTAATTAAACTAAGAGAAAGTAAATTTAAACCCTCAACTCTTCTTTTTAAGCAACTAAGTCGTTCTTTCCAGATTCCCAAACATCTTTCGAAGATATTTCTGGTGCTTCTATGGGCCCTATTATAATTTCTTTCTACATGTATCTTAGGATGTGCAACTGGTGTTAGCAGATATCTTTTACATGCATGGCCATTGTCACCCAACATTTTACCTGTAACTACACATAATTTATAACAGATTCATATTGCAAATTTGATGTTAAACAAATAATTATAGGCTGACCTGGCACTTCGTTATTTTCATATTTGACACGAACCCCATTTCTCTGAAATATTGTGTTAACATGAGTGGACCCTGGATACCTAGCGACAATATCTAATATTTGCATTCTTGGGCCACATACCAACTGTAAATAACACTTTTTAAACAATTTCGTCAATCATTATTGAGCAAATATAAGCATCTGTAAATTAATGGAGAAAACTCTCCTTCTATTTTTGTGTTTTTCACCTACAGCACCTCCAGGATTTTTTATTGGGATGTGGGTACCGTCTATACAAGATTTTGCTCTAGGGAAGTTGGCAAATTGATTTAAATTTAATCATGAAAACTTGATATAATAAAAAGGGTCTTCTGGGAACTTTACGATATTCCTCATTTTTTCTGCTAATAACTCTGAAATCTTTTTTATTATTAGAGACGCTCTAGATTGTGAAAATCTCCTAAGATCACCAGCAACAGTCCAAAATAAATATGAAATAGTAGAATAGATAAATAAAGTTCAAAAACTTAAATAAAGCATAAGTAATCATTCTTTTTCTATATATAAATTCATATATAAAAATGCAACTCGCCTGGAAGTTTCCTGTATCATAGTATCGTAAACTGATTAATAATTGGATCAGTGAAACCACTGGCAAACCTCTATTATTGGGTTTATGAAAAGCATCATTAATCAGAGGCAAAATAATATGTACAGTTGTATTTTTAGAAAAGCGATACCTTCTTATAAACCCTCGTTCACTTTATAAATCTAACGGATTTTGCCAGTCTCTCAAATATCGTTTAAATAATCGATTTATATTACTAATAATTCGATTTACGTTCTCATAATAATCGTCATTCATCTTGAATCCACGTCTTGAAGGCGAACTTAACTTTTAATATTTTCTGAGGGATGCTGAAGGTAAGATCAAACCGGCCTCTGCCTCATCTCATCCTTAAGGTGCAGTTAGTTAACACAGATGGCACAGTAAGTACGCCTTAAGGTTTGAGGAATCCTCAAGGCGCGATTATAAATTTGCCCGTTAGACCTGATACAAGATTTTTACCACACTACCTACACATCGCATTATTGTAAGGGCCTGATTTTTAAAGATACCTACCTCAAGTTTACTCGAAGTGTCACCGTAATCTCCCGTTACTATGCGAGTACGCTTCAGTTAGGAAAGTTCCATAACGACACCGCACCTTTACCTTACCTCGTTAAAAGTTGAATTCGGGCGACTTTCTCAGATTTCCGCATTTCAGACGTTCCAAACCGGCGAGCTCTACGTCTATGCCCGCAGAGATGCGCTCCCAGTAAATATTGAACCGCACTTATCATCCGCAATGGACTATAAAATATTTTTCAATCCCGACAAACTAAATACTCCACGTATCGCTGTCGTAAAAGTCGATTTACTCGCGCGAAGTACATGAATAAATACCGTAAAAGTGTGTTTTCCTTTGAGGCAGACTTTATCGAGACGATTCATTATACTGGAAAACGTTAGAGGTGTGAAATATTCCGTACGGTAATAAAGTCGTAGTGTCGTTAAGGAACTCGATAAAATAAAAATTTTATTTGGCGGGATAAAAGGGAGTTTCGCGCTTTATCTAACGTTGAAAGTTCCGCTAATAAAACTTTTAATCCAATAATAACTTTGGTTGCTTACAAAATATTTTACTTGCATGCTTTTGGCTACTCGACTCATTCACAGCAGGATATACAAGCAATTCAAAGCTTATGAAAAACTTATGAAACTTCAAAGGAGCTGCTAACAAACTTATTACCCCATACATTTAGTTCAAATTGATAAATAGCTGAATTTAGTTAGGAATCTCAACTTAAATACCAACATGGTCTCAGGCAAATTAGCTCTAAGTTGGGCTAAATTTAACGGCTCCAGCTTAAATTTTCACGAGATATTATAGTACTGAGTATTATATCCAAATATAACGCTTGAAGCTGACTGAATTGTTCAAAACCCATATTAGTTAATTGAACTTTCCTCGAAGTAAGGAAAGTTCAAAACATGGGCAAAACCTGGCAGACGTTAAAACAATTCAAAATATAATTAGGTGGTTCGGTTAGTAGAAATCTAGGCTAAATTAGTTCAAGTGTAAAGTTCTACCAACCATAACCTTTTGGATTTGCTACCGAAAACATGTGGGCTTTCTACAGACGCTTTAGTTCAAAGATATTTTTTTTGAATATTTAGTCTACTTAGAGCTAATTTGGTGAACTATATCGTTTACATCTACAACGAGTAGTTACCATAGTAAAGCTAGTAACAGATTCAATTTTATAGGTTTTCAAGGAAAATTTCGTCCAAAGTGAATTGCTTCGTTTCTAACGTTTTGCACCAATTGTATTTTATTTTTCTTATATTTTATTTTTTTATTATAAATTTGGAATAGTGGTCAAAGAGAATAAATTGAGCCAAACTTAAAATGTTGAGGTTCTTTTCTGCGCCCCTGAGCTAATATTTGAAGTTGAAACTTTTGAACTACATAGATGCATCTAACGGTTTTATAATTCGAACAGTTTGTTCAGACGACTGATTTTAGTTCATATGCTTACTAAATTAAAATTCTACAGAATGTCTGAATATTGAAATTTTCGAAATTTGTAGGAACTCTCGACGTTCCATTAGGTTGCGTGCAGTTTTACTTTCGGATTTCACGCAAAGCTAGCTCGATTAATCACATCTTAAACATTTTAAATCATCACTGGTACACTTGAATATTAAATTTCCTTACCTTTTCCAGAAGAAAACTTTAGTCCAAAGGAGATTTATCACATTTTGCCAGTTACAGAATCTTCGGCGTCCCACTATGAATCCAGTAGAGTTTCACCCGCCCACGTTGCCGAAAATGGGTGAACTGCCTCGTGCTCGAGCCTCGGATCAACTTCTAGGTTCCAAGGATCACAAACATCCACCAAAAGTATCCGCGGTACCACTCGCGCCCGCGAATTTACAAGAATTGAGAGGAAAGTAGTGGGAATGGGTGCGAGAGACCCACCGCCATACCACGGACACCGCGCGACTGATCTGAGCCGGTTCCCAACATGGTCTATATACGTGAACTTGAACAACTGTTATGGTATGTTCAAAGGAGGTGGTGGTGGTGGTGGTGGTGGTGGGGCGTCGGTTACGGGCTGTAGGGCATGGGTCCCTTTTTGTCCGAATAATGTGGACTACCTGAGAGCGAAACTCTCGCGTATACACGCACATGCACGCACGCACACCAGGGTTGGACTGCCTGCTGGTGCGTCAGCACGTGCTCGAAGTGTGAAGGGTAAGGGAGGAAAGGCGCCGTGGTGTGATGATGATAAGTTACGGCTGATCTCGTTATATTGTTACAGGAGGTCCGTGGGTTTTGTATGCGAAAATCAATAATGTGTGACACCCCTCAAATTTCGGGAGTTGTCCTTGAAAGCCAACCCCCACGAGAGGCGATTTTAGCGCGAATGATTTCTCCGACTGTACCATTTTTCCTTATAAAATTCCATTTTCTGACGAATGTCGTGCCAAATTTGTCCTGTTTAGTTTAAAAAAGGATGGCATACTTTAGAGTATTTCTTAAAACACTGTATTTTGTGCAGCGGAAGTCGATTTAAATCGACCATAATCGATATAAATGAATCATTCTTTAAAACGCATTTCTGCCAATGATGCCTTAAAGTTGTATCAAAATACACTGTAGCATATATTAGGGAGATTTTGAATCGCCTAAAATTATATCACTATGCAAAACAGACAATTCGTTTTTCAACTGAAATGTATCAAAGAGTTTAGTCCTTGGAGGTCCTGGAACATCTCCGTTTTGTAATTTAAACCCTTTCTAACATTAAAGATAAAAATCAGATTGGTACAACCTTCCGTAAACTCTCCAGATACTTTTTTAAGGCAGATTTGAATGTTCCAGGTTCCAAGAGTAGCTCTCGAATTTTCCTTCTAGATTCCTGAGCTTCACTAACGTTTATATTTAATATAGAAATGTTTGGAACTTCCATTAACCTCCAAGGTTGTAGGAACCTATTCTGGCGATTCAAAATTCCAAAGGCACTTCCAGAGAAATTATACTAGAGACTTGATAGTATAGGAAATTTGAGATTTTGTCCATGATCCCTTGAGAACTAATACAATTGAACCTTCCGCAAAGTTTCTAAACGTATTCTAAAGCATTTTCAGTTGTTTGAGGTTCTGGCAGGATTGAAACTTGTAAGATAGACCCTTTTTAATGTTTAAAGGTAATATGAAATTAGTGTAACCTCCCGTAAACCCTCCAGGTTCCCTGTGAAGGGGTTTTTAATGTTTCGGGTTTCAGGAGAAGCTCTTCTAGATTCCCGAGGTTCATTAAAGGTTATATTTAAAATAGAAATGTTTGGAACTTCTATGAACCGACTTGGTCCTAGGAGCCTACTGTGGTGTTTCAAAATTCTGGAAGAACTTGTAGAAAAATTTGATTTGAGACTTGGGAGTTCAGGAAAATCTAGCTTTACCTCATAATCATCCTAAAATTAAAATAAAAATAAAAAAAATCCACAAAATATCCCATTTTAAGGAGTTTTCAGTCGTTATAACATTTAAACCTACAACGAAATCGGTTGAAATTTGCTTAAACACTCCAGGTTTCTTGTGAAGACATTTTTACATGTTTCAGGTTCCAGGAAAAGCTCTGGAAACTTCCTTCTAGAATCCCTAGGTTCACTAACGTTAATATTTAGAATAGAAATGTTTGGAACTTCCATGAACCTGCTTTGACCTGACGACTTGAAAAATTTGACTTGAGACTTGGGAGTTCAGGAAAATCTAGGTTTACCCCATAATCATCCAAGAATTAAAATAAAAAAGAAAATTCCACAAATTATTCCATCTTGAGGCATATTCAATCGTTTGAAGTTCTGGAAGAATTGCAACTAGTAATGTAGACTCTACCTAACGATTAAAGTTAAAATAAAATCTGTTGAAAATTCCGTAAACCCTCCAAGTTTTTGTGAAGACGTTTTTAAATGTTTCAGGTTTCAGGAGAAGCTCTAGAGACGTCCTTCTCGAAAAAGCCATTTTTAAATATTTCAGGTTTCAGGAAAAGCTCTGGAAACTTCCTTCTATGTTTCAGAGGTTCACTAACGTTTGTATTTAAAATAGAAATGTTTGGTGCTTTCATGAACCTTCTTGGCCCTAGTAACCTATTTTGGTGTTTCAGAATTGTAAAGGAACTTTCAGAGAAATTTCAGCAGAAATTCTGCTTGAAACTTGATAGTTTCTTGAGAGACTTGAGAGAAAATCTAGATTTTTCCCGTGATCATCGGAGATTTGACATAAAAATGAAAATTTCACAACATTCCTGATTCCTGTTTTAAGGCACCTTCAGTCGTTTGAGGTTCTACAAGAACTACATCCTGACATGTTGATCTTTCCTGATATCAGGAAATTTGTCCGCCCTATTGAAGGAGTTATCAATTGATTTTAGCCTTTTGTATTCACTTCTGTTTCTCATTCGAAAATATTGCCGAACCTACTATTGAAATACATCTACCTAGTTCGAAACTCCCTTCGAAATTTTGTAATTATTGCTTATAAACGAGCAGAATGAACGTTGAAGTAATTGTCAAACTGAATTTTCCTGTGTTAACCCTCGACTCCATTGCTGAATCTCTTACATCATTCTTGAATTATTCTTGAGCTAAACTCATTTAATATCAGGTGCTGTCTGCTCACTCCTATTCATTGTACATAACATATTTTCATGTAAATAATCAAATTGACCAATCTCTTATGGTAGATTGAAGTTCATAGTAGTTGTCGAGCTAATAACAATCACTATACACAAATCGCTTTCTAAATATATCCTTGGAAGTCTTGTTAGTGCCTTCCTGGACATATGGCTCCCTATCACCACGCTTCTTCTATTACACTTGAGCTTTAGTCATCTGATGACGGTTCCTACGAACTCTTTCCACTTCATTGTATATACAGTTGTATATACAGCTATATACTATACAGCTAATGTATATACTATACATACTATACAGCTAATATATACAGGTACAACTGTATATATTATACAGTTGTACCCTGTAAATATTCAAATCGACCAATCTCTCATTATAACTTCGAAGTAATTGTGACGCTCAAGGGCGTTTCGCTTCAAGGGTAAGCGGGGTGCTTCACCCCCTAGCTTTACGCGAGGTTTTGCTTTTGAATAATGATCTGTACACGATAAAGGTGTTGTGTAATTTAGTGTACTTAATCAACTATGGAAATTTTTGATTCCAGTAAGTGAATAAATTTTATTTGTGATTATTCCCTGTAGAGTTATCCATAGTGTCTTGTAGGACGATTTGCTAATGCTGCTGGAAAAATTGTTTGTATTGTAATATAAGTCTTTCATCGACGCTCGTGGTTGTCGTAAAATTTAATCCTTAAGCTTACTTTGGGCGTTTTCATTATGTCTCGTTAATAAAGGGAGAAGTTATAGCAATTACATAATAAGTGTCGCCTTAATTTTTTTTAAATAAGCCTATTATTCTCTCAGTCTCTCGCTGGTTAGCGCGACCAATAAAGTTGTCAGAAGGGCTGGTACGATTCGACTGGAATCTGTTTTCCGGACATTTAATATGAAATTGATTTAGACAAACGTGCTTAATTCAAAATTTATCACCGGTTCACGGCTCGATGCGCTCCGTTTACCTGCATTAGCTCAATTTAAGGCAACTCCCCACGCTATCTTCGCTTATCTTACGGCGGCCGTTTCCACTAAAACAAAAAATAAATTAGCGTCGGCCGAATAACAAGTATGCGCATGTGCATGTGTGTGTAAAGTAGCTTTTAAAATCTGCCGGGCGATTAATTTCCCTTTATCCGCCCAGCGGAGTGTATGAATCTTTCCCAATTTTTTCGAGTGTGGTCCTGCTTCCCGCAACATCTCCCATCGCCCCTGCGATTTATAATCTATGTTGCGACGCTGCGACCTACCTCTCGTTTATTGTTATAGTTTAAATTTGAGGATTTGAATGAAAGTCGCACAAAAGCTTCGCCAGCTCCGCTCCGTCCTCGTAAATCTATTGTCGCCGGTAAAAATCCAGGTAACAATAAATCAAAAATGGCATACGGTATACATGCACTCCTCGCCCAGGTAGATAGGTAACGAACGATAAAGGTAAAGATGGAATTTTGCGAGATATTTGTGCAACCGAACGACTTGCACCTGGAACAGATGTTCCCTTGTAAAAAGTCTCGATTCGTTATTTTCTTATTTTTTCCATATTCCGCAGTTTGTTTACCGAACATGTTTGGTTTTCGGGTTACGGGAGTAAATTTCATTTATCAAGATTATATTTTTGCGGGATCGGTTTTGGAAGCTCTTTACGAGCTTAAGCACGTTCGTATGAAGACAATGGTGGGACAGGCGGTCGCTAAAATTACTTTCTAAGCTGGGAGATAACGAAAAAGTGTGTAAGGTACTTGAATATAATTGGATTAACGAATATTCATTTTTGTTTTATCATAAGAGCAGACGATTGATGTAATAATTTATAAACAAATGGTATGCCTCGCGTCTCGTGGGATTTAGCTCACTTAACTGCCGATCACTGAATCCCTTCATGTCGCTCCTGACGCCTTTGTATAGTCCTCTAGTCCTTCTAGAAACTACCCATGTTCCTTCCAAGGTTTCCTACCAAAAGTACCTTAAATTCGAATATTGAAAGTCTAGGTAAATTTCAAATTTGCTTAATTTAAGTTAATTTAAGAAAAGTTTAACTCTTCTTAGGAACACAGCAGTTCTTGTTATAGTTTTAAACAACTAAATTCTTTCTTCATTTTGAGGAAAAGTATAGAAGCTTCTTTAGAAATTGGTAGACTAGAATTGGTTTAGAATTGAATCCAGAAAATATATGAAAAGATTAAATACGTTACTGAAACTCAAAAATCTATAAAGAACATTCCATGGCTTTACACAAGTTCCAAACAAACTCATTTGAACTTCAGACGTTAGAAAGAGTGTAGAATACAATTTGGAAAGGTTCTTTCATCAAATGTATCTTAGATACATTAAAAATCAAATTTACAAGTTTTAAGAAGTTTCGAATTATTTTAATTTCCGAGGACCCTGAAAAAAAATCGAATTTTTTCTCAACTTTCTTCTTAAGTAAGTTCTAGAAGCTCTCTTGAACAATTTTAAACAATGGAAAGTCTGAGTCACGCTGAAGAAAACTCTAGAGCTTCTTTGAAAATGTTGTAAGGGTGGAATGGGTTTAAGATTGAATTTAAGAACAAAATCTAAGGAAATTTCAAAGGTTTCAATTTGATTTATAACATTAGAACACTTTGTATGGCTATCTCGACAGCTGCATTGCTAACAAGTAATTCCGGTTTCAAGGTAAAAAGAAATCTTATTTATGAAACTGTTACTCTAAAGACTTACCTAATGTTACTTTTCTTAATTTGTTTTCAAATTTATTTTTACATGTTCCGTTAAGTTTTATGGGAATTAAAATTATTTTTTAATAGTTTCCAAGAATACATTATAAGTAAATAGTTGTAAAATTAAAATTACCGATAAAGTACATTACATTACACTTGTTATTTTACTTTTAATAAATGCATTGCTCCTTTAACATTCCGCCGATTCTATCATCAGTTGTGTTTATTTATTTAAATCAAATAAAATAGAAATTTTAATACTTACTAGAAGGTAAATTTGTCCCATTACAGTCAATGGATTGCGCATATGGCGATAGAATAATCATTCTGATTCATTTAGAGTATGTGCCATTGTATTAAATCAGTTATAATTAATAAACTGATGCCTTAACATAGTTTCTGAAAGCCAAACAAGAAGCAGTAAGTTTTATATTAAAAACAAATGAAGCCAAACTGCATATTGAATTTAATAAGGCTAAATTACTGCCATTAAGACAATTACAATGTTTCAACAAAGATAAATTATTTTATCTCGACATTCGTCAATAGTTTTGTCTATAGAAATTCTCCAGAGTAAATGGCCTACAATGGCAGCAGTACAACAAAAACATTTTCAAGGTTCACAGGCTTATTAACTTTTTTAAAACTACTATAAAAATTAATTATAAACACTTATTAACATGGTCAGTTTAATTCTCAACTTTTCAATTTTTTTCCAATTGTTTCTAACTTTTTTTTGTAAATTTTAATTTTTTCCAGGTTTTAGAACGTATTGTAAACCTGTCAGGAATTCTATGAAGTCCCGCTTTTCCCTGGAATATTACGCAACAATCCACACGCTCGAATCGAGCTATTCCAGGGCGAATTTAACAGACTGTTAATTAATTTAACGTTGGACTAGCCGAAAAGCGAAATAATCCCACTCAATGCGGCCTCTGGAATTTACCGGCTTTCCAATTAAAACTTCACAACAGCGAAAAGTGCCAAGATCTGCCAACTGATAGACATGTCGGCTGTTAATTCGCCGGCGATCTGTTATAATAATAATTGCACGTCGAACTTTTGAAATATTTTAAATATCTTGATCCGCCCGGATTGATCGTCGGGTTTTACCAATCGATTGCGTCGGGTCCGGGGGAAATTAAATTTCTGGTTAAATTAATGGAATTGTTGATTTACGGTTTTCGGTAAATCACTTCGAACGTCACGGATTGTTATAGTGACACGACGTAGCCCAAATCAATTTTATATTACGCGCTCCGCACCCTTGAAATTAAATTAAAAATGGAGCGATTCTTCAATGTACTCACAGAGCCAAGCAGCGATATAGCATACGTTCATATATACATTCATATAGCACCATATAGCATCGATTTATTCGAAGATTGCGTAGAGCCCTAGCAAAGATAGCGGGTTGAAACAAAGCGACCATGGCTTAAGCTACAGTAGGCAGCTGAGTAGCTAAAGGACTAATACTGAAGCCCTGAAAAGAGCTTCAAAGCTTTTGCTCAAAGTCCAAAGTTCAGGACGGTTTGAAGCAAATTTTAACTCTATAGGCCTAATGGGTTACTAAAAAATGAGGTCTTTCTGGAAAAAGTGAGAGCCTTTTTTCATTCATTCATAACTGAAAAAGTAAGCGGCGCAGTAAAGAAAGGTTTCAGTTTTTGGCATCAGAGAAATTCCCATTTTGCCCTGCATCGAAATTTCGAACATCGAATCCGAACCGTTTTTGAAAAATACTTAAAATGATAGATTCTTCAAACGATATTGAGCCTTTTGGCACAAATTTTGACCCAGGTTATGAGAAATGAAAATTTCTCTTTTTATATCTTCATGACCTGATGTGTTTCTGAAGTACACCTTTTGTTTTACTAGGAAGCGTTTATTTTTTAAAATTATTTGCTGCGCATTGCGCACAAGCACAACGTTCTTTCTACTGACACAAAGGATTCGAAGCGACATCTGCCTATATTGTAAAAACGGAAGGGGTAGTTTTGATAAATACTAATGAATTTCTGACCCCCACATAAGATATTAGAACTACCACAGGTTCCATTAATTACTAAAATTATTTCCATCACAACTGCGTCATAAAACGTTTGGTGCATCCAAGCTACAAACCAATTCAACTTCTACTCCGAATATCAGTAACGTTATTCAGTAAATTAATTTTATACCCCATATTTCGCAGTCCCTGTCGTGGGGCTTGTAGAAAAATAACTGTCGATTGCACAAGCCGTAAAAGATATTTGTGTTTGAATGGAAACATAAAGCACGTAACGTTTGTCCACGCAAGCTGAGGCAGCATCTGCTTTACATCTTTCGAGCATCTGTCTTGGGCTTTTGTAAAGTTTCGTTGAAATAAAAAACCCTTTTACTAAATGCACTTGGTAATCAATTTTGTACTTACGTGGCCAACAACAACATCGATTCGGAATTTAAGGGAAAGCGATTTGTCGGTTTGGGCAATTCGATGGTGGTATAATGGCTCGTTTTAGGGCGACATTAAGGTCGCTCGATTGCTTTACATCCATTTTTTTTATCCGATTCCCTCTCGGATTCCCATGCGTGATGATACATTCGTGTAACTTGTCAGACAACTATGAGTCTACCTACCCTACACCGAAACGTACCAGGTGTAACACGATGCGCGACTTCCTTATTATTTATTCAGCTCGCATTACAATAGTTCATAACTACCAAGGGCGAGAGGAGGGAGAGATAAAAAATATGAATGATTTGCACCCTTTTCGTACAATAATTTTATTACCCCCGGACACCTGAACCATTTATACTTGTTGATTCCACGATACACTTCTGAGGAGAGGAGAGTGCGTGCATTTGTTCGTAGGGGCCCTCTATGGGACAGTTTTATGGGCGAACAAGTTTTTATTGCGCCTTATAAATTATTGCCGAGGGTAATGGCAAATTGAATGAGTGGCGTTTATTGGCCATGGGATACGTTTAGATACGATTGCGGGGATAGTAAATCTTAATTAATATTTTAATGTTAGACGAGATAATTTCAAACGATGGAATCGGACGCCCGGGCGGATTGCACGTTATTAATCCTTCCGCGAAACGAAAAGGGGATCGCTTGATTGATTCGGGATTGAAATTGATTGAGAAGGGGTAAACGGGACAAAGGATCCTCAAAATCGTTCTGGTATTAATGATACTATTTATGTTCCTCGTTAACAAACCTAAATTTTCATAGCAATAGTTAAATTCCCGCAAGTAGAACCACAATTTGATGATCTGTACGTATGAATTTTTTTACAACATTTCCAAAGATTTCTAACCGCATCCAGAAGGTTGAAAACTTCCTCATTGGCCTTAAAAACGGTATAACATTTGATCAACAGAACCAACTTTACCTTCAATGGTTGGTGACACGAACGGTGTATTAAGTCATGCCTCTTATTGCCTCTAACCTTTGTATTCAGTGTTTGGTTTTGTACTTTTTAAAATGGGCGATGTGAATACTATCGACATTGACGAAATTGACCAATTATCTCCTGGATCAAATGGAGAAGAGGAATGAATTTTGTTGCGCATGGAGCCGGTCATTATTTTCTTCTTCCTCACTTCATAATATCCCACTCTGGCTAGCAACCTTTTCTCGTGCATTCATTCTACCTGTCCTTCTTTCCTCTCAAAAATATCGATTATTCTGTGCGTTCTGTGCAGTCTTTCACTCTTATTAAAAATTTCATTTCTCATGCTTGTATTGTACTTTTTGTCTTTTGTGCGTGTGCCACAAGCATATTAGAGGTTGGCAACAATTCTTATAGAACTTTACGAACGAGAACGAGACGAGACCAGACACAATTTTCGAAGGTTTTTCCAATTTGAGGCGATGCCATATAATTTCTCGTCTCAAGTCCATCGCCACCAACATTATTCTGTGCAGTCTTTGAGTCTTATCAAAAAGTTCATTTCCCATGCTTGTATTGTACTTTTTGTCTTTTGTGCATGTGCCACAAGCATATTAAAGGTTGGCAACAATTCTTATTGAATTTTACGAACGAGAACGAGACGAGACCAGACAGTTTTCAAACATGTTTCTAAATCTGAGGCGATGCCATATAATTTCTCGCCTCGAGTCCATCACCACCAACATTGAGATAGAGGTAAAGATTATCGTCATTCAGTAAACATACCAGGGGACGGATTTATCCCTGGGGAACACCCACATCGACCACGACTTGCGTCCAACGTTAGTCAAGTGGTCTCATTGTCGCAGCGACGGCGGTCGAAAACGGCCGCCAGGTGGCGAGCACGTTTCGCGCCAAAAATTCCGGCATTATCTCGAGCAATCAAAACGCAATCTCTCGATAACGCTGGCTCGTTACCATTGGTGGCGCGCGATCCGAATCATCATACAGGTTTCATTAGCTCGAAATGCCTCCTCCGAGGAGACAGGTACTTCGAAGAAACATTAAAACTAAATTACACGTCAAATATTCCCATCTGTCCATATCTAGCACGTGTTTCCTGTATAAGTCGGCAGCTGCAGGTGCCGCCATGGTGACTTTTCACGTAGGTATCGACTTGTTCGTTTTTTTTTTGCTTGGCTTTTAAGCGCGTGGCACCACTGTATAATTTATGTGATTAAAATTTTGGATGTTCAGCGTGCCAGATGATGCCCGACGATTGGTCGGAGGGAAAAGGCGGACAGCTGCCCTGTTTTATACAGGGCGACGCTCTAACACCGGTACGACCAGCAAGCAGAAGTCGAATAGTAGTACTCGTGCAGCTGAAAGTACTTGAACCCAGAAAACACACCCGATTTGAATTATTTTCACTGGTTTGGTGTAATGGGTTCGAATTCAGGTAGAAATATACATATAGAGTGTCCAAAGTTACGGGCAGATTAGTGGTAAATTACCTAAACTATTAAATCTTAAGGCAAAGTACAGTTTTGCTGAAAGTGAAACACCCTGTATGGATGTTTTAAAGGACAATTTCATTTGTAACAACGAATTATTGAAACAGAGATAAGTACTCCTAACTTAAAACAAGAAACAAGTAATAAGGGAAAAATTTAATAGGTGACATATACTGCTTTTACAGACAGTCGTGACAGAAGGATTTAAGTAACTTTGTGACTTTTGCAGCATTCCCAAAGAAAATAATGAACTTTTACATTATACTGAGAACAATTTATAAAATGTTTCCATAGAAATCATACAAAATTAATCAAAAAATTCTGGATGTGTCAATGTCGAATATTTAAAGGAAATTACAGTTTTTCAAGGCTGAAAATTCAAATATTCTTCAAAATTCGGAAAGGTGTAAGAAGGAAATTGTCATTTTCTTTTAAAATTGTAGAAAAATGGGAAGTTTGATTGAATTTGTATGGAAATTCAAACTCTTACTATTTGAAACATTTTGAATCTTTCAGTAAAAAATTACAAATTACTTCCAGTAGAAATATCAAGTTCTAATATTTATTCAAATATTGTTAGCAACAAATTGCGAACAGAAACAAAATTTGAGGAGAAATTAAAAGGTCTTCCTCACGTGGAAATGGTATATTTTTGGTTATGGCAATTGATGGTCGGTCTTGGTTAAATAAGCCATCATCAGAGTTTGTATGGAAGTGAAGGATTCGATAGAACCATATAGTGGAAATACTTAAAATAGGTATACCTCATTAATAAAATAAAACACGTGCACAAGAACAAAAGGACAATATAACAGATGTCCGAAATTATATATCACACATGTTTCACCTATTACCAATAACGCTTGAAACAAACAGGAGTGTTACCATAAAGACCACCAAGTTGAAGCTGTTGTTTTCATGCACGTGTTTTATTGTATTAAGAATTTACCCTTATTTCAACTATTTTAATACCATGGCTATGTTTTATTGCGTGGAAAAGTATCAGAAACTAAAAAGTGGTGGCATGGTCCAAAATAGGAAAACAATTTAGTTAACATGTATTGTAATGGAATAATTCCGAGCGCCACCATGCGACCAGTAGATAAAACAACAAAACCAGAACGAAATCGAAGAATTCTAGAAACTTCCAGACGTATCTCGTGCCCCCTGGCAGATTATCGAAAGTTCGAGAACGGTAAATAAATAAATAATATCGATTACAAAACAGACGACCAGCAATATAAATTAATCCAATACAAATTAAGCGTGGGTAAATACATTAATTATGGGTTTAGTGTAGTTCATTAACCCACACAGGCCAATTAGTCCTCAAATTAACGGTTTTGGATTTACAGTACATTTAGCGTTTACATCACTATTTTATTATGTACAAAATCGTGGAACAAGATTAAGCAATTTGTAAACAGGTGAAAGTCACATTAGATGTTCAATGTAGCCACTACATTTTCCTTACAGGGATTACGTTAGAGTCAAAATTATATCTTGAAACATGCCCATTTGCCATAGCACAATACCATAAAGTTCTGCTACTGAAATTAAGTTTAAAAATTGATTATTTTCTTAAAAAGTTTAATAACGTTTCTCATGAACTAAGCCGTTTTGGTCACATGGATCTTTCGGATTCGAAATTGTGCCTTTCGTGTTTTCGACCCATTCCCGATACTCTTTTAACTCGAAACATGTACGACACCTTCCGTTCGAGTTCCCAAATGAAATATCCCGCGACATTAACTACCAGCCTCAAATTAATTAGCGAAGCCATGCGGCCTTCCAATTACCCACTTTTCAAGTCTTTAATGGTTATGGAAACCGAATTAATTACCGTGTTTTTTCACGGACGACAAATACGAGCACGTTTTATATAAATTTCATAACACTAGTAGCCGCGCAGCTGCCGTCTTCGGAAAAATTTTCACTAATTGATATTTAAGTGTTTGTAATACGTTGAAGCGAACCCATACGTCTAACTGTAAAGAAACGCTGAAAGTGTCCGGCGATCGCTGCGAAACGATCATTACTAAGTTAAAATGTTTACGTAAGTGTGAGAATATTCATTAAAGCAACGGATATTTACAGTTTTGTGGACGATTGATTGAACGGTTGACACTCCACGGACGTATTTGAGAAAGTACCGTTCGACGCCGAGATTTGGTAGATAAAAGTACCATTCGACGGGCGGAGAAAAGGTTATGTGGTGAACGTATCGATCTTTCTTTCCTGTCATCTCCTAAATAGCTCCATGGTGATTGAAGTAGTGGTATTCGATACCTTCAAAACGTCCAAAACTGTAAACACACCGCGAATAAACACGTTTGTAACGGATGAATTCACTTATTCTTTACAATAGTCACTAAAATTCATTTTTGCTTAAAAATAAAAGGTTTCTAATACCATGAATAACAAGTAAGTCTAATGTTCTTAACGCAATTGGAGAAGTTTTGCATTTCACATAACGTCGAGCGCTATTGGGGTTTACCTTATTTAGACAGGAACGCATGCGCATTAAGCACTTTCAATAGCGCTGTTTCTTAATGCGCATGTGTTCCTGTCAAAATAAGGTAAACGCTAATAGCACCCGATGTTACTTGAATTGCAAAAACTCGCTAATAATTCACTTCGTAATAAATTGTTTCTGATTGTTTGCTTGTTAATATCAAAATGAAAACAATTGCTTGTTAATTGCGGCTTAATTTAGAGTTATTAACAATCAATATCCTACGCTTTAAAGATTGTGAAGAATTTTCCCTGCACCTAAGAATATTTTTCACATGCCTTTGTCTACACTGCCTTTTAATTGATGAGATAATTAAAATAATTGGAAATATGTCCATAGTGTAACTTTTCAATATGAGGCACGTAACCAATCACGTGATAATAAAGGAGTCTTCGATTATGAAAAAATTGCATGATTAGATAACCCTAAACGACCGCCCATTAGGTCGGTATGATGGTGTGAATTTTATTTGCAAAAATTTGCTATTTTTAGAATTACTTTAATTACCGTTGAGTTTCATGGTGAAAAAATAGCCATTAATTCATACTGCAGATTTACAAATAATATTTTAAGCTCCATAAGCACTTACCGCTGGTTAATCTGACGCGATTTACTAAATCTTCTATATTAACTCTAACGTCTAACGCAGTTAGTGTTTTTCTGGGCAGTGAAGAGTCAAATTGCACGTATTAACGACGAGATAAATCTCAGCACGATGTTTAAAAAGAGATTTAGAGGAAGCCCAAAAGGGAGGGGCAAAATTGCTTTTTTCAATAAAGTTGAAATTTCAGATTCGAGTTAATTTAATTTATGTTAGTTGTCATTAGCGCTATTACCTTCAATATTAAATAAAATGAAATCACAGGTAAAGGGATCTCCTAACGAATTTTATAGAATTAGTACATGATGCAGTTAGTTTACTTTTACTTAGTTCTTCCAGACATCGTGCTGGCAATGTAAAATGCTTGTTTGAATTATACAATTTGCTTAGGTATAAGTTGTACAGATTCCTGTAACACTGTTACGAAGCTTCCCCTTATAGGAATAATAGTTTGAGACTCCAAGGCTTCCTGTAAGGTCCTGCGAAGCTGTAGGATGACCGAGTCGAACTATCCAGGACATTTCAGCTTCCAATTCATGTAGGTTCCCGTTAATTTTTGCCATAACTTAATCAGCTGCTTACACTGTAAAGAAAATAAGGAAGAAATGGAAAACTCAGTATGTCATTACACTAATATTTATATAATTCTAGAGATCTTTGGATAATAAGAGGATCTTCAAAATTTAGTCAGATTGTATTAAAATGTAACAAAGTTTTATCGAAAATCCGCTTGGATAGGGAAGCCTCGAGGGAAAAAATTTATTAACGTTAATTGCTTCGGACATATTCAGGATTTAAGGAGTCACCTTCTGAAATGTATTACATTAGACTTACTAAACACGTTGTATAATGACCGCATTTTAGCTCTATTCGACTTAACTCTTGTGTTTTCAATTCTGGTTCTTCTATGTTATGCCTTTTTCCATAGAATATTCACTACTGAGTAGCCAAACTATATTTCCAACTACTTTTTGAAAAAGTCCAAACCTTCGCTGTTGGTCTCGGTACGTTGCAATACCGTATATCTATGGTGCAAACAGCCTCCGGAATTAGCCGACTGTTCCCCTTTTCATAGATATTTCCTTCACGTCACCCGAGCAACTATCCATTACAAATAAGACACGCACTTATGACTTTTTAAACCTTAATAAAGCCGATACGAGCGCTCCACCAATTACTTAATGCCGTAGAGCTCTTTTCGCAAGAAACTGATGCATTTTCATGGCGACCGGTTCGACGAACATGGAGAGCCATGTCGAGACGATTGTTCAATCTCGATCGGGAAATCGATTAACAGTAATCTGTTGCGCAATAAATCGGAGCGTGGAAAGCGGTCGGGGGGGTTTTCCGGGGTTTTCTCCGCTATACGTTTTCCATTTCGACTGTAGTTTGCTTTGCATATGTAAACGCCACTACGATACGTCAACAGAAATTTTAAAACGAATCATGTCGAATCGAAACCGTGGATGTTTCAACGCAACAAGACCAGAGAAAATAATAATAATAATAGAATTTCTGTTGATTGGTGGAAACTTCCTCAAAGATCTGCTATTACTGGTGCATCTGCTCTGGAATCGTATCGAACAAAGGGCCGTAACACTAGTGGAAATTGCATGCAATCAACTGCACGAACTTTTAAGGTTTTACAACCAATAAACACACTCTTCACTTCGAATAATCATAATTCAGGTTATTTTCTGAAAGCTCGTCAATAAATCTCCCATTTTCCAGGAGTGAAAGAGAGAAACGTCGATTTTACTGCCGTAATCCGGCCAACAATCGTAAAAACATTGTGTTTAAATATGTCTAGTCGACAATGACGACGGCAATTGACTTTATAATCCTGACAACCTCCGAGATGACTCCGAATTAACTTTCATTATGGCTCTGCGTGTACGTTTGACAGTTCTGCCGCTCTCTGTGTACTTAAGGTATGGTTTATGGCGCTGTAAAACTGAGGCAGGTATCACCGAGAAGGAGGAATATTTTTAGAAATCGAAGTTAACTTAGACGGGACAAAAATTTCTTTCAGGGGAGAAATTATACTATATTTCGCTTCAAGGCGAAGTAATATTAATGAAGTGCCCGTCAAACTCATAGGCGCGCGAGTAATCATACCAGGAGGTTACCGATTACCGAGAACTCGAGTAATTTCAAATTGAAATAATTTATAATGTTAATTTTGTATATTCATATATTATATTGTTAGTATGTAATTAGCATCGACGAACTGCAATAAGCAGGTAACGTTATAACCACACCAATTTTAACAAACGCCAGCCTTAAGTCTGGATAAAGTGAAAAGGAAATGTTACGTAACAATTATAACAATGAAATATACTACTCATAATTAAACTATTATGCATTATTGCGAACTTTCTTTCGAAAACTTGAAACGCCACTGACATTTCGATATCCGATCGTTTAAGCGCCAGATTTTTTCTTCTAGTACTTCCTTTTGTTCTGACACCACTCATACCGGGTGGCCCCTACAAAATTATTAAGAAACAGGTGAAAATGCAGGGACTGCTTACTATAACTGCTAATTTTTGTCCCCCCGGTACATGAAAAATACCGTCTTTTGGCGAAAACCTCTTTAATATCACTTTGCGTTAAAGCGAATTACGGTATACTAGTAATAAGATTTTGATTTGTGGTAAATTATTCGAGTTTGGGACATGATTGTGTTCTAAGGGATTCATATAGGAAAATATAATGAAAATGCTCGCATTAATGTTGATTACAAACTTCCCTTGAAAACTCGTAAGAAAATCTGCATGAAGCGAGTCTCGATTTTCAAGGATTATTACATAAAGGAAACCTTCACCCATGTCATTCCACACCGACCCAGGATTTGTTGTCAGTCAACCCTCAGGTTAGATTATATTCTGCTTGCTTTGTTCAAAGTCAACAAAACGCTAATCTAATGTTTATAAACAACATTCCCGCCTACTGACGAGGCAAATTTCACTCGTGGCGTTTTTAGCCCCAGAACAGTCACGAGAGGGAACAAGAAAATCCTCGTAATATCAGACACGTTCAGCAGGAATTTAAATATAACTACAACGTCTGGCGTTGTGGTGCAATCGGAAATCTGTGTTGTCGAAAATTTGACTGATGGAAACGTTATGGTTGAGACATAACGTGCTAGCAACATCGCGCTCCATCACGTTTCTCTAGGAAAGTTTGAAGTTACCTTGACGTGCGTTTTCCTTGGCGCTGGATTAGTCAAGGAATCCAGTTCGTTTGACAGGGCGTCGGAGCTCTGCGGATTTCAGATTCTCATGCTTCGCCCGATCAATTATTTATCCAGTAAATCCACTCGGTGGTAAACGCTATGAATGCCCGTTTATAGATTTTGACGCATTTCATGATACGGATTTTTTGGATTATTAACTTTAAAAGAAACTTTTTAATGAAAATAAAACTTTAACGGGTAAATTTATAATCGCGCCTTGGGGATTCCTCGAATCTGAAGGCGGACTTACTATGCCATGTGTATTTTATAGTCAACTAAGTGCACCTTAGGGATGAGATGAGGCAGAGGTCGGTTTGATCTTACCTTGAGTATTCCTCAGAAAATATTAAATGTTAAGTTCGCCTTCAGACGTGGAATCTAGATGAATGACTATTATTATGAGTACGTCGATCGAATTTTCAATAATATAAATCGATTACCTAAACGGTATTTGAGAGACGGGCAAAATCCGTTAGATTTATATAGTGAACCTGAGTTTATAAGGAGGTGTCGCTATTCTAAAAATACCACTGTGCATATTATTTTGCCTTTGATTAATGATGCTCTTCATAAACCGATAGAGGTTTGCCAGGGGTTCCACTGATCCAATTATTAATCAGTTTACGATACTATGATGCAGCAAAATTTCCAGGCAAGTTACATTTTTGTATGTGTATTTATATATAGAAAAAGAATGATTATTCATGCTTCATTTAAGTTTTTGAGCTTTATTTATCTATTCTACTATTTCATATTTATTTTAGACTGTAGCTGGTGATCTTAGGGGAATTTCGTGGTCTACAGTATCTCTAATATTAAAAAAGATTTCAGATCAAGATTAAAAAATGAGGAATGTGGTAAAGTTCCCAGAAGACCCTTTTTATTATCAAGTTTTTATGAATGGATTTAATCAAATTGCCAACTTTCCTGGTGTATCTTGTATAGACGGTACCCTCATCCCAATAAAAACTCCTGAAGGAGCTGTAAGTGAAATATACAGAAATAGAAGGAGGATTTTCTCCATTAAGTTACAGATACTTATATTATCTCAATAATGATTAATGAAATTGTTTAAAATGTGTTATTTACAGGTGGTATGTGGCCAAGAATGCAGGTTTTAGACATTGTCGCTAGGTATCCAGGGTCCACTCATGTAAACACAATATTTCAGAGAAATGGGGTTCGTGTCAAATATGAAAGTAATGAAGTGCCATGTCAGCCTATAGTTATTTGCTTAACATCAAATTTGCAATATGAACCTGTTATAAATTATGTGTTGTTACAGGTAAAATATTGGGTGACAATGGGTATGCATGTAAAAGGTATCTGCTAACACCAATTGTACATCCTAAGACACATGCAGAAAGAAATTATAACAGGGCTCATAGAAGCACCAGAAATATCTTCGAAAGATGTTTGGGAATCTGGAAAGAACGGTTTAGGTGCTTAAAAAAGAGGGTTGATGGTTTAAATTTACTTTTTCTTAGTTTAATTACAAGTTTTAATTTGTTTTAGTTTATAATCTCACTTTGACACGAACGTAGAACCATAGAAATAGAAATAATACTCCATAGAGCAGTTCACGATTTGCGCTGTTGACACAACTTTCACCTTCTTAAGTGCTGCTCGGCTGAGGCAAGAAGATTTTGTAACTATCGAACAGCTTATCTGAGGTTCCACCAAGGTTTCCTTCACTAAGGCCTCCTTGAGTACTCCTAAAGTGATGGACTATCAATTTACCTCAAAGTAACTTCAAATTTTCTTTCGTAGCGTCTTGTGACATGCACGGAAAATGCTGGAAAACACAAAACTGGAAATGGCCAAGGATATTCGAGGATATGAATTCCAAATGATTCTCATTTAAAACTTATCTACTCTACGGTCGTCCAGAGAATTTCAGAAGGGACGCTGCCTTAAAATACGAAAGACTAGCATTACCAAACGAAATGAAGCAGAATCGGTTGTGATTATTTTGGGAAAGGAGGCACTTCTGCTAGCACTTCGGTACCGATCGCCTATTTTGAATCGATGTCCACACGTCCAAGTCCACGAGGCACGAAAGCCACGGAGCCCTCCGCCTAAACAAAAAGAAACCATCGAGCATTACACGCATGGTCTTCGCTACGAGCGAGAGCAAAGAATCGTGGCGGCGGCAGTCGCGGCAGCTGTTCCAGTTCCTTTCTCGATCGTCAACTGTTTTTTTTTCTCCTCTCCTCCTCCTTTCACATACGCGTATACGCTTTTCGGAGCGCCAATGCGAGCCCGTCCTAAGAAAAGGTGGCCGGGACGCGTTTTCTTTTGTTTCGGTCCCGGACCGTGTGCCGGCTGCTCCTCTCTCCTGCCGGGGACCGGAACAGCTGGCGGAGGGGCCAGGTGTGACAACCCAACATGTGTCAGGGTAACCCCATCCATCCCGGCGCGCGAGTGGGACAGAGATCGAGAGAAACGGGAAGGCGGGAGAGAAGGAGAGAGAAAAGAAAGGTTGTCCATTCGATGAGTGCGTGTTCGTGTGAGAGTACCTTCGGGTCATGAAGGTGGTGTGGTACGATTGCTCTGAAGAGGAAAAGGGACGAAGTGGTTCGCAGAGAGAAGTTTTCTGAATAATACCGAGGATTGTTGAGGACGTGGAACGATGAAATGCTTCGCTGAAGATCTTATTCAATCACGACTGAAATCTCTAGTGAATTCTTCAAAATTACACCAAACTACATATAGAAAAGGTTCCCTACCAAAATCTGGTGCAACTTTAATTAATAAACAAATTAGCTGCAAAACAACATCTACAAAAATATACATTTCGGGCAAAAACTGACCCGACCATTTGAAAATTCAGAAAATTTTACATCAAAAACCATTCGTAAAGTTTTTCTAAAATGAAAATTTAATTTGTTAGTTGTGTTAGTATAAAGGAGAACACCCATATAAATGGAAGTATTATCTTCGACACAACTTCTTCCTTTTTCAAAATAATGTTACAAGAAATCGATCTTCTGGGGAAATTTCTATAAAATCATTAATTTTCAGTTGAAGTATCAAACTATTTTTGTTAAATTTATCCAATTGGTTTTTCATAATTATAAGTAAGAAATTAATCCCTTTTTCACGTTTACCCCTCTTTATAAGAAAATTTTTCAAGAGCTACATGCCTATTTGAATTAAATCCCTATATAACTCCTTCTGCCTTTAGTTTTAAAGGGGTGTGCGCATTTCTCCTTAATTTTTGTCCGTCATATAATTCAAGGAGAGAAAAATGTGTGCAATTAAAAAAGCCACAATTTGATGCTCTAGCAATTTTTACGCATATCCAGGAGGTTGTTTTGGAGTTATTTTGGAAAAAGGGCATTTTTTACGAAATTGAAGAGATTCGTTTTTCAATTTTAGCTCCATTTTTTTTTTTGAAATTAAACTCTAAGTCGGCCAGTCTTCTAGAATGTATTTACTATATCCATTTAAAAAAGGGCAACGATTAATTCTAATTAAGGTGACAATTAGGGGGTTGTTTTCGCTGATTTGTTTCACAGAAAAAAAGTAGGGATCTACTTTATACTCATGACTCGCTCAATTTTAGAGCTAAAATTTTCTTAAAAAAATGCTCTTTTTAAATACTTTAAAAAAGTTTTTATAAGTTTTCTTAGAAAAATGCATAGTTTTCCCCTTATTTGCCTTTGAAACTCTCAAATTTAGCGTTTGACGAACAAGAGATAACTTTGGCAAGCCATATCTCGACTCGTATTGGTCGTACAGCAATTATAAAAAAACCATTTTCTTTATTTTCTTATAAGCTACAATTTTACTTATCAGAGTTTTTTTTCGATAAACTGTTATTTACGAGTTATTCGCGAAAAAGCGATTAAAGACAATGATTTTTTCCATGAGAAAATTTCGACTTTTTCAGTCACGATTAACTCGAAAAGTATCGGTTTTATGAAAAGAAATTATAGAACATTTTTTACTTACAATTAGTTTCTCTACTGATTGCTGTAGTCCAAGACCACCCCAAGACAAAAGCGTACTTCGGCATAATATAAATTTTAATCCTTGGGCTATTTATTCCTTACCTATTTTCCAAATTTCAGGTAAATCGATGCTGTTTTTGAAAAAATTGCTAGATCATAACATTCGTTTCCCGGACTATAATTGCTTTTACAACATAAAATATTGACATGAGTGTCAATCTTACATATACAGGGGGTAGAGAATAGGACAACGACGTTAAAAAAAGAGGAAAGAATCCAAAGAATAATTGCTTTCCCTGTTATGCAGACACCGTTTAAGATATTTTTATATCATTTGGTATGTATAGATGTTTAGTGGATAAATAGTCATGACCAAAATAACTAAATGATTTTAAACTTCGTTCCAAGCAGTTTAATTCTTTTATGGTACTTATTTATCCAAACATCCTTAAGCACATTTGCATAGGACATTTAATCTTTTTCTAGATAAAGTATATCTACTATCTTCCACCCTTCCAAATATAATTTTAAAAATTTGAATTTTATGTTCAAAACGGCATAAGCGAGTTCTGCCAGTTATCTCACGTGAAAAAACGTTATAATAATATCAAATTACAAAAATTAAACGACTATAGTTGACTCATTGCGGTGCCACTCGTGGCAGAACTGCTCTATGGCAAATTTACCTATCAGTCTGTGGTGAAACTCGTTGCTTCCCGTTAATAAATTATGGCACAACTCAGGAAATATTAATATTAAAACATTTCCCCCTTTAATCGTTGCGACATCAATTTTTGTGTATTTCCCACTCCTCATTCCAACATTGAATCATAAACTGGAAATTCCCCCGTTTCTCTTCCTTTTTTTGGGTCACACGGTACGGATAAAAAATATTCTTCCCGCGCCGCGCTGCCGAAAATCGAATTAAGTCCCCCCATTTCCCTTCTTTGTCCTTGCGTCCCCACCTGGTCCGCATTACTCGATAATCAAACACGTGCATGTCTTGGGCGTCCTTTCTTGCCCGGTCCGCATTATGGAAGACCGAATGGGATATTTATTCAAGCAAGTAGGGCATAAAAATTCTATTCGAAAGGTGACACGCTGGGCCAATCCGCAGCGTTTATTGTAATTGAATTTTAATATCAAAGAGATAATGATAAATAGGCATTCTAAGTCTCGTGAATGGGATGATGGTTATCTGGAGGTCCTGCGATCGGGTTACTGGGTATTAGTTGATTTGATGCTGGGGAGGGGCGAAAATCGAACATTATAGGGTTTCGAGGTTGCTTAAAGCTGCCCTCCAAAACTTCAATGTTTTTCCTAACCTTACTCAGCCTTATCCCCAAACCTTATAGAAGACAAAATCATTTGATTTTAATTACGATGAGTATTGAAAATTTTCAAAAATCCGACGAATGAGTTCGTGTGAATTTATAGAGCGTGATCTCCAAAAGTTCCAAAAATGTTGGAATAATTTTATTGAAAATGAACAATAATTTAATAAACAAGGAGAGAAGACTTTTTTAACTAAAAATATGAATTGAAATTCGAAATCTGGATATTAGGTCGTGGCAAAACTCTCGGAACTTCTTTATGTACTATATTAAATTTTCCGAATATCGACACGACATTGTGTCGATAAAGATTTCCCCTTTTTAAAGCAAGGAGTAGAAAGACTTGTGATATCGAATAAATCATGGAAAATGGGGTAAACGTCGGCTATTTGAGTTTATTTTTGATATTGACTACGCGTATCAAATCGCTGTTGGGGCAATAATGTGATTTCCAATATTAGCCAAGACAATGTTTATATTTACTTTTAAATCTATTAACACTAAAGGGTGCAGCACCTTGAGGGAAATTCTCCAGCAAACAGTCAGAAATGCGTACAATCATTCAAGACAGTTTTAGAGATAAGTAGCAGATTTGAAAGTTTTTCAAGCGTACCGATTATTCTTCCAAAACATATTCCATGTATCACGGTTCGGTAAAGTTCAAAACTGTTTTTTAACCTCGTCTCGACTCGCATTTATTTTCGTTATCCTCTCGGGGTTTCTCTCAGGCTTCGAGGTCCTAAAAAATTCGTGTTAAGCTTGTTAGCAAACGAAAGGAGAACGGGGAGAAAGAGAAGTGCTCATTTTCGTACCTACCCTTACCTAAAAAATACCAGGAATCGCCTAATCCCCTTCCCCCCTCGCCCTCGCCCCCCGAGGGACCGCGGAGGGGGTTCGGCCTCTTTCCGAAGCAAACGTCTTTTATCCTCGTATTTTCCCCCCTATTTACCCGAACAATAACTCTTCAGGTGTCGTTAGAATGTTGTTATTGAAAGGAGGGTTGAAATTTCAGGGCCACGGTCGAAATTCGATGGCGAAGAAGCGCGTGAATAATTACGCACGAAAGAGGAGAACGAGAGGGAGAGAGGAAGAGGGACTTTTTCGCTTCGTATACAGGGTGAACGGATACACAGAGCGGATTAAATCTCGTCGCGTTAAATGGAGCCATAAAACCGATCTATCCGTCCCGGCTCTTCCGTCGTCGCGCTCGCCGCAAATGGCGAAAAATGCGCTTGCTACAGTTACTTTCGGTTTCCTACGTGATAAATAAATCCGGACTGGCAGCCGGACGAGCTGTTAATTACGCGACACGTTAACATATTTGCCTCTTCGCAGAAGGGAAGCGCGAGCCTTCCTATCTCTCTCGGCATCGTGGGCGTCAAAGGAAACGGTCAGGATTCCAAAATTTAATTTCGGGGATCTGCAGTTCAAAGTGCCAGGCATCAGAATGCCCGGAATGTCAAACGACGCTCAGTCTATAAATCGGAAGATGCTCCAACGTAGTCCATGCAGACCGAGGCAATTAAAGGGCCATAAAGGGTGATTAACTCGTCGAGTGGTGTAGTGACCAATGGGCTGCGACAAAGACTGCTTACAAAACACGCCTGTGAAGTCGAAATAGGAGGAAGATGGAAAGATTCGAAGTAGTTCTTTGCTTATTACGTTGGTAACTGATGGCACCACTTCAGGCTTGGAATACCTTGATTACAATTTTCTTTTGATGCATGGGTATTGTAACTTTTAGTTATATTGTGTATGTAACTCTATTGAACATTGTCTACGTCTACATGTATATGTCTATTGTCTATATAAAACACGTTTTTTCATGAAACAGGAGCCAAAACACTAATACGAGAAAATTGAAAATAAGAACGAAATTCGATTTCTCATTTTTTCCTTTATCTGAGCAAAGATACACATAAGAGTCGAGAGACAAGACAGTGGAAGTTACAACGATTGAAACGCATTCTTGATTTCTATACAATTCAAAAAAATTCGCTCTCTTTCTCTCTTTCTCTCGTACGGCAAAATCGCCCGGCAGAACGTCACAAGTCGTCTCTTTCGACGCTCGTACGCGACCGAATCTACCAATTTTGCGTCTTGTCAGGTAATCTTAGTTCGTCCAATCAGATTCCTTCTTCTCTTTATTTCCTCGCGTCTCCCATCTATCCAAAGACATTATGGTATTTTCGGTCTTTCTGGCGAATGCCTTCCACCTCCACTTCTCCTGGTTCCTTCTCCACCTCCAGGTTTATTGAGACATAAACAATTATAAGGCATACTGGCTCAACTCAAGCTCAGCTACATACTCCACCAAGGCCAATAGAATCCGAGATATTCACGAAACAAGTAATTACTTATAAAACATCATTTCGTCTCCTCTAGTCGAACCAATGGTTATTCACATTTAAATTTATTATTATGGACATAACGGCGAGTTCCCAAAATATACCTGTTGCATGGACAATAGTGAAAATGGCACTTTAGTAAGATCTTTCCCAAGAAGACATTTATAAGGGTATGGATGAAGCTTTTGACATTGAAATTAGTAGAAAAAGTTAATAATTCACATCACATTATTTAAAAGTAATTACTTAACTTGTCAATTATATACCTACTTACGAAGTTAAGTAAGTTGCAACACTTTTTCTGAGACCAACACTTCTCTACTTCATTGGTTAACTTCATCATGAATTTTCAACTATAATAGTAATGCTCTGAAAACAGATTGGTTGTGACTTCAGAATGCTAAAATCCTCAGGGGTGAGTAAGTACCATAAACGAGTTTACCTGCTTCCAGGTAGTGTCGGGATTTACCGTTACCTTTTAGGCACTACTTTATGAATCTCTATTATACTGGAGTTTAAATATTGGGTTCATCTTTTTTAATGTCTTGTTAAGAGAGTTGAGATTCCGGTTCACCCCTTTCTGCTTTCCGTAATTATGCGAAAATTCTCATAAGGAAGTTTCTGCGAATCGACCTCGGACCGTTCGAGCGGGAGATTACAGGAGCTCAGAACTCCCTCAACTCCCCCGGAATAAGAAATAACTAATAATCCTCCCGCCGCCCCGGATTCCCACCTTCCCCTCCTCGCCCGAAGAAGTGATAAATACGCCTGCGAAAGATTACTTAAGTGCTCGAATTCCTAATCTTTTCCAGCATCGACGAATCTCCCTTCGAATTGCAAAAAGGCGGACGTCGCCGTCGTCGTATCGCTAATTGATTCCATTCGCTCTTACGTAGGAGACTTCACTTCTCGTCGAAGGCAGGCGTCGCGACGCTCCTGCCGGCGTTCCGTTGCAATGGGGAAATCGGAGCCGCGCTGCGGAATTTCCATTAGCGTTCGGAGGATTTCGACGGATCCGAAAAAAAATTGATTGCGTTTTTATGCGACTGGAAAATTAATGCGGCGTTATGGGAAACGCGATCGAGCTGCGGGGGATGATTTGAAAGAACAGTGGGGATTACAAGAAGCGGGAAACTGTCTGCAGGAATTGTGGATGAATCGAACGACTGCGCATCACGTCTAACCACAATATTGAGCAAAATCACAGTGCATAGTGCGTGCCTCGTGGCCATGACAGGATTGACGTTAAAGGAATGGAAGATGTGGCTGGTCATCCCCGAGAAGTCCAGGGACTACGCAAAATCCTCAGGCCCGGGTACTCGACCAGCCTCCAGGGACTGCAGAGAGTCGCCGGGCCCGAGCATCGCGTCAATATGGCGTAGTGGAGTCATATGTGTCCTAAATAATTTTCTGTGGGCCCTTAAATGCTTTGAGAAGTTAGATCGATTATGTTGCATGGGGAATTACATTTAAATTTTTAGTGTCTTTATTGGTTTTAAACGGGGCTTGTAACCCTTGTGTGAAAACACAAAAATATACATAAATTATAAAATAAATATTGAAAACAGAAACTAGGAAAGATTGTTTAGTTACGGGAAAGTTTAGCAATATAATTTCCCATTATTTTCATAATCGCCTCCTAATTCGCCAAACTTATGCTTTTGCAGGTAAAACATTTAACTATCCCTATCCTCAAAGGGGGTTTAGTAAAATTCCCAATTAAACTACGTGAACTTCCTTACGTCCCGGACCCTGAACAAACAGATCCCACCCTGTATACGTACACTCGACCGCGCGTAAGTTCAAGTTTAAGAAAACGAATACCGGTAGGCCCCGTGGTCCAGGTGGCCCAAGAACAAAGATCCTACCGAGTCTATTGTCCCTTACAAAACCCTCTGGATCTGGTTTCCTGTACATAGGATCTGCCCCTCTCGTTTCCTTTCCTCCCTCTCTCTCTCTTTCTCGGGCGTACGGACCGTTCCTTTATGATCGTCCTTCGTCTCTCACCGTCGTCCTCTTTTCGCTGTTGAATTGTGTCTGTGAATGCGTCGCTTCGAAGGATCTTGTTTGTTAAATGGAATTATTATTATCATCGTTATTATACTTATTATTATAGTTTGTTTGAGGTGGGTGGGGGGTAAGACGTCGTTAATGTTAGGTTTATTATGAATGATATTACGAAAGACTGAGTTAAGGACTGGGTAACGTGCAAAATACATGTACTGAGTGTATGAAGGGCTTGTGAATTTTTGAAAATAAAGGACGTACTTGACAAAGTAGTCATGTACTTTCGGATAACGAAGACTTTTGCTTTCAAGCAACACTGCTTTGAAAGTTATACTGTCCCGATGTATCTTTTTAACCTTTTTTGGGGGTGCGAACAACCCCTTATGAAAAATTGAAAAAAATAATTTCGATTTAAGTATTTCTATAAATTGATACCATATCTAAGATAGATACGTAGAACAAACGTTCTTTCATGTTATGGATTATAATTCATAATATTTTACTACGTTTCAACCCGTAGAAATCATCCCTTAATCTCCCACAACGAAATTTGAAACATTTAGTTTTCAATAAGCATTAAATGTTTAATGGTGCATTCACAACCAATTAAAATCTATTAACCGTTTATAATGTAATTTATAATTTCTTGCAACCTTTCAACCCTCAGAAACTACCCTTTACAAAAATTGTGGAAACTGAGGATGAAAGCGTTTTATATGCTGAAATTGTATAAATTCGTAAAATAGCTATTATTTTATACTTTAGAACATATTCTAGGTGCTACAATATTGCAACCCTTAGAATCAATCCCTAATGATGAAATTAAAGAAGTCTTAGAATTTTTTAAGGGTGTTTATAATGAATTGTGTTTATACAGATTTTTGGTAATTTATAATTAATCGAAAGGTCATATATGCGTTCATAGTAGATATTAATATATTTGAATATGAATATATATACTTATATTCCTTAGGATTCCTACAGATTTTTAGCTACTGCAAATGTGGAATCACAGCTGCTTGATTTAACAATAAATTTAAAATAAAATTTTGCTAAGAAACTTCGAAAAACTTTTTTTAAAATTGATAGATTTTCAATCACGAAAATCACAAAAGTATTCACTCTTCAAACATATTTTTATACATGATGATTCAGTTTTCAGTCACTTTATACACAGTGTCGCCATCGGCAAACAGTTTTTTATTTTATTTCGAATACTTCCATTACTCTTGAATTTACTTAATATTTGTGTAACTGGTTCAAAGTTTCTATAATGATGTCTGCTACGAAAAATAACTGCTGCTTCTCTATGTACTTGCCTCCCACAATCAAAACAATTTCAGATTTTTCTTCACACGTTATTAATCCATTTTATAAATACCAAGGCGCTTCAACTGCAGTGTTAAACGTTTCTTTTTCTCAAACCAAGAAGGAGAAATTTGATATTTATAAAATATATTAGAAATGGGAGTATAACATATATTGCACCTTCACAGTTTTTTACACATCACTATCAAGTAAAAATGAAATAAAATATGAGAAAATAGTCTGATGAATTCATTGCAATTTGTGATTGCCTGGAAAACTGGTGTAAACTATTTACAAAAATTTTATTCAACTGTTTGTCCCTTTTCCCTAGTATGTTGTTCATTTGAGGTGAAACAGATATTATGAAATTTATTTGACCCTCGGATATTCTCTTCTGCTTTGTGGTGGAATTATACTTCTCTTTATAGGACTAATAATTTGAAAGGTTTCGTGTGAATTTCAGGAATTCTCGACGTTCATTTCAGATCATTTATATTGTATTATTATTTAGATAATGTAATTTACACAACGAAAAGGAACGCTAAATTTATATAAAAAGTACATATTTACATTTATACTAACAATATTACAGCCAGATTTGTTAATACTACTTCTTTAATTCTTAAATAATAAGTGTACTTTTAATTACCATGCCACCATTCTCTTTAATATTCCCTCAAACTATTTACAAAATTTTTATTCAAACACTTTTCCCCTGTCCGTGGAACTTTATTCGTTTGAGCTAAAACAGATTTAATATGTGCTTTTCCCCCAGGGATTATCAAAATTACCAGCATCATGGCAGCAAGTAAAGAACAGAGAGAAGCATCCATAACGAATTGTAAAGTTTTAAAATATTTGCTACATTTTTCCGTTCTTTGTCTTTGTCTTCATTTAGAGCTTTTCGTTATTCGTTTCGTTATTACGTTGTTGGTGTCGTTTCAGGCTTTTCCAAGTAGTAAATAACAATAATGATCAGAATATACCTGCGCACCACTATAAGCATGCTCTTCTCGTACCAGAAAATAGTCTACTGTAGTTCTCAAGCCACGAGTGCTCTACGTATACTTACACATGTTATTTTTCTTGAAGAAATAATTATAGGCTTTCAAATTGTAGTTCACCGCCCATTTTCATTTATATGTTGTTCTCCAAATGGTCCTACTGTTTGGGTAATCCTTTTCTAAGGGTTGTTTCCTTTCCTAGCACTATGGTTTCCA
The DNA here is from genome assembly GCA_963576515.1 of Cryptocephalus primarius. Lineage (NCBI taxonomy): Eukaryota > Metazoa > Arthropoda > Insecta > Coleoptera > Chrysomelidae > Cryptocephalus > Cryptocephalus primarius. The sequence continues at coordinate 10,364,602 of OY754943.1, read as the reverse complement.
GATATAACCAAGCATACCCTTTTTAAGTATTTATTAGCCTTTCAGTGTAAGTTTCCTTAGAATTTTTGTCCTTCCTTCTTCTTTTCTCTTCGGGTGTGTATACTCCTATGATAGTTAAATAATCCCTTTTAGCTTAAATAGCTATATATAGGTTTCCCTATTTTTCTTCCATGTGTTATCTACAAGGATGGCCATTCCACAGTTCTCTATTTTAGATCTGTCGACTCCTGATTAAATCATAGTGTACCCTAATTAGATCTAAGATATATATCATAAATCTATTGTAAATATGGTATACCGAATGCTTGGTTTCATTATTGGAAATACTGGTAATATACTAAGGCCCCATTTCGGGAGGGTTTCTATAATTTAGTCGCCACAAGGTGATGGTAGTGTAGAATTCACAGAAAAAGTGTAAAAGAACAAATTTCTGGGATATTTATATTTAAAAAAGAACGAAGTGTACCAGCACATGGGTGTCGTATAGAAATGTGCTTGAAATCTTTAGATTCAATACTTTGGCAAGCTGTACACCATTTTCCATACTTCTTGAAAAATGATAATTGTGATAAAATCCACCATTTCAGTTGGAATAATTAATTGTCTACGAAAATGGGAAAATAAAATGAAATAAGTAAGGATTCGAAAGGGGTACCTGTAGACTTTGATCTGTTACTAAATTACTATACTTACACTTCTACTGTGTGATTCTTACTCTACGACTTCCACCCTGTATTACCTCTAAGGCGTCCTGTGATCGATATGATGTAATTTGGCTCCTTTTTCGCTACATACACCGAATTACCCTAGTACAGACAGTTTTGTGTTTATTCCCCGCTTATTACGTGAATTTATTTTTTTTTTCGCCCCCATCAGCCGTACTTGAAACTTTTAGTTACGTGAAATTGCGGGACGTAATTGCTAATGAAAAATTGACCGAATTCGAAAGCAATTTGCGTTAAAATTCCCGCCGCGACCTTAACCCCCCGACTACGCGAAACGATCTCATTACACGAAATTACTCGAAAACAAACGCGACCCCCGGAACATTCCGCCTCCCGACTCCGGCCCGATCGGCCGTACTATGGAGGAGATGGGGATGTACCGGCGAGAGTTCAGATATGTGTTCAAGTTGTTCTGGTTTTGCGGCATGCATCCCGGACAAAAATTGAAAAAGCCCCTTGTGGCGTTTAATTTCGTGCTCACGCTCTACATTACCGTGCTGATCCTGATGAGGATTTTAATCACCGGGGAGCTCGTCGTTATGGAATCCATCGGCGTTTTTTCCCAAGTAAGGGCGCGCCGCCGAAATTGCGGAATCATTGCTTGCGTGATGCGCATTCGCCAATTTGTACAAGTATGTGTATGTGCGCTTTATTCGTCCCTTCGCCAATAAACCGACGTTTCAGTTGAGCTGGTAATTAAAGTCTGCCTATACCACAAAATTCACTCTTTTAGTGAACGTTTCGCTTTTGTACGCTTTAAAATTCCCTTGCATCACTTTCATCATATCATTGTACTCACTGTATGCATTAAAATTTTCCAATACCAATACTCACTATTCGAACCAAATTCGAAATTCGAATTTTAATTTAGAGCGCCACCTTCAAAGAGTGAGGTCCCTATTTATACATGTTTATAGTTTATAGTTTATCTATAGTTTATTAGTTTATAGTTTTCTAAATTATTTTAATGTTTTGCTTTTAAGTATTTGTTTCACAATCACATTGTCTCACAAAGACCGAGAAACCGATCCATAGGCGTGCCATATTTAAAGAAATATAAAAGATTGTTACTCGCTTCGTCAACGAAACTTTATGACGGGGTTTAGGTAGCTCAAACATTATTTTTGAGTTGAATTTTTGATATAAATTTTAGTAATATAACAAATTAACTCAAATAAGTTACTAATACATAAAATATCAAAAAATTTCATTGTCCGCCAAACTCCACGAGGAGGTGTGAGTAAACTTTGCCTGGATAGGTAAATATGCTTGATATATCAGGAAGGATGGTCATTAATTGATAGCAAGTTAGATAATTTTGTCTTATTTCAGCGATACGAGTTGATTCCATAATTATCTGGTACTTGTATTCTTTGGAATTTTGTAATTTTCAGGTAATGATTTGTAAAGTCGGAACTGTATTTTCTTTGTAGGTAGCGCAAATTGTTCGACGAATAACTTCCTCAAAAGCATCATCAATATTTGTATTACATTCGGCTACATATTTACACTTTGCTTGATGATCTACGATGTTACCTTGGTTATTAACACGACAAATCGTTGTTCGCGGTAATTTAGTTAATTCAACTATTCTCCATGCAATAGAATTCAAGGAGTTTTAAGGTGACTGTCCTTTTAAACAAACATAAATATTTAAAATTATACGCTGCATTAGAATATGTGTCATTCTGTGAAAATTCCCAAATTTTTGGGAAGCATTATTTGTATTGTGTATAATGCCTATATCATTGCCATTGTTAATTTCGTCCACGTCGAAAGGTCTCCAAAAAGATATTTTAAAATAATAATTGCAATTGCATACACACACCACTGAACTCTAGTGACGACTAAAAATCAACACGTGCTCAACGCTCAAATGTAATGGCTGCAGTGGATGATATTTTCATACTAAAACATAAAGTTGCGGCGACTGAATATTTCCAGGAAGACGTCACATCCTCCTCAAGGAATATTAAACAGGAATGTCACTTCTGATCTTCCAGATCTGGCTGAAGTTCGTCGTCCTGACGACGAAACGCAGGAACCTACGCGTCCTGATCGAGGACACGCAGAAGTTCTGGCCGGAGGACGTCGAGGGCGGCCGAAACCGAAAGCTGCTCCGCTACCTCGACAAGGGCTCGAGGGTCTTCCTCACCTACATCTTTCTGAGCACGTGCATGTTCCTCTTCAAGCCGCTCCTCGTCAAGGGAACGACTATCTACTACTACTACATCGTCCCGGGCGTGCCGTTCTTCGTCTCTTACGCGATTGAATTTTACGTGACGCTCGTCACGATGTCGATGGTGATCGGCTGCAATCTGATCATACCGGTGCTGATCGTCATCGTCGCGGGGCAGTTCAGCAATCTGAACGCGAGGCTGAGGAAGATAGATTGCGCGAAGATCGAGACCGTCGAGGATTACAGAGCTTGCCTGAGGGAGCTCAAGGAGAATATCAGATATCACGATTTCTTGATGGAGTACGTCCCACTGATGGCTTTGTTATGCACAACGATCAAATCCCTACAAATCATTTTCGTTTTCCTTTCAGCTACGTCGATAGGATCAACGAGGTATTCACGATACTCTTCGTGATACTCATGGCAATAGTTACCGCTCTGTTATGCATGAATATGTACGTCATTTCTATGCCGTAAGTATAGGAAAGTAATGTAAGGAAGGATTAACCAAAGGTCCTTATGCATGGACATAAGTAGATTGTTCAATTACACCTGAACAGCTTGTAGACACTTGCACGTTATACTTGAAGTTACGTGACGATAATTAGACATTTCACGAGGGTGAACTAACTTTATTGACACATTTACAACACCCAATACGTGTTAGAAGAATTCATATGCGGATGAGCCTATCGGTGGCAGGTATAACCTGCTTTTTATGTATAGCATACTGTTTCTAGAGTGTTTGATGATCCGCCAGATGGCACTAGATATATCTGGACTTGTTTCGATCCTCTAAAGTTCCATCGTTCTTGACCTTGACGTTTCATCTACTGAACACAGGGGGGCGTTAGAGGCAACTTCATTAGAATATATCCAAAATAGGCGAAATAAAATTTGCATTTTTAAGTTGTGCTAAGACGTACCATAAATTGGGTCTACGATTAATACTTTCGTTAACAATACTTGTTCTAGTTATAATATTAATTATTATTTTTCAGTCCATTTGCCCTCATCAACCGCTTGGTTTAAAATTTTCTAATTGATCACTGTTATTTATATGCTGATGTATCTCTTAGTCCTCTGTACTGGGAAGGTTTTCCTGAGAGAAAGCAGGTAGAGGGGATGGAAAAAAGTTTTCATTTCTCGACTCTGTTACCGGTTTACAGGACGCTCGCCCTCGTCTCTGCACGACCCCCTCGTTCGACTTCTCGAAATTCCCCTAATTCATCCATGCGGAATCCCGTAGGAGAGAAGGGAAAGGAGGTAAGGTTTTCCCGTAAGGGAAAAACTCGATCCGGGACCCGGATGATCGACTCACAAAGCGCACGATATACCTATACCTTCCTAGCCGTGCGGCGCGTCCCCTACGAACAAATATACCCCGACGAAGCCCAGAACGACGATTAAACGATAGAGGGAAGGGGGGCAGCGGGCGGGCGGTCGTACGGCCCTGATGCGTGATTTTGTTTGTTATCGGATCCCCAGGAATCCGAAAGGCTATCCCAGGACCATCGATCAGGGTCGAATTAATGTCCGAAACGGCTTTTCGTACGAGCAGGGAGAGAGCACTTTACGGACGTTCGGATTCCTGTAAATTTCCTCTCGGTCTTTTTTAAGCGGGCGCAGGGGTTCATGAAAGGAATGTGTTCCCTTTTAAATCGAGTTTTAGTCGTAGCGATGTTTTGTGATATCGAGAGCGAGCGCGGCAGTCACGGGACGGGCACGCCGGGAAGTAATTAGTTTTCGAAATTTTCGCAGAACGGCCGAGGCATTACGATGCCAGTTTATGTGTCCACGGACTTTTTGGACGGAAACGAAGTTGAATTTGCTCAAAGCATTACGCCAAACTTCCATAAACGTCAAAACTGTTCATGAGGAGGATCGAAACCTACTTTCCTAAGCGCAAATCATTAGGTTGAAAGCACTAAAATCAGTAGCGACAGGTGACGGTTTTGTGTAGGAATAGGGGTATACTTAACGTTTTTCTCATCAACTAATTTTCTTAACTTAACTTTAAACAAAGTGACTTATCCATTAGTCTCGAACAATAGGCTAAGTTGAACTTAAACGGTGCATCAATTTAATCTTAAATCATAGTACAAAAGACGCACTGAAGTATCATCAGTAGTCCATTAAATAGCACAACTTTTAAACAAATTAAGAGTTAAGTATTTATGGCGGAAACCCAGTTTAAAGCACTTCGAAAGTGTCATACTGCGAAGCAAATTAGGATACACACTATTTGACGAGGCAGTAAATGCTTGACCACTCATGCCCCATCTGGATATTCATTTTAATGAAATGTGCTCACCTCTTCATTACAAATATGATTTTAGTAACACCACAGTGGTCGACTATGTGCGTGCCGGGACGATGGTCTGCGCCCTCACCACAGAATTCCTGCTTCTGTACGGCGTCCCGGCTCAGGCTCTCCTGGACGAGGTGGCTTTCACTTAAGACTCTTAAAACTCGTGCTGAAAATTTTTTTCAGGCCGAAAACGTCGCGAACTCTGTGTTCTATCACACCAACTGGTACGTGCCCAACGTGATATCGATAAGAAAGGCACTGATGTTGATGATACACAGGAGCCAGAAATCCGTGTGCTTATCGGCTGGAGGTTTGGTTGATATCAACAGGCAAACTGTGGTGGCTGTAAGTCTGAAGGATACTCGTTTAGGATGATTATTTTCTGTCTAATTTTGTGCTTGTAGATGGTTAAGACAGCGTATTCCTTCTTTACGTTCCTACAGACCATGGAAGCTACCAGCGATTGAATTATTGACGTGTTAGGCACTTTGGAAACATGCTTGTTTTGCACCATGTAGACTAAATAAATGAATAGGGCAATGAATTACTGTTTGTTTCTTGTCCTATTGCTAGTGCCATCTACGAGGCTATAGGAGGTTAATCTCTATGGCTGTCAAAGTACTAAAAAACATTTCACTTGGTGATCTCGTAGAATGCACTATTATTATCACTCAATTAGAAATTAATTAGACTAGACCTTGGATTTGGTTATTAAATTGAATAGACCTTGAATTATTAAATATAACATTATATGTTGTTATTAATTATTATATATCGATATCTCAGATTTAAAACAGGGCAGTGCTGTTTAAAACAATTCTACAACGAATTGCAAATACATCGAATTTAAAGGCAACCTCCTAAAACGAGGTCGATCTTAAAGGTTCAAATTATTTATTTACACGCCTGTAATAACACTACAATAATTTCTGTTGAATTTTTTATGCGAAATTTTTGCCGCAAATTTCTTGCTGATTTAGTTCGCTTAACTGCCGATCACTGAATTACCTGATTACCCTCATGTCGCGCCTAGCGTCTTTATATACTCCTCTGATCTTTCTAGGGCCTATAAGGGTCACTGTACTCGAGAGTATCTTAGTAAGTTCGAGATGTGGCTCGATTTGTTCGAATGTACAGGGCGTCAAATTTTATATTGGCCACCTAAATCCCATTCGATCTGTTACTCAAGTAACAATTCATTTGAGTGACGTCTTTGCTTCCAAATTGAGTGTGGAGAGCCTTTTACTTAATAATTGAGTGTAGGAGTATGGTGAGTGGCATTTATGGTCCTTTGTAAAGTTCGAGATTTTCGCGGCTTTTCGAGGCAAGACGTTTGGTCTCGTGTCCACCACTTTCATTGAAATGTTCCTCTACTACTGAAATACTGCCAATATCATGGCCACGAGAAACAGATTCTAAAATCACATATTACACGCTTGTTAACCTGATTCACTAGCTTGTCAATATCGAGATATTCTTCAGGTTTCAAGAAATCCCCTACACTGCGATAAAACACTGAAAATAAATATCTCTTCCGGATTCCCCGCACTATACCGTAGTTTAGCGCTACAACCCCGTATTTATTTGACTCGCTTTCATTACGAGCGTTCTTTATATCAGCCCCGAACGCCGTTTCCGCGCTCCTCGCCCCCCTTAGATTCAATTCTCTCACGGTACAATAATAGCGCGTCGGTACGTGTGCCGCATCCCTTAGTAATTGCCCCGGATACATCTCATCCTTCCTTCTCTTTCTCACAACAATGCCCGTGTCACTTAACTCTTTTCAGAGGAGGCGTTATGGACGGATGCTCGAAAATTCTCCTTCGGATGGTGCCATAAAATTTCGCCGTATACGCAATAACTTTATGGCGTGTCGTGCTAGGAAAGTGAGAGGATTGATGTACGCCGGGCGATTTTTTTGTCAGGAACTGGCGTTATCTCCTGTAAGAGTTCATAAGGGGGAGATTATGACGATTTTCGTGGAAGTAATGACGGGTAATGAATTCGTGAGAGCTGCGGAGATTCTCTGCTGCACTGATAAAGTAGGTGATCCGTAACGTATCACTGTTATAATGGCGCTAATAAGTATCGTAAATAATGGTGAATGCGCCTAATAGTGACTGGAATTTGTGAGAATAGAAAGCGAAAAGTCGTTGCTACTTTTATACCTGATGACTTTGAGGTGTGTATGCGTGGTTTCTTAACGTCAAATAACACTGAATGTAATATTGGAATTTACATGTGTGAATAAGAAGATTTTGGCGAATGCGCTGTAATGGCAGGAAACTTCTATTCTGTGGCCTTTGACACGTATAAATATTTCTTAAAAACGTCGTTTTAAAATTTAAAGGACGCTCTGTAATAATGTACTCGAATTGCAAATTACATTCTTTTATGGAACTCACTTATCCAAACATCCTTGAGAACCTTTGCATAACTCATGTGATTTTTCTACATGAACCAATTATGATAACATTGGAAATTATAGCTTTCTATAACAATGAAGAAAGTTCCTTTTTTCTCTCCTGCTTCCAATAACCTGGCATGTTTCATCTTTTGCCTCCATTTATCTGACTATTGTAGTACCCGTTTCAAATGCAGTACCGGCGTTTTTCAAAATTATTTTTGTCAATAGTTATTCACGCTTTCAGAAAGAATCGGTCATTATCTGATAATTGTGGGATTTTACAACAAAACCACTTGAATAAGGTGTCAAGCACTTCACAGCTTCTTTGAAACCGCAAGCGTCCCAGACTCATTTCATTACATGATTTCACGTATCCCGGGGGTTTTTCGAATCTCCATGGCCGCTTGTATGCCTAAAGTACACGTTTGCCAAATTTCAGGTTCCATAATCTACCACAGAGGGTAACAGGGTTGGTTCTGTAGATCCTACAAAAAAATGAAACAGAATAAAAGTCAATTTCTAAAAACACAATTATCATGCCTTTGGAGGAGTAGATAAGTAGGTTTTCCTGAAAGGAACCTCCAGGATATTTCCATCATTAAACTCTCTTGTTTCACCGTTTTGTATTTTATTTGCGCACCGAAACAAAAGCATGCAAAGTAAACAAAGTCATAAAGAGACATCAGTTATTATGTAGATGTTGATATTAATAGTGTAAACAGTTATTTTAGAATTAACTTGGTGACTAATTAACTAGGCGACATTCAACTGAAAGTCATTGAATTGAAATTTTGACGATGATTACTTCCAGGAACATATGTTCAAAGTGTATGAAAGGCCAGTTTTCCCAAAAGGGATTTGTAGTCGATGTCATTAGTTAAGTATACCAGACCGCATTTGAACTACCTGGGAATCCCATTGGCAACGAAATATAAGCGATTATTTAAATTATCTGTTTGGGTCGAATGTTTTGTGAATTCCGTTCCGATTATTTCGAATTATTTTTCTTACATCTTTACAATTTCACTGTTCGCCACGGCATCGAAACATTTTCATTTCCCTTTTGCGCTTCAAACTGTTTTCGAAACGTTTTGAAAAACTGTCCCCATTTCCCTGTGAAATCCCATCGTTCAGCTTCCCGTGCAGCTGTAGTTTCGCTCGATTTTCGGCATTAAAAAGTAGAAAACGGCGCCGCCATTGTCTCGGTACCGAAAAAACCGATTTCGCCGTCGAAAGCGATAAGGGCACGTCCATCACGCGGAATAAAGGGCCGATCGCATGTGGGCCAGCTTATAAAAGCTGGATTAGGACGCTGCTTTCAGGCTGGGAGCTACGCGTCGACTGATTCCCTTGATGATGTCAAGGGTTCAAACGTGCACACACACGTAAGCACGCAGAAGGTACACAGCGAACTGATGTAGTTGTTCGTTGCTAATTATGGTAATGAGGGCTTTCAAAACGACGACCCTGATTGGCCCGGGGGGGGGGGGGGGAGGCGCAAAGAGGGATGGGATGATGGCTTTCCCCGGTTCACTTCAGGTCGGTTCGTCTTTCACGTAAATTGATCTGACGCGAGGAGCAAATGCGATTTATTCCGATAAGGAAGTGGAAGGAATCCAGATCGAAATCTGGGAACCCGGGAATTACGTTAAAAATTTGATAAGGGGCGACAAAATCTCTTGAATTTTCAACTATCCCATCCAGCCCGGCTACGGGAAGTCGTTATGTGCTGTCAGGATTATTTCCTTCCCTGCCAGAGCAGGAGGATTATTTCAGTAACCTAACGAAAGGGAGATATGGACCAGTAAGCAAGACGCAAGTCAAATGATATTACTTTTAGCACTTTCATGCTAATACATGATTGAACTTGTGGAACAGAAAGCATTCGTTCCAAGACTTAAAGTTTAGGAACTATTATTCTCAATAAAATAATACTTTGAAAGTTTCTTCAAAACAATTAATCGAGATATAAACTTTCGATAGAATGAATTAAATCAATAGGTACCTGAGATCTATAGGGTTTTGTGTAGATTCAGCTCAGATTTATTTCAGCGATTTATGAAGCCCGTAATAGTCATTAACGAATTATTTACACTTTTACATGCCGTTCGACGACGTGGTCAATTCCACCAAAAAATCGGGTATTAGAAAAAATGAATTTCTGCCTTTTGGAATTATTAAATTTTAGACTTTAGAGCCCAATAAATCAATTAAGACAGCCTGTTAGAAATTTATAAAGTACTGACGTTATTTCCACTTCAACTACGCATTCTCTAATTTTCACCAGGTGTTCCTTGGATATCCTATGCACTTATCGCGCTATTTAACATCATCTTATCAGCATGAAATCACGACCATATGATTATCATATCGTAATCATATCACCGTTTTAAGTGAAATTAAGTGAAGTCTGTATAGTGAAATCATGAAGAAATCATTGGTCCAAAAGTGCTTGCTTCCTAGGAAATTACAACCCCTTAAAGTGACACTTATACCTTTCATATTTTCTTCTGTTATCCTCTATATAGTTAACAGATAATACTACAAAATGGAATTTGATATACGGGGGTTTTAGGTGAGACAAATTATTCTGTGGTATTAAAAATGGGATGTGTAATATAGTGGCCTATGGAGTGGGAGTATTCCTTTATGAATCTTTGTTCTGTTAAGGATTACTCTAGGTTTTGTTTCATAAAGTCATTAAAAAGACAAGTTTAACATTAATAGATTAAGTCGTTTAGACTGCTCTACTTTTAGAGCATAGAATGGGCGCATTCGCCATATTCATAACTCTAAAATTTTATAGATAATTATCGATAATTAGTGCTAAATGCAATGCATATTAATATGGGCTGAATTTAACTAAAACAACTAAAATGAATCAGTTTATCATAAATAACAGTAACAATCCATAATTAACTGAAATAGCTTTTTCATTAAACTATTTTAAAAGTTGTATATCCTATATAAAATAATAATTTCTTGTTTCTAGCTGCATTATTGAAGTTAGTATAAATTTTGAAAACAGCCTTATTAAAACCAAAATTCTATAATTAAAAAATATTAATGGAGTCCTAAATATAGTTGAAACTTACTCAGTGAGTTCTTCTTAGTATATTTAAACTTTTAAAGTTACCGTCAGAAGAGTGGTGAAATTCAAAAATTCGTAAATAAATAACCAAAATACATATCTTCATGAAACTTATAAAGTGTGTTGATTAGATGATGCTTAAGAGGCAAAGGCGGATGAAACTCGAAAAGTAAAGCAGTTATTGAACTGAAGCAGCCTTATTAAGGTTAATATATATTTTAAGAGAATGAACGATGACAGGCTGGTAAAACAAGTAGTACGCTAGAGACTAAGAGGAAAAAGAGACATGGATAGGCGCAGAAGAAGATGTCAAACATGAAGGCGGAACAGGCTGCAAGCCTAAGCCTAAAGTGCAGAAGAAGAAGAAAATTAGCTGTGACTTATCCAGTGTGTTCATTGAACAACATTTTAATAGCTAAAGTAGCTTTAACGTCACGTCAGTACATTTTAGAGGTTAGAATAGTTTCCACTTGATAAGTGAAGGAGTTTCAAAGGTATGGTCGACTCATTGAAGTTTCGGTAAATGTTAAGAAAAGTCGCCTTTAATTCTAAATTCTGCAATGTATAAAAATTTAATAGGATAGTAAATATAGTGATACTATAATTTAGAAGTTGAAACATTTCTAACTTAATAAGCTGTCTAATTTAATTAGACGTAGAATTTTTTCGAAACTGAACATGAGGCAATTCTAGCGTCATCTATGTGACATGTCATGACCTACATTAAGTGAAGGCTGCGCAGTAAACAAATATTGCTGACTATTTTTTGGAGGAAAGGCGTAGTTACTGCGTCTCAGTTAAAAACACTAATAAAATGTTGTTTGTCTTGAGTTCTCCCCCTTTCCTTGCACCCCCATGACACTTTCTCAGCTGATACTCCACTTACATCTAAAATAAACGCCGACAAACGTCTCCATAAAAGCCCAGGTGACGTGCACCGCTTCATCCTGCGAAGAATTTCCCTTGGCGTTTCCGTCTAGACGGAAAAAATATATACGCGTATCCATTTTGTTCGGCAGTGAATCTCGAGCTCATGAATAAAACCAATAAAAACAATAAAGAAGCGATCGAAAAACGATTTATCGGAAGGGGGTTAAAACGTTAACGGAGAGAGGAGAAAAGGATGAGGCGGAGAGAGAAGAACAACTCCCGATAGCGCCGTTTCGACTGCTGTCTAAGAATAACGATATACGTCCTGCCTGTGGAGGATTTACAACTCGCACTTCCGGTCAGATGATAGAGGGCCGCTCCACGACGGAATTATGCGTGGGGAACCTTCAAGCGAAGGGAAAGACCGAATGTCGTCGATCTGAAGTGGGGGATTAATTTGATTTATCGAAAGCATTTACAAGTGTTAGGTAGTTTCATATTTTATTAATACAGCTCGTCATTGAGGAGCGGCAATTCCGTGGCATTTAAGTCTCAAAACCAAGACCTACTAGGTTATTAAAACTTTGACACAATAATGATCTTTTTATTTATCATCACTATTACTCAACATTCTTGTATTATAACTTTGGTCGCTGATTTGGTCTAGATGATTATCGGGGAATTTAAATTGTTTCGTTATATTATCACTTCCACAAGACTTCAGCAACCATCAACCAAAAACAATAAATCGGATCACGGCTCAGGCCAAGGTTAAGCGTTATAAACTTTTGTAACTCGCTGAACAAACAAAGTGAGAGTTGTTCGTACAAACGACATTCCTGGTAAAAACAAGCGCAGAGAACGTAAAACAGTGTACCAATATAGAGAAGAAGAGGAAAGACGCAGAGAAGGCCCATAGAGTATAGTCCAGAAAGTGTGGTCTAGGACAGTGTTGTCCAGAGGGGCCGCCCAAAAGGCCGGCCCTTAACGGCCGGCTGGGGAAGAGAGGGCAGAGAAAGTAATTCGGCCTGAGAAAATGGTCAGTCGACGAAGGGTCCGAAGAAGAACCTACCATCCGAAGGTGCCCTCCGCCCCGTCGCGCTCTGTGGAAGTCAGAAGGTCCGGGCGACAATCGTCTATTTTGTAAGTCACCTCCCTCTCCTCTCACGCTCCAGCCCTTAGGATTGGCTGCCCAAAAGTCTCAGTTTCTCTTTTTGTCTGTTTTTAGTTTGTTTATTTTGTTTTCCCTGATCTACGAGTACTCCGTTCCAGGCGAGAAATAAAATATTTTCCTCTTATTGTTTTCGATCTGTTTTATTCATAGCACGTTCTACCCCCTGTGGCTATCAACCCCCTACCTCATGCTGCCGTGACACAGGGAGAAGACGTCCCGGCAAGTGACAATATCGCGCTCTTCTCTTGATATTTGTGCAGGCCCATGGACCGAAGCCATTAAAAAAATCTTCCTGGTTTAAAATTGGGACACCACTTAAAAACCTGAATCTCGACGAAAGTTCTAAAAATACTCCGCCAAGTTGTACGTAGTACGAGCCGTTGATATCATAAAAGCTCCTCTCATCCAGTAATCCCGAGACAAGTGACTCTTCCCCGTGTCGAACTTCCCCGATTCCCGTTTCGCCGTGTTTTTCCTCGACGAACATCGATTCCCGGGAAAAACAAAACGCGCGCAGGAATGTCCCCCCGACCCCTTCGGACGTCAATTGAAACTTCAAAGTAGTGAAATTACACGGCCGAGGCGACAGATTAGGGGATGGTGAACTCCGGTCGGGGTAATTTTTCCCCGCAGGGGTGTTATTACTTGTCCGCGGGTGGAATTTCTCAACAATTCGTTCAGGGGGCGCGTCGTTGTTCATCCGAGTTATTCGTCGTTTAATTCGGGACGAGAGTCCGGCGGCGCCCGTGATTTAGATTCCGCACCGAGGCGACATCTGTATACCGCGCGGGGCCCCCCTACGCGGGGGTTTATCGGGCGGTACGTGTTCTTTTGACGGATTATCTCATCGCGCCCCTCGGGGGGACAGGACTGCGGATATATTTCAACGTTAACGCGGCCCCCGATTCCATTCCATATCCATGACGACTTTATCACGGCGACAAGGTCTCATTTATAAGGATTTTCGGCGTGTCGGCGATTTTTTCTCTGACTCGATAACATTCGTCTCTATCCTTTTCCGCCCTTCGTCTCCTCGAGGGCGGGGAAGGGCGAGATGTGATTCTCGAGATTTCCCGCTGATTGCCCCGGAATGGCCGTATTCAATTCCGGGGACGGAACTATCGGGAAAAAATTCCTCGAAGGGGATTCGGGATTGGGACGAAATTACACTTTAATTACGGAGTAATCGGCCGATAAACTAGTCAGGGGCCGAAGGGATGCGACTTCGGAAATGTTACTATTATTATATACCATATTATTACTACCATCTATTATAGCCACATATGGAATCTAGATTCAAGCACTCTTTAGCTGTTATTAGTGTCTAAGGATAAGAACTCACCAGGGGGATGCTTAGAAGTCTATTAGTTCTAGAATTTTAAACATTTTAAGTATCCTTATGTTAAAGTTACACGTTTCTAACCATTAAATCAGGTTGAATCTAGCATGTCTTAAGTATGATGGATGTTACAGATTATACATTTTACTCATAGACCAGATTCTGTATCTTTCTCGTAGGATATTTTAGAAAATAGCACAAATGACATTTTAAGACATTTCATTTGTTGTGGTTTCTGATATGTGTCGCATTTGAGTTCTTTAGGCTAGATTATAGAGCAAAAAAAAGCTGTTTTGGTAGATAAAATTTGACAGCAGACACGACCAAACAACTTTGTTTAAAATGGATCAGAAATGATAAACATCCAAAATTTAGAGAAATCTGAGCTTCTGCGTTTTTTTTAAACAATAAAAACTTAAAAAACAGGTCTTTTTTCCATTTTCACCATAGCACCAAAATTTTGATGGAATACGTTGTACAGACGATTTGTAGGAAATTAAAAAAACTTCAAAATGAGCGTTTCTAAAAGGTGACCCAAGCATTTTTCAGGGAAAACTTGGAAAATCCGATAAAAAGGGCCTTTCTTCAAAAATTCACGGCTTTGCCCAGTTTAAAGCTGAAGCGCTAATTTTTCGTGCAGTGTTAGGTTATTATGTCTACTTTAAGCATGCAAATGTTAGATACTGTCTGATGAATAATTCTTGCACGATTACGTTATTAACAATATACACTGAAATTTTACAAAATTCGGCTTTTGACGGTTTTTGAAAGAGCATATCGAAACCTACAACTTGGCTATCTTCCACTGCATGTGAATGCAGCCTTTGGCGGAAATTCGACGTTGGAAATGCGCCGCTATCTTTACACACATTTTATCTTGATGGTTTCCATTGATGATCGGCCATTTTGTTTTGCATTTCCTAATATAAGCAGGTACAGCACATTAAGTACCACCATTACATGTGAAAGCAGCCTTTGGCGGAAATGACTCCCCTTCAAAATTCGAAGTTATCTTTACACACATTTTATCTTGATGGTTTCCACTGATGATAGGCCATTTTGTCTTGCACCTCATAACGTAAGAAGGTACAGCACATTAAGTACCACCATTACATGTGAAAGCAGCCTTTGGCGGAAATGACTCCCCTTCAAAATTCGACCTGAAAATACGCCCCTATTTTTACATATATTTTATCGTGATGGTTTCTCGTTATACAAACACGTTGGACAAAATAGATACTTATAATACGCTATCAAGAAATTCAAAATAATCAGGCCACATTCACGAAATTTTGACGAATTAATAGAATTTTCGCCATTTTGTTACTCCATAGGTTCGTGAATCCTGGTATAGTTGTTCAATTACACATGTACACAGGCACTCTTCTACTTGTGTCTATGGTATAGTGTAGAATTTCGAAGGATACTGATTTTCAATTAATACTTGTTGCTTACGTTTTATGTTTTTTCGGGCGGAAGAACATAAATTAGTGTACACTAAACCAGTTGGTGGCGACTGGTTCATCGGGCGTGAAAACCAATCAAGATCACCGATGGCCGTTGAAAAATCACGTGGTATCAACTTTCCTGCGTCCCTCTTCCGAGGTCCGAGGGTATCATTACGGAATCTTGCAGTGTACGCGCGTTATATGGAAAAGTTCAGAGCCGAGAAAAGTTGGCCGGAGGAATCGTACCTCGGGGACAAAACAAGTCGCCGAAAGATAAATAAGTTAGTAGGACTTTTGGATTTAGTATTAGAGCGCCGAACTTTGCCCTCCGTCTCCCTTTCAGCCCTCAGCTCGAACCACAAATGTTTATGTTTATTTTCCGACGTCTGCAAATATTAATCCGTTCATAAAGGACAAACATCGAGAGAAAAATCCGGTCTCGTACCCGCAACGATTCGCATAGCGCTGTCGAGTGGATAATTAGCGATTTTACCTTCTAAGTTTTCGAAGCGCAGATACCCCGCAATTGTGGGCTTCGCATCGCCTCGCGTAGAAACTATAGAATAGAAGCAGAAATCCAGGGCAAAAAAGCACTTTTGCTGATTTCCTGGATAAAAATTTACATGCGGCTTTTATACCCACCACTCCAAGCTCTACCCAACAACATCGATTCGTATTTTAATCTGATGTAGGCCCCAGGAGCACTACTACCCTTTTAGGACTTTCAGAATGTTGTGTTGGCTGTTAAGTGTACGCAGAAGTTTTAAACCTACACTATTTGTATCAGAAAAGTTGTAGAAACCTCCCACCGCAGGTCAAGTATTGTTCGTAACATAAAATTACAAACTGGTTTAATATATAAGTACGTACGTACCCACAAAGATCCAACACCGACTGGAAGAAAGCGTCGCTTGTTCAACTCGGCAAAAAGAATTCTGGCTCATTACAAGGCGAAGCAATTCCTTTCCCAAATTTGCACATTAATTATGCTGCGCCCTCTCGGAAATCTGCTCCTCAATTAACCTCGCCTTTCGCCTTAAATGCTTTAATTAAAAAGAAAATTGTATAAATTAAATCTAAACGACAAAAATTAGGAAGATTTTTAAAATGTATCCCACGTGGATGGTCTATTTTTATACGTGGAATAAAAAAGAACCTGAAACGATATATAGGGTACAAATAAGTTTCGGCCGTTTTCAAGAGATGGCTCCACTGACAAGATTACTTTGAAATCATCAGATGTAAGATGCCATATAGAAAGTTTAAACACCTGGCAACAACATAACCTTAAAATACTATTATCTGTGTGCTGGTAGTAAACATCTTTTTTGTTCGAAAATGTCGAGTTTTGTACCAAATAAGCGTCATTTGCGGGAAGTTTTGATTTATTTATTTCATTTAGAGAAATCTGCTGCTGAGGCGCATCGTTCTCTCGTAGGTGATCCTGCTTTAAGTAAAAGTAGTTGTCGTGAATGGTTTCAATAGTTTAAAAACGGCATGTTTGACGTGGAAGATAAAGGACGCGAAGGAAGGCCAGTCAAGATTGAAGACGCTGAGTTAGAGGCATTATCGGCCCAAGACTCATGCCAAACTGAAGAGCAGCTCGCAGAAAGCTTGGGTGTGACTCAGCAAACGATTTCAAACCGTCTCAAGACCATTGGTATGGTACAAAAACATGGAAATCGGGTTCCGCATGAATTGAAACCCAGAGACGTCGAGCGTCGTCTTTTCACGTGCGAACAACTTGTCCAAAGACAATGTCGAAAGAGGTTTTTGCATCGAATAGTGACAGGGGATGAAAAATGGATCCACTACGACAACCCAAAGCGTAGGAGAACGTGGGTAAGCCCGGCCATGTACCAACTTCAACGGCGAAACCGAATGTTTATGGCAAGTAGTTAATGTTGTGCATTTGGTGGGATCAGCTCGGAGTAATCCATTACGAACTACTCCTGCCTAAGGAAACTATAGCTGGAGAACGTTAACGAGAGCAACTGTTGCAATTGAGCAGAGAATTGAAGCTTAAACGCCCCGAATATGCCAAAAGACATGGCAAAGTGATTGTTCAGCAAGACAACGCTCGGCCACATGTTGCAAAAGTCGTCAAGGATACTTTGGAAGGTTTATAATGGGATGTCTTACCTCACCCGCCCTATTCCAAACACGCTCTGGAAAAGCAACCCTTTACTTCTTACGAAGAAGCCAAAAATTGGGTCGATTCATGGGTAGTCTCAAAGGATGAAGAGTTTCTTCGACGTGGCATTCGAATGCTGCCTGAAAGATGGCAAAAAGGCTAATGACGGACAATATTTTAAATAAAATTTAACATACATTTTTTTATAATCAATTGATAACTTTTTATAAAAAACGGCGGAAATTTATTTGTATCACCAATACATACATTCATGTGACCTTCAACATTACATAATCGTTAAGGTGAGAGATATACAAAAATTATTGATGACTTAAATTATGATTTATGTAGATGCGATAAGAAACCTATACAACCTTCATTTAACCGAAGATGACTAAAGTTATATCAATTAAAAACGTCGGATTAATGTAAAGAAGAGAAAATCACCGAGTCAGCAAATAAACAGTCAGTCCCGAGTCATCAGTTGGTCAACGTCGGTCCTTTGCAATTTATATCGTATGTTAAATCTCAATTAATGTATTAGAAATAAAATTTCATCGGGTACTCTCTTTTACCTCTTACAAAACTGTGTATAATAATTAAACAACATAGTCAAAATACTTACAAATAAACATTACTACTACAAATAAACAAGTAACAAACATTTAGTTCGCTTGGGGAGTCCTGAGAACTCATATCAGCCACACCCACTAGAAACTCATTACGTGGGATTTTTGTATGCTTTTTTTGACAATATCGACGTGTTAAATTCGAAAACATTCCAAACAATCTACTTCAAATATTTTCAATGCTGACTACTTATTGCCTCTATTGTTTCAGCCGGAGAAACTTTGTACCAGTGCGGAATGATCGACTATTTTTCCGAAGAGTCCTACAGCCCTGACCCCACCGACTCGTCACTAGCCATCCCGTGTAAGTAATGAAAATATGGTACCGCTATGGAAATGCCCATACACATTAAATCATTCGGGGAATAAATTTTTTGGTAGTTTAAAGTTTTTAGGAAATATTCGAAAAAACGCTTAGTATGCCTTTAATCTCCTTTAACTCACTGCCATCATGAAATAAAATAGATTAAATTCAACAAGAAATGTATTAGTAAAGTAGCTCAGTTTTTTGTCTGTCGGGTTAAAGATGCGCTTTAATTTCAACTTAACATTGAAAAGGGGCCTTGGCGATTTTTTCGAAAATTATCCAACGCTGGATTTTCCAAATTTACGTATTAAATTAATCGGGGTAATTTCCCCAATAGTGAAACAATTGCATAAATTAAAGAAAATTCTATTAAAGACATTGCGAACGTGACGTATGAAATACATTAGAAAGAAACGACGCATTACGATCTACAAAAATCTGCTGCGTCCAATTTGTGTTCGCTTATCGTCTTGGGAGAAACAAATATTTTTGAAACTCCCACAATATTTTCTAACTCGCTTTTAAGGCACTCTCTATCATCTGAGGTTATAGAGGAATACCTGTAATTTATATTCTAGACCCTTCTAACGCTTAAGTGAAGATGAAATTCTTTGAGACTTACGTTTACCGTGTAGATTTCCTTTTAGGAGCAGTTTTGTATGTTGAAGGTTCCAGAAGAACCTCTGGAATTTCCTTCTGGATTTTTGAACTTTTATAACGTTTAGATTTCCTTAGATTATCCTTCTGGATGTAATTTTAGACCCATCATGGCCCTACAAAATTCTAAAAAAATTCTAGTTTTCTTTAGCCTGTTTCAGACTTTCTCTTGTTTGAAATTACAAGAAAAATGTTTCTTAAACATGTCTGATACTATCTAGGAAAAATCTCGACATGTTGTATATTACAGTGGGAGTAAAACAATATGAAACTTCCACAAATCTCCTCAAATTTTTGAAACTTCGGTAGATTCGATTTTAATGTTAATTTAGCATCACAAAGTTCTAAAGAAGCCTTTAAGCCCGTATCGACATGTCACACTTTCTATTTGAAATTTGAACGAAAATATTTCTAGACTACTATTGCATTCAAGGTTGCCTCACTTGTGGCGACTTCACGTTCTAAAGGAAGTAGGAATTTAGATTCTAGATTATTTGAAGCATACTGAAGTGATCCATCTAGCAACTATTATGGTTTAAGTTTCCAGAAGAACTTCTAGATAATTTACTATAATTTTTTTAATCCATTGAAAATGGAAAAGTCCTGTTATTTTGAAAACAATAGATTCAATTTTAAACTCATTCTAGCCTTTCGAAATCCTAAAGAATATATTTTTTCGTCACTTATAGCTACTTATATTTACATCATTCATGTATTACAGCTTCGCTTATTATTAAAGAGTTGATTTTATTTTCAATACTTATTCTTACTGTAGATACCGTCACTAGATCCATAATCTTCATCCTCCTAGGCAGCATATTCGTCTTGGTCGGTTACATCTTCTGCCTCCTCGGCCAGTGTCTGAGAAGAAGGACCAAATACACCCTTATTTCTGGGGTACTTTTTATACAAACAGGTAAGGGGATAAGGATTGAAAAATTATTATTTAGTCGTAAGATAATACAATGCTTATTTGAAGTGATCAGTGCTATTTAAATTATTTTTTCCTTTAAATAGGCTGCAATAGTAACTGAAGAGTAATTTTAGTAGATTTTGTCCTTTAAATATCCTTTGGATGAACTACAAAACGACTGTTTTGAACAGAGTTATGCATGCATTTTTTACATGAATAGTGGAGTCATTTGATTCTTCTCATCTAATCTCCCCTTGAATGGATCGTCGTAATCACTGAACAACAACAATGAAGTCATCATCAACGGTTCTTGCCTAATTTTCTCAATTAATTCGACGAAAATTGTAGCAAACTTTTACGAACTCTTGAAAGAAATATGTACGTTTGTGCATAACATTTAGGAACTCCTATAAATCTCCCTGCTTACGGCATCGTGACCTGCCCGTTGGAAAATCGGAACCTGCAAGATTTACACCGTGTGTGAGTAAAATTTACGGTTCGGTTAACCCTAAGCTATGGGGGCTATTACAAGTTTTGATAAACTGTTGTATTAAAAGTATGACCGTACGACGGCAGGATGGAGGGCCGAGGGAGAAACAGCAAATGTGTGTATAATATATGACCTCTTGTTGTGCAGCTCTGGAAATTTCACTAGCAAATTAGTTTTTCTACATACGCCGGAAGGAAAAACGAATGAGGTTCTCGGAATAAATATAAATATCGTGGAAGTTGATGGGATTCCCTAGCTTTAAATTAGAAAGTTTTCGAGTAATTCAGCTATAAAACGAGACGCATTTTCAACTTACTACGAGAAATGTGGAACATTCCGCTCCTAGCACTATTTGCTAGGCAATAACCCTTCAGTTTCTAAACGTATTACTAGCATATGCAGTACACTTTAAGTACCATATTACGATTTTTAATCTGATTTTACAGATGATCTGATTTTGCTTGCCCACAGTAACTTCATTGCTGCTCCATTCTGCATATGACGGTTCGGTTTACTTTCTGGAGAAGTTGCACCACATACACCATATTCGTAGGAAATCCCCATAAAACTATTGTGGGAGGTTTTCCCTTTTCATTTCGGTATAACAGGGGCTTAATCTGGATCAATGTTAGGTCCCATGTACCATCGGACCTGTCTAAATATTTATTAGATAAATCTAAATATTGCGTTTACAAAACCACTAGCAAACTAAACATGAGCAATAATAAGTTACTTAGTACAAATATTTATTAATAATTAATAAAAACATTTCGAGCTAATTAAACATTACACATGAAATAATATATTTTATGACATTACCTTGACATACTGCATACAAACTTTCAATTTTCTCATTAACAGTAAATATGCCATTATATTAACAATAATAATAACGAAATGCCCTGATTGCATCTGTATGTTCTATAATAACTATTCTTACGCTCACACCTTGGCACAAAATTTAGAATTTGATAGCAGTATAGCAGTACCACCGAAAAACTGTTATCCTTAACGTATACGTAATGTATCTATGTATATATAACCTACTTTATTTGTCTCACCGAATAGAACTCCTAGGAAACGATAATATACCAGCACCAAGCGTGCAATGGTATCGAGGGAGAAAGCGCGAGGTACTTCCCAACCCACTAGTGGCAATTATCCCAAGGCGTGCAATGGTGCCAAGGGAGAAACCGTAGAAGAATGAATAGCTCACTAATAGGTTGCTTCTTTCAACTGCTCATTCAATATTGGGTCTATATCTAAAGGAGGTAGCTTTGACAACGATGCTAAGGCTCAAAGTAGTTAGAATTAACACTGGAGCAGATTGTGGAGGGATAAGGCGTCGCCTGTGGAAAGAGACAGTTAATACGTTGCCACTACTACAGGCCAGCATGAATAGTATAGTCCCTCAGCATAAACCCTACGATATACTAATTACCTGAGACAAACTGTTCATGGAAGATTCGTTGAACATTTTAATGGATGGTTTAAAGACTACAACAGGAGAAAAACCAGGGATATTTTCCATAGGACTGCAACTAAATTTCAGATGGAAATAGTTCAAGCGGAATATGCCTTGCCACGACTGAAATTGCCCGGAAAAACATCATGGGCAAAACTATCACCATCTACACAGACTATAGACAAGCATTACAGCAGCACAACACCACTGGGTTATCACCACATCTCGCTATTGAAAGTACCCCTTTGTCTCCTGGGTCAAAGGACATGCGGAGTGTGCTAGCAATAACAAATCAGACATGTTGACTAGGAAGGCAGCCAAATGTACTATCATGGACTCTAACCCTTCACGCTTGTCTTCCGCGAGCTTGACAAGAATGAAAGAACTGCCAGACTTTAAATCAAGATGGGATGAAACAAGAAGCCAAGAAAGCCTATTCTATCCAAAGGAGGAAGTAGCTAAGAGTTATTTGGATAGGATCAGAAGCAAGCGCCGACTCACTGTGGGGGTTTTACTGGACAGTACCAACTAAGAAATCATCTCTATCGAATGAGGCTGTCCAGGTCAAGCAGGGGAACGATCATAAAACAGTTTGTAGTTGCTACTAGTATAATTTGACCAGAAATGAATATATCACAACTCCAAACTTTGTCTCGTATATCTGTAAAAATTGATGTGGATTTACATGGTCGAAGGCGATAAAACGTAGTAGAAGTGTCACCTTTGCTCCGATGAAAATGCTTCGAGGATCAGCAGCGCCCCTCTTGCATGGTTTGGTAACATTTACAAATAATGTTTGTTATTGTATTGGAGTAAGGAATGTTTTTGGATTTACCAACCAGATATACCCGCTCCAAACTCAATCTAGGATATGCACAACTGATCAATCGCATCTACCAAGCCACACAGGAGTAGTATCGTCGGCTAAAATGTATTCACGTTGTCTTCTTAAATTGAGTTTGGATGGATAGTACCGACGTTGATTAACCCAGTACCGTTACTCCCCCACCTTAGGTCTGATAATGCTCTGCGGCCTGATAATGTACATCGCCGTGTTCAAGTCCGAGGTGGGCAGCAAACTCCGTCCGAGCTCGCAGCTGCAGCCGCCGCTGCTCGAGTACTCGTACGGCTACTCCTTCGTCCTCTACGTGACGGGCGTCATCTTCACGAAGGTGAGCGGCGTCACGTGCGTCTTCCTCTACATCTACAGGGCGCAGTACGAGTGGCGGCTGAAGCGATACGAGGACTACAAGAGGGGCGAGCGCCCGATGCCAGTCAACGACTTCAACCACGTCGATCCCTCGACGGTCGTGTACCCTTGCAGGAGGCACCCGCACGCGTACATCAACTCTAATAGCTGCGTGCAGCAGAAGAGGCAGTACTACTACTACCCGAACTCGCCGTGCAGCGTGCACGACGTCGCCGTAGCCAATAGCCGGGGAGGCGGTTACATGGACGACTGCGATCGCCATCTAGGTGAGGGTACTTTCGCTTGTTGAACTGAAATATATCAGTTTCCTTACGAAAATAGAGCGAGAGAGTGGAATATTACAGCTTGGAGCTTGATTTTCTTCAGGTGTCGTAGACGGTGCGTTGAACTACATCTTTATAAGCTTCGCCCACGTTAACGACTTCAATTTCCAAAGGCTGCCGTTTTTACCGAATGAATTTACTCTCCTTTTCATTTCACTCTCCTCACCGTATTACACGTGAGGATTCTTTGGATAAATTAAGATTTCTTAATGATATGGCTTTCAACTTCGAGGGCTTTAGTTAACTGTCTTCACTTGTTGGTCATTATGCCTAATGCGCACTCAAACACCTGTCTAGCCAATGATAAACGTTTGTTGCTTCACGTCCTGCACTCTATCGAGGGTCGCGGTGCATTAAGGATGTTTTCAAAGGGTAAGCCTCGCCTCCTATCATTACGTGAGGTGAAGTTAGTTAGTTTTTTCTAACATTCTTGAGAAATTTGAATTCGAAAATATTCCACCATTACTTCCTTTACTGTACGTCCCAACTTCTACTGCTATAGCTCTACAGTCTAATAATGTAAGCTGCCTGAGTGGAAAGGGGCTTAAATATGAATGTTTCCCATTGATAGTACCTACACAATCTTATGTTGATGTCCTTATTTCATGGCCACTTCACCAAACTGTGAATTCGCCATTTGTCGCCAACGCGGCGCATTCACCATTAATTAGAAAACCTCTAACAAGGCTTAAACCTCGTTTGGTTGTTTTCTAAAAGGCTCGTATAAATTACAGTGGTGGCGTCGTTGCCACCTTCACCATATCTAAGATTCATCTACATATACATATAGCTCAGTTTATAGAGTTTTTTGAACAGTTTATAGAGTATTCATACAAGAAACTTTGTTTAAAATGTATCAAAGATGAAAAAACCCAAAATCCAGACAAATTTGGCTTTTGCGTTTTTCATAAACAATAAATATTTTAAAAAAATAGGGCGAAATCCTTGGTTCATAAATGCGCATGTGGTCGAAAAATTGGACTAATCTATTTTTGTTTTCTCACAGGGTCTTCGCTCAGAGTATCAGTTTTTGGTATTGTGTTTGCATCAACTTGCATAACAATCAGGCATTTTTTAGATTTGAGCAATGGTCTATCTGTCACTTCTTACATATCCTCCACAAAAATGCTACAATCAGTAGACATACAAACTGTCATATTTGGGAGAAAATGACTCAAATAACTATGTAGGCCGCCATGTTTGGAGTAAAATACACTGCGTTTTGTTTTTGCATCAACTTACATAACAATGAGGCATTTTTTCGATTTGAGCAATGATCTATCTGTCACTCCTCGCCTATCCTCCACAGAAAGATGTCCACAAATGCTATACGGCAGTCATACAAGCTGTCATATTCGGGAGGGAAATGACAGAAATAACTATTTAGGCGGCCATGTTTGGAGTAAAATACGTTGGAACGTAACTTTTCCGTGCTGCCATAGTAAATCCTAGTGACGATGACACGATTTCTCGTAGCAGGAAAGGACGTGACGGCGTTCTACGACCTGCCGCCGCCGCCGACGATCTCGTACCACTTCCAGCTGGGCGGCGGCGACGCGGACGACGCCCGCCTGCGTCAGCACTTCGGCGTCCCGAGGGACGCGACGACGAACACGGTCAGCACGACGGCGGACGTGCAGTGCGACGACTACCTGAGCGAGACGACGACGACGTTCGACGATTACTCGCCGGGCGCCCGTCACGAGCGAGAATTCGTCACGTTCGACCTCGAGCACGCGCAGCCGCTGCGCGCGCCGAGCGTCGCGAGCATCGCCTCGAGGAGGAGGAGCGTCGACGCGACGGCCGACACGCTGAAGAGGACTACACCCGTTTGAATTTGGTTGTGGTGGTTAGTGAAGAAGTGACCGGGCGGCGACCAGCGGACGGTCGAGACTCCGGTTTAGGTGGAATCGCCTCGGGATTATCTGAGAATCGATTTCCCGCCCGGAATCGGCGGGCGCCGCTGGTGACGACGGCGACGCGAGCGTTAAAGTCGATGGTGACGACGTCACAGTCCAGGGAAATAAAAATTTTACAACTGTAAAATATCAGGGCATCTAAAGTGTTTTAGGCAATATCGACCTATAGGAAGAGATTCTATTATTTTCCTGCGTGAGCTTTAGTCACGTTTTTTACCATATTTATTAACGATTAAGTGCTTTATAGTCCAGAGAAACAAAAATTTAACAACTGTAAAATATCAGGGCATCTAAAGTGTTTTAGGCAATATCGACCTATGGGAAGAGATTCTATTATTTTCCTGCGTGAGCTTCAGTCACGTTTTTTACCATATTTATTAACGATTAAGTGCTTTATAGTCCAGAGAAACAAAAATTTAACAACTGTAAAATATCAGGGCATCTAAAGTGTTTTAGGCAATATCGACCTATGGGAAGAGATTCTATTATTTTCCTGCGTGAGCTTCAGTCACATTTTTTATCATATTTATTAACGATTAAGTGCTTTATAGTCCAGAGAAACAAAAATTTAACAACTGTAAAATATCAGGGCATCTAAAGTGTTTTAGGCAATGTCGACCTATGGGAAGAGATTCTATTATTTTCCTGCGTGAGCTTCAGTCACGTTTTTTACTATATTTATTAACGATTAAGTGCTTTATAGTCCAGAGAAACAAAAATTTAACAACTGTAAAATATCAGGGCATCTAAAGTGTTTTAGGCAATATCGACCTATGGGAAGAGATTCTATTATTTTCCTGCGTGAGCTTCAGTCACATTTTTTATCATATTTATTAACGATTAAGTGCTTTATAGTCCAGAGAAACAAAAATTTAACAACTGTAAAATATCAGGGCATCTAAAGTGTTTTAGGCAATGTCGACCTATGGGAAGAGATTCTATTATTTTCCTGCGTGAGCTTCAGTCACGTTTTTTACTATATTTATTAACGATTAAGTGCTTTATAGTCCAGAGAAACAAAAATTTAACAACTGTAAAATATCAGGGCATCTAAAGTGTTTTAGGCAATATCGACCTATGGGAAGAGATTCTATTATTTTCCTGCGTGAGCTTCAGTCACGTTTTTTACCATATTTATTAACGATTAAGTGCTTTATAGTCCAGAGAAACAAAAATTTAACAACTGTAAAATATCAGGGCATCTAAAGTGTTTTAGGCAATATCGACCTATGGGAAGAGATTCTATTATTTTCCTGCGTGAGCTTCAGTCACGTTTTTTACTATATTTATTAACGATTAAATGCTTTATAGTCCAGAGAAACAAAAATTTAACAACTGTAAAATATCAGGGCATCTAAAGTGTTTTAGGCAATATCGACCTATGGGAAGAGATTCTATTATTTTCCTGCGGGAGCTTCAGTCACGTTTTTTACTATATTTATTAACGATTAAGTGCTTTATAGTCCAGAGAAACAAAAATTTAACAACTGTAAAATATCAGGGCATCTAAAGTGTTTTAGGCAATATGGGAAGAGATTCTACTATTTTCCTGCGTGAGCTTCAGTCACGTTCTTATTCATTAACGATTAAGTGCAAAAAATCCAAGCTTGTACTATTATCACCTATCATTGCAAAGGTTTACATTCAATAAAAAGAATCGTTTTTTCTATTGCAAAAATGTCAGTTTTACCTAAAACACCCATCATCATATACCTGAATATTTCACAGTCCTAAACAGAATCTTTTTTCCCTATTTCCCAGGACTATTAGTGTCGAGAAACATTAAAATGCATGATTTCGACAAAAAATTCATACGAAATAGTACTTTTGGGTTTTAATGTATCATCACAAGAATGGAAAAATGGGCAGAAGAGAAAGTTACGCTCCCTTCTAGTGTCCTCAAGACAGACGTACATTAGAGAAGCACAAGTACCGTGTCATTTCCAGGCGACAAGGACGACATTTGCGGCCATCTTCTTCTCTTTTCCCCACCATTGGCCATGGCGGGAAATTTGAAATTGGGGAATTACAAAAATTGGTGGAAAATTTGAAATTCGACCATATTTGCATTCTCAAATATTTTTTCTACTCACCACGAAATTCGGTACAGAAAGTTCATTACCATTGATCTGCTTAACCTCTCTCCTAGTTAAATTAAGATTTCTTCCTTAGCAATTATGTTCCAATTTCAAGGCGCCGGAAACTCACCTTTTCATTGCATTGTTTAATTGTTACGAGTCTTCTGCCTTGCTGGACGTGCAATTAGGGTTTAGCACTAAAGCTCCTAAAATCAGTAAGCATTGTAAGCGCAGTATACACTACTTACATTAAATCCCCTACTTTCATTGACATTGGTCCAATCAACAATTTCAATTGATTGCTATAGTGAGCATTGACTTCTTACCTTGATCCATGTTATTAAAAGTTTATTTGTACCAAAGGCAGAAACTTGATATATATACGAGTGATAATTATGATTAGTTGATCTAAGTGACTAAGGAAAATTTAAGAATCAGGTTAATTGATTATGGTGTTTGAGTGCCTTAACGAATTGAATACCCAATTGTATAAACGTACCTTAATTAAAAACTAATTAAATTAGAACAATAAAAAGATTCCTTAAATAACGTCGACTGGTCATCGACCAATCTGTCCAATGAGAGATCGTCATATGGATAGCAATTACTAATACTCCTACCTTAGTAATGATAATTGTGATAACACAATAGTTAATCTTCCCTTAACCAAACTTAGCAAAATGTGACACTTAAAACCTTTCAATGTATACCGTATTTCATAACTTTAGCCTAAATGTACGTCCTTTGATGATACAATAAATTCTAGAAATCTAAGAAATGCTAAGAAAAGAAATAAATGGATTCTGGAAGGTTGGTTCCATCCTTGCTGCATCCAAATTCCCACTATTGCTAACTCTAACACCGCCTTAAAGCCTCAGCGTTTCTGTTCTCTGGGCAAAATCAATTCTCAGATAATTCTAAACGGAATAGGTGACGGTTATTTGTTATTTGTAACTCTTGGTTACTAACTCCTAGTAATAATTTGTTGATTAGTGGTGTTTGTTTAAAGCTGATTGAAAAGTTGCAGTAAAGCAATATTTAAAATACAGGGCTCAAAAATGAAGGATTATGTTTGCAAATAATGGAGGAACATGTTAAAGCGTACAAGGTTGTTCCAGGCATAGTCTGGCAGTACCCTAGTTAAATAACAATATTGTTTTGGCTAATAACGTGGATTTGGGGATTTTCATAGTTACCTCGATATCTAATGACTCAGTTATTATTCATATTGCAAGACCACGTGTAGTTGAAGAATATTTGTATATCATAAAGCAAATAGGTAATAAACTCATCAAATTCCTATTTTCTTTAAAATTTTTGGTTTGTAACAAATCACATTTCTTTTACTTTATCCTTTACTGCAACTATAAATGAAGCTCATATTGTTACTTAGGCAGTAGTTGCGTAGTTCGACGCAAGTTTGCAGTTGTAAAAGCAAAAAGAGAGAAAACAAAACTTCAATTTGAGGTCATGCAAAATGGTGAAATGGAAGGTTTCTGTGTAGGGGTTGAAAGGTGTTTTTTTTGTGATTTTTGACGAAACTAGACGTCCTAGCGGAAAATGTCAAATAGCAAAGTTGTAACTTATGAAATTTTTAAACTAGTTTTCAGACGATACGTAATGCATGACATGGTAGCTGAAATAATGCTCGCAGAAGGGGTAATAAGCTGCTCAAAATAAAATTCTTACAGATTCCCAAGTATTATGCAGCTATTTTTTTAAATAAATTTTATTAACAAATTTTCCAATAAACAATGCACATATGGTACTAAGCAGTTTTACCTCGGTGCATGTTTATTGCATGCATTGATATTGTGCGTGCGCACCAAGTGTGCCAAGGTCATTAAAAATAAGCAGTTTTATCTAAATATTGTTTAAAAATTATGAAATCTGTCTAAAAAATCGATTAAAGAAACAGAAAACTCGGTTTTCTGCCTGTTTTTACTTTTTTTACTTTGAGATTTTACTCATGCACTTTTGCTCGGTAGAAGGCCTTATTTTGCCGAAAATCACAAAAAAAAAAACACTTTCAACCCTTAAACAGCCACCCCATTTCACAAATTTGCATGATTTCAAGGTAAACTTACGTTTTATCTTTGTTTTTTATAACTCTCACTGCATGGAACTGCGCCTCTAATTCGTCTAAACTGGTTTTTAACATTTATTTAAACTTTGATTGGGGTATTAAGCTTTACAGTTTAGAAAACACTTGTTGAGTACTCATTAACTAACGTGAGTTTTTAAAATATCTTACCGTGTTACCCCGACGACCGAAGATACCTTAATATAAATCTACTTATTCTAAGTTTAAAGAAAATTATTTTTGGCAAAAATCCCACGTGTCAATTTGCGTTTTCTTCTCCTAACTTTTAAATAATCCCTGGGCACTGCTACTCTACCAGTGTTTTGTTTGCTATAAGGCTCTGAGAAATATATGGGGCATATTGGGTGATTTGTTATTATTATTGTGATATTCCGAAATTTTCGGTACACGAAGGAGGGACGTTATTACCAAGGAAATCTTCGTTTTTCCCTTAAAACTTCAAGATGAACGTTAATAATTATGTTGTTGTTTATCCCAGAATCAATGACGTTTCCCTCCTTTGTGGCTTTGTTTATATCATAGTATGAATCAGTTATGTTTATGTAATTATGAGAAATTTTAACTAGTGACCGATCAAAGTGTTTCGTTAACATTTGAATGTACATTCATCAAAATCATATCGAGTACATTGTAGGCAAATTTGAGGGGAGTATTTTAAATTCTAAAGGGCACTACTACAGTAGTCGCGAGATTATTGGTTTGAATCAATTTGGTACTTGTGGTATTTTCGAAAATTCTGCAAAAATTGATATTACTTTGTTTCTCATTTTAATTTCAACAAAATCACATTCTTGCCTGTGCCTGTTATAGTTTACTATACTTTCCTAATCAGTCCTTTATTGTCACCCCGTTTTTGTCTGTATATAGATGTACATGTAATACCATCCTTATCATATATATCTGTACATATAATTGTACGTACGGTACAATTCGAGCACCACCATTTTCGTATTAGTAAATTCCAATGCACTCGAAAGGTCTGGACGTGTGAAGTCGGATCGAAGTACCTTTTATAATCGTTTTTAATCGTTATTTTCCAAGACTGTGTTTTATTCTAAATAATAAATTAATTAACGATAAATTACGGAGGTAAGATGTACTGAAACAGAACCAAAGAGGTTCATACGCAAATGAAACACAACCCTTGTGCTCAAACCGTTTTTGTATTAACTAGCTGCGAGTTGTAAGCAAATTGTTTTTATTGTAAATATATAATCTATTCGGAATTGTTTTGTATATTATCGAGAATAAAATATATACAATTTTCGAAAGATATTTCCAATGATACGGCATGCAATCAACTGTGGCCTTAAATTTACCGACCAGGAATTTTGAAAGGAAACTCTAACCGGGGGTGTATTTGTTAAGATCGATTTTTATTCGAGGGTTACTTTCAGCGTTTCCCCACCAGATGGGTCTCGCTTTGATAGTCCTCTAAAGGCACTGTATTGATTAAAGTGTCTTATTAAGTGCAATGAAGTGGCTGCATTTGGTTTCAGATCAGACACAAAATTTAAATCATATGTTTGAAAGCATAGAAAAAGTTTTCAGTAAAATTTTATCTTCAGGTTCTGAAACTGGCATTAACTTCATAGTTATAACAACATAATTACTAATTATTGTTAAATTTTTCACGAGGCTTTCGTTGAGCCAGGTTTTCAGCTTGTTCAGTTTGATTTGAAGAGTTGTCTTTAGTAGACACGACACATCACATTTCAATTACTCCTTCTATGTTTCTACAGCTGCCATTTTTATCCTGAAAACATAAATAAACAGTAGTAAGTTTAATACAATTAGTAAAATAGTAATTGTTTTAAAAGAAAATCACCTTAAGGAAATACCTGTATGCTTCAATCACTACATCATTACACTATACTCACTACACATCACTACACATCACTACACTACAATCATTACAAACGTAAGGAGTACAAACTTGGTGAATCACAATGAATGTGATTACAATTAGTAAAGCATTGTTGTCCTACAGGCACTGCGCGAAATATGAAGTGTCTTGTTCTCACTGATATGCATTGTCAATGAAGTGAAAGGAACTGTGATAGTCTCAATGTTCAGTCTAATCAGTTCACATATTGATTGTGAAAATGTGACCACAGCACATACAATGCCTGACAAAGCACAACTGATATTAGGCCAACCTTGATATTTTAACAATATACGAAATATAGAAAAATTAAGGATAAAACGTCTGAAAAACATTTATGCAATGCAAGTACCCGTACATAAATTGCAATCATTTAGATCAAGTAATCAACTGATTAATCACAATAATTTCAAAATAAATTAAGTACTTAATATTACTAAATGACAATAATATGAACACGATGCATAACAACTTATAACACTTCAATCAAATCACACCCTTATTCAAGTTGATATTATATATGATAATAGGGGACCATTGATGCACTATTATACGAATTATGGGGAAATAACTCTAATCCTAATAATTTCCATGCTAGCATGACGAGATGGTTTGATTAAATCATCCAATTGGGCGCTTTTCATTAGCCTGAGTATACTGTCATTGTTCTGAAACTCTGGTTGCCTATGTGTCAGGAGTAGTGTGAATGAATAAGACGTTCAGATGGTCAAAAAGGTCTAAATTGTCCACGTTTCCACCATTTCAGCAGATTTCTTTAAAAAACCAAGTAAGTTAGACCACAGGTCTTAAAACCGTAAAAAGGTAAATATTTGAGTGAAAGTGTTTGTCCAAACGCAGATGTTAACATAAAGTTTATTAACTTTCTTATGTACAAGAAAAAATTAAGGCACATTATGAAAATACAATACACTGGCCTAGACAGTATCCTTTTTACTAGTAATTTTACTTAACGATCGACTACAGATTTTAAGTACAGCTTCGTATTACAATTGAATAAATTCTTAAAACGGGCGTCGAAACGAAGACCACACGTCTCGACATTGAGAAGTTCCATTTCGATTACAATTCGTCCTTAAAGAAATCATGTCTTCCTACTTAAATGAATTTTATTTTTCTATATGGCGCGTTTACCACATTCTTTTGAGCAAAACAGGATCAACAAAACCATAAGGAAGGAACGACGTCGAACCATGAAATTATTCGTCGTTTTTGTTTTTGATTCTTCTTACAACTTTGTTGATCGCATCCAAAAACAAAACTACCACACATAGGATAATTATTATCACATAATTTTATAGTACTTAACGAAACCATGCTTCATGGGACCAGTATTCGAAACAGTTCGATATGTCCATGGATATGTAAACTTTTTTAACAATGACTAGGTCAAAAAAGAAGTCAAAGTAATAGTTGATACTTTTAAAATTCTAACAAGCAACCCAACAAAAACAATAATTGTATAACACAGTCTTAAATAAATTCCTCACTTTCCTATGTCTTCGATATTGGAATGTTGAGCTTTAACATAATGATATGCAAAGTGGAATGCGCAAATCACCAAATTAGGAATGTTTAATTGACTTGTTCAAATCGTCTTCCCTTGGAACGTTCTTGGCAATCGAGAATAAAAACGTCTCAGGAGATTCAAGACTGAACGCTTTTATTCACAAGGTGAATACTGTGGGGGAGGGGGTCGAAAAATCAGCTAAAAATCATCTAATGCGGTTAAAGGAATAGGAAATGAGCTTCGAAAATCCGGCCCATACAGGACAAATTAATGACATGTCTTGATTTTTGGTAAAGATATGATTTACTGATATGTTCAAGTGGGCGTAGCAAATGTTTTAAAGTCCTTTGGAGATGATTTTCAGTTGATCCTTGCTTAGTTAGCAAGGTTAACGATACCATGTGGAATATTTAGAATATTGTTTACCATTCGATTGAAGCACGCACACACGCACGCGCGCATATACACACACAACACACATTATATAAAACACTTTTCCCGAAAACATGTTTGAAACTCGTACCACCCGACTCTTAGGTACTTCCAGTGAAGAAAAAAGGGAAGGAACGAAATATACACCTTAATTACAATTTCATACAAAAAAGACAACTTTATACAGGTCCGTGTTCTTAGGCGAGCTTGCTGGAATCGAAGTTCTCCAGCGCCCACTTCTGCCGCTGGGAGTTCCGGTCGCACTGCTCCATCAGGAGCTTGTTCTTCGCCTCGTTGATCGCGAGGCACTTGTCGCTGCTGCCGTGCCTCAGCAGCCTCGACTCCGAGTCGTACTCCCAGTATTGGTTGCCCTTGCTGCCGTGGCACGGGTAGAGGATCACGTCCTGGCCGGAGTAGTCCAGGCAGGCCTCGTCGCGACGGATCTCTCCCGTCTTGCTCAGCATCCAGAACTACAACAGGGTTAAAAGGGTTACGGTGGAGTTTGGCGATTGGGATAGTCCCATGATTGGTTACGACGTCAAAGCCATGTAATGAAACAAGCACTTCTGGCAGCTTCCAATGGGTGTACATAACATAACGTAACATAACATATATTAAACATTGACAGGTGAGGACATTTCCTAATGTTTAAAAATAATTCCAAAAATAAGTTTAGTACTGTGCTATCCACACTACTGATCTACGATTCGGCCTGAAAACTTGTCGTTCTGGAAAATTTGGAAATCCCATGGACCATTTACATTGTGAAGACAATTCCATTAGGGTACAAGCACTAACACTGCCAATGACAGATTGTAGGACAGGACTTGACCATAGATAAGTCCAGATGAATCGTGAGAGCCTTTCGTAGGCCAAGAATGCTTTTAGAACATAGAAACTAAAATGTCTTTGGAACTATCGATTCGTTTGTCTGCAACAAATGTGCCCACATTACAATGTTAAACTCTTTTTGGAAAATGTTTATTTTTGCCCCGTTTATTAAAAAGCTAACGACAAATTTTTACAATTTTTTTGAATGTTGCAGTGTTCTTATTGCTTGGGTTCCTTGTTGTCAATAATGTGACAAATCGATTTAGTCCAGGAAACCTCTTATGTGGAGCTAATTTGTTTTTTAAGCACCATTTGATTGTGTGCTGATTCCCAGTAGCCAAAAGGTTGCTATCAGCTCCCAAGTTTTGTGTCCCACGACAGCTTTATTTCAAGGATAGCCCCAAGTTCGAACGAACCCGTTCCCTCCCTCCATCCTAGCCCGTCCCTAACCCTTGCCTCACGCTTCGGCGCTCCCCAAATAAGGAAAAATCCATAGATTCGAACCGTTCGATCTGCAATTTCGCATCTAATCGCGACCCGCTCACCCTTAACGAACACAATCAGCGGAATATGCACAGAGGGAGGGAAAGACGTCGCTTCATTAACTCCCCCTCGAGAGGAGAAGTTGTTTTCAAAGTAAACAACACGCATCTGTAAAACCGCCGAGATGGATGCAGGTCGTTAGAGGTGTAAGATAAAGGGGTTTGGGTTCGCTTAAAATGTTTGAGGGATGGATCGGGGAAGGATCGAACTTTTGTAATCCGTCCGAGCGGAATGCTCATAATATACTTGGATGGCGAAAGATTATTGGAAGCATTTTAGTAGCTGTATAAAGTCGGTTCTAGGGACAAAATACGAAGGTGACTTAAGACACTTGGAACTAAATTCCAAGGCACTTATTCTATTGAAAAGCACTTGTTTATTCTTGGTGAGTCAATTGTAGATAACCATTAAGAACTATAATGAGTCGACGTTTCCTCCCCCAGATTTGGGGCATTATCAAGACACCAAAATCCACATGAAAATGCTATAGTATTTGTATGCAAATATTGTTACTCGTATGTCGTATATACAAGCACTATTATTGCACTTTCGTGTGGTTTTTAGTGTCTTGATAATGCCTCAAATTCGAGGCGAAACGTCGACTCCTTACAACCCTTGATTATAAAGATGACTCATCAAGAATAAAGATCAGTATATAAGGGCTTTATATTAGAGGGGTCAACATCAGCAACTCGAGACAATTGTGGGTTATGGGAAAGTGGGGTTATGTTCAAATTTTGACCCAGGAACTCGCATTATACATCTACTCATTCCCTTCCATTTTCGACGCACGTTCGAAAATAGTCTCAAAACCGAAAAATGGAAGGGAAAACCTTTTGTCTTTTCCTCGCCCGGGAAACTTCCAGAACAGAACTTCCGCCTGCCCCCGCCTCCTATTTCAGTCATTATTAGTATCGTAAATCTCACACTTTGACGTTTAGCACGTAAACTTCGCGATTGTTCCTTTTTAACTAAGCACAATCTGTTGTCGGGGCGTTATTAAAATTTAGTTCCGCAATTCGGTCAGGTAGGGAGGGAAGGCGAGAAGTTTAAACCGTCGGTTTTACAAAGCGGGATTTAAAATTATTAAGGGATTCTGAAAATAATATTACAAACGTCATGTTTCAATTCCTTAAAGGGATCGATGGGAAAAGAACCACTAAACACGCAAAGCTTCACAAGAACTATAAATATGTTTATCTAAAAATAATAACCCATACATATGCCCGACATACTGGCGAACACAATGAAAGAGGTGGGAGGCCTAAAAACTACATCAACCCAAATTTCAACAAAGCGTAATTGGTCTCCCGTAAAGAATCATCTCACGAGAACTTTCCAAAACGTAAATTCAATTTTAGTGCCTTAGAATAAGCAATGTACCAACATGGGTTCCAACAAGTATAACCTCTCTAGGCCAGGTAATGAAAAATTTAGGTGCCATTAAGTTGTACAGCAATCCACTTGAGTGAATGATAATTTCCATTTCATTTTCCTTTGTTTTCCGGCTTTTCTAGGTTAAAAATGGTCAGATGAAGGTGTACAAACAAAATTTTTAAGGTTTTTTAATTCTCCCATCGACAGTCACGCGATTCTGTCAATATTTGTCATCCGCAAGAAAAACATAAAATGCTAGGCAAAATTTGAAACACAAAACATCCACAGGATATTTTCACTGTTAACAAAGTCGCACAAGTGGATTGTTATATAACTTAACAGAAAATTCCTTCCTTATTTCCTCAATTACCTGGGCTAGTAGGAAAACGTTTGGTAGTAATCGGCAGCAAAAGCGACAGCCACAAGGTGTAAAACTGTTCCTAAACTGATCCCTTCCTTGGATCATCAGGTCATACCTGTTGAAACCCCCATACTCTTCCTCCCTGACCCTTAAACGAATAACAAGCCCTGGAAAGCCTAGATTCAATCGACAGATTCTTCGACGTACGAACCACTAAGCCCAACGGAACTCCCCAAAACTTTTCCCTGTCAATACCTGGAATCTCCTCCTCTTAACTCTGTCGCACGGTTCGACTTTTACCTCTTTATAAATGAAACGCCAGTCTGTCGGGCTATCGATACAAGTATCGCCGGAGGCGAACTGAAAGAGGAGAAAAAAGAAGTTAGTAAGGTCGTAACGGAAAATTTCTGTACCTGGTTGCCGCCTTGGCGATGGCACTGATACAGGCCGGCAGGTTTGTGCAGGTCGCTCCTCCTAGCGGGCGAATCCAGGCAGGTCTTCCCGCCGTAGCCGAGGTTCCGGAACTGTGGAAATATATGAATGAAGGAAACTATAAAGGGAATTTGAGACAGTGTATTCTAAGGCCAGAGCGCATATGGACGAATATAATTAATATGAATTTGTGTAAGTACACCATAGAAATACTAAGGGATAACGTGATGGTTTGGGTCCTGGTCCGCTCCTAAGGATTATAAAATGGATTGTATGGTGAAACGCTATAAGTGTCCACTCCTTTCCACCCTTAGTTTGGTCGTCACGTCAACGCGAGACTTGGTTACGGTTCTGGTTACAACATGTTATCTTAGTTTAGACAATTCTAAGTATTTCTTAGCAAATTATGAACGGATAACCATTTAATGGTGGTCAATACATTGTAGACCGTAGGTTGTGCGAATTAATTTATGACTTATTTACCAATAAACTTTAAGGCGCTTCACAAAATATCCGTCCCCTGGACGAGTCTGATTAATTGGCTCAATATAAGTGGGTTATCTCTAGACTTAACGCTTCTAACATTCTGCTGCACGTAGTCGTATACGAACCCGCCCATAAGCCACACCAGCTTTTCTTTCGTGGCGAGCAGTATACCGTTCGTCGATACGATATCCCTCGGCAAAACAAAAGGTGTCCACCATCGATATTTTTTAGGTATCCTCCCATCCCTGCCGATAAGTGTGTGCACTACATCTTATCTTCGGCGTGTTTATCCCGGAATTTGGCCGCTGCCCAAAACGGCTTTATCTCCTCGAGTTGCTCGACCTAACCCGGCTACACACGCTCGCCCTGCATTGGGTGCAGTTTCCGTTTCCGTTGTTCCCCGTCGTGGGGATTAATACGAGATAAGAACGGTCAAATTGCACTTGTATACGACGTGCTCATGTAGTATTTGCCAGGAGTAAGAAAGATATTACGGTATAACAATACTGGAAGGGTAGATGACTTGATACTTTCCAAAATCGTTTTACAAGTTTAGTGGTGGTGTTTCGCTTGGGTGGATCTATTGTGAACGATTTTAACACGTTCACATACAATTGGTATTAGACCCTCGGGAGCCGGAGTCGTATTAATACTACAACAAGAAGAGTGAGTTTTGTAACACAATGCTTACATTTACAGTATAAGTGAAGTGACATTTCCCCCTTTAATTGTTCTAACGATGCCAAGAAAGTAAAACGTACGTCGAAACAACCCTGTAAACTGTGACAAAAAATCGAATTGTGCCCCATTTCTCGTATTTTACGAAAAAAATCGCTCGTATACAAATTCCCAATTCACTTCCATACACGAACTCCAATTTTTTTTATTGGATTAATCATTCCAGGTGACAACAGGGGAAATTCTATAATCCTGTAATTTTCCCTTCCCCGGCTTGTTTTTTTTTGGGGGTATTTTTTGTATTCCCGTCGAAGCAGCCTCTCCTTCCATGTCGTTTACGTTTAAATCGTAACCGGATACGACAGCTTTGACAGTAAAATTACAAAGGACTTCAGATGTGGATTTCGACTACACGCCGGGTCGAAATCCAGTTTGAAACGTATACGTATGTTGACATTGTTGGAAAAGTGAAAATAGACAATCGATCCCTGGGGAAATTCGTTTAAAGTTTGAGCTTGATTTGTAATGCTTACCTACGTTTCGAAATTAAAAACGTTTTCAGTTGAAAGGGCAGGACGATAAATATGTTGTGGTGGTTGTAGTGATGTGTAAATTAAAAATATGGCAGATACAAGAAAAGTATAAAAAGTCTAATTTTACTTCCACTACAGCAATTGACATAATTTTTTCTTATTAACACTTTGACTGCTGGAGACCCGACATGAAGAAAGTGTGAACTAATTTTCAGCCATTTTTTTCTATAAATGAAGTTTTAACGAGGCTTCGTCGTTAGTTAAAAGATACATTTCGATTTTTAGCACTTATCCAAATAAATTATTACTAAATTAGCAAATTTATCCCGCATTATTCAGGGGTCCCTTAAGTAATTACTTAGCTGAAATAGCTGATATATCTTCATTACATTCCTTCAGCAAGTGGCACTTTGGATTTTCGGATTTTTCCGAAACATCCAGGACCTAATCTATACCCTCTACAAGTTTCCATTTTCTAGCAATTTAGTGATTATGACAGATTTCATCCTTTTGCCGCCTCTCAGTCGGTGAAAGTCCGGTTTTTAAACTTTCTCCAGCCACTCAGGAGCCTATGCTATAACCGAGTTTTAAACAAAAACAAAAATAAGTTTCCCTCCCTCGAAAAAATAAATTTTGAAACAATATTTTTCTGAACCATCTCGAAGCCTAAGCTCTAAGGTTTGTAGAAACTCCTTAAACTTACTTAATACAGATTTATTAAGGCAGTAACGAAGTTTAAGGTGTCTTTCAGAAGTTGTTTTAATAATACAAACTTGCCAACGAAATGTTACATAATACTGTTTGTATAAAGCTGAGGTTTAAAAATTCACCCAAAATTCATCGCTACTCCGATTATTATCAAACTTAACACAGTTACTAAGGATGGAGTTGTTATACTACCGACAAGGTTTGACGTTATTACCTGAATTTGTTTCCCTTATATGGTTTCCCAACCTTGATTTGAAATGATACGATCTGTTTACATAAAATTGAAGTTTAAAAATTCACCAAATATTCATGGAAACTGCAATTATTGTGAAACTTACCATAGTTATTCAACATGGCTTTATTACAGTACTCACAAAGTTTGAAGCTTCCACTTGAATTTTCTTCATTTATATTAACTTGGGTTTGACACGTTACAAAAATGCACATTTATGAAATCGAATTAAAAAAATTCATAGAATTGTTATCGAAACACCAACTTTGGTTAAACTCCTTTATATTACTTCATAGAACTTCATTAAAGTTCTAAAGAAGTTTGAAAAATTTATCTGAAGCTATTTCAATAATACGAAATGAAGTTTGAAATAATAAAAAAAAAAACTGTTCGTGTAACGTTTAAGTTTAAAAATTCATCAAAAATTGATCCTAACTCCAAACATTATGAAACTTACCATAAACATCAAGTATGACTGTATTGTAATACTGATGAAGTTTGAGGCGATTATCTAGACTGGTTTCATTTATATTAAATATGGTTTGAAATGTTACGAAAATCTGATGACATAAATATGAAGTTTAAAAATTCATCAAAAAATTGATCATAACTTCAAGTATTATGAAACTCACTACAGATATTAAGTATGGTTTTGTCATAATTCCTATGAAGTTTGAGCCTACGATTTATATTTTTCTCAATTATATAAACTGTGATTTGAAATGTTACGAAAATTTGTGCATATAAAAATGAAGTTTTAAAATTCACCAAAAATTCATCGATACTGCAATAATTATGAAAGTAATCACAGTCATTTAGTATGGTCTTATTATAGTACTGACCAAGTATGAGGCTATTATCTAGATTTGTTTCACTTATATGAACTTTGGTATAAAATGTGACAAAAATCTATGAGTATAAAGCTAAAGTTTCAAAATTCACCAAAAAATCACCGAAACCCCAAATGAAGCGAAACTCTCACAGTAGTATAGGATGATTTCACTATAGTACTGCATAAGGTTGAGGTTGCTTTTTTAAATTCGTTTCAATTTTATAAAATTATATTGTGCAAGTCTCAAAAATCTGTATTAATAACGTCAAAATTTAAAAATTCATAAAACTGTTATCGAACCACCACGTTAGCTTATACTCATTTATGGTACTTGATAGAGGTTGAAGTTATCTGAAGTTATTTGAATAATACGAAATAAAGTTTGAAATAATATAAAAATCTGTTTGTGTAACGTTTAAGTATAAAAATTCATCAAAAATTGATCCTAACTCCAAACATTATGAAACTTACCACAAATATTAGGTATGACTTTACTGTAACACTGATAAAGTATGGGAGAATTATTTAGATGGGTTGTGGTCTAGAATCTGTGTTGAGTTACTCACCTCCTTACTTAAGAGGAGAGGTAAAATATGGCGTGATAACCATCGACCCTCTTTATAGTACTTAAACGTGTCGATATCAGCTCGTCTTGAATTCATTGAAGTGTTTTATATCGGACGCTTAAAATTACTATTCGCGTCGAGACAATTTGCGAATCGGTTGGATCCGATAGATTTTCGGTGTCGCAGATGGGAAAAGAAAACTCCCTGGAAAATGGAAAATTTTTTCCTTTCGAGATTAAGTGAATGAGAAGTCATCTCCCCCTCTGAAAGATCCCGGAAAATAAATAGAAACGTTGAACGAACCCCGGACAGAGTAATTTACAATTGATTATACTCCAGTACTTGTTCCATTCGGATCCGTTTTATATTATTTATTTTTTTGTTTTATTATTTCGAAATGAAAAGGCTGTTTAACGTCGGATAACCCTCGAATTAACTCCCGAGCCTGGAAAATAAAAAGCTCGTACAAATTTAGCAATGTATAATCTACAAGGGTGGAAATAATTTGAGCGAGAAATACAAAACAGAGTGGGAGAGGGAAGAAGAGAAAGATAAACAGATTCGTGCCGGTACATATTTCCATTTTAAAACTGGGCGAGGATTACAAACAACGAAAACAAACCGTATTATATATGTACGTGCGTGCATACATAAATATGAATATCTGAGAACCTTTTTTATTCAATTCATCTCCGCGTACGCACGTAAAATCCGAGGAGGGATCGCAAACTCCTCGGGATTCTGACAGCTCTCTCCTCATTACAAGTTTAAATCCCAAAATATTTAAAAACGAGGTAACATGTGAGGGAACAAAGTAGATCAGGTCTTTAAAAAAGTCAGCAACAAAGCCGAATAGTCCACGTGGAAATTTACGGAAAGGGAAGCCACGAAAAGTATTGGAAAAATCCACACACCTCGAACACAATCGAATATACTCATGAAAGTCATGAAAAGCATCGAGTTTCTCGAGGAAAAAGGGTAAATAGGGTAGGATTGAACCTAAAACAGCAAATAACAAAAGCATAATACGGAGTTAAAGAAAATTTAAACAACAATTCAAAAATCGGACGTAGAAAAATTTTAATTCCGATCCGTCCGTGAGTCCGGAAATATTAAGGCACTTCTTGAATGCATGGAAACTTGAAACTTTGCACGATAAACGTTATACCAAGACCCACAACTTTTACATAAGACAGTACCGGTTTGCCCACATGCTCATAATTATAACGTTTTTATTTTGAGAAGCGCGTAGCACATGAAATAAGCCTCTCCGATTGGCCGTGCTCCCGAGATTTCTCGAGATTTTTCTCAATTGAGTTGATTTGCTAAAATTGAAGGGCATATAATTAATAACATCGTATTGAGTGAGCATGTAATATCGACATCGAACTCCTCAATTTCCTCCTGGCTCCATTCTGTTACTTTAGTTGCGATTAACCTCAATTCGGTTCTCCTTTTCGGTCACGTGGTACGTGCGAGGAGGATTAACGTGGGGGCTGCAGTAATCTCGTTAAAATTTTTCCGTTGCGCGCGAGAGGTTTCCCTTTAATTCTATTAAAACCGTACTAAAAATCGATGGGACACGAAACGAATTAACCGCTACTAATAGAGACGTCGGCTTCAAAGACAATGGAACTGAAATGAAAATGGAGGATGGATAGATGAAGAGAAAGGGAAAAAGGGGCGAGGTTCATAATTCCATTAGTTCGAACGAGAGAAAAAATGTTTCCGACGGCTCGGGATGGACGAGTTACTCAAGACGAGAGAGTGTTTAATCCATTGATACGATCCTGTTCGTAATTTTGTTTTGAACGTCGGTAGAGAGACCGACGTAATGCCCTCAAAAAATGGGGGAAATCTCGATTGCCTTGTTGAACTCCAAAAATCCCTCCTTCCATAACGTAATTTCGTCGGCTTACCCTTTTTCTGTGCCGACCGAGACCGCCTCTTTCCCCGAATAAAAGCCGTTAATTGGGAAGATTCAATTAAATCCAACGTAAAAACAAGAGCGTCCGTCTCGAGAGGATAAACCCTTTCGAGTACCTACAACGAGGAGAGGGAAATTTTTCCCTCAGCGACGAAAGAAGAAACGTCGCTCGGATTTTCTTTCTCGTAACAAAAATTGGTCACTTCCCCCCTCGGCCCTAATGAAATCCGAATTACGAACAGCGACGAAACAAATTGAAAAATACGAAAGACAAACAAGAGGTTAGCGTGACCGCCGCACTATTTACCGAACTAAAAATATACGAAAATACATTAGATATTGAACGTCGAAACAACACTCTGTGATCGATTCAAAACACGCGGCGAGGAAAAATAATAACGGGGAAAAAGAAATTTCAACTTCAGTTTTATCGCAAAATACGAGCTAATTCCTCCGGCCAGAATAAACCGCAATTTTGCTAATAACGAAAAAATGCTGAGAGAAACCCCACCGGCTTTAACCGTATGAAAAAGCTTTGAAGTTCTACTTCAACTAAAGAAGTGATTAACTGATGTGCAAAAACTGCAGCGAAGTAGAAAGTCAAACGAGGCCTATGGAGAGTCGACATTTTCACGACAAAACAATAC
Source organism: Cryptocephalus primarius (assembly GCA_963576515.1). Classification (NCBI taxonomy): domain Eukaryota; kingdom Metazoa; phylum Arthropoda; class Insecta; order Coleoptera; family Chrysomelidae; genus Cryptocephalus; species Cryptocephalus primarius. Next base: position 10,320,831 of record OY754943.1, on the reverse strand, counting down.
CCATATTCTCCCTTACCCGCAGAGAATCCAACAGAACCGAGAGGGCGCTGTGAAAATACTACCATGTAGCAACACCCCCACATTTTGTTAAAATCGCAAATTAGTGCATCGGTAATTGAGAATTAGCTGCACTAGATGGCGATAGACACTAAGCACTAAATACCCTATAGTTTATTGGCTAATCAAGTTTGTCATGTTGAGGTAAAATGTGTGGAAAACTTACCGAAACAGTAATTTACACGAAACTCCTCGGAGTTACTCAATACGGACAAAGTTCAAGGCGATTTACGTTTCTATGATATGAATTTCGATTTGATATGGTACAAAACTGTGATTAAATACCATTGAATTTAACAAATTCACCAACAATTAATCAAAACTCCAATTTCGACAAAACTCTTCAAAATTACTTGGTGTAGTTTCAATCTGCTTAAATAACGTATATTAATGAAGTTTTAATTTTGTTGAAACTCCTTAAAATTACTTAGTACAGGTTTATTAAAGCAGTGACCAAATTCAAGGCGTCTTTCGTTAAGTTGTTTCAATAATAGAAACTTGCCAGTGAAGTGTTACATAAAACTGTCTATATAAGGCTGAAATTTAAAAATTCACCCAAAATTCATCGGTACTCCAATTCTTATCAAACTTATCTTAATTATTAAGTATGGCGTTATTATACGACTCACGAAGTTTAAGGCTATGATCTGAATTTATTTCTCTAATATGAATCTTGATTTGAAATGATACAAAAATCTATTTACATAAAATTGAAGTTTAAAAATTAACCAAAAAATCATGGAAACTCCAATTATTACGAAACTTACCATATTTATTCAGCATGGCTTTATTACAATACTCACAAATTTTGAAGCTTCGACTTGCATTTTCTTCATTTATATAAACTTGGGTTTGACACGTTACAAAAATGCACGTTTATAAAACTGAATTAAATAAATTCATAGAATTGTTATCGAAACACTAACTTTGGTTAAACTCCTTTATATTACTTCATGGAACTTCATTAAAGTTCTAAAGAAGTTTGAGCAATTTATCTGAAGCTATTTCAATAATACGAAATGAAGTTTGAAATAATACAAAAAAACTGTTCGTGTAACGTTTAAGTTTAAAAATTCATCAAAAAATGGTCCAAACTCCAAACATCATGAAACTTGCCATAAATATTACGTACGACTTTATTGTAATACTGATGAAGTTTTAGGCGATTATCTAGACTGGTTTGAATTATAATAAATTTGGTTCGAAATGTTATGAAAATCTGTTCACATCAATATGAAGTTTAACAATTCATCAAAAATTGATCTTAATTCCAAGTATTATGAAACTTACCACAGTTATTTAATATCGTTTTATTACATAATTGACGAATTTTTGTAGTGTTATCTGAATTTGCATCAATTAGAAGAACTCGGATTTGTAATATTACAAGAATTTTGCTTAAATAACGATGAATTTAACAAATTCACAAAATATTTGCCAAAACCTTAAATTTGGAGAAACTCCTTAAAATTTCATACCAGTTTTATTAAAATACCAAGTAACTTTTAGGTATCTATCTGAACTCGTTTTAATAATATGAAGTCAAATGCGAAACTTTACAAAAATTTGCTAATACAACGCTGAACTTAAAAATGTATCAAAAACGTATGATCCAGTGTTATTAAAGTACTGACAAAATTCCACGCTATTGTCTAAGTTCGTTTCAGCAATATGAGCTTTGGTTTGAAATGTTATAGAAAACTGCTCATATAACCCTGAATTTTAAAAATTCATAAAAAACTCACTGAAATTCCAAATCTAATAAAACTCCCTAATGTTACTTAGTGCAGTTTTGTTAAAGTACTAACCAAGTTTGAGTTCTCTACCTGAAGTTGTTGTAGTGATATGAACCAATGTTTGAAATAGTACAGAAGTCGAAACGTACAATGTTGAACCATAAAAATTTATTGAAACTCCAGTTTTGCTAGAACTCCTGAATTATTTGGTACGAATTCTACAAAACTACTGGCATTACTTTCTGAATCAAAAGTTTTTAATTAAGATATTACCGTTAATTGCTTTTGCTTTAATCACCTCAAAAAAATTAAACCAATGATTTGTCTCAAAATGGCGATTGGGCGGAGTTTAATCTCCATTCTCGCCACTGTCTCGTCAAAAATCGATGTAATTCAAGGTTCTCTTACCTCTCCTATGGCGACGGATTCTCCGGGAATGAAGAGCTCCGGGTAGATGTTGTCGAGGTACCACTTGAAGCTCTTGCAGCCCAACTTCCTCCTCAGCTCTTTCCTCTTGCTGACGTCGCCGTAGTCCCCTTTGTCGTTGTTCAACCTTTGGTAGTAATATTGCGAGTACTCGTCCATCCACACCTCCGCCAGGCGTACGGAGTTCCTGCGCAGGACGTTGATGCCCGAACGCCATTTGTACGGCGAGCGTTTCCTTAAGAATGAGACGAGGTTTGTTGAAGAAGATGTAGGAAATTACACAGCATTGATTAATGTTATGTTAAACCGTTTACAGTTCGAATGGAGTCAAAATCCTTAATACAAAAGACTGGAAATTCGCCATTCCATTGAGAAGATAAGCAGGAATCGCTTAATTTGAAATAACTTGCGATCCAATTAGTCTAGTATCTTCAAATTTAAACCGTCCATAGTTCCATATGGTACGATACGGCATTTTAAGGTAGATCAAGATGTCCGCCGAAGAGTGCCATTTCATTGGTCAGAAACACCATTTAAGACCGTTAGGTTGGTAAGTCTATTTGGCAAGGGGACAGAATGACAGGATTAACAAGGATTAGAACAGGAGAAGATAGAGTCTAGTTTTTAAATCAGTTAAGCTCTTGAATCTTCAAAAAAAAATTAAGTAACATTACCTGAAGATATGTCCCACGTGGGAGCAGGGGACGATCTCCAACGTCCCTCCGCACATCCAAGTCTTGAACGAGAGCTCCAGGTTCTCCCCTCCCCAGATGTCGAAGTCCTCGTCGTAGGTCCCGAGCTTCTCGAAGAACTCCTGCGGGGAATAGAAACGGATTTTAACACTCCGGATCGCTAAGATTTCCCTCTCTCGTAAATAAAATTCCCCGGCGCGCGGAAATAATGAAGTCATTCCTTTCCCGGTAACGGTTAAACGTCCATACGCGTTACGTAAGACAGGCAAATAGGGAGAGCGAGAGGGGGGACGTAATTACTCCCGGGGAGGTTTCTGGTTTCTGTCGGGGATTTACAGGACGGCGGGATTCCTATCGCGACCGATTAGAATGTCTGAATTAGCAATTTTGTAGAGTTTATTTTTGGCGGGAGTACGAGAGGTGCTCCTGGAACGGCTCCAAGGATCGATCCGGACGTCTTTTGGAAGCTCAAAGATTGGGGAGCGGAAGGGGGATTTCGTTCCTAATTCGTAGATCTTGCCGGCGGTGGGATCGAAAGCGGGGAATTAAAGGACGGTAACGAGTTTAAAATCGGCCGTGATCTGCACGAGTGAAGGTCTATAACCCGAGCCGAAGGAGCCATGTTAGAAGCACGAAAGAGAAGAAGAATCTGTAAGACGAATTATGCGATAAGAGGCATTTGTCAAGCTGCAGCGCACAAGTGAACCATGGACGAACAAGTATTGCAATCGTAATACTGTCTTAAATGATAACGTTCCCCATAAAGTCCGAAAGGAAAGGACTTTTAAGCAGAACCGTGAATTGATATAGGCTTGTAAAGTATTGTGCCAAGCACGGTTTCTTAATGGGTAAATTTATTATCGCGCCTTGAGGATTCCTCGAACCTTAAGGCGTAGTTACTGTGCTGTCTGTATTTTATAGTCAATTAAGTGCACCTTAAGGGTGAGATGAGGCCGAGGTCGGTTTGATCTTACTTTGAATTTCCCTCAGAAAATATTAAAAGTTAAGTTCGCCTTCGAGACATGGATTCAAGATGAATGACAATTATTATGAGTACGTCAATCGAATTATTAATAATATAAATCGATTACCTAAACGGTATTTGAGAGACGGGCAAAATCCGTTAGATTTATGTAGTGAACATGAGTTTATAAGGAGGTATCGCTTTTCTAAAAATACAACTGTACATATTATTTTGCCTCTGATTAATGATGCTGTTCATAAACCCAATAATGGGGGTTTGCCAGTGGTGCCATTGATCCAATTATTAATCAGTTTACTGGTACTATGGTACATGGTACTATGGTACTATGGTACATGAAATTTCCAGGCAAGTTGCACTTTTATATATGTATTTATATCTAGAAAAATAATCTATAATATATAATATCTAGAAACTATCTATTACTAGACCCCCTCTTTCGATCATAGTGTGAGTGCATGAAAACTAACTAAAACCATTGCCCAACCATCTTATATGGTTTACCTATTTGAAAAACACGTGAACACCGTCTGAAAACACCGTAAAACCTACGAAACTTACAAAAACAGTCGATACCACCTACAGTTGTTCTCTCCCTATTTCCAACGCAGCAGAGCAAATTTCCCAATTTTTCTCGGGTTACCCGACGAAGGCGTTTGCATCCTAAGACGCGTCGGAAAATGGAGTCCTCAGCGGTATCCCGCCCGGATAAGAGAGAGCGAGAAAGACGTGTCCCCTAAGGAACGAACCTATGGCGCGATAGATATTACGCCAACAAAGCATAATAATTACGTAAAGCCGCCTCGAGCGCGGCCCCACGATGGATACAAAGTGAATTTAATCTCAAACCCGGCGTGAATTCGCAATGGCCGTATTGGAACCCCGTCCCCTCCCCCTCGCCGCGGAAAATTCGCGTGCGTGTATGTCTCCCAAGTCTCAGGAATTATTCGATTATTAGAGGGAGGAGAGTGAATTACGCCCGTTGGATTCCGATCGTTTCCCGGGGTCGCCACTCCCACTTATTACTCAATCGTCGTCGCTCGGAAAATTAATCGGAAGTGCATCCGGAGCCGGTAAAAGCTGAGCAAAATCCGAGGAAAATGTACAGAGCTCAAAACCTTAGATATGAATCCGACAGTGCCTCACGTGGCGGCATTACGCAACTGTTATTTGCCACTAGAGGGTGACACTTACACTACACTCTCCGCACATGCGCCGTACGGTCTAACCGAACTCATTACTATAGGAGAAGGTACAGGAGTGAAAGTATGCGGTGTAGAGAAACGTTATCAAACATCACTAACAAACTGAAGTCAGAAGAAAAACTCAAAAATTAACATTGCTAATATTTGGTGGAGCACTTTAATAACAGCATTGCTATGAGGATTATTTGTAATGAGATAATGTATTTTTGTTTGTTAGCCTTGATCATAAATATTAAGTTCCATAGACTCCAGGTTTCCAGGAAAATATCCACGGTTTTTCGACAAAATTAGGCGCAATACACATGGGCGATAGTGGCGTTCATAGCGCTCAAGGAATAAAACAGCTAGAGTGTCGTGTTTCGTGGAGAATGAGATATGGTTTATGGATTATTATAGGGATTTCATGAATTCTAAAATTGGCTGGACCTAAACCTGAATATATATTTTCAGACAGAAATCCATTACCTAAAGAGGGAGGGGCATTGAAGAAAAACACTGGGTAAAACACCACGTATTGTTTTACTACAGCGGTGAGCAGCGTTATCATATGTCAGGCAGGTTTGGGGGTTAGTAAACAATTATTAAGTTTTGGTATTGGGACTACATGAATGCCTCGCTTCTGAAGACGCAGATGTGGAGAAAACCGTTTCTGAAACGCCTAATGATAGTTGGAGTAGTTCAATAAGTGTTTGCAGGAATTATCGACCCTTAATTAATTACCACAGCAATGGGATTGTCGCGTGTCACATGTGTCTTTAATGTAAACAAAATAATTTACTGGAAATTATTTTTGAATGTGGATATTCACACGACAGTAGGACTTCTTCTCAATAGTGTAAATGTCAGGGCAAATTTCTTACGGCGAAATGGGTTCCTTTTATCAAAAGATACAGCTGAAGTGATGAATATATAATAGCGAAGATAGTGAAAAATATAGTGATTTGTTACCAATTTTTCCTCCATAGATCGAAAGTGATTTTAAAAATTCTCACCCTTAATTTGACAGATCTGATATTATTCTACTAGACCATCCCCTCCTGTTCGTACTTTTGGTCACTAAAAATCACCCATCGATTATCCCAGTGAACCAACATCGACTTCGTGATTTTTCAACGTACAACAGCTCGTCACTCCAGAAGTAATTTAACTTAAATACAACTCGAGAAACTCATAGAAAAACCGATACGCCTGTTGTGAGAGACTTCGCTTTATAATCTTGCGGGTTACTCGGATGTGTATCTCAACAAAGTTTCCGGATATTTCATGAAAAAGTTTTCTGTACACATTTCCGAGGGGTTTTTATCCCCGACTCTTTTATTTTAAAGGTAAACACGAGACTACGAATTATACGATGCGAGTGAGCGAGAAGAGGGCGAAAATTCAAAAGGATTGCGGGATTTACGAGCGGGGAGGAATATAAGGGAAGTGAGGGAGTCGACGGTTATTAAATGGCTAATCAACGGTATCTGAAATGTTCAACGAGAAGGGTCTGATAGTGAAGAGATGTTTGATCAGAGTTTGTAATTATGGCTAATAGATGTTTTAATGAATAAATGAATGAAACTGAGGTGCCTTTCGGCGACACTTAGACTAGAGTCCATTGTGTCGTCCCCCATCGTTCAAGGTCTCAGCCTAGTCGCACTTTCCCTATGAAGGTTCTTATGCTTCCTAGTGAGAGGTTCCTCGCTTCCTCCGGGAAGATCTTTTCTTCCCCGAAGATTGTCCACCTGACCACTGCGAGTGCTTCGCAGTCGCACAAGATGCGATAGGAGGTTTCACCTTCCTCCCAACAGAACCTGCACAATGAGTCGTCTGTCAGCCCCATATTATGCATATGGTAGTTTAGCGTCCAGTGCCAGGTCAGGACCCCGGTTACCGTACGTATATGTTTCCTGCCTAAACTAAGCAGTTCTTTTGCCTTCTTCTGGTCGGGTCCTTCAATGAAAGCCCTCGATTGCCGGAGTCGGTCCTGTTGGCTCCAGTGTTCTTCGAATTCGAAAATAATAGATGTTTGGTGTTTAGCAAAATTCTGTTTATAAATCGGGATAGTATTACGTAAGGTCCATCCAGTCTGAATTCTGTAGCATTATATGTATTGTGTATAATTATGTCTATATCATTGCCATTATTAATTTCGTCCACGTCGAAAGGTCTCCAAAAAGCCATTTTAAAATAATAATTGCAATTGGATACATACACCACTGAACTCTAGTGGCGACTGAAAATGAACACATGCTCGGCGCTCAAATTTAATGACCGTAGTGGACCTGTCTAATTCTCGTTCTAATTCTCTTATTGTAGCGACTAACAACATTTCTCCACGCCAAATATACGGGGGAAGGTTAAACGGTACGTTACATGAATACTTTGCTTTTGTAGAAGTCGGTAATTTTCTTGTTTTTCAACTGGACCAATTCTGACTGGATGGACCTTACTTGTCGATATACAAACGCGCGCCGTAAATCACTGGATTCAATCATGGCCGTTTAGAGATTAAAAAACTTTGGAAAATTATAAATTTGTCAACGGGACTCGAGCAAAACGACGTCAAAGGTTAATTTCGACGGCTGTTGCCGTCGAGACGTTCCGTTCGGGGAGAAGTTTATATTTCGCCGTGGGAATGCACGATGCAGTTGTGAGACATATTGTTCGGGCTGAAATTGGAAAGTATTTGCATACGTACGTGTCGCAGATACGTTTAGCGTGAAATATCCAGCGTCACTTTTTGAAATAGTACCTGCGGAGGGGCGTCCGACGGATTTATGGGGGTACGAATGGAAACCGGTAGGGTTAATATCTGGATTAGGTATCGATTTCATACGGAAGAGCACGCAGGATGAAAAATGTGCAAGGAACGTGAACTTTTCGCCATAGGGAAAGGGGCTTATCGAGGATCTTGCATTTAAATCCAGAGTTAAAGAGCTGACCCCTTTCCACACTGCCGATATCTCAATTGTCGCATCGCTCTAGAGCAGCTTAGAATATTGTACGAGCTTTCCTCTATCAATCCCACGGCATAGGAAATCAGGCAGAAAATGTCTGAGATAGACATATTACATCAATAACTATAAGACTGTAATGTGGTTTGAGAACATTTACAAAACGAGCATGCCTGCATTAAAACCGATGGAACTGTCCATCTGCTTTATTATAAAACAATTTGGAAAACACCTGTTTCTTCTGCTGCTAAAGACAATAGGAAAAACGTAGCTCACGTATATATTATTTCGGTTTAATTGTACAAGGTAATCCCTCATAATTTCGAGCTGAAAAATGCAATGGTTTTCCTTCATCAAAAATTTGTTACTGTGGATAGGCAACCGACCGTGCCCACTTTTCCTTCTAGTGTATAGATCGTCACAGCAAATACTAATAACTCATAAGTACCGTACTAACATTTTGACTATGTTTTTAACCTCAGGCCATTTTCATGGCAAGGACAGATAAAACAGCACTGTGTAAAATCGTCAGTTCTACCTAGTAAGAGTCTGGTAAAGGAAGTACTCACAACGACTGTCGATTCATAGGTCCAACACCGCTCGCCTGTGAAACCGGCGTTACCTCATGAGAGCGAATCGTCGTTTAGCATTAGTACATGCACGGCTGCGTACGCAGAAAGTGTAAGAAACGAACACGAACTCTTTCTTTATATTACCACCCTTTAGGGCGTGCAAAGAAAATATTGGGACTTTTGAGTAAGCTTTTTTCGAAGAGACCAAACATATCAAAGGGTAAGTAGCATGACATTTTATAGCAATAATTACCAAATACATGGATAACAACGAGAGATAAAATATGAACCGAGGGAAAAAATGTAAATTCGGCATTCCCTTACATGGTAAATTACACACGTTTCGGTGGAAATCTTTTTGAAAAGTATCACTTGAATCATAAGTAGAATTTTTAACTAAGGAAATATTGTTACTGGATTTATCCTCTTCTCTTAATACCTGAAGGAATTTTTATTAAAAATGCTTCTTTGACTAACATATTCCTGACTACACTTGAGAAATGTGCACGTAATAAATACACTGGAAATATTTCATTATATAAATAGACTGTACGATGTAATAATGTCAAATGTATGCAACGACTGGAGGAGAATTGATTACACCTTACCTTGCAAAAAATGAAATGAATTATGCAAATCGCCTTTAGGGCATTTCAGGAGTAGGTACCATAAAACAATTTACATGCTTCGAAAGGCGCTAATTCTCTTTGACCTGAAAAGTAATTTCATTTCTCGCTAGAGCAAATTTGTTTTAATTTCTGTTAGAGGCGTCCATGATATTTACATGTAGTAAACTTCAATTTCATCATTGTGTTATGTTGTGTAGTTTCCTGCACGAAAATAAAATTGTAATTCTCCTCACGACCCCTTTTAAAACGCTTTGCATATGGACTGAAGTAAAATACAATAAAAACTTTTAGAATATCAAACAAATTTTGTACTCTCGTCTGAGGCCCTGCATATAAAATTTACGTCTGTGGTTAAGGGTTAAACCTCCCCCGTATCTCCACAACAATCTCGACTACTTTCGATCCACCCCCGAACCCATCGCGCACTACTCGAATCCTCGAACTCCGAGATCATTTCACGTAGATCGTGTTTTTATCTTTCCCTCCTCTCGTTTTTTACTACCTCCCCCCGTCGGTAATTCCCCGGAGATCTGAAAACTTACCCCGGGAACGTGTATCGCTTAAGTCAGATCAGCCCTCAATGAAAAATCCCGGAGAGTTTTTAGGTGGACGAGTTAAAATAATACCAGGAGAGCCCCTTCGATAGCTTTTCGGGTTACTTTCATCGGACCGTGGTATAGTAAAGAAGGAGGGACGGGGAGAGTAAAAATGGAGAAACCGCAGAGAGGGCGCGATGATATTTCGTGCTGGGGGTAAATTGCTCGACTTTTGAAGTTAACGCTGCACTTGTATTGGCTCAAATGCAATTAGCCTTAGGAAGAAGGGGACGGCCGGGGACCACTCAGGGAATGTATGACGTGGAATAGTGTAAAACTCGTGTATTGTGTCGGGAGATATAATTTCTGAATAGCACTCGACGTCATCACACAAAGCAAATTGAAGCGTTGATCTCAAGTTTTTGAACTCTATAATTAATCGTGCTACGAAATCAAGTGGTTGCGATATCCTTAGGTTAATTTAGTACATAGGTACTTATCTTATGTTTAATTCGAACGTTGCCAAATTAAAATTAATCCAGAAATTATATTCTATCATATATTCTCGATGGCGGTTCATCATATTATATGGTTGTGCATGAAAATGAGAGGATTTATATTTTAGGAATTTTCAATGAAAACAAGAAGGAAATCGGTCAAATGTAAAATTAGCAAAATAAAAACTGGATGCATGAGTCTAAAATTCAATCTGAGAAGAAAACAAGACGGCTGAAATCGAGGAAAAGGAATGAGATTTCCATTGCACCACCAAAAAAATCAATTCTTTAACGAATTTCAGTTTTCAAGAGTTTCATATAGTGGACAATAGAAAAACAGCTGAGACGCCTTTAGAAGCACATGCACCTCCCTTAATGCTGCAAATTTAATAAAAAGGGATATGAGTTCATTGAATTTAAATATGAAAATATCAAAAGGAAATTGCGGAAGCAAGGAGAAAGGAACCAACATGTGGAAGACCTATAAAAGAACCTGAATTGTTGTAGTATGAAAGCAGATATACAGTTTATGGCTAATTAATATAGATGGTTTAGATGGAAGATAAGATAGATGGAAAATTAAGAAGAATTGAAATTAAAAAGTTTCAAATTCAAGAAGTTACTAAAGAGGAGAAAACTCCAAAAAACTTTTTAATCTAATGCTTAAACAAGAAAAATAAAATTAGTAATAATGAACTGACGATCCAACAGCGCTTTAACTTAAATATTAAATAAATGGCAAAAGTTTAGTACTTGTGTATTGGTATGCTACAATTCATAGTTTCGTGACATTAAAACTACATGCACCGTAGTTAAAGTCTTTATGGCGACGGTCTGACGCTTGTTATTTTCGTCTGTAATTAAGTAAATCTGTAATAACTCCTCGAATTTGAACCACGCTCAGGTTGATGCAAAACTTGCTGATATCGACTAAGGGAGGTTTTGACTCTACGACCTCTTTTTCGACCTCTTTTTCAGCGACTGTATTGAAATGTCAAGAGATTTTTAAAAATTCGACTCTTAACAATCGACTGTTATTTATAGAGAAGTTATTCTTTTGTGTCCACAAAACAATGCTTCAGTTGTAAAATACTTCGGTGATTCTGGTAAAGACAGTTCAATTATTAAATTATTTTAATGTACAATGTAAAAAGTGCCTGAAAGCATTGGTAAATCAGTCATATTCAAAGTTTCGATTACTACACACGCTGACGAAGGATTTAAAGCAGGCGCAACTTTTATCCCTTTTATCAGATTTTGCGCATATTTTAAAATTTCCATGCATTTTAATGCCAATTTTTTGACATTTTCCGCCCTTTGAGCGTCAATTTCTAATCAATAAGACCATACAATCACATTCCGCTATGTTGAGGCATTAAAAACTCCACTTTGCAGTTCCCGGCTCGTCCCCTATTCTCCCATTTGATATCTCCAACTTCCCTCGAACGTATTTACTCTACATAAACACAAAACGGCATATGATTTCCAGTTTCGCGCTTTAGTTTTAAAGCGTCGAGAACAAGATAAAAATCTCCGAGAAGTGTGTATTAAACTTTTCGCATTTCATAAAATTATAGCGGACGTTTCGTCCGGAAACTTTGTTGGAAATAGTCACATTGTTTAGAGACAGGGATGGGTGGCAAATAAATTTTTTAACGCCCCCACTTATTTAACGACTGCGCAATAATGTTAAGATGAGTAAATACTTAGACAAAAGAAGAGTTCACGTATATTTTCGCCTTCGGATAAGTTTTCAGTTGAGATTGCCCTTTAAACTCCGTCTTAAGCAAGAACGAGAGAGGAGGAGGGTTGAGCGAAAGGTCGACAAACGTCTTCTCCTTGTCATGGAAACGCTAAAAGAACCAAAAGAAAATGTTCAACGGAACATAAGCATCGAAACCTGGATTGTAATAAGCTGCTTAAAACCGTAGCAGCCATTAGAACCATGGGGTAAGATAGACGACAGGGCCATATAGGAGATCAGATAGTCCTACAGTGAAGATATGACGATGAGCAGGTTTAACAGTGATTAGAGCAGCAACCAACAAAATAAGCACGATTTTAGAGCAGATTTTCAATTAGAGGAAGACTTGTCACTAGAAGAACTGAAGTTCAAAAATCTAGAAGAGAGATTCCATAAGTTTTCCTCCAAAATCCAAATGGATCTTCAATCAAATAGAGTCACTACTCTTGCGCTATAAATACACTGGGTTTGCACTTTCTGTGGATATTTTGTGGTCACTTCCTGCTCAAGCATTTTTCAAGAACATTGCATATTAGGCGTCAATCGAGAAGTATCTACGATCTGAATCCTGGTTTTAAATTTCTGTAGAAACACGTTGTGGCGTATGTCACGCCTACCTGTCATGAAATTTAAGTAATCATACGGTGTAATTTATCGCCAGAAAGCACGAACGAACCTTTGTCAATATATTCTAAACCGCCAGTCAAGCGGGAAGCAACGAAAATCGAAATTTTTTTTGACGTCCGATACTTTTAAACGATAACCTCTCGCCGATCGGAAAAACCAATTCCCGAAAACGAATTAAACAGTTTAATCAGATCGAAATGGGAACCATCAAAATAACACTACGGCGAAAAAGAGTGGAGGGCGGAAAAAGGTCGAAACTAACGTTTTGCACTTTGATCGTACATCCTCCCAGCGGAACGTTAAATTTCCCGGCTACTGCCCGGTGCAATGGGGGGATCGAATGGATTTCAGGTTTTACACCGTTACCAATCGTAAATTTTAACTTTATTGGGCATCGGCTGATGGCCTCCGCCCGAGGGGGGTCGCGAGCGCGCGAAAAAACAAAACCGGGAACGAACGGACGCCGCCGCGGTCGCAAAAATTAAACTTTACGGAGGGTCCCGGTTTTAAATGCAAATCGTCCTGCAGGACGTTAATAACAATTTTAATCATCGGTGGGAATGTAGAGATATCTGCAGTGTACCCGCGTTCCTTTCAGATCCCACACCCCACACGGTATTGCGGTGACTTTATGGGGACGTTGCAAAAAGCGGCTCTATTTGTTTCATCCCTAAGGAGTTAAGAGGGAACGCGAATTGTAATCTGGTGGTTCCTAAATAATATAAAACATGACAACGAATGAGCCCTCGTGTTTTTACTTTATTGAGCTAGTGCCAGTGGTAGACAGTCCATTACTTTACGCTGTGTTTATATTTGCATGCAATGTACCTACCAAAACCAACCGACCTAAGGAATAATGAAAACACCAGATTAAAGTGTCTAGACGCCATCGTCATCTTGCTACCGTTGTGTTTGTTGTGTCAAACGGTTCATTTATTTGAAGAGCATATTGTTGACGATTGTTAAACGTAAGATTGTTGAGACTTTTATGCACACTTAGTGCGAGGTTTTCAAATAACAATACCTAAATTTCCGTATAATTTTAGTACTTATGCACAGGAACGGTTTTCGCGTAGCAACTCGAGTCGCGGTTCATGCACTAAATCGCCGCATGGAGAAGAGCTGGTATGAAGGAAAGGCGGCGGTAGCACCGCGCGTTCTACTACCAATAGGAAATCATAGGACGCCTTTACTCGCATTTTTGCATTATTAATTTTTCTAAAAGTTTAAATTTCTCATGGTTTTTGAGTACTCGGTGTATAACACTCTAAGGAAAAACAAACATGTTTGACGCCTGATCGCAATATTTAAGAGGGTCAGGCGTCTGCCACTGCAGTACAGCCCCATGTAACCCTGCTCTAACCCTTGGCGAATTGCCAGAGGTTCCGCGCTGAACAATCGAACCTCGCTTACCCTGTCGATGCTGAAGAGTCCTCCTGCCATCGTCGGGCTCCACACGGGCTCGGCCGTGTTCTTGTGCCTCTTTTTCTCGTGATCTGGCACGGCGTGCCAGTTGAACTGAAGGTTCCAGTCGAACCCTCCGACGTTCAACGTCGAGCTGTCGTGGTAATGGTACTCCAAAGTGGTGTCGTCTATCACGTCGATCACCGGGCACACCACGATGGTAGGATCGCTCGCTATGCGCTCGAGCAGGGGAGGGAGCCAACCCTCGGCGCACTCGCAGTGCGAGTCCAGGTAGGTCAGGACCTGACCCTTGGCGTGTGCGGCACCTGCAACGAAATTAGTAAAGTTGAAGCAGGAACCACCTCCGGGAGGTAATGGTAACTACCAGCCCTGGGGTAACCAGAGGAGAGCACGAAATAAGAAAAAATTAAAGCAGTACTAGGAAGTTAAATCAATGGACGTGTGTTCACTCATAAGCAAATTGAATAACCGTTGTAAATCCTGTAATAGATGTTTTTATAAGATAGTAGGGCGGCCTGAGCGCTACCGAACCGAGGATTTCATAGTTTTTAGTTATTCTTCACTGTCAGCATCGCTGGTTATTTATGGAGTTAAATCTCTTTTGAATTGAAAACGAAATCGGTGAATATTAAATTTAAACACTTCTGGATTTTGCACTTTTGCTTAGTTTGCAAAATTGCTGGGATCGACAAAGGATCTGATGTTGAAATACCATGTTTTGAAATACATATTTTAACGAAAATGGGTACCTTTGTAATGCGAATATTTTCAACAAAAGCGCCAGATTGCCATAAAATCAGCCACAACTCTCAAACTCCGTTAATTAGAGAGTTGAAACTTCCTGGACTCTTAAAGTACGTTTCAATTAAATATCTTGCGTAGTTTTGTAGTTGTAATCGCGCTTTAAACAAGTCTTGAGATCTGTGATTTGTAGAAATCACATTAAATAAATTATGTTGGCGCATAATCAGCTCTAACTACGAAATTACTTTAGCTAGCCAGCTAAAATTTTATAAACTTCTAAAGTTCATTTCAATAATCCATTGCATGGAGTATTTATTGATTTGAAGAAGAAATATTTTTTGAATGATCAGAAATGAGTGAAATTTGCTAGTACAATCAGTCACAACTATCAAACTCCGTGAGCTAGAGAGTTGAAACTTTCTGAACTATTAAAGTACGTTTCAATTACATACTTTGCTTAGTTTTAACAAAATCGTAGCTATAATCGCGTTTTAAACAAGTCTCGAGATCTGTGATTGGTAGAAATTACATTAAACGAATTATGTTGGCGCATAATAATCCATAACTTCGAAATTACTTTAACTAGCGAGCTAAAACTTTATTAACTCCTACACAACATTTCAGTAATCCATTACATGGAGTATTTATTGCCCGAAATTTGCTAGTACAATCAGGTACAACCATCAAACTCCGCGAGTTAAACTACTGAAACTTTCTGCACTCCTAAAGCACGCCTCGGTTAAACACCATGCGTAATATCAACAAAATCGAAGTTATAATCGCGTTTTACAATAACACTGGCCTTAAAAATCCAAGTTTCCTGCAATATTACCTAGCAGCCTGGCCCTTATGAGGCCCTCCCGCTTCTTCGCCCGCACGATCTTCACCTTCGGCTCGCTCTCCCAGTAGTCCTCGAGCTGTTTCTTCGTGTGGTCCATGTCGGAGAAGTCGTCGACGAGGATCACCTCCTCGATCAGCCTCTCCGGCGACCTGTCGAGCACCGAGTGGACCGTCCTCAGGAGCACCGACCACGCCTCGTTGTGGAAGCAGATTATGACCGAGGTCGAGGGCAGCTTCGACTCGTCTATCTCACGTTCGGGTTCCTTACACCTGAAACGAAGAGGAGGTGATGTAGGTGATGAGGTAAACCTGGTGGAGGTTGTGAAAAGTATCGAAACTTGGGGAAACGACGGGTCTACTCGGTTTGGCCCACTGGAAACCAGCGCTAGCCCTTTGATTACAAGTTACTAGTTGAAGTGAAGTTACAATAACGAGGTATAAATACGTTGTATAAATGTTTTATAAACTGCCAAGCATGGTGAAAACTGGCACCAAGTTGGGTCTTCCTAAGTAAGCTTCTTGCAAAAACTTGGAAGTAAGAATGGGCTTTACATTGCAACTTTTTAGTTGAAGAAACGAAATAAACCACGAGGTTCGTATCATCATGAACTCATTATGTGTAATAAAGTATGAGGAGTTGGTCTTTGAATAAGTCGTAACAATTTTGCAAACTTCCAAATCTGGAGCTAACTAGCACCAACATGGCTCCCCAAAATATTGTTATATAAATGCTTCCCAAAGGGCGCTTTACTCTTGAATATTTTTAATTTTTCTTCGATTTCTTAAAAACGGCCTTGTTGTGTATAGCACTTGCTTCTTCTATAAATATGTGAACTATAGCAAGTACGAAATTGGTCCCTCAAGGGAGTTGAACGCTCCATAGCGATTATAACTGGTTATTTTTTACTCGAAGATATCTAGCTGGATCCCCTAATAAAACTTCATTCTCCCCGGCGTAAATTCAACGCATGGACTCCAGTCGCAGGCTCAGCTCGATTGCACCCCAAATCGAGCAGAGCAAGCCCCCGCAGATATACAAGTTTAATTGCCGCCGCCATTAGGCGAGGGGGCTCGCATGTGGTGTGTGTGTGTATGTACGTGTATCATGGATGGCACTCAAATATAATGTATTCCGGCGGAGGGATAACGCACCACTAATTGTTGCCCATTCTCTAAGTTTCTCCAGAGTTTCTTATCTCGAAAGCGAGAGGGGACTTCCCCCGTTTCGCTCTCAGTTGCCACTCGTGTTAGTGAAAACTTGAAATTTCTTGGAGGTGACGCCACGAGCGATACGCACCCCGAAATGGGGGATTAACTCTTAAGTCCGATGAGTAAGGATATCGTAGGGGGAAGTTAATCCAAACTTCGTTTTATATGAGCTTCGCATAGATAGATTCAAATATATTTTTAATAAACATTAGGTTGATGATGTTGCTGTTACTACTACGAAAGGAACTGGTGAAGTGTCTAGTGGGAAGTGTCTAAGGGATAAAACGGGGCATGGTATGTTTTCTATAGGCACCTAAGACATATAAAATATTAAATCCTGGTGATTTTTCAGTCTGAAGCGCGATCAGGACGTTCACTTTACGATTTTCAGTAATTATGCATTTAAAAGCGCTGCACCGTCGCGATAAAGAATCCCATCGAGCATGAAGTTCGCAACAACAAACTCAGTCTCTTTCCCTGTGTGTTTTCATCCCCCTCCTGTCCGTGGTTCGTTTAATTTTCCCGTCGTTGTTTTGTTTTTCGTCGAGGGGGCCACAATGATTAATTGCCTTCCCAGGAATGGGACACCCCCCTCACTAATCCTTCTGGGTCTCGTAGGAAACAGGAAATTTTCCTGTTTATATACAAAGTGGTTCGGATGGAATATTTATGGTCTGGTTATGACGTGACTCTTCGAGTAGTAGATGAGTGGCTGGAAGGTTTTCAAGCCAAGTCTCGTTTCGATATCCTTTGAACATCGGTCCATTGCTATATAATATTATAATACTTAATTAAGTCCGGAGTAAATATAAATAGCTCCATTTACCTAAAAATATATAATGAAAGTCTGTAAAAGATTTTTTGATGCTGTGGGCCAATAATGGCAATTGAAATTTAAAATAATAATTAAATATTGCAAGGGAACATTACAGAAGCAGCAAAAATTCTCGACAGAGGTCCATGATTCCCGACATAAGTTAGATAAAAGCATAATTATGTTACTACGAAGGTTAACTCACTTGGTGACCCAAGTTCCTATGGCTTTCGGCTTAATGCAACTTGTCCACAATAATCCCACTTATCTCGTGATTTAGAGCAGATTTTGTTAATAACTACTATAGTATAATATCATAATGTTATTAGAGCAATAGCTTATGATTTGTAATTAACATTGCAAAGGTAGCAACGCAACCGTTATATGGGTAAAGCACCTTTAAATGAAGTATCAACTTAATTTATATATACAGAATATTGATATTAGATCATGTGTCGCAACAGCCTCTATCAGCAAAGTCATTTTGCAGGCAAAATATCATGTTTCTCTCTATACTTTTCGTGCTAGTCACATGTTGCAGCCTCTCGATGGGGCAATTTCTAATACCATTGAAACTCAGAAGTATGTTGCTCATATATTTAATGGTGATATTAGGGGTACACTTACGCTAAATACCCTTAGTATGAACCAAAAATAACGTTTATTAAATTTGGAAAAGAAATGTTTAAGTATTAATAAAAATCAACCACAGAAATGTAACCTTCATTACTGTGAATAAATCGATCAGGTGAACTGTCCTAGATTTTTTTATGTTCACACAATCGCATGTCTGCTACATTAAGTTTACGAGTAGCAAAATTGCTAAAGATAGGACCGAAACGTCGATAACCTTACTCATAATACACAAGAACCTCAACTCCTGCTCGAGGAGTTTCACCTTTGTTGCACAAGAATTCAAGAAAATCTCCTTTTGGCTCGGTTAAATTTATTTTTTCTATTTTCGTTCCCATCGGAATATCGCAGATCTTATCGGGTGCTTTAAACTTAAGTTTTGCCAGTAAATTCAACGAACGCTCTATACTTACGCCTAATATAACCGTGGAGTGGATGGATCGTTAGAGATCTCGAAACCTCCCCGATTTAATTCAATAACTCCGAAACTATCCCTTAAATTCCGATAAGCGCTGCGGGGCGGCAGTAAAAAAAATTCACAGGCGTCCCTTGTTTTTCCTTCTTCCCAGAAACGCTACGAGGGTGTGTATTTAGAGGGAGGGGTAGGAGGAGGAGATCTTTTTCGCGTGAAATACGTGGCCATAAAAACAGAAATATATCGAGATAAGCACCTCTAGATACTGTTAAAGTATGACATGAATCCCTTTAGTGGGCCCATATAGAAGACTTGAAGAGGGCCGGAATTGAAAATCATGAGCGTAGGAGAGGAGAAAAGAGAGTTTTATTTCACTTTTGAACATCAACGATACACAATAACGATGATTATTACGTAGAACAGCTCAATTCCGCAATTCTCCGGCCGTACAATGGGGAAGTCGCGGCGATAAATTCGACTTTTATACGGACCGCACGCGCTTTTGCTCCGGGGAAGATTTACGGTTCGGTCTCGAGCCGGGAAATTTTTAAAGTTTAGAGCTGACTTCGACAAGGTGGATATCTTCGCCAATACACACGCTCACGCAACCGTTAAATCCGCAGTGGGAAGTGGAAAATAAAAAAGCTGAAAAGCATTGATTCCGTCCGGGAATATTGCGCCGGCACCGGTTTAACTTATCTGGGTGCAGAATGGAAACGTGCCTTTCACAAAACTTTGATTGTTTGCTCGCTTTATTAAGCGAATAGAATTTGTTTGCTAAAAGTTGAGCAAACAGAAATACAATAGAAACGACGTCATGTTACGGTTTTTAGATTCGTGCGAAATTAAAAACTCTCCCCCAGCTCAATGGTACTAAAGATAAAACCAATTACAGAACTATCAATAAGCTACAAGAACAGGTGGGGGGTACATGTACGGTGGATGCTCCCTAGAAGAGCCTAGAAAGCCTCCCTAGAAGAAAGAATACCTAGAAAAATACTACACTATAATCCCACAGAACGTAGAAGCATTGGTAGGCCTAGAAAAAGAAGGAATAATTCATAAAAACAAAGATTTCTCAAAGAACAATGGAAATTTATTTGAACCCACATAGCAACTTTGTCAAAAATTGGCAGGCTTTGGATTCAAACTTTATTTTCTTCTGCTGGAAAAACAGTTATCACTTTCTGAAAATATAGAATACCACTAAATTTCCATACAAGGGCTACACAACACCCCATAAGGACTCCCACAAAACAGGGCAGCGGATCAAGACATGGGTATCTTGCTGGCCAAGCAATCGCACCTCTTTGGCTTATCTAAAGCCCAAGCAAATTATCATTGAACCAGTTTCACACAGCTCATCATAGCTCATGGAGCGCCGATGATTAGAGTTTGGACGCTTTCCATGGCTCAGATTTGATTATTTTGTGTGTTGAAAATACCTCCTCTGCTAAAAAATATTTCATACGACCATAACACGCATGAGAGCATTTGTGCATGTTCGTTATGTCCTTGTATCAACCAATGATAAAGGGTAGTTCTTGGAATAGCAAATTCTGATTGAAAAGCTTGGACACGAGAATGATGGTATGGAGGAAAATGCTCCTTTAAAACTTAATGAATAGTAAGTATGTAGTAATATGCATTTCAAATTTTCATGCCAGTATCTTGACAAAAATACTAGTAGCAATCACTTAGAAGGCAGTCCCTAGATGTATTCTGATATAGTTTCGACACGCAACTTTCATCAATTAATTTGTTGTAAAGATTTTACTGCAAAAATGGAACTTTTCTTTAGTTTTTTGCTTATAAAATGAAAACTACTAGAGCAATCTCAATTTTGTTAATAAAGAAGTTGTAGAGAATTAAATGGTGATAAAAATGGGAGATCAAGCTATTTGATCTGCTCATCAGAACACGGGAAAATACGGGAAAACATGCATTAATGAAGGTTAGTAGCTGAAATTTGATACAAGAAAATTATCTCCGTGACCCTTCCAAAAGTGTTTGTTAGAGTAATTAATTCACATTCGCCTTCTCTGATTAAAATCAAGGGATGTTTATGTTAGGCCTCTTTCGACCCTTTCGCCGCTGTGACAATATGGCCGTTATTGCCAAACTGCATTTTTAATGGTCCATACTTCTTTACGACGAGAATTTACGATCCCTTCAAAGAAAGAAAAAATAGTTTTCGAAAGGCTAAATGAAGCTAATATTGTTTTAATATGATTTTGTTGCTTGTGTTGAAACTATTGTCTAAATTAAATCTTACAATACAAACTCTGACATTCTAATACACAAAAACTAGGGGGTAAAACACAGGGGTAACAACACTCTCTATACAACACTAGGAAAATGAGGAAAATGATATATTGACGCCAAAACTGGCTGAATTGCTAGGGATTTATATCTAAAAACACGCTCTCATTAATTTTTTTTTAAATATCCTCCTCCTATTCCTCCTTCTAACGTCCCTCCAATCCCGACAGGTACATAAGCACAACCTGAACAAACCTACTTAATATTTTCTGATAAATTTTTAGAGGCGTTCTAAGTTTGAGAGAAAAACACGCCCTTTTCCCCCGCGTCCCGGAAACTTCCCCAAATCCGTTTGAATAATCAGAAAGTTGCCCGGGACAGATATCGCATTTAGTTTCGACAAACAGCGCCTTCGAAAAAGAGTGAAACTTTTAATTGTTTTCCATTTATCTTTGAAGACGGACGCGGAATAAAAGCGCAAAAGGGAGGCGGAAAAGGAGAGCGCGACGGAGAGAGGGAGAGTGGAAATTCGATATAAATGCTAACGGGCGGAAACTTTTTTCCCGGAGCGAAAAGGGGGGAGCGGGTGAGTTTTGATAGAAGTAAAGACATCGACGATATAAATACGGGGAGGGGGGACTTTTTTATTCCCCTCCCCGATCCCGGGACGGGCCGATGGTCCCGGAGATTTTACGGGTACGGATCCCATTTAAAGTTTCCGGGAAACACTTTTAATCCGAAATTACGGAGATAAATCCGGGGCAACTTTTCTGATTACCCCCATTCCGTGGAGGAATCGATGCAAATATAGGGTTAATAGGACTCGCGACATTCCGGTCGATGCGTAAAATGAATCTGACGCCAAAAATAATGATTGCAGTTTTTCATAACGGGAAAATTCTTTTTCACGTAAGGGCAAAAATGAATCGATGCGTACAGTAAACGATGAGACTAATTCAGTACAAAGTTATGAGAGGACGAACAATATTTCAACAGTAAGAATTAAGAAAGTCCAACCTATAAAGGTAGTATTTACTTAGGGAAAAACCCAAAGGATTTTCTTCAAAGACATTTACCTGAATTTCTTTTGGAAAATACGTTTCAAACAGGTTATTACTTTTCACGGCATTACGTCTAGAAAACTGTGTTTTATTTTATGTATCTACATATAAACATTATTTATAACCGTGATGAACTTTTTATTAAAAATTGGTACAACGAAAAAGCGAATAGCCTTAGAAACTAAACGTCGGATCAAAAAATTTCTTACTACGATTGTACACTGTACTTTTTCACGAGTAGAATATAACCCGCAATAGAGGTCGCTGTCAGTTCATTAGATCAGCAGTAATTGCATTATTCAATAAAACATTTTGTTTTCCACGCAATTTTCCAGCCTCCCGGAAAAGCCGGAATTTTGAAATAGTTCATCCCACGGAAAATCGTATATTTTGTCAAAAGAATTTTTCAATAACAAGTTAAACACAGTAAATAATTGAAAAGAAAGAAGGTATTTTCATTTTTCACATTTGAAGCCTATTAAAAGTATTTTCCCCTAGGCAATATCGCCTTTTGAAGTACTTCGAGGTATCTGGCGAGGTGTAAATTTCTGAACCACACATTTAGGCATGACCCTTAGGCACCATAATCCACCTCCAATCATTACAACAACTACATCAAATCAAATCAGTCCTAATAGGATCCCAAGTGCCACCCCCCTTTAAATTTGCAAATCTGAACAAACAGACCCACAAACAGCCGAACAGAAACTCCTCCACCTCCCCTTTTCCATTTGATATTCGACTCTCACGTTCGTCGAGAAGTTACCGTGGCCCCCCATAATGATAATTAATCTTCTCCCCGTTTTCCCCCTAGCTCAAAACACACGTACACATGCATACGTCTCAAAGACTAACCGAACTGTTTGCGTGTCTTTTCGCCGCCGGTTTTGCTCCTTCCCTCAAAGGACTCTTTCTCCAGAGAAACTCAACTCTCCCTTGGTACATATATATATCTATCCTTCGCCCGCGACATCGTAGTGGAAACGGGAGAGAGAAAAGGAGATCGAGAGGGAGAAGTTCGTACATAGCTGGAAGGTTTGCTGCCTTGTTTCTGGCAAATATCGTTTCCGATTGGTTTGATTGTCTGTAGAAGCAGGGTGGATGCACCGCATGGAAATTCGAGGATCATATCCGCAGCGTATATCTGCTTCTTTGTTGAGGTCACACACGATGTATTTCAGATACGGTATAGTACGTATTATATAGGAGGGGAAAATACGACGAATCGTCGTCGACAGATGGCAAGGGAATACGTAAAACGGACGGGATCCGTGAAATGAAACTAAAACAGGGACGTTACAATGTAATCGGGATTATTTGATCTCCCTGCCATATTGAGGGAAATCAGAGGAAACGTTTTAAGGAGAAGTAAAGGGTTGTCATCTTTGCGCTTTAAGATAAAATCATTTTTGGGGAAGCTGCTCCTGCTCGTGCTATTATTTCTTTTAGATTAATTAACAAAATCTCTTCAGTCTCCGGAAGTTTCCCTGACTGCCTTAAAATTGCTCTAATTATCCCTCTTCACAAAAGTGACAACGAAGAATGAGAAAGTAATTACAAACACGTTGTTACTTATATACTTCCTCCTCTGTCCAAGATATTGGAGGCACTATTCGAGCACTTTTTAATTTCCACGTCACTGCCACGGTTTTCTGCGCCTTTGCTAAGGATTTTGATTGTGTGAATCTTGATAGTTTGACTAAAAAAATTGAATTCCCAGGATTTAAAGAGATTCTCAAGAGTTTAAGTCTATTTTGCACTGTAAATCATTGAAACAGAGTGATTTCCTCGAGGATCAATTGTGGAATTTATATTATTTTTTATTTTTATTAGCGCTATAATAATGATAATTCTTAAAACTACATCGGTTATTTTAAAAATTGGAAGGTGAGGGTGAAAACTACCCCTTGTATTAAAAAATCTAAAGATAATAGACTCAAGCGTTTATAGGATTTGATTACATTTAAATACGTCAAATATTTAATGTCTTATATGGTATAACTTCAGGGCAATTCGCCACGTTTTAGGCATCACTAATGCACCTTCACCATTTTACACTTGAACATTCTGACTATTTCAGCGTTTTCACCTTCGAAACAATGTTCATAAGCACGTAATCGGTTTAACATCGAACTCCACCTATCGCGGTAATGACACCAGGCAGTCGAAGGATAATTATATTCCCCTTCCCGTTCCAAGCTCTCAACGCACTAAAGACTCCATTATATACAATGCGATTAAGATTTACAATCACCTTGCATCTTCAATCAGCTCCACCCTGGTACCTTCTAAATTTCGTAAATAGCTCAAATGATATCTGCTGCAAACTGCCTTGCTGACGATTGGTTCAAGTTTTAAATCTGCTTCTCTTCGGGGTCGTTTCTAATTCATTTTCCGTGGTTTTTATTGTTCTAACTTCATTTTTGGAATTGCTTTGACTAATAGAGATATTTATCTTGCCACAATGCTTTTGAATTAGTGACAACTACGAGCTTATTTAGCTTTTGCAATCTTCATCCAAAGTCAGGAACAGATCAAGACCGGTGGTCCAAGGCAGTACAGACACTTACGGTATGCGCGTAGCAACAATGACTTTCTCATACAATTTTTTAACGAAATGGAACTGTTGTGCGAATTCGGTAGAATTAACGGTTAAGAGATACTTTGAATTTCCTACCGCAGGCCCCAATAGCGGCGCATTCGCCAGCCCCTTCGCCATTTCGTAGACCAATCTTTGCGTGGCATTAGTGCGACGTAAACAAATAGAAAACGACTATTTTTAACAAAATTTTGCAGGTTACTGAACCTGGTTTAAGCCACAAACCCGGCTTACTTGAGCAGGTGCTCAGTGATCCCCAAAACTCCGTTTCTTCGCACCTTGTCTCTTTCTACGAGATCCGCACGTCTGTCCTCCCCGTAAAATACGACTGGGGCGAATCGCAGCTCTCGTAAAACAACAAATAAACGAGAGGAAAGACGCGAGAACAAAACGACATACAGCGTCGGGGGGATGACGTGTCCTACAATTTTGAAATCAACCCCCCGTACGATTACACGCGAGGTATTAGACGAGGGCGTGTATAAACGTGTAGAGGGACGTGTTCCATGCATACGTAATAGACAGAAAGAGAGACAGAGTGAGACCTCAATGAGCTACGTATTTATTTTAGTTTTTTTCTCTGGCTCTCCCTCTCTCGTTATTCCGATGCATAATGGGGTTTTTCGGATTTTTTCCTCGGCAGGTTTGCGGCGGAGAGATACAAGAATGACACCTATTTTGAATAACGCGCGTTTATGAATAAATTTCGTCGTGTCGGACAGGTCGTGAAATATTACTGCAGACAGACGAGACAGTATTTACGAAGATGGATATCCATTAGAGCGATGATACAGGACAGGCGACGCTTCCCGCTTAAGCGCGATAAATAAAATGTGTTCGAAATTGACTCACGAGTTCAACGATTAAATTCACTGAATTAGTTGACTCTGGGGAAATGTAGGATATTTCAACGCCCTTACACCTACTCGTTGCAAGGAAGAGTTTCGTATAACCCCCGGTTAAGTGTTTTGGGTATAAAATTCATCCCGATGTAAAGATAGCAACGAATTTTTTAAAATGACATTCAATTTTACCATATATTTTATTTCATGAGCACTATCGAACCGAGAATTACCTGATTTTCAGTAATTCTTTACTGCCATCTCAGCACCTCTGATTATTTATGAAACTAAACTTCTTTACGCGCGCCTTAGATGAGTACTAAACCTTTTGAGGTAATTTTTACGTAAAGTAAAGGCAAAACGAAATCTTATAAGGACAGATTTTGTCTTATTGTGGTTTTATTTCATATCTGGTAACCAGGGTGACATATGTAATACCGACAGCGACGACATCTACCGCTTGGTCTCTAAATCAAGTGAGGAATTTTTTTCTCTACTTCGGAGTTTTCCAATGTTTTAACATTGACAATTTCACTGTTAAATTCCTTAAAACTGCGGATATTTTTGATAGCAACTAAAGGGTTAAGCTCTAATTGAATGCCTTGTTCATTTATCCCATGTATAAACATCTTTAATATAACACAGCCCCGGTACATCATACGTCACAAAAATAAACGGGGCACCCATTGGAATTTAAAATATTTACCAAGTTTAAAATTCTAAATAAAACAATTATTAGTTGGAAGAGAAGGTAATTATTTTTGTTTTCGATTTTAAATGAAAACAGAGATAAAGATGAGTAGATTTAATGACGCGATATATTGACGCTACTTATCTGTGGCCAGCATTTCTGTTTACAATGGTAATAGGCAGACTTGCACGTGAAATTTCTGTCGTGTAAGCTGGGTAAACATGTTTGAACCATAAATTACGCGGAATATTTAAATGCATTTCGTCTAGTAACACCAGTTAAACATTTCCCAAAAAATAGCATAGTTTTCTGTTTTCGTAATTGCAAGTATATATTTTCTTTCCATGCGCACTTGGGATAACTAAAAAAAAGCCAACTAGCTACTCCAGCTTACAAACACCCATCCATCGCGGATCCAAAGCAACCGAAAAATTCTGTTCCCACTGAAACGCTTGATACAGACGGTCAATTTCTACTTCTTATGCTCCATCTGGACAACTGGGTCAGTTATACGAGGGTCCCTTGTAGGAAGTATCGTAAGAAGTACTGTGCTTTGATATAGGACAAATAGCCATATTTTAAATGCATTCGCATCAATGGGTGTCTCAATTCAGAGTGAATTTTTATACCTAAGAAAATGTGAATTTGGAAACTTTGTAAACAATCACTTCATAAATCCAAGCATTCCAGACAACAAACAGCTTTAGCAACTTATACGTTATAGGTACTCTGTACTCATAAAGAGAGCCAATAGAACTCAAGAAAATTCGTTTATTTAAGAGGTGCTTACGACTGCGACAAGGACTCAAAACCAGAACTGTTGGAATATATACAAGATATGAGAAAAATACTAACGGTGTAAAGTTACAATAAGAAATCATGTAATTACTGTCCGAACTGCAAGAAACGGCAACCGCCCTTTTGTTTAACGACTGATTCATATTTATAATCTCAAATTTATAAGAGAAATAAGATGAACTTTATTAGAAACCAAGTTGAATTTAAATTCGAAATATTTCAGTTATTTTGAAGTAATAATTTTCATCAAAATTTAATAAAACTGGTTGATTTTTTAGTAAAAAATGACAAAAAGTAGTATTAGAAAAATAATTAATTGAAATAACACCACGCATTAACAGGTCAGTTGAAGTGTTATCAATGAGTGGGTTTCTTTCACAAATATATTTTATATACGTTAGATGGCAGTCGAAGATTCACATTATGTGTTTTATCAAAGAAATTACCACAACTTAAAAAATGAAATCTTTTTATTTCTGTAGATGTAATACTAACGGAGTTATGGCTTGCTGAAACTGATCCATTTTCCCATCCACTGATCCACTGACCCATGAGTCTATTTTACCATTGATATTTAGTTTTAAAAGAGAATTTACTTGCGATATGAAGAGGATCGGCGCCAGTATCGTACCCTGCGGGACTCCCATTTTTATTTTTAGAGGAATACTTAATATTTCATTCATAAGGACAACTTGGTCCTTAAACCAATAAATATCAAATCGCTTGAGAAAGCTTTGAACTGTAAGCGGAGCTTTCTATTGGAAAGGGTGTTCTTGTACTTGAAGCCCTGAAAAGCTCCATGCTTTTGCTTAAATCTGTAGTTTTTTAATTTTCTGGTGCAAGGGGTGCCTTTAACATTAAAAAATAAAAAAATCACACATAGGAAACATGACTTTGACTCTACAGGGTAAGATAAGCATAATTACAAATGTTCCTAAAATTCCATGTTACCCATAGGAATTCAGAGGTAATAACCCTATTTTCAATGGACTAAATTTAATCAGGTTTGAATTTTACAGCGTTTTATTTTTTAATAAATAAATGTGTGGTAACCTTGGCGGTGTTTTCAATGTTAAGCGATTATGATATTAACGTTCCTCGCGCAAATAACAATGAAGCCCGAAGCCGTATTTTGAATCGGACCAGTCACAAATACCACGGGTTCATAGTCCTACACTGACCTTAACCAAACACGAAAAAGCGACAAACACAATACCTAATAAGCGACAACGATATATTTTTTAAGAGAGAAATTCGAAACTTTCTCCCACATGTCGAAAATCTCCGTTAATCATCGTATTAAATTTTCACCGAAGGAGCAAAGTCGGATAATGGATGACGAAGTGCCGGGCGTCCGGCTGAAGATTTTCATTATTCAGTAATCTCTCGAGGGGCGGAAAAAAGGATGCGCGCCCCTACGTCTTACAATCGACGAACTTCCGATCTCTTCATAATTTACGCCGCGCGAAAGTTCCAAGACCGAAAACCGCTCTATTAAAAAATTCCGGGTTAGGTGATCGACGGCGGAAGCGTCGGAAACGGACTTATCGAAAGTCGATCCCGTCGAAATTAATCCGAGGTGAAATATCCTCCAATCGGTGCGGGTTTAAACAAAACACCAGAATTAATACTAACATCGTTAGACCCTGAATTCCTCTAGTTCTCGAGGGGCGAAGGGGGAAAAACCTGAGGGAGAAACGTCCCATATTATCCTCGTCCGAAAACTCTTTCCTGGACTTGTCAGTTGCGGTCACAATTCCCGGAGATGCAATGGGAATGAGGGAGAGATGAAGAGGGGAGGGTATACCACAATCCAGATACGTTTCTGATTAATTATCGTTTCCAGGGAGCCGAGGACCCGGCGCGCGTATGTGTGAGTGTTCGTGAAATTGCGGTTTTGTGATTTTGCCATCGGGAATGACAGGGAGGCTTTAGTGGGATGGTAGAGTAAAAAGAAATGTAAGTAAGGTGACGTTTTTTCGAACACGAGCCGGACAGCTTGGGACAAAAATGTATTTATTATTTATTTTAACCGGTAGGGAAGCCCGTGGCTTAAAGCCACACGAGTAAGAAGTCACAAGGGAAAATTACCACTGGTATGATAAGGCATTTCACAAAATGCCGCAATGCGTCGAAATATACTCCCTATTCATCCCCCAAAAATCAAACGTGCTCTTCTCAACTTTGATACGTAATTACCCGGTCATTTTCATACAAACAAACATAAAAATCGTTAATGTGACACTGCCCTACCGTTACTGACACTGCCCGTTCCATACAGTCAAAGTTATTATAATTTTCTTTTATAATGTATAAATATAGTATACCTATATCCTTCAGGTATCTGCTAAAAGCACCACACGAAATTTCTGTCGTTATTTTCGGTATTACTTGTAAAAGAGACAAACAGTGCTGCATGGGAAATACCTTCGAAAAGACACCATTAAAATTACCAGACCAAATAAGCGAAGATTCGCCAGAGAAGAGCGCCGTGTCCTTAGCCGGCGTGTTCTCACATAAGTAAAAGAGGGAGAAAGAGAACACATATATTAAATTCACGTTCGTCTCGTCTCGTGATGTATTTTACTGAATTAGTCCTCAGCGCGTCCGATAAAAAATCAGTAAACCTCTATGTAATATGCAATGAGCAAATTATGGGTATTTAATGTATTATTTGAAATATGGTAAACTGGTAGGGAGTATTAAACTTTGTGGTTATCGAGAAAAAGCAAATCTGTAATGGCAAAAACTATTAAAGCGATCAATGCACCCATCCATGCTCCCAGTGAAGCGGTAAAATTCTGGGAAATACAAAAAAATCAGAACTTTTCTAAAATTTGAGCTATAAAGTTTGCACCAAAAATCGATTTCCCTCATTTAGCACAATAAATAGTCACCAGAAGTCGAACTGATGTTACTGAACATTTCCACGATCAATAGTTTGTAAAATTATTTCAGCTTTTACTCACCACTCGTCCCTAGGATCTGGCAAACTCCTATGGACGCTTATCATGTCGCTGACGTATTGATTGAAGGCGTTCTTCAACCAACCATCGTCGACCATCTTTTTGACATCGGCTGGAAAACAAGAAAAACCCGGATTAATCATTAATCAACCGTACATTAGATTTGATCGAAATCTGGCGGATTTATCCGAGATCATCCCTTAAATAATCCACGAATTTTATCCCGCCAATCTAACAGACACCTCCGTACACACTATCGAACCGAACTTATTCCCCGCCACTACATCCCGCTCTCTCTCTCTCTCTCTCTCTCCACCAGATATATATTTATTTCTCCCAGTTCTCTATTTCTCTTCTTTTTTATCTTCGTCTCGCATCCCCAAGAGTTTCACGCAATTTTCTCAACAATGTTATCTCTCGCACTGAAATATATATGTAGGGCGCATCGTCAGATGCTTTATGGAGAGAAGGGGCGAGATACCGAACACTTATCGAATTAGATTCACTCCGAGGGGATGCCTTTATCATATTTAGGGCTTTTACCGACCTCTGGGGCGGCGGGGGGCGAAAGGGGAAGGCAAATGACCGAAACTGGGCGGAGGGGGTCACATCGGAAAGTAGATGTTAATTAATTATCGTCTGTTGAATGGAAGGGAGGGGGTGATAATTGATGATACAAGGAGGGTTTAACACCCCACCCTAATACGATTTTTTTAAACGAGCCTAATCATTTTCGGAGGGGAGGATAATTTTGAACAGCCGCGGGCCGTTTAAGTGTTATTGACGTCACGAAAACCACTTAGAACCTTTGATTAAAATTGAAAAACGACATTAAATGGCACAAATTAGACTCGGTTATAATAATAAACACATTTTAAAAAGCTGCCACAAGCCAGTTCAAAAGATCCGAAAATACGAGCTTGTAATTACAAAACGATTGCGATACAATAATCAGCGGGTCGGCCGATGTAACATTAATTTGGGTAGTCGCCAAATCCGCAATATTTTCTACACAAAACACTAAGGGTTTTGGTCACCGTCATAAGAGTCCACAAAACTGTGCAAAAATTTGGTAACGAATTTAATTTCAACTGTCCTTCTAAAGCGGTAAACTCAGTGATAAACTCTATTGTAAAACATCAGCCAGTATCAATTCCATCAGTTCCCTACTGAAAATACTTGAAAAACAGCACCAACGTATTGAAATACCGAAAACAGTACAGCTGTACTGAAACGCCTGTACTAAACCTGTCCTAATCTGTGATTATACTGCTCTTATACGCGCTTGCGTAATCTAGTAGCTAGCGGAAAAAAAATTGTGACTAAAACCACCCCGGCATCTGGTTTCGTAATTTACTTTTTTTGTGAAAGAGGTTTCATAAAACGGCATCAGCTGAACTGAGATATTTCACCTAAATCAACTGTGCGGTCCCAGGGTACCGCCGTGACGTAATAGCGTACACTGCCTCCTTGCGCGTAGGACACTGCGCAAGGAGGTAATGGAGAAAAGAACGTTTTCTGCCCTGGGGGTTCTACAGGGACGAATATTGTTTTTTTATAGTACCATGTTATGGATTAATTTTTTATGAAGATCGATAGATCGCGAAAACGTCGGTGTAGATGATTATAACGGGTTTTACTAAATTTTTGGAGGAAACGTGGCTCCTTCAGGCATGTAAATTGTTCACTAATGTGGTAGCAAAAGTGCGTTACAGTCTCATCATTAGGTAATTTACCTGTTGCAATCATCAATAACCATTTCTCAGAAGTCTCATTAGTAAGTACAACTCGGTAATATCTTTATTAACTACCTTGCAGGCTTTTAAGATTAAGTTGTTGTACGACCCCCATTTTCAACCGCTGGTTGTTTTAAAATCACTACAACTCCCTTAAAATGTTATCGGTTACTATTACAACCGTTAAAAGTACTTGAAGTATTACAGCGAATGCAACAAAATGATAAATTGCTAAATCATTGATAATTACACTCGATCACGATTTCAAACCCAGTTTACCATCATTACTATCATCATCACAGATAATGGACTCCAAATAAATATTAACGGCAAGGTAATTACCCGCTGCGTTACTTTCTAACGAAAATTTTACTATTTCGTGCTACCGCATCAGTCGATAATCACGGTAAAAGTAATTCGATGATAGCATGCAGATTAAAACATATTTACTTTTAATGCGTCAATTCGGTGAATCATCGACGCGATAAATCAAAAATATCAGGCGATAATCGATAAAATGCGATTAAAAAAATGGAAAAAACCCAGAGAAATCAGGTTTATACCAAATGATAAAAGTCGAGCGTCATGTTTTAGTTTTAAGGTTGAAAAATTACCCTCGTTTTGATTAAATAGAAATCCCACAGTCGAAATAATTAGCGCAGGGAGCTCGTGGCTCTCGACGAAAATTCTTTCGCTTTTCAAGCAATCGATTGCGCTTGAATTATCCTCGATATCGATGGATAAAAAAAGCTAATTAAGGACATACCAGAACCGTCATCGGATCGTTAGCAACGATGGACTTGTTGCGGTCAAGATCGCAGATAACTAAAGAGGGAACCTGCGGCTATAGAAGGGGAGAGAAAGAGAGAGAGAGAGAGAGATTCCGGTATTACCGCATTCCGACTAATAAACCAAATGGACGCGACGGAAATTCCATAAATCCAAATGGACGCTCCCCATCCTCTCGTTGAAGCTGAATTGATGGCGCGAGAAACGTCTAACAACAGATGTTAAGAAGATGATTAATGGGAAAGGGGACGAATTTGAAATAGAAAAATTTTCGGCGTCCCCAAAGACCTGTTGGACTTATCAGAACTAGCGGAGATTTAATGGGATCAGTCGAAATTTGCCTTCAAAAGAATCAAGGATAGTAGCAGTGGTGGCGTATGTAGTACGATTCCAGTATAGGAAGAGGAGAGGTATTCGAACACCTTCGACCATCAAAATATGTGGACGTGCTCTGTGCCAAATCAGCTGAAACAAACATATACCAGGGAGCTTGTGGGAAAACGGCAACAAAGGCTCTAACACTAGCGATTGTGACGTTGAAAATAATAATTATGACAAATTACAAGTGCTTATAAAAAAGATTTTTTGATATACTTCATTAGCAGTCCATACAGTCATACAATCCAGTAATTATTAAAGAATTAGGGAATCAACAAGAAATCTATTAAAAAAAGTACAAAATTGAGTTGAGTCAGATTGATATTTGCAAGTTTCACTTGCAATAAATTAAATAATTTACTAAATACTATTTATTTTCAATTAATACCTTCATGGTTTATAACTTTTTTAATTGTTAATGAATATTTGCTTATCAGTGCCATTATAAAGGCTGCACGAATTTTTATTTTCAGGAATTTAGTACATTATATATTACAACGTCTTATCATGGCACTGATAAGCAAATGTGATCAATGAATTAGTAAAGCAAATATGAGCAATGATATTTAATTATTAACAAATAGTAATTAATAAGAGCCTCCGTTAGATAGTGGTACAACGAAACATTGAAACGTGAAAACGCGATAGAATAAGTTTACACAGGGGGTTCTATGATAAGGAATAATTGCAGGTGATGGGCATTAGAATTTTGGTTTTTAAAACTGATTCCAAAAATCTTCCCTTTTTCACCCCCAAGAGTGGGTTGGAGACAAAAATGAAAGAACGATTAATTGTAGCGGAGGGTACGTGGAACAAATTTTATTCAACGAAATTTTCTGTTCTATGTAAATGTCACTACAATAAAAAAAGAAAATTTATTTGAGTGTGGATGTCAACACAGCAAAATTAAAGGGTGGTTTGTATAAAATAAAATGTAAATAATGATGATCCCTGCAGATAAACACGACAACTATCTGGGAAATGAAAGGTTCACGAGATATTAAATAGAAAACGTTTCTTTCGTGTTTAAACGTTCAGATTTCATGTACTGTAAGTATATGTACACTGCGTTGTTTTACAGTCGAAAAAGCTATTCTTGTAACTTGGTTATAATCGCGCATTTTACGTTCGCATAAAAATTATGTGCGAAACGTGTAACAGTAATCATTACTTCAACAAACAACGCTGATATGCACCTCTGATAACTGAAGAAAAATGAAACCCACGCAATTTTACCGGAAAACGAATTTACATGGAAAACAGCTGCCAAGAAACAAATGCATAGTATAAATAAACATTTATTGGATCATTTCAGCACCATCCCCCTATTGCCGAGACTTATAAACGCAAGTACTAAATTTGACGTGTATTCCAGATTCGGGAATTTCACCTGGTTTCTTTCCAACTGGGGAACTATTAGACTAATAAATGTAGGACCGTGAGATATAGATTTCAAGAAGTAACGAGAAAGTACATTCTCACCTCGGGAACTTTACTCGACGAAATACCATTGTAATAATAAAATTTCCCAGGGATCTACAGTCGTTAGATACGTTCAACGATAATACTGCCATATGCACGCTGGTAATTTCCAAAAGTGATGTCGATCTCTGGTCTTGAATTTTCTATAAGAACGCCTGTGTGCTGAAACATTTATCAGCTTTGTTTTGCCAGAAGTATGGAGATGATGCAATTTGTTGACTCTCAACGAGCAAATCGTCTGTTGCTCCATTTCAGGTACCAATATAACTTAACAAAAGATGTATAAAAACGGGGCCGTTTTGTGGTGTGCATAAGGAGAAAAGTACGATACATTACAGTACATTTTGATATATTGCAGTATCAGTTTGATTTAATAGAAATTGATGTTTCATCCATTATTGAAATTTACTCAGCTTAAATAAAATTTTAATTGTGTTCAAGAAAATTAATCCCACTTTCGTTGTGGGTGTCAATATAATATATATAAAGTATTAGGTATTATCGTCAAATGACTGTGAAAATTTAATCCAATTGAGTCAATTCTGGCAATGTTCAAGATATGCTTGAATCATATAGAATTTCACGTCTTGCAGGACATCCTTGTATAATCTAAAAACCTTTTTGTGATATTTAATACACCAGAGATCTTCAGAAGAATGTTCCAGGCATTTCTAAACCTTATGAAAGCCCACCAGAATCATCCACAGACTACTTATGTTATTTTAGTACCAATCAGGACATTCTAAGATATTCTTAGATATGGCTGAATTATCTAGAATTTCATAACGCCTTTCAGCTCATTTTTGAACAAGCTAACAACTGTTTTGCTATATCAGCATCAGTAGGGATATATTGAAGAATATTCAAGGCACGTCTAAATCATGGAGAATATTTGGAAACTCATCAGAATATTACTGAATCTTCCAAAGACTATTTTTGGTACATCAATACCAGTTAGACATGTTTAAGATTGCTCAAGACATGATTTTATTATCTGACATAAGAAACTTATTCTGAATCTTTTTTATGTTAATTAGTATCAATTTAATAGAACCCAGAATGTTCAAGCCACGTCTGAACCATCCAAGATCATCAAAGAATTTTTTGTAAGATTTTAGTTCAGTTGAGCCAATTCCAAAATTGTTCAAGACATGCTTGAATCATCTGGAATTTCACAACGTTTTTCATAACGAGAACGAGAATATTTTTGGATCATCCCAAGACTATTTAATTATTTCAGTACCAATCAGGATAATTCTAAGATATTTCTAGACATGATTGAATTATCTAGAATTTCTTAACGCCTCTTAGCTCATTTTTGCATAGCCTAACAACTTTTTTGTGATATTAACATCAGTAGGAATATATTGAAGAATGTTCAACACATATCTGAATCATCGAGAATATTTGGAAACACATCAGAACGTTGCTGAATTTTCCAAAGAATATTTAGTATGAATTCAAATGGAACTCAGAAGGATCAAGGCACGTCTATACCCTCCAGGATTATTTGTGATACTGTAATTGCGTTGGACCAATTCTCAGAGTATTCAGATATGCATGAATCATAGATTTTCCAAACGCCTTTCAGTTTTTTTTCTGATCCACCTTAGAACCTTCTTTATGGCTGTTGGGTGGCAGATGAAGTATCCAGAAGAATGCTCAAGACAAGTATGAACCATCTATAATGTATGGAAAGTCATCAGATCCCTTCTCAATCCTCCAAAGGGTATGTGTAATTTTTCAATTCCATTGAACTTAAGGTTGTACAAGATATGCTTGAATCATCTAGAAGTTCAGAAAGTCAAGAGCGCCTTGACGGCGGTTGGTTGTGGATGATGGAACAATGTATCAAAAATCTCCTAATAGAAACAGTAAATGGTTATTTTATTCAACAGTGGATGGATAATAACGTAGTTCGTTATATGTGGCAGGTGTCACAAGGAAAGACAGTAAATCAGTAAGATTTATCCGAACATTTTTCTCAAGACCGTTAATTACAAATTTATTGAGTCAACTAAAAATTCAAAAATTCCAGACTTTGGAATTCCAGAATTGGGAACAATTCGAATTTAATACGTACAAAGAAAATGTGCATTTTAAGTCATGATGATTTGACAGGAGGTTAAAATTCCAAAAACACTGTTTTGAGCCCAAAAATTTCGTTATCTGGAGAATTTGTTGAATGTAAAAAAGTCACCTCTCATCTCCGCATAATCGGTCATTCGATCTCAATCGATATCTCAATTGTTTGCCGTAGCAATCAAGCCGAGCTCTCAACCTTCCAAGAGATAACCTACTTGCCATGGTGTAAAATTAGAACGGCCAACTCACCTGTGAGATTGGTGGGCAGCACGACCGGCTTCCCCATCTCGCCGGGCAGCAGCCCCTGCGGCGGCAGCAGC
Organism: Cryptocephalus primarius; assembly: GCA_963576515.1. Lineage (NCBI taxonomy): Eukaryota > Metazoa > Arthropoda > Insecta > Coleoptera > Chrysomelidae > Cryptocephalus > Cryptocephalus primarius. The sequence continues at coordinate 10,284,100 of OY754943.1, read as the reverse complement.
ACGTTGTCGAGCTGCTGCACCTGGTGCTGGTGCGACCGCCTCCTCTTCTCCGTCGCGTCCGCGGCCTCCGGCTCCTCGCGGACGTCCCTCGCGTCGGGCGCGGCCCTCGTCGGCGCCGCCGCCCTGAGCCTCTCGGACCTCTCGAAGAGGACCTCGTTGTCGACGTCCCTGAGGGCGGCCGGGGCGAGCGCCTCGTCGCCGCCGCCCCGCCCCTCGTCGGTGAAGACGAGGAACGCGACCGTGAACCACGCCGTGCCGACGATCACCAGCAGCTTCAGCAGGAGCGATCTCTTCCGCCAGAGGATGCCCATCGTGTATGTGACACGTCCGCAACGTCGGGAGACTAGTTGAGGTTATGTCGCTGATCGGCGTTGCTGGTCGTCGTCGTCGTGGCCGTCGTCGTCGTCGCCGTCCCCGTCGGCATTGCGATGCTGGTGATAAGATAAGATGAAGCGTTATCGGACGAGAGGCATTGCTGAGGTGGGGGAAGAGAAGTCGACTTCGATAAGGTCATGTCTGAAAAACGAAGGGAAACGTGTCAGACTTGACGTCTAGAAAGTACGGAACGTGGCTCCAAACTTGTCCCAAGCATTAAATCGTCCATTGACAGAAACAAGTTTCACTAGTCTACTCGAACAAATTAACCAGGTCTGTTCCAATAGAAGCAATGTTCAAAATATGCACTAACCAATGAAATGTATAGTTTGCACTAAGTAAAAACCGTTATACTTCATGGGGTCAAGGTTAGTTTGACGAGGTATGTTTGTTTTTTAATACTAATCAATGTTTCAGTGCAATATCATTAGGAATACGAGTGGCTGAGGGTACAGTATTCAGTAGAGGAGCGGAGGCGACAGCCGGAGCGACCAAGTGTTATCTGGCTGAACGAATTAACATTGTGAAGGATTGTTACGGATGTAACTTCACCTTCAAGACTATTGCAAAAACAAAGGCTGATGAGTATCCTTCAGTAAAACTCAACGGCAGAGAAGAAGGCTACTTTAACAACGATCCAACTTGGCACTTACCCATTCGAAACTCGTATTTGGTTTATCAAATCACTTTGATAGTTATAAAATTCATGAAGGAAAGGATAAAATTCATCCTTCAGATGATATAGAAAAGGTATTTATTCAAACTGAAGCTCCATTGATAAAAAAAACTATGGCAAAATCTGAGGCAAATACATATGTTTTATTATAAAATACCTCATCTGCAGATGAGACCTTCGATTGAAGCGACTTCCTTTCGATTTCCCCTTGAGAAAAAATTCCATATATACACTTGCGAAGAAAGGGCTAATTACCATTCATAAAGGAAAAGTTCCAGTAATGAATAGAAATATCTGGGTTAATAAAGTTTCTATGTATTGTTTTGCAAAAAGGCGACCAACCACCGTAGGGGCGTTGGCTCCTTCAGACATAATCAAAAAATTTGTTTGCTTGAAATTCGAATTGGTGAAGGGTTAAAGCAAATTAAATCATCAATGATGAGAAAGCAGCAGGAAGGTATTCCTAACAATTCAAAAATTGTTTCTTCATAGAATCTTTGAGACTTAATTCCTTTGATAACATGATGGGCTTTATGCATTTTACGTTCATGAAATATGGAATTCTTATTTATACGCTCTTTATATTCTCAATACTTGTGTAAGGTAAAAAAATGGGTTAACTTATATATTTCATATTTCATTAATAACAGAAATTTAAGCATCTGTAATTTGTAAGAATATTTTTTTTTTAATTTATGTTATAGTGTAATTTTTAACTAAACTACATACATCAAATTCATAAATAATATTCCACAAACTGATTTATAAAAATAAACAGTACCTGATGTATGACTTAAAGACTCGAAGCTTAAATTTGAGTCATGGGCATAAGAAAATGATGGAAATGCATGAAGCTGCTCTTACCTTTGAAGTTCAACTTATATGGTGGTATCATTTAGACTTTAAGTTTGACACGTGGTACTGGCAATTATAAAATCCTAAAAAAAAACCTAAAGTTTTTATGTTTTTGTTAGTGATTATCTCGATATCCCAGTTTTAATTAAAACAGAATTAATAAACAGGATTAATTAAAACAGAATTAAAAAGAATTAAAACAGTATGTAATGAAATAAAAACATTAATAAAGTCATTTCAACGCCCTGTATCGGCAGAAACACATATTTTATTGCATATTTACGTACAACGATATAAGTTGTATGTATTGAATTCTTATGTGTTCTTGAAATTATTATCACACGGAAATGGAAAATAAATCCTAATTACCTAATCGACCGATGTGTCATAATTTACATTACTGGTAAATATGCAATCGCTTACCAACCAAACCGTGATACAAAAAAATTATTCCGTGGATTGCTTATCGCTCTACATATGCGTAAGCAAGGTCAAAAAAATTTTAATGTGAATCCGTGGAAATGACGCGTTTTAACCAAAATACTCTAATATTACTTCTGTTGGGTCAAAATCACGTACTTGGATACGCCGACCTTGTTCCAATTGGGAATACCTAACCCTAACACATGCTCGCATAAATAGCGCTTATCAACATAACTTTTTATGGAACTGGGCGTAGTTGAATATTTTAAATATGATAATACAGAACCGAACTATGTAACTACACGGTAAACGTAGGAATAATGGTACCTTGGAATTGTTTTAATTTTTATGAGAAACGTTTGTTGCCACAGAATTTCGAAATAGTCATGGTTTACATACATTTTTTCCTGAGTTGTTAAAGTGAATTCTGTCAGTTTTCAAAAGTTAATAAAAGCAAGTAATTCTTAGATTAGTTAAAAGCATCAATTAACGTCTGAAAAATTGTCCCATATTAAGTGTTAGCATATTATAATACACATGTAGAATTTAGTTGTACTAGAAATCCCTAGTGTAAAGGTCAGGAATCCAAATTGTGGTCGCATATATATTCCCTCGGGCGCAGAATATGCTATCAAATAATTTTGATAAATCCATACTATATAATGGCCATTAGGTATGGATCATACTTATTTAAAAAATTGTTAGATGTTAAAATCTTAGTATTCTTTTAATTTCGTCTTAGGGGGTTGATTCTAAGGGTTGCAACATTTAGACGCATCGCAAAATTTGTTGCAAAATATATTTATTTTATGAAATTACACAATTTCAACCAATAATACCCACACAACCTCAATCCTCAATTTCCACACTTTTTTATAAGGAGTAGTAGTTGTTAAAGGTTGAAAGGTTATAACAAATTATAAACTATAGTATAAACAGTAAATATGGAATTGAATTCTTTAAAAATGCACCATTAAAACTTCTGAAAACTGCTTTCTTTAAAATGTTTGAATAGGGGGTGGTTTCTAAAGATTGAAACATGGCAAAAGATTATAATTACATCCAACCAGATGAAGAATAGCGGTTGTACATATTAAAAATTTATTTCACTTATTAACTAACTCAGTGGCATAATTTTCAAAATTTCAAAAATTTGTACTTATGTTAATTGCCATTTTTCAGTGTACCAGTGCTGTATGTTGCATGCAAGAAAACTTGCAATTACAAAAAGCCTCAGTTGTCGAAATAAGAGGGCCGCTTGGTTCAAAATTCCTACACTGACGTTTGGCTTATGGAAGAATTAACTATGGTGTAATAAAAAAAACACTTTCGAGGAAAGGTCCGAAAATTGCCTCCCGTTATATTTTGAGGGATGGCTGTCGGGGGGCGTGGGGGTGCGGGGAGGAAGGACGTGGTGGACGAACATTTTGATAAATAACGTCATCGTGGAGCGAGAATGTGAAATATGAGGGGAGAAATTTTAGGGCCGTCTCGGACCTTGTGTAGGCCGAACGGGCGCGAGGTATATAGGGGATGATTATGTTCCTCTCGGGAGCTGCGCCATTGTTATTTTTATTTTAATGTCTTGAAATACGGCACGCCTGAGGAAACGGTAAAAATCCGAGGGAGGCGATTTTTCCCCCGTTGGCCCTTTGCTATTTTTACTGGAAGGGGGGAAATTTATAAATGCCAGCCGTGGTATGTGGAATCTTTTGATCCTCCGAGGGAACGAAGAAACGATGACCAATATTTACCTACCCGAAAAAATAATTCAACAGTTAATTTTTGAATTACACCAATCAGCCTTATAAAACGACAGATGTATAGAGCTACTATTTTCCACTAACGAGGGAACATTTCCCCTTGTCTAAAAGTAACAGACGTCAGAAGTTAAGCTGAGGATTAGCATGGCAATGGATCCATTTTCATAACTTAACAACCTCCTGCTCCACAGAGCGTTACCACTTGATTAACGCTTGGAAGTTGTACACTACTACTTAAGGCCAGAACTCCTGCATGGCACAAAATCATGGTCCCTACAAGTTAAATCTCTTAACCTCAGAAGCATTCAAGATGTAGACGCTGCGCAGATTGTTACGAATTCCTTGAGAGGAAGGAGAGAGTACTGAGAAGGGCTGGAGTTGAAACACAACAGCTAAACACCGTAAAGCAGGAGGTGTCTTACCTGGTTCAATTATTCTATCTATAGGGAAAGTGAGGACCCTGGAGGAAAAACACAATTAACATTAAAAATTTGGTGTGGAGTACCTGGTGCTGGGGGGAGACCAGCGCCGTAACTATTGCTTCTAATTCATAAAGAAGTGAGATATGTGCACATATTGTATATGGGAGCAGAAGAAGAAGACAAAACCTACTCTAGTGTCTTCTGTAACAAAAATAAATGTCAGATTGCTTCATTACTTCATTTCATAGCAGGAGTTAAACACTGCCCTTGCGCAACTTTAATAAAGCGATTCATTAAAGACTAAACCGTGAAGCAATGAATAAATCTATTTACTCCCAAATAGATCAATAATAACCCCTCCCCCACCTCGTTTTCCGCAACGGTCGACCCCCATGATAATCAATTTCCATTTTCCAAATTATTATTATTATTACTATGGATCTCGAAAGCACATTTCGCAATGATTCAGATGCCGCAACACACACACGCGAACCGTAGTTTAACCGAAAAACTGTTCGGACGCACGCATCGACCCCTCGCCCCCTCACATGAATCCCCAACGATTTTTTTCCCCTTTAATGCGACGATTTGCATGAATTAATGCCGGGAGAAAAACGAAAACACTGCGCCTTTGTGTCCGCTAATATGGGCCAGTAATTGAATTAAACGACGCTCGGAGGTTTTAATTAACTACCGGGCGAGAGCTGTAACGGCGACCGCTTTTGATTTTTCGGCTTAAAACGAGGGAGTACGCGCAGGCGAAAAGAGTGTAAACCCGATTTGAACGCGGGACAATAGCTCGATGATTACGGCTGACGGGCTAAATTGGTCAAAACTAGGATCTAAATCGGGCAAAACTACGATCCAGTGTGATTAAAATGTACTGCACTAGATAAGCACGTAAATTTCATGTATTAAACATTTTTTCACGGGCAATTTAAGAAACGGAAAAACGTTTTACGACGGCATAAATCTGGACACCAGTAACTACGTCAACCAGGTTGATCAAATGATCCTACTCTCGTGTAGTGAGCCAGCAATTTCTCAACATAGTTATGATAAAATCCATGAACTCTGTTATAGTCAAATACACGTTAACAGTGGAGAGACTAACGTTGTTGCCAAGCTTTACAACACGTAATGAGATCAGATATAAACACCCATAACCTTACTTTTTACTACATTACATACAGACTTTTTCAGTATAATCAATTCACAAATATGTTTTTAGTGGGAGTGTCTTAACAGTCTACGATTATATTTAGAGCACACTGTCAAGTCAAAATCTACGAAATGTAACGTGAACACTCAGATGTAAGTCAAATCGCAAATAACACTGCTCATTGTTGCCAACGTAAAATAAGCGCAAAGATCTGAATCTCATAGCAATTGTGTGCCTACTCCCGGTTATAGTTGATGCCAGGTTTGTTTTAGATAACCTATACGCATTGTATACTTTACAGTGACTCAGAAGAGAGTAGAAACCATAGAGGCCATAAGTCTTTTGACAAAACTTAAGGTAAAACGTGGGTGGTTTCGACGACTGAATTGAAATGGTTGCGAAGTTGTTAGCTCGGGATAGGAAGCTGAATTTTTGCCTAGGCATTTGTTTTGGTATTGTAAGGCGTGCCTCAAAACACCTTAGACCTTAAAATAAAGACGCCTACACGAAATTGTTGAAATGAGACTGATGAAACAACCTTTACCACATCAGAACAAAAGCTTATGTAAAAATAAAAATTGTTGTATCATTCTGAGGTCCGTCTTGTTTGAATGGGCTATGTTAATAGCACCGCTAGTATTATAATTGATTTTTATTAATTTTAAATAGTGGGGGTTTCACCCACTTCGAACAACAACCTGCGGCTATGATGATATCACAATTGAACTTAAACTTAATTGATTTTTAAACGATGTATCCTAAGCTCATTCAAGTATAAATTACAGGTAAACTACTAGTCATGAAATGTACGCAATCGCACGCGTCGATGGATATTGATTTTAATAAAATCCTTAAAAAAACTTTTAGTGAATCGCCTCTACGAGCAAACGTCGACTACGTTTTCCGTCACGACGCTATTTTTTACTCCAAAATCTATACAAAAGAGACCTGCTGTAGCATCTCTTCCCACGCACGTCACTTTTCAGGATTTTTCGTTTACGGTTTTTAAATCTTCCCCACCCTTACCCCCCTCTCCCCCCTCCCTCTTGATTTATGGGTTATTGTTTCCGTGATTTTCGCCCTTCGCCTTTCGTTTACATTTTTTCCCTGAACCACCCCACGCATTTTTCATAATGAGAAACGAGTGAGAGCGCTCGTCACCTGATGCGGAAATCCGAAAGGTTTTCCCTTTTTTTTGTTCTCGTTATTAATTAAGAGACCGGGAAACAGTTTCCCGCTGGAGAAGGTTTTCCCTCGTGGAAATGGAAGGTTGAGACTATAGCGATAGTTTCAAACAAACAAGAATAAAACTCGCTCTGTTATTTCCCCATCAAAACGAAACATTTAATGTACCTAAATAACAAATAAAGATAATTTAAAATATAACAGTTTACAGTTTTGTGCCATAATTTTATTGTTTATTTTATGTTATTGTTATTTTAAATAAATTTTGAGATTCCACATTTCTAAAGGAAATTCTAAAGTCTTTTAGACCTAAACACAGACACACTAGGCACAATTATAAAGGAAATTCTAAAGTCTTTTAGACCTAAACACAGACACACTAGACACAATTCTAAAGGAAATTCTAAAGTCTTTTAGACCTAAACACAGACACACTAGGCACAATTATAAAGGAAATTCTAAAGTCTTTTAGACCTAAACACAGACACACTAGACACAATTCTAAAGGAAATTCTAAAGTCTTTTAGACCTAAACACAGACACACTAGGCACAATTATAAAGGAAATTCTAAAGTCTTTTAGACCTAAACACAGACACACTAGACACAATTCTAAAGGAAATTCTAAAGTCTTTTAGACCTAAACACAGACACACTAGACACAATTCTAAAGGAAATTTTAAAGTCTTTTAGACCTAAACACGGACACAATAGACACAATTCTAAAGGAAATTCTAAAGTCTTTTAGACCTAAACACAGACACACTAGACACAATTCTAAAGGAAATTTTAAAGTCTTTTAGACCTAAACACAGACACAATAGACACAATTCTAAAGGAAATTCTAAAGTCTTTTAGACCTAAACACAGACACACTAGACACAATTCTAAAGGAAATTTTAAGGTCTTTTAGACCTAAACACAGACACAACAGACACAATTCTAAAGGAAATTCTATAGTCTTTTAGACCTAAACACAGACACACTAGACACAATTCTAAAGCCTTTTAGAACTAAACACAGCCACACTAGGCACAAATCTAAAGGAAATTGTAAAGTTTTCTAGGCCTTTAGAAAGTTTTCTAATGAACTAGAATTAGTGCTTCCACCGCTGCATCTTCACTTAAGTGGCGTGGATGGTTTATTTGATCTACTATAAGTGTTTTATTGACTTAATGACATTCAATTTAAAGAAAATAACGCCGAACTTGATTTATTGCCTACTATAAATCACTTTAAACAACGATAAAAATTATTATTAACAAACAATTGGAAATCGTGCTTGATAACTATTAAGCAATTGTTCGTCGGTAGTCACATAGTCCTTGGCTATCAACATAATATACTCGTATTTGATTGATTACAAATAATAATAGTAATAAGTCTTGCTGACGCATTCTTTGTGCCCAGGAGTTTATACACCTTTCGACACCTCGTTTTCATGTTTCTGGAAAACTCAAGGCACCAAGAGCGAATCTACTCTAGCGTAAAGCAGATATATTTTCTCCATTTCGGTTCGACCTCCGGTCGGAATTTTACGGACGATAATGGGACCTAACTGTACAAGTCTCATTAATGCGATTATATGTGGACGAGTCGTCGATTTCCAGTGAGCCTTTTATCATTAACGAAGTCCCGCAAATCGAGTAACGGTATCGGTCACGTGACACTTCGAACGTCACACGTACGGATTATAACACTTTTTAGACGACCGAAGGCAGGCGAATTTTTACAGAAAGTAACAGAGGATCTGTGCACTTCATATTTGTGGTTAAATAACAAATTAGTCCGGTATTAAATTCCAATACAGAACATACGATAAATAAGGTTTTTCCATAATGTTTCCTTTGTAAGGCAACGATTCCACTTTCCCCCTACTTCAGAAGACGATGGAAAGAGGAGCGAAATATGAACGACCTAAATGGTGTCACACTCAAATTTTTTCCCGAGAATTTCTATAATCGCCCTACCAGTCAACAAATTTTTGCACGGTCATCAGGAGATGGTACCGTACAAAGTCAACGTACAAATAATTAAACAGTAATATATACAAAATTACGTATATCAGCAAAACTGTACGTGTTTGTGAATGTTAATCAACATCAGTACGGTGCAGTCTGTTTAGAAGGGTTTGGAACAAGGGTAATGTCTTCATGAGGGCGTTTCCTTTTGGACTGCCTCTTCTATGCCAACTCCTAGATATGTCTATGGACAGTCCAGCAGTAATCTACTAGCAATGACATATTTCAACATCCCTTATAACTTATGCAACCCAGAGCATTGTAAAGTAAGTATTTCTCAGGCAGTTTTTTGACCAACTAAAGAAAGTTATTGTCTCTCCTGTTGCCAAGAAATTCGTAAAGGCTAAGCTGCTTTTCCTTTAACCGTCAGTAACCGACCGAAGTTACTTCATGTATTTGAGGTTAAACAAAGATTTTTTCCTTGATTTTAGCTCACTTAATGTGGGGAATTTCCCTCTCAAATGCCTGAAAAGTTCTTCCTGGTCCATAGGTTCATTTACGACATTTTTTTCACAAGGCTCAAGGGTACTTGACTGCAAGCTTTGATGTAATCTCAGATAGAGCAGCAGTACTTGGTATAGCCCAACTGCATTCCCAGAAGTTAAGCAATAACTTTCAAATTACCATAGATTTTCCATTAAACTTCAGCACACCTAATTGCATCAAGAACCGCTTTCGTGTGTTCATAGATCTCCTTCATGCCCAATTTTCACAGATCTCCTTCATGCCCAATTTGACTCCTGTACTCAGGGATCCTCTGCTGTAGCCTGGATGCTAAGAGTTTAGCCTTTCCTATCGGCAATCAAGAGCTCCAATGAGATCACTCAGTTCCCCTTGACTTAGTTCGTTGATCACCCGTCATCTATCACGAAATCTGGGTCGTGGGAAGGAGCAGTTTAGCTGGTACTTTTTCTGCAGAGCCTGCATGTTCTTCCTCGGAAACGCACTTTACAGTATTACAATTTTTCAGGATTTAAGAACTGGTAAAGTATTTAAATGTAGAACAGGCAGGATGACTGAAGCACCATTAGGTTACTTGCACTTTCATCACTGAGATTAATCAATGATGGCCATCGCCAACCTGCGCCATGTTCCTACTTGCTGGAACAACGCGCGGTAAGTAAATGTTAAATTTTTCCTTCGCTCAGCCGAAGAGTAATCATACTCGTCTGCTCGTTTTAGATAACGATAATTATCCCGATCATGATGATGATGGTGTTCACCTTCGAAGCCCGTCTTTCTCACGACGTCGTTCACCTTCGCGAAGAGGAATTAATTCGTTTACTCCTCGCATGCATGAATCGACACCTTCCGCCGAATGTTTGCCGAATGAATAAAACATTCTTACGAAAACGAAGATGAGTCAGAGCCTTTCGGATCCTGTTCGGAGGATAATGCGATTATCGCTAATTTAGTGAGTGGTTGGATGTATTGCTAATCGTTATGTAAGAGAGCGATGGGCGAGACGAAATTTGGGAAAGTTCGAACGTCGGGTAAAAGAACGAAAATAGAAGTGAATTAATAATTTATTTTGCTTTTTATGATCCTCAAATGCACAGTTTTCTACTTTCTACTCACTCGACATTTTAATCTTCTTTAGATCGTCTGGATTGGCAGGAAATACTGAAAACGCGAGTCAAAACGGAAAAATGAAAATTCCTTGCTAAGGTCAAAGTACAAAACTTCAAATTTGGAAAAGTGTACTGTCTATGCAGTCAACGTTTTGATCTTTTTCGGATCGTCATTAAAATTAACATGATAATTCTGAATCTCGTAGGGTTTCAGAAAAAACTCAATTTTCTTTTCAGAAATCCATTTTTAAAAGTCGAAATTAGGCACTTTCGAGCTTTGGAAAGCTTTGAAATGAAGCACCAATTCCACTGTAAGTATTTTTTTATTATGTATGTATTATGTATTATTATGTATTTTTTTAAGTACGTCTACGATTTTTCCCATCATTTTGGATCGTCATTGAAATTTTCAGGAAACGACAATTCTGAATTAAAACTGAAAAACAAATTCCCTATTAAAGTTAAAGCATACACAGGTAGACCCATAAAAATATCTCGTAGGATTTCAGAATAAGATAAGTACAGAATTTTCTTTTCATAAATCCATTCTTTAAAGCTCAAATTAGGCACTTTCAAGCTTTGGAAAATTCTGAAATGATGCACCAATTCCATTGCAGCAATTTTTTTAAGTACGTCTACGATTTTCCCCATAATTTTGGATCGTCATTAAAATTTTCAGGAAACGACAATTCTGAGTTAAAACTGAAAAATAAATTTCCCTTTTAAAGTTAAAGCATATACAGGCAGACCCATAAAAATATCTCGTAGGGTTTCAGAAAAAAGGTACCCAATTTTCTTTTCAGGACCATTTTTAAAAGTCCAAATTAGGCACTTTCAAGCTTTGGAAAACTCTGAAATGAAGCACCAATTCCATTGCAGTAATTTTTTTAAGTACGTCTACGATTTTTCCCATAATTTTGGATCGTCTTTAAATTTTCAGGAAACGACAATTCTGAATTAAAACTGAAAAATAAATTTTCCCTTTTAAAGTTAAAGCATATACAGGTAGCCCCATAAAAATATCTCGTAGGGTTTTAGAAAAAAGATACCCAATTTTCTTTTCAGGACCATTTTTAAAAGTCCAAATTAGGCACTTTCAAGATTTGGAAAACTCTGAAATGATGCACCAATTCCATTGCAGCAATTTTTTTAAGTACGTCTACGATTTTCCCCATAATTTTGGATCGTCTTTAAATTTTCAGGAAACGGCAATTCTGAATTAAAACTAAAAAATAAATTTCCCTTTTAAAGTTAAAGCATAAACAGGTAGACCCATAAAAATATCTCGTAGGGTTTCAGAAAAAAGGTACCCAATTTTCTTTTCAGGACCATTTTTAAAAGTCCAAATTAGGCACTTTCAAGATTTGGAAAACTCTGAAATGATGCACCAATTCCATTGCAGCAATTTTTTTAAGTACGTCTACGATTTTCCCCATAATTTTGGATCGTCATTAAAATTTTCAGGAAACGACAATTCTGAATTAAAACTGAAAAATAAATTTCCCTTTTAAAGTTAAAGCATAAACAGGTAGACCCATAAAAATATCTCGTAGGGTTTCAGAAAAAAGGTACCCAATTTTCTTTTCGGAAATTCATTTTTAAAAGTCAAAATTACGCACTTTCAAGCTTTGGAAAACTCTGAAATGATGCACCAATTCCATTGCAGCAATTTTTTTAAGTACGTCTACGATTTTTCCCATAATTTTGGATCGTCTTTAAATTTTCAGGAAACGGCAATTCTGAATTAAAACTAAAAATAAAATTTCCCTTTCAAAGTTAAAGCATATACAGGTAGACCCATAAAAATATCTCGTAGGGTTTCAGAAAAAAGGTACCCAATTTTCTTTTCGGAAATTCATTTTTAAAAGTCAAAATTACGCACTTTCAAGCTTTGGAAAACTCTGAAATGATGCACCAATTGCATTGCAGCAATTTTTTTAAGTACGTCTACGATTTTCCCCATAATTTTGGATCGTCATTAAAATTTTCAGGAAACGACAATTCTGAATTAAAACTGAAAAATAAATTTCCCTTTTAGAGTTAAAGCATATACAGGAATACCCATAAAAATATCTCGTAGGGTTTCAGAAAAAAAAAGTATACAATTTTCTTTTCAGAAATCCAGTTTTAAGAGTCAAAATTACGCACTTTCAAGCTTTGGAAAGCTTTAAAATGAAGCACCGATTCCGTTGCAACAATTTTTTTAAGTACGCCTACGATTTTTCCCCATAATTTTGGATTCGAAATAAGAATACGTTCGCCCACCGAATTTACGAGATCCTAATGGAATACGATAACATCAAGAAAGGGGAAGGACCCCGTGACCTGTAAAATAAAGCAACACTTTGAAGTACTGGAATGAGGTTACCTTATTCAAATCCACCGAAAACATCGCTACTCGCTCGGTATTAAACAGTAATTTCGATTTCGTAATCCAACGGGTTAGCAAGTACACTTTTGTAGGCTAGGGAAAATATGGAGATTTCGAAACGTTCCAATTTGTCAATAATCTCCCATTAAGGGGGTGTTTATGAGGCGCCGAGCACGGCATCCGTCTATTTATCATGATTAAAACGTCGGCCCTATTTTCGGACGAGGGGAATTTTCGGAAGATGAGAAAGCAATTGCAACATATACACCAAAAAGAGGGAGAGGGAGAGGAAAAATTCACGTTGTCCGCATTTCCGGATCGATAAATTTAATTTGTAGGCAAATACGAAACAAATTTCGTTTTCGTTGTTTTTGTTTTTTTGCTACAAAGCTGTCGGACCATTAAAATTCAATTTAAGGACGGAAGGACGTGAAGGGACGTGAAGGGAAAAGTCTTTCATGCCCGTGAAATTGGAATGTATTAACTTTTCGCCCCTATTTACATGTTTATTTATCGCGTTTGGGACGAGAAACAGATTTTTTTTGTTTCCATGGAAAGTATGAATATATCAATCGAATCTTGAGATTAGGAGATTTCCCCGTCAATTTAGATAAATCGAGAGGAAATGTGAAAATGTAAAGACGTTAAATCTTAGTTAGGAAACTCGACGAGATAGATTTGAGAGTGGAGCTTCTTATACTTTCAAATTTATATTATGGGGATTTTCCGCTAACTTAGCGGGATCTAAGGAGTTCAATTATGTTCGAGAAAGTCGACGAATAACGAAAATGAATTAATTACTCTCATAAATTTACGTCTTTGAAGTTCACACCGAGGAAAAGGAACAAAAATTACATGATTGCTTAATCATTTCCGACCACTACTAATTAGTTTCGTTTGACAAAAAAAGCTTTATTGTTTGTATGAATATGAAGTCATATTCCTTATATACAACAGCTGTAACAAGTTTGGCCAATAACTTCTTTTTATTTAAACAAAAAAAAATTATATCAATAAAAATAACCAACAAGTTTTAAGGATTAAAGTAGTAAATGTTGTATCTATGAAGGTCACTTTGAATCCTGAAATATCCGTATTGTTCAACAATTGTTACAATTTATATTATTCGTTACCAAAATGAACAATTAAGGGTTGGTCAAACAATTGTCTTTCGCGTTGTTGAACAATTGTTATGAGTAAAATCTTTTTTGGTTACACAAATAAAAAAGTAAGTGTGAGTCAAACATGGTATATTTTTAAACGCTGACGTTTAGAAAAATAAGAAATGAAGTGATCAAATAAAAATAATTAGTAATCAATCGGGGTAAAAAAATGGCGACGTGTCCATGGTATTATTTCTCCATTGATACCTACAAAATATTGTAACGTAGGTACAGGCATAAACACTCAGTAGTAATACAAACGTTTCAATTTTTTTTAAAATTTACAGCGGATTTTGAGTAATTTTCAAAAAATTGATTCGATTAATTCGATGAAAAATTAATTTCGAGAAAATTTAAAAAATAATGGCGAGTAAAATACGCTCTAAAGAACGTTTAGCCAATGATGTTCAATAATTTTATTATACGTACTCAACAGTGGAGTTAATAATCCAAGTTTAAAAACATTCTTGGAGCAAATTTCGAGAAAATTTAAAGAACCAAAAAATAAAAGGGTAAACTACCCATTTATCATGTCGATTTTAATAAGAGGCTCATTGAGAGGTCCTGGTATGAATTTTTATTTACGAGAAAAATGAAAGTACCTCTCATATACAAGGACATGTTTCCAAAAACATATTTTTTGAACTCAGTGGACCTTAAAACGTATAAAAAATAACTCAAATTCAAAAAATCGACTCGGTTACAATACTTCTCATATATGAGTACCAACCTCATATAAGAACGAAAAAAATGAGATAAACTTTCTAAAAATTGAAATTTTTTTCCTGTTCAACCATTTACAAAAATCTAAAAAAGAATGAGGTGATTCAAATGAATTTCAAAAAATGAAAACCAAAAATTAGAACTTCCGCCAAAAAAATTCAAAAAAAATTACCCATGGCAAGGGTAGATTTAACGATCTTAATGGACCAGACTATTTTTGATTTTAAATTTTGTCCTGAGATACACTCGCTCAAAATGCAACGCTGACCTTTCGAACTGAAACCGAATTGTGCCTGGTATTTCCAAAGTATAATTACCTTTTCGACATAGAAAATCTTAGTTTCCTTTTCCTGTAGTAACTAAGCTTGAAGGTTTCATTAACCGAAGCAGTTTCATACTTTTCCATTCGCTCGGAAGAATGTGATTTCTCTCGTGGCGCGCCTTCCCTAAGCGCGAATATTAATCTCGGCCTCAAGAACAAAAGGAAGTCGCCATGGGATCTGTCGCAAGAGAAAATGTACGACAAACGCACTATCAAAATATCACCAGGGAATCCTACGATTATATCCGAAAAACAAACCAAAAAATCGAACAACTCGACTACTTCTCGCGCTCCCCTCGTATCCGACCTCTCGAAAGGTTTCGACGAATCGCATCCATAATTCAACAGTATTGACCTACTGCACCGCGAAGAATACACAACAAATGACGCCTCGCTACAAAGGGCCGAAACACGGATATGTGATTGATCTAGATGAGGGAATTAGAGGTGGTATGGGTTAAAAGTGGGACCAAAAATAGGCTTTTAAAAAAGAGTAGGAACATCCCACCGCCCTGTGCAAAATTCTACAAAATTTTTCCTATATCGCCGACAATTTAAGATGCCTGTACAATTGAACCCACATAAATCATCGCAACAGAACCACAAAGGCGCCCACTATCAATTCATCCCACTACTATCATGTTGCAACGAAGCAATTGCTCAACATAGGGACGATTATATTGTTTGTTACGAGTGTAAGCATTTTTATATTCCATACGGACTGTGGAAAAATATACCTTGGAGTTACTAAGAAAAGGTGATGAAATAAACTAAGGCTCACCCTGTACTTTTTCGGAAAATTTGATATAAAATTCCAACTCCTGAATTTTCATCATGTACTGTTGAAAATTGCAGTGGCAATACTTGTTTAAGGGTCTTGTCTACTTTCCACAGGGAAATTTTTAGAAAGCACTAAAAAATTAAACTGGTAAACGTGTCAGAGCCAATCAGATGATCATGCACATACTGAGGGTCTTTTCGAATTTTTGACTTATCACATTATCGACAATTAAATGAGTGCATATTTAAGAAATGGCACCACGAATATCAAGAAAAACGTATCTTTCATCTCCTCTAGAATTCCCCAATTTTCAAAATTGTCCCAAATTAAATCCCTCTGTCTGTCAATGGAGGTAATTCTCCACAACCGACATTATCTCATTACCATAATATTCCGTATCTAACGTGGATATTATGTCACAAACAGGAATAGGCTTATCGGGTAATTTCCTCGCGCGATTAATACCCGATAAGAAGCTTAATTTAACACTTAATTAGAATAATTAATCAGTCCGCGTTAATTGCAGCTCGGGATTTCAATTGCATTTCCTCCCTAAGGAAGTCGTGGTAAATCGATAAGGCTCCCTCTTAGGGCTTAGTTTACCTTCGTAATGCAAACGCTTTAGTCTGACATAAGAGACGTGCAATCAGGCAACAGATAACATGAAACAAATCCTCGCCACATGGGTAAAATAGGCAAAGAGTTGTTGAAGAAAAGGTAGATTTTGTGGAACACAGGTTTTCTCGACGGTTTTAATTAGTGTTTACTCTCATGTATTAGGTACTCATATAATAAGAAAGTAGTTTTCGGGTCAATTTCTGTAATATAAAATGTTGCCTTTTCTGGACGTTTTGAGAAAATTTTTGAAAAAATGTCTGTATATTCGAATGCGATCGACTTTTTCTAAGAAATTGTAAACAATGGAAAGCTGAAACTTTGTATTTGAGCCCTGTAAACTCGAATTCATGCGAATTTGGTAAAAATCTGTTAAGGACAAAGGGCTCTTTCCATTTTTATATCTTCTCGAATACTGGTGCAACGTTTTTGGTTTGAAAGTTTGTATATATTTTCTATCTCCATATCTTTCTATTCTATCTCTATTCTTCTCTCTTCTTTCTATCTCTATCTATTAATACCATAATCGCTATCTTGATTGACCTCCCCTGAAGGGCCCTTTGCCCTAGTGAATTTTTAAGTTTTTTCAATGTTCTGCACAAAGGGATTTACATATTCTTACCATTATTTATATCTAAACGACTACACTAATTGCCAACAATTTTTATTTAAAACATTTTTTTTCTAAATGAGCCCTAAAGAACACTTTACTCTTGGGAAATTTCAGTTTCTCTTCCTTTTCTTAAAAATGGCCCTGGGGATTTGCTGCAGATTTCGTAATTTGACTTGTTTTACTGTCTAGTACCTAAAACTTTTCTCTGAAATATTTTTTCTAAAACCACATCAAAGGGCATTTCACTGGTGGGAATGTTTAAATTTTCTTAATTTTCTCCAAAACGGCGCTAGTGATTTACTTGAAACTTTACAACATGACATCTATCTAATACCTACAACTTTCTTTTACAACATTTTTATCTAAAATCGCCCTAAAGGGCACTTCATTCTTGTGAATTTCCACAGAGCATGTACATTTATATAGATCAGTTGCTTCATATGAGAGTTGTGATGGACATCGCCAATTTTTATGATAATATGTATACGAAATGACACAAAATGTGACAAAATTTCGATTCACAAATATTGTTGGTTTTTTTGTGATTTTTGAATTTTAAGGACTTTACAGCAATTCGTAAAAAAATTTTCGAATACATGTTGCCATTTGGTTTACCATCAAAACCCACTAAAACCGCCGATAAAACCTATATTATGATGTCTCGAATTTTCCAGGAAGAAAGTTAGTCTGACTTTGAACGAATTCAGGCAACAAATAACAGAAAAATTCAATATTTAAACCTACACCTACGGACTTCGCATGTACTAAAACATATATTTGTGTAATAAATTAAAACATTCTATTTGTTACCAGAATTTGCGTCCTTTAAAGCGAATCTTAATCCTTTGAAACTTTCGTGTACAAAAACATCACTTAAACACACATTTGCTCATGAAATGCAAAGTTATGTACGGCCAGAGGTATCCATGGAAACGATCGCTATAAATTCGACATAAGTATTGTTTATCCGCAGGTCTGGCGCGTTATCTCTTATTGAAACAGCATTTCGGCGTCGAAAATTAAATAAAAACAGGAAAAAATGGCTTATCGTTCGTCACTCACATTTTTCACTCCAGAAATCCGAACGAGCGTCACTCACACGCGAAAAACGACGAAATTCGCACTTTTTAATTCACTACCTTAAGCTACGAGGATGGTATATACAAGAGTAGGAGAGGCGCACGCACGCACGCCACCACCGCCTGCAACACGACTACTACTTAAGTAACTGTACTAAAGCACGTATATAAATGTACGAGCATTAAACCGCTCGGCATAAACGACAACAAAACAGAAAGAGAGAGAAAACGAGCGGCGAAAAAGTGTGAGAGAGACAGAGTAGGGGAGACCGGCGCACGGAAATCGAAGTGGGCCGTTGTCAAACGAACCAAGCGATCGGCCGGAAGATGCGGCTGATAACATTGTTGTCAACCGTAATTAACTCTATTGTATGACATTATAAAAAAAATTAATAACCTCAAAATTTCGTTCATGTAAGACGAACGGTCGGTGGACGCCTCACCGACTCTTGCCGCCCAAGTTTGGAAAATTTTACCCACGAATTGCTTATTAAAATTATTGCGGCACATGTTAGGATTGTTTATGTAATTTTTTCAAAATTTTTCGAAAAATGTCAGTCCATTACCATACCACAGTAGAAGCTCATCATAATTTTTATACAATAGAAAGCCAAAACGTTCTTACTGCTTTAAAAATTTTGGAAAATAACAGTGTTCTTACCGATATTGTCAAGCACTGGGCTTTTCTAGAATAATTTTTGTCAAAATTGATGAAGTTTAGTGAAACTCTTAAAATCTGTTTAGGGGACAGTAACAGACGATTAGTATAAATATAATGAAAATCAGAATCGGTAATATTTTACTATAAGTTATTGTTATATGACTGATTTCTTTATAAAAACTTTGGTGAATGTCATTAAAAATTAATAAAACTGTATTAATATATCTAGAAGACTGCAGTACAAGGTCGAGTTTAACTGTATTGAAATCCATGGTCATGAATTTTTTAGGAATTTTCACCGCCATTATGAAGCTATTGACTTTTCTAAAATAACCTTGGTGATAATCATTAGAAGCTACTAAAACTCTGGTAATCTGTTTAGAAGATTGATAGTAGATTACTGCAAGTTTCATTAAGAACGAAGTAATACAATTTTGGTACCGTTACCATCGTTACTTTGAGCACAGACTTTTTTAAGAATTTTGGTTAGTTATTAACAATTTATAAAAATCTGGAAACCTGCCTGAAACCGTAGTAGAAAGTCATGTCAGGTTTTAAGAAATTCCGAAACTTTTAAATTTTTTAAGAATTTTTCTCTGCAAATACATTACCTATCGCTATTTTTCAAGCCATTGCTAGCAGAAGGTTAGTTAAAATACATCTAAAATCAGATGGATTCAGTTGTAATGAAGACTGCAAATGCTCTCCATCAGAAGATATGACGATAAAAGTGCGGAACTGGATGAAACTATTCAACATCAAATAGAAAACGAAGGCAACGATAGCAACTCGAAAAACAAATCCTTCTTCAGCTTCACAACAGTGCATATCAAATATGTACTGTATAATTAGTATCAGTATGTAAATAAATTACTTTAATAGAACAATCATAAGACATTTTGGTCTATCTCGAAGAAAATTATAATTTAAAACTGATTAGTCAGTTTAGTTCAGTTTTCTTAACACCCTAACCAAGATCAATTTGTGCTGATTGAAATACTTGAAGTCACATTGATTGATCGTACTATATTTGTAATTAAGGCGACATTAACTTTACTCTTATTAATTTTTGTGATTTTAGAGAAAAACTGGATCAACTAAAGCAAGGGTCAATTGGAAAACCATTGGGTTATGCATTTGCCCCTTAAAATTTGACATCCATTTATTCTGTTATCACATCTACATAACATTGACAGTGACTGGAAAGTTTCCATTTAGCATATTGGTCAAGAAAGCATAATTCTAAGCAAATAAGATTGAAATTTGTGTACACGATATGCATACGTAACGCTTAATCCATCCATCTCCGCGTCCAAACAACAGGAAACTGTTTGTAATCCTAATCGCATCTTGAATCTAATGCAACTCGCACATAAATTTAACATTTTAATTGAGTTTCATCATATTCACGCCGATCTATCTCCGTCGAGTCAATTACAGAGGAACGAAAAATCACTGAATGTAAAGTTTTTCTCTAACGTAATGTCGTTTCCGAGTTTCATCAATAACCCAATAAATACACGTGTACAGGCGATAGATGCGAGTGTGTGTGTTTGTGTATGTGAGAGAGAGAGAAGGGGAAAATATATGAAACACTACCAGCGTCGAGGATTAGTTTCTAGGATGACATTTGTATGATTGATGGGAAAAATTTGATGATAGCGCATTCGGGCCGTGTATGATGGAAAGCATTGTTTAGGGGCAATCAATAACAACAACAACAAGAACGAGGAAAAAATTTAGGGAGCGCTCGTAGACCGTTATAATTTTCAACTAAATGAGGGATCACGACAATGGATAATTGATTCAATAAGTGTCTTAATTACCGAATATTAATGTTGCTGGGAAACAAAATTTATACCCGGAATTAAAAGTAATATTATTTGTTGTGAAGATTCTGATACTTTCTACTACGGCCTACATTCAATCTCATCCTGTTATCATTGATTTATTGTTGCTTTTACAAAACTTCTGACTGCATCAAATCTGAATGAATTTCACAACAATCGCCCAAAAAATTCTTCTAAAAATTTCACAGAATTCAGGGAACTGAATCTTTTTAAACCCTAATACGCTTTATTGACCAAACGTTATTGATTTCAATCGCACCGATCTTCAGACACAAGTTAGCCCAAACGTTTGAAACAGATTTATATGAATATGTAAATAAACGTAGTAGATACATTGGCTCTTCTTAGATTACTTAAAAATTTAATCCAACAGGATCTA
This sequence comes from Cryptocephalus primarius, assembly GCA_963576515.1. Lineage (NCBI taxonomy): Eukaryota > Metazoa > Arthropoda > Insecta > Coleoptera > Chrysomelidae > Cryptocephalus > Cryptocephalus primarius. The sequence goes on along the minus strand of OY754943.1, from coordinate 10,263,091 downwards.
TTTGAATGAAATCTGATGCCTGCTTCAATATTTCATCATGTCGCTTCGTAATTACGATTGAGGACACATCAGATTAAATTTCCACTTCAAAAATCTGTCACCCACAATAATCTAATGTAAGTGCAATAATCTTCTAAGCAATGAGCTACATTAATCAATTTTCGATGATGTCATGAACATGTAGTGCCCTGTAATTAGAGTCATATCAGAAACAGATGATGGCCATAGAAGAGGTAGAGAACGTAGATAGAGACGTCTCGTCTACGACTGAACCTTCGATTTTCCGACATTCGCAGCTTTAGATCGCGAATTTTTCGACCTCATGGAAATCGTACCAACTGGAATTTTCCGGCCTTCGCGGTTCCAGATCGCTCATTTTCCGACCACACTGTATTCATGGAAGTTTATGCTCCCTTGATGATGCTGATGCTCCCTTGATGGTGGACGTACCCTTAAGGTACCACCTTTTGAGATGAAAACCTTCAAGCTCCCGCAGAAAAACTACACAATGAAGCAAAATACGCCTGAGGAGGTTGCAATTTTTTTTGTGGTAAAAACCTTAAGCAATACATATACATAGTACACTGAGGAGCAAGTTATAGGCACAAATAGACTAGAACCGAAAGATAGAACATGGAACCTAGAGAGGTATTTTTCCCTTTACAAGTATATAGTAACAAGCAAAAGGACAAATGCAACGCTTTAAAATATTAAAATGTTTCAAACAATATGCCTTTTATTTTTGTTTTAAACTTTTCTTAACTTTTCTCTACAATTTCTTTTAAAATAAAATTTTGAAACACTCTTAATGCTTGCCAGGCTTTCTTGCGAAGGACACCTTAAATCACCTTGCTAATATAGACTAATATATAATTAATAATTTTCCTTCATTAAATAACTCATACAATTTTGCATAGGCCAGGTTGTAATTTGCTTTGAAATCAGGTTGTTCTAAATAAACAAAGTATTTTCTTTCAAAAAGTATGAAATATTAATAAATTTAATCTATCTTTAACCTCATTTCATTGGGCAAAATCTTTTGCTTTCTACAAAATCAAGTCAAAATACTTTGCCAGTTTAGCATTAGAATTCAGCTATCATTTTGAACATGTTTAATATATTGCTTGAAATCTCCAAAACTACTTCACCAGCAGGTAACCTTTATAGACTCTCATGCTCAATTAATCAGCTTCTAATTTCACCTAGACCTCCTGTTGATTTTTCCATTGCCCAAAATCAATTTTTCCCCATTTTCATCAATACCCTTCCTTGTTCAAAATAAAGCCTTCGCTCTACCTCAAAATTCCGAAATTCCCAATCAATTTTCTTCCTTTCCTCCGCGACTCTCGCGCGTAAATCTCGAGTGTGGGAACGTGTCCGATCGATCGGCGTCGCATAAATTTTCGGAACACGGAAGACTCTCTATCTAACGAGAGGCCTAAACTTTCTCGAGCGAAGATTCGTTTCTTCATATTGACAATAACCTTTAGTTAACCTTATCGAATGGGAGAGGAACGTTAGGCGTTCGTACGGGTCGAATAACTGCATTCTAGCCGTTAAAAAGTGAAAGGAAGATCGAGATTGGTGATGGATCGTGCTGGAGCTTTGATTCGATCACCTCGAGCAGGTCTCTCTTGTGAAGTGTGACAAATTGGGTCCACTCAAACTAAAAGTGCTTAAGCTGGTGTTATGAATAAGGATCCAAATCACTCAACCCATTATTTCACACACTTCTAAATTCTAAGTGATTTTAGACACGCGAGAGGCGAAATAAATTAGTACTTGGTACTAAGATCAGCGCAGAAGTAAATTAAAGTCCCATTTCTGTTTTTAACCCACGTACAACGTAACAATATTAAGCTAAAAAATATGATACCCACCCCACAATCATAAAGCGGAAACGGTTAATCCTCAAAATCCCAATACTCGAGAAACCCACAGTACGACTCAATATAAAATAAGGAAAGTAGGGCCCTCGAATCTCCCTGCTAATAAGTCGTCTCCTCGATGCGGCGAACCGCAATTTTCCCCCCGATTTTTCCGAAGTTCCTCGAGAGAATTAATTCCTTTCAAAGGCCCGCACGAAAATTTATTTTTCTCCTCACGGCTCGTTTGAAATTTAAAACCGATCGCGCGATCGCGATCGATAACCCCTATCAGCATGAGAAAGGACGGGGAGGAGTTCCCCCCCGAGTCTTTCCTTCGTTTCATCAAAAAGATCGGCAAAAAGCAAGACCGGAATTAGTCCGGAGTTTCCGACAGGCTTCGTTACTACGAAAAAAGAAATTCCCCACGTTTACACGTGGAATTAGACGGGGGAAGCCCTCGAAAAACGGCGTTCGGGAAAATTTAAAGCGGGCGTGTAAGTTACATGAGGTAATTTCAATGCGGGTGTTCTGGAAGGCGACAGGTAGATAACGTAGTCGTATCGAATTGCTATTGGGTCTTTCGTCGTGCTCAATAAGGCAGGAGAGCGTAAAATCAGTCTCTTTTGTTTAACAGTAGCAAACTACTCAACATCGTCTCATCTATAGTTATGATTTTGACGTGGATACAATGTTTTGAATAACATTAGGGTTCATACTTAGAGGGAGCAGATGAAACTCTTCAAGTTTGCACCTTGCATGCTAAACTGTGAAATTCGATATTTTGTAATCCAATAGCGTTGTTAACACAATAAGTAGTCTTTTCATATCTTACATCATATGTCAGCAATGTATTATGCCTGTTACTTTATGGTTTTTAGATTCGTGCGAAATTAAAAAATCTCACGTATCTTATTTGGTCGTTTACGTCGGTAATTAACTAAATTTGTAATAACTTCCAATCGAGTAGATCAATCGAAGCCAAATTTGAACCATAGTTAGTTTGATATCAATTTCGTCATTCCTGAAAATTTGAAACCAATGGAATAAATGGTTAAGCTGAAAAAGACTGAGGGAGACTCTAACTGTAGGATAGTGCAATGGGAATTTTACGACCGTCCCTTCATTTCATATCGAAATGCCGTTATTTTAGAACAGGAAATAGCATACCACAATGAGTGGGGAATTGACCATTGGATAACATGCGGATTGGTTCACACAGAAAGTTACTAGACTGATGTTGGTACGAGAATTTATTTTCGAAGGTGGTGGTACTAAGTGAGAGCTATCAAGAACTAGCAAGAAGTAGTGGTACTTCGTGTTTAACTTTAAATGAGTCACGTTGAGTCAATTTTAATTAGTTCGCACCGAAAACTAGTAGGTTAAATCACAAAATTTTGAATGTATAAATCTTTTTGAAAATCTCACATAGTTGCTGGAATTTGAGTCGAAGGATTTTATTAAACCTAATTTCGAAAAACAAGGGAAATCACCCTAAGAGGAATTTAAATTTGTATAATTCCTTTAGAGTGGAATGTAACTTCGTGTGCGAGAATTCCTGTAAAGGTTACGGTATATTCCTGTCCCTCGTTCCCGAAGGAGGGCGACCCACGCCGCCTATAGTGGCTTCAACAGATTCGACTGTGGGGGGCGATTCCCTGATAAAAGTGCTGTGACGCTTAGTGGAAAAGCCTGGCCAGGTCGACACGTGGTTAAGAGACTAGTCGATCAGTGTAACGGTATATCTTGACACTTGGGGAAATTGAGTGATGTTTTGTGGGGTTTAATATATGTCTAATCTAAGGATTGAGATGGTAGTTTGGGCGTGGATTTGAAGATTGACTGATTGATGATTATTCGAATACTTTAATGAATGCTGTGAATCCTAATTGAACTGCAGACTGATGGTGTAACAACATGAAGCTGTTCATGCTGATATGTGCGTGCAAAACTGTCTTCCTTGCATATAGTCCAAATTAGAAACCTGTATTTCGAATTTAGGAAACCAGTCGTCTAAACTGCCACAAATGCGTTTTTCCCTAGAAATTTGATATGAAATACTGTTATCAACTTTGACATATCTTTGTATTTCATTGCCACAGCAATTCTTTGGGGACATTATCTAATTTCACCTAACAAAAAAACCTTTTCAGCACCCTTATAGCAATTCATCAGAAAATATTGCAATATTCCCCTAAACGTCCACACTGTACGAGAACGTATTCTCATGATGGCACTTAGCCCCTAATCTTTTCTATGTATCTATAGAGATTATAAAAATATGTCAGCACGTGAACCTTATATAAAACATACTTAGAGAAAAATCGGCGTTTAGATTTGAAACATGCATTTTTTGCAAATTAATTTCAATTAAAATTACAAAGTAATTTTACAAAAATACCGTTTTTCCTATTTTTACTGTCAATAATAAATGCACCCTCGATTAAATTCATTCATTTTTCGACTTTACAGTCAACACATTTACCACATTTATTTTTTTAGACTTGTAGCTGTGTGGGTATACAGCAGAGTGCCATCAATACATCCGTAATTCGGTAATCGCCCCCCCCCCCCTTTTTGCTCATTCAAATCACGTCGATATTACGGATATTACGGGCGGAAGCTTTCAAGTTATTATTAGCGAAGCGTTACCTTCATCAGAGGGCCGACCTAACGATAACATATCTTCTTAATTGCGTATCTCGCTCATGTGTCACCAGCTGTACCTACACAACAATACAATACGCAAATTACGTTGAGAATTACGTCCCGACGTGGATTTATCGTAATCGATGTCGGTTAATTGCCATACTGGATGTATGGTACGTATGCCGGTGATTTATTTTACGGGATTATAACATAACTATTCCTCTAATTATTCTTTTTTTTACCCTCCGGTAGTTTATACCTGGGATGGATCACGTAATACGTCAAAGTGAGCAATGTTCGACTACCGACAGTTTAATTACTTTAAAGCGGTAATGAGTCTCGTTAATCCGCGTTACACTTACGTAAAGGTAATTGCGAGATGCTAGTACCGAAAGGTAAGATTTGAAAAATGAATAATTTCTATGCTGCGGGCAAAAAAAACCGTTTATAATTCTAACAAAGTATGCTAAAGGAATATTGATAAGGCACACTTCATATGCTACAGTATAGCAAACATGGTACCTCTTGAAATGTATTAAGATTCCATTACCAAAACATTTATACTGCTGATAATTATTTCAGGATTCTAAAATACCCTGAAAATTATATTCCACATCCAAGTTTTGTAATTGTAAATGTACAAGTATAGGCAGGATTTGGCATTTTTCTCCAAATATCTGGCTCTAGCCAAAAGCCTAAGGTGGTCAGAGATACTTACACACAATAAGGGTTGCTTCGATGTGCTCTAGATCTTTGGGGATTGGCCCTAACGATCCTATAATAATTGGTGATGCGTGCTTTTGCTGACTTATTACAAAATTTTAGTACCTGTATTTCAAGATTTCATTCTATTATATATCTTTCAAATTGCCTCTTTCTCCAGGGCTTGACTTAGTAGCACACCTGAATGTCTTTGCTTGTGTTTATTTCATTGGTGCTATTTTTATTTGTTTCCTTCATTAGCCTTGCAAATGACGTCCCTTGTCGTTCAATACTAATACAGTCAACACTAATGGCCAGGAACTCCACCCCTCAACGCAATCCTTGGTTTAGCATCCTTTTATTCACTTGTCACCATAATAGCCTCTTTATCCAGGGCTTGACTTAGTAGCAAACCATAATTTCTTTGTTTGTGTTCATTTCATTGGTGTTATTTTCATTTGTTTCCTTCAGTAGCCTTGCAAATCACGTGCCTGGTTGCTCAATCCTAACATATTTAACACTAAGTGGCCAAGAACTGCACCCCTTAACGCAGTCCTTGGATTAGCATCCCTTTATTCACCTGTAGACGTAATTTTTGATGGGTTTGAAGACATTTCTGATGTGGATGTACCTACCCAACTTAGCCCCTTGCATCCTAGTAGTACACAAGCTCAGCGAGTCAAGCTAGTGTCCATGAGAGACTAATTGTTATTATTACTATACGAGTATACACTATATTATAATTAGATAGTTAAATATATTACTTTTATATTAATATTTAAAGTAATTTCATTAATAAGCATTATTAACCCTTTTCTTATATGAAGAGGAAAGGAAGGAAATATGAAGTGCCCAATACCACAAAACATTCGAAAAACATCTCGAAGAAAAAGGGAGAGAAAAGAAACTTCTGAGCTCTTTAAGTTAAGCTCGTTTCCTTTCCATTCCTTAAGAGGCTGATCGCCACTGTGAAAAGCTCAAGAATTTTTATTCCTTAAGGCTCCTATCCAAATCTCATCGAGTTTCCTGTGCAATTCACCGATTACGAACCATCCGTATTTCCCCTGGTTACGTTCGTTTTCCACGGTTAATTCTCAAATAAATTTCACGACCCGTTGACATTTCGACTCATCGCTCGACGTCTCGGCCGCGGACACATACGGTTAACCTTTAACGGATTGTACATTTTTTTCACTTAAGGTTAACGCGACAAGAAGTAAAAGTCGATGAGAGGCCGCACGAGGGAAAAAGCCGATTGACATTTTCGGCGATAGTGGGAATTTTTTTTTAATTAAAAATTTGGAAACCGCTAAAGGTCGCGTAGACGAGGACCGTTTTAAGTAGGAATCCAAAAGTAGGATCTAAATGTCTTGGAGACGTCAAGATTTGGCTATTCTTGTGTTTCGATTTAGAAAACTTAGGGATTTCAAAAGATATTCAATTACTTCAGGATTAAGGGTGTTGTCTACTTTCTGTAGACACACGTGCGACGCGAGGGGGCGCTAATAACGTACACTTTAGGAACTCGTGGTCTTTTCAACTGCAACATGCGCGGCAGAAGAAAAACTGAGGAAATGCGCATGCACTAATAAATAACTATAATATGAAAAGATTAGGTCTACGACTAAATAAGAAATTCGGCTTAGATACGCAGAATGAGAAGAGAGTAGGTAGATTTGAAAATGAAAAAAGGCCTTTCAGCCACGGTGTTGCTAAAAAAGCTAAACTGTTCCAACCAGGATTGCTAGTACACGTGACGAGGCCATCCGCCAACCTTATTTCGTCGTATAATACAAGTGTTTCCAGAGAACTGAAACCTGCTCTGAATCGGTAGGGCATGGCCTGATAACCTGGGGGTGAAACCCTAAGAAGATGTACAACAATACCTGATGGCCCCGGTATGGAACCTTCATTAAACTGTAGGTCTCCTTCAATTAGCCTTAGCAGCAAAAAGAGAAAAGGGGTTCTTTTAGAAGAACCAATCACCACATGGACCTACAATAGCTATCTCCAAAGAAATTTTGTTCTTTAAACGAAAACTTTACTAGCTAGTTTCAAAATAACATTTTGGCAAGGAAGCAGGATGACTCCTGGACAAAGTCAAGAAGTTGTGAAGAACACTCTTAAGATTCATAAGATCCAAAATTAACCCCCTTGAAAAACAATTTAAAACTACCCTTTCTATACCAAATAATTAATAATCAAAATACAGCTCCTAAGCCCTAGCAGGCGCTATCTTCCTAAAAAGTGAAGAGAGAGCGAGAGAAAAAAGAATGCTTAAATTTGGAAGATCCAAAATTATCATCTTGAATGGTTATTCTCAAAATCCTTTTTTTCCTCAAATGGATACGTATTAACCATGACACGTGATATTTTGTCTACTAGGATATAAGACGATTGTTGTCAAAATTTCAAGAATATCTAATAGATCCAAGATCAGTATCTAATGAATTGATAGTGTCAGTTCGTGGACCCGTGTGATACGATATTAGCCATAATATCGATGCAAAATATCAAATATCGAATCTATAAAGATCGATATTCACAAGTATCGATATTAAGATACTGCTACGAGGACAGGTTAGCAAACGCTTTTTCTTTACGTCCTTTTCCTTTTGTTCCTCTGTAAAGAACTACGCTACAAAAATACCCCAAAACTTTCCCTCTCTTACTTGGAATTAACGTTACCTTGAAAATTCCTGATTGGATTCCCAGCCATTCAACGGATCCCCGTTTTATCCAAACACTCGACTCCATGTAAATGATACCGGGGGCACACTTTCTAATTTATAAGCGGGTGGACACGGAAATCCAGCTTTTTGGACCCTCTCTTTCTGAGCCGTTAGCCCTATTTGACGTCGAGATAAACGGGTCAAAGGTAATGGCGAATAAAAGTCGGTCGACCATGAGCGGTTCAGAAAGGTCACTTTCTGGGATTCACAAAAGGGACGTTTTATCTCTAATAAATGCAACTGTAACGGAAACGGCCTCATGAAAAACGAATTCCTCGCGATGAAATGTATGTATGTATGAATGTATGTAAATAGGCGCGCCCATTGTAAATTCATGGGTACTCGTTGATAGGTTAAAAATGACGAGGTATTATTTTTAACATTCGGCGATTGTAATTAATTTTGTAACTTTATAACAGTGCTGGTGAGTACATTAGAGATGTGAAAAACGGTAGAATAATATACCTGGTACACGTATAACACTCCGGGCTACGTAACGGTTTCTTAGTAACTGTAATTAATATTTCAATTACAATTTGGGAGCCGATTCGTTTCCCAGAATCGTCGGATATAACCGGATTAAAAATTTTTTAACGAACACATGGAGTGTAATCATCAAATCGAAGCTATATTATAGGCCAAACAATCAAAGTAACCTACGAAGGCTTTAATATAGTTAGTGACAAGAAATAAAAGCGGGCGCTGCGAATTATTTGATGAGTTATTTACCAATAACTTTTAAGGCGCTTCAAAGTCCTCTGGACCTGTTTAACGGGCAAATTTATTATCGCGCCTTGAGGATTCCTCGAACCTTAAGGCGTACTGACAGTGCCATCTGTGTTTTATAGTCAACTAAGTGCGCCTGAAGGATGAGATCAGGCCTAGGTCAGTTTGATCTTACCTTGAGTATCCCTCAGATTAATATTAATATTAAATTCATATTAAGTTAAGTTAAGTTATTCATATTAACTTAATATTAAAAGTTACGTTCGCCTTCGAGACGTGGATTCAAGATGAATGACGATTATTATGAGTACGTCAATCGAAGTATTAATAATATAAATCGATTACCTAAACGGTATTTGAGAGACGGGCAAAATCCGTCAGATTTATAAAGTGAACGAGGGTTTATAAGAAGGTATCGCTTTTCTAAAAATACAACTGTACATATTATTTTACCTCTGATTAATGATGATCTTCATAAATCCATTAACAGAAGTTTGCCAGTGGTTCCATTGATCCAATTATTAATCAGTTTACGATACTATGGTACAGGAAATTTCCAGGCAAGTTGCATTTTTATATATGTACTTACATATAGCAAAAGGATAATTACTTATGCTTTATACAAGTGTTTGAACTTTATTTATCTGTTCTACTATTTCATATTTATTTTGCTGGTAATCTTAGGGGAATTTCACAATCTACAGTGTCTCTAATAGTAAAAAAGATTTCAGTCATTAGCAGAAAAAAAGTTTTTATGAATGGATTTAATCAAATTGCCAACTTTCCTGGTGTAACATCTTGTATGGACGATACCCACATCCCAATAAAAAATCCTGAAGGTGCTGTAGGTGAAATATACAGAAATAGAAGGAGAATTTTACACTGGTACCCTTTTAATTCTTGCGTGTAGTTGACTATGAACCCGCCCATAATCCACACCAGTTTTCCTGTGGTGTCGAGACCTATACATACTACCCAAGAAGCAATTGTACATGTTCGATGTCACTCTGCAATATTCACAGTTTACGAGGGGTGTACAGTAACGAGTAGATCAACCAGTTCCATTCGGTTGATTCTTTTGTAACAAAACTACAAACTTGGCTGTTTTCCTTTCTCGCAACGTCGTTAATGTCTCGACATCACCATAAAGTTATCATTAAACCTCTAGAGCTCCGGATTTCGAAAACTTACCCTCCGCACGTTATCAATTATAAACGAAGTTAAACACGGAACAATGGATACGTTTACTGTTCTCTCAGTGGCATTTAACAAAAACGTTGCATACATCAAGTCGGACGCGGTAGTCTTTTGTTCCCTCCACCCCCTGCTTGAATAATGGATCCGATAGTTTTTGCCCGGGCGAGCGGAATGTGGGAGAAAGCGGGAAAGCGCCTTTCCCTAAGAGTAGGCATCCCGTGAGAGGTTTTAAAGAAACGGGCGCGTTACGCCCCTGGGTTAAGGCCGGATCTTCGCAACGTAAACGCTCGGAGGTTAGTTTTATCTGGTTTTTGACGCCCCGACGCTCATGAACTTGATGAAGCTGTGCGGTTCATTGTGACGTGCTATTTTGAATTTTAACTATCGCTATCACAACAAGAATAAAGTGCACAAGAGGAAATTTAACATTTAGCATCATGTATGCACCAAAGGAAGGAAAATCCATCCTTCTACAGCTTCAACTAAAGGGAACGAATTCACTAAATAAAGGTGCAGTGGTGCTTAGTGTAAAACCTGGCCAGGTATGAACATTTCTCACGTCGACATGTGTTCAAGAGTCTAACTGATCAGTATATCTCGGCATTTGTGGAAATTAAAGGCTGACCGGTTTGCTTTTGGGGGGGTTTAATGTATGTCTATTCCAAACTTTGCTCTTGTTTTTATCAAATTTTAGAAAATAAGTATTCATTTTTTGGTGGTGTCTATTAATATTACATCACATAAAGACTATGAGACTGGTGGTGTTTAAGTGAAAGGGCAATGGGGAATTGACCACTGGATTCAATATGGATAACAGAAAGTTACTAGATTAATGTTGGTAAGGGAATCTATTTTCGAAGTTAGTACCAAGTGAGAGCTGTTAAGAGGGAGGAAGAAACGTGGGGATTTAGGGTTTTATGAGTCAAGAAAATAAATATTCATTTTTTAAACAGTGTTTATATTACATCACGTGAAGCATGAAATTTTTGTTTTAATATTTTCATTCAACCTGTAATATTTGACAAGATTAATAAATTAGAACTTGTCTGAGTTCCCTTTCAAGGAAAAGTCGTAATATATTAATATTTGCTGTTCCTCGTAAATCAATAATACATAATATATGGACCAAAGGGGGCCCACGTGCCTGCATAAAAGACTATTAATAACTAGTTTCAAAGGAAAACTCTCCACCCCGCAGACAAAATTCCCACTAGATATCAAATAGAGGCACATTTTCAAACTTTCATTTGTTAATCAGGTCGATCAGAACTTACCTTTCATTTTAATTTATAACTGAATTTAAATTAATTTATTAAATTTTAATTCATTTTAAATCAGGATTCCCTGAGCAGCTCCTAACGTTCTTTTTTCGCGCATGTAAAATTTCATTAATGTGACTTAGCACATTTCACCTAGGGAGTATGAGCAACCCTACTTATTTCTATTGGTATTTTAATCAATCACTAGTGTATTTTCTCCAAGCGTTGTTAATCAACAAATTTCCTCGTCTCCCTTGTATCTTAGTGCAGATGCGAAGCCGGATATTTGGAGTAGAAACCGAGAAGAATTCGTAATACTTTCCAAGGCGATCATCGGGTATTTTTCTCTCCTCCATACAAGGAAAAATGTAATACTTTTCTGTATACGTCCCGAAATTCCGGTACATCGTTCGACAAGGGTGGGAACACATATAGGAATTCGCCGAAGGGAACAGAGGAAAATTTACAGACTTGAACGGTGTGAAAATAGGACGTAAGCATGAATGGGTTTTAACGCACCGAGAAAAACGCAACGGAAATTAGTTGGAATGAGTAGTAAGTCATTCTTAGTGTGACAAGCAATAAAGTTTAAAATAAAAGGCTTTGGAGTTAATTTCGTCTGCTTACGTTTTCGCAGGAAGTAAAAAATCGCAGTAGGTACTTGCTGCCAAATCTATTAAAAACCGATCAATATAATTTGCCAAATCGTAGTTGCATGAATCGATTAGTAACTCGACCTTAAAGAAGCATATTTAATGATTTCTCCTGTCTTCGATTGGAAATTGGATTTTCTACCTTATTGAAATTTCACGATTTACGAAACAATTGGAAAGAAAATAGAAGTTTCTATTGTTGTCGCGAGGTTAGATTGTTTATTCATATTAATTGCATTGAACGTCCACAATGGATATTTAAAAAGCCTTTATATGCGACATAACAATAGTTTTTAATAGCCATTGTCTAACGACATCCCAGCGGTAACTTTGTTTATTACCCCCTCGTAAAGAAGATTCCTTGAGATTCCCGAAAATTTCCTTTCTCTCCCGAAGGAAGCTCCTCGTTCCGTTGATGGCGGCTTTCTCCCTCATCAGGAGAGATCCTCTCCGGGATAAGGTGTTAACATTTTCAAGTGTCAATCTCCCTAATCCAGAGGAACATTATAGGGAAGGGCGACGAGATTAGGGCCCGGGGGATATCTCTTCCGCGAGATTAGACGTGTCGTCGATTTTATCCGAAAAAGTAACACTTGTTACGCAACACTAGTTTCTATTATTTATAAAGATGACAATTACGACCTTGGAGGTGTGCAAGAGGAATAAAAGACACAGCCACACACATAGAAACGCACACACTTTCTAAAAATAATTTTTTCCTAATTGCTGTAATCTCTACGCGAAAACGACGAAAATGTCAGTCGGTCAAGAGGATGGATGTTCATATCCGCGTTCATGTTTTTCATTAATTACAAAAAAAACGGGATTAGAGTGGTGATTAGGCAATTATCGATAAGCGCGATGATGATAATGAATTATTTGAAATCATCTACTATTTATTTTAGGTATGATATGTATGACAGTATTAGAGAGTATTAAATCATTTCATTACTTCTTTATTACTATATTACATGCCATAATGATAATAATAACGACTATTAAACTTAAACACTGAAACCAATTTGTAAATAAGATAGGTAAGTTACGGGCGTTTTAATAGGTAATTATTATTTTATAGCGATTTTTTTTTGAAAATATATTTTAACTTGAAGGCTAATGCGCATTTAAAACTGCCAATTTTCAGGAGCCGCGGGAACGGTGGGATGAAGGGGGTGGAGAAACACTTTATAGGCATCATAAAAGAATGGCATCAGGATGTTCTGAATATAGAATCGGAATTATTTGTGAAAATTATGGAATCGACGAGAGAGAAGAAATCGATCGTTTAGAGATTTTATTCTATGTGGAATTACATAAGATGCGTGTTTTTTTCCTTTTTTTTTTCGAGAAACGATGGAGCTTTGTAGCGCCATATTGAGCTCTTGAAAGCATTACTTCGTATATGATAATTCATATATTTTCGAAATGGCCGCCATCTGGACCCAAATCGTTCTATCAAAACATTTTTTTTTCTCAAAATGTCCAAAGGTTTAATCAGCTTTCGCGTGGATTTCAAAATTCAAATGAAACAATTTTGGTAGTGGCTAAACTACCGACATGATGGGTGCTAATATCAGTTGAAGAAACGTTACGAGGTACGAGTATGGAAGGTACATGGCAATAAGTGTGAAAATGATATAATACAGGTGCACTATATTGCAACTGAAAAACAATTAATTTCGAACTCAAAAAATGTTGAAGAGGGTAAAGTTTATTTAAAATATAACATCGTTCAAATAACCACTACGACTTGTCTATTAATGTGACTTAATATAAATGGCGAGAAATATGAGAACCCATTAAAAATATTGTGAATTATATATGTCATCACAAGGTAGCGTATAAACTAACTTTCAAATGGGAATGCAGGCCAAGCGATACCTTATCATAAAAGGATTGTAATTCCCTATACCGTACTGCTTTCTTTTTAAAATTCGGTCTACCCATTTACAATATAAGCAGAATTGTCACTAACTACGTTTCCCGAACAATTATTCTGACAGTTATTGCTTTCGGTACATTTTCGAAGACCTACCTTGTACTAGGTATATGGGAGTAATTAATTCAGGTTGGTGTATATTTACAATATAACTTACATATTCTATATCAACAATACTAGAAAATTCTCCCGTTTAAACACTACCAGATATCCACTAAATACAGTACGAAAGACACTTTCGTCTGTTTGTAGATAAATATTAACATCGTAAAGAATTAAAAACGACTGCAAAAGCGACTAGCAAAAATAAATTAATAGATTTATAATATCCTTAAGGATGTTGGGGTAAGTAAGTACCATAAAAGAATTTACCTGTCACAAGCAAATCGATAGCCAGGATTTATGGGGATTTGCCATCTACTACGACCCTTCTATGGTGAGAATAGCTACTATTGCCACTTGACATGAGAGGTTATTTCATTTTTCGCCATGACTCAGTGATAAGTGCGAAATATTAAATATTTATTAAATGTGCATGGTATTAAACAATGAAATTGATTAAAATGTATAGGTTTGATAACTTCTAAATAGTATTTCGAGTCAATTTAATACGGTATCAAGATTCAAAGCCCCAGCCACCCACTTGTTTACTTCAGGATTTTCAGGTTAGCTTTTTTTAGACTCTTTCAGGTTGAAAATAAAAACAAACAACACAAAAGACTACGAAAAACGAAATCTATTTTCCATCCGAAGAGAAAAAAATCATCTCCCCCTCGACCTGACGCCTAATTAGGCACGGTCGCCTCCGCGTTAAAATTTTTAATTAATCGACGTAATTAGCCGGAAAAAAAACGTTAAAAGCGAGAGGGGTGGGAAGCTTTTATGATGTAATTTTTTGCTACGAGTCCGAAAGTGAATCTGTCTAATTCATTTATACCGGACGATTTCGAAAGTTTTATACGACGGAGGATTTTCATGCAAATCTCTCCTTAGCGAAGCAGAAACGAGGGAAGGAAGGGATAACAATCACGATTAATCAATTAGGGAAGGGAGGAAATTAGGAAAAGAGCAAGCGGGAGTTTAACAAGTCCTCGTAATCATATAAAAACGACGCTCCTAACTATAACGAACTCCTCCTACATTTCCTCGTACGTTTCCACGTTTTTTAATATTAAGCAAACAAATTTCTACCGCGGAATCCGCGCCAGGTGCGCGCCTCTTCGCTGCGACACACTTTTCTCCGTTCAAATAAAATCTTTTTTATTTTCTATCACGTCATACTCACCTTCCAGGTGCTCGTAAATTAACAGATAACAATACAATCAATTTCTTAGATACGTTAGCTTTCTAAAGCGTTTATTAAGTAACGACGCGTCGTAGAAAAAAATGAAATTACCTGAACGAAATATTCATTTGGCGATTTCCCTTTCTGACGCTTCAAACTGGAAAATTAATAGCCTCAGTTTTGAGTGGTAAATAATGGACGATTAGTGGAACGAGACGGAGGATGGATTATTAAAATTTCTATGAGTGTCGCTGGGTGATTGTTAAATTTTAATAACTCGGTCCTTAAGCATGTATTTAATTACTATTCCATCGTGGAATTGCTAGAAAACGATTCGTTTGAATAGTTTAATCAAATGCTTAATTAAGTACCTATATCGGAGCGAAATCTAAACTCGCTTTAGACAACGTGCAAAGATTAAATGTTTATAGCACATTAACCCCAAAATGCATATAAACCTTAATATACCTTGCAGTGTAACGCAGTGGCGTATCCGTTAATTCAATACCTTGAAAGGACCAGAATGCACAAGGCAAGTTGATACTTATTTGATTTTTTGAGTACCAGCAATATTTTTGAACACAGGCCTGTTGCTGCGTTGTTACTTCTACGATATCAAAAGTTGAAACCATCAAAAGTTCGATATCACGATATACGATATCAAAAGTTATTAAATTCTGCTCGAGATCGTTTAGGAAAATCTAGATTTTCCCGTGATCTTCGGTGAATTAGCAAAATTTGAAACCCCTGCAAAATTTCTAAATTCGACTGTAATACACCTTCAGTCATTTAAAGTCTTTGAAGAACCTCTGGAATTTCTACTCAGGGCTCTCTGTAGCGTTTGAGATTCATCCAGATCTTCTTTGGGAAAAATTTTAGAAGTTTTTAGTAGAACCTACGATATTTTCCTTCTACACAAGGATTCACGAAACTAGGAAGTAACGAAATGGCTAAATGTAGAGCTATTCGTCAAAGGTTTGAAAACCCAGTGAAATAAAGCCACTAATCTTAAACTTCTTGCAAAAAATGCAAACGAAGGGCATCCGATGATTTAAATCCGAGTAATGAAGGCTGGTCACCCAGCCTGCCGACGCTTTGTTCATGCCACTAGCTGTATTCTCTCCATGAGGCGATATAGTGAGAAAACCGTGGCTCGTGTTTATGTTTAATTTGTGCCATGCATAAGTACTTTAATAAAAATTGGTATAATTTGATACTTCAGTAAGAAGCATATTTACGTGCTATTAAATTATGTTTTAACTCCCCACCAAATGGCGCTGCAGTGTATAAACTTTTGTACCGTTCAATCGATTGCCATGTAAATTGATGCAAATGGGTATTTGGAAGTTTTGTAATGCACGCCAAGTGCTATTTATATTTCATAAATGACACGACAAGTGTATATTTTATTTGATTTGGGGCCTGGTCAAATTTTGGAATGAATGTCCCTTGCTGCGTTGCAATGCCACTGTTATTACGTTTAAACCCGTGTTAAAAATAAATCTTAATATCCCTGTACTTACCTTTTACTGTAGAATGTGATGATTATCTCTCTGCGGGCATTGCCGACGCTGATCTTCCTGCAACAACAGTAAAGATAAATTTTGTGGGTTATGCTTATAACTAAATGAGGAGACAAAAGCAAAATTGGCATTAAATGTAGGTAAAACGATAGAAATAGTGCAAGGTTGAAGAAAATATGAAACATTTAGCGCGTTATTAGATTAAAATAATGTTTATGTAATTTTAACCTAACCACGGGGCAGATACTGTGCTCGTTAGTTCCCTTCATATCTTCATTACATCCGCCGTTCCCAACCACCGTTCGATATAAGCAGGGATTGAATTATATGCATTTGTTTATTTACATATGAATTTGCATGTTTCCGCTCTTTTACCGAAAATCTCGTAATGATGCAGGTTTTCACTAAGTTTTAGCTTTAGCTTAGATTTATGTCAAGCATTTCAGCAAGAAATGAATAATCTGATTTTAAGGTAAACCTTTCTCGGCGAAATGGAAAATTTTAAATACATTTCATACTCACGGAGAAGGTTTTAATAAAGATGGGTAAAGATTCATAAAACTGTCATTTATGACAATTTATTTAAGGCGTTCACTGAAGCAAATAACGACGCTGTGCAGCTAGACAGCCTGAAATGCAAAAAGCAGTCATCAAGTGACTGCCTAAAAGCCCCCTTTTCGTTAAAGACAAGCGCTCAATGTATTACAAATAATGACCAATTTTTCGTTCGGTAAGATAACGAAATTTTAAGAATTCAATTACTTCGGTCGAAATTTATAACACTACGCGATCCCGGAAATTTCCCTAATACCCCCCCCCCCCCGATTGAATTTTTTAGAAGCTCCTCTCAGAGCCTCTCGATCCGGGGAGCCTCCCCGTTTTTACTTATTAAACCGGTTTCTCTCCCGCTTCGGAAAAAAATTACCCGTTCACCCTTTCGCAGAACACCTGATCCGACCCTCTTATCCTTCCTCTTCCTCCTCCTGCCAGAACGAATGACTCTAATTCCGATCCCGGTTAACTGCTCTCTAATCCGTTTTTCTTTTGTTTATTGCCGTAGTAAAGGTGCGTTTCGTTTCGCTCTTACCGCCCGAGATAAATGATAATGTCCCGTAAATGGGGTCGACTCGTCTCCCCTCGCCCGAGGAGGGTGGGATAGTTTTCGGGAATGGAGGAAAAGCCCTTCACTCGAGAGAAGTAGACGGAGGGGGAGTTGTGGAACTATCCAGAATGATTCCCATTGTTCAGCTCTTGGAAAATTTGCTTTTTAAGAAAATTCCATTATTAACTAATAACATTTCTGAAGGGCTAAAAATTTAGGGGTCTATTATCACAAACTTCTTATCTAAAAAGGCACAATATTCAAAAAAAATCTTCCTATTATTGTCAAAGATTTTAGAGCTTTTTATGGTCAAAAGACCATTACCAAATGTGCTCAACCTGAATCCTCCTCCACTTTTAAATGACCCCCTTCGAATGATCTCTGACTAACATCTCTAACTCTTTTCTGTCGTCCAGAATTTTATTTCCAAAGAAATTTTGTGCCTCGGGGAAATGGGACGCCGCAGAAAATGTAGGAGTAGCTAATAAATAAATCTAATTGTATACGACAAAGAAATCAGAAACGGAGTGTGTGGTTTACCGATTCACGTGAAGGGATGCGTGTCGACAGTAATGAAAATAACGCTGATATGATTTTGCCTTTGTTGGAAGGTAACCTTTTTTGATATATCTTCTTCTAATTCCCTTCTAATTTAGTAGGGAGGGTTTTTGCCTGCGTAAAGGAAGCCGGGGAAACAGTAAAAATTGTAAGCAGCAGTGTTGCTTTTCCACAGTCCCTTTTTCGCCCTATACAGAAGTTACCATTCCGATGTACTAATTCTGATGTACAAAAATGAAACGAGGGTAATTTGAGTCCCAATGTCAATGTAAAGGTCATGGGATTGAGGGAATAGGCAAGAGAAATTTAGAAATCAATGTTCAACAGTCAAGGTGGTCAAATGGTCATACGTCAAAAGTCAATGGGCTAAGAGGAGTCCAGACTAGGAAGTGAATATCAGAAGACCAAAGCAGTTAAACAAGCAGGTACAAAGATCAAAAATAAAAGGGCAAAAGTGAGGTTAATTAAGGGTTAAAAATTCAAATGAACTTCTATTAAGCTCTAATACTAATATTCTATGTCTTTTTACTTGCTTATCGTGAATCTATTAATTTTTAACAAATGAAATTAAAAATGATAATTTGTACATGGCTAATATTAAAAGAAAAAAACCTTTTTAACGCCTGAAATCGAGTTGTTAATCAAAAAATTAGAATGTAGAAAAGATAGTTGTAGTAATTTTATACCAGTTCTAAAGAGGAATTATAATAATAAGCAGAGATTTTCCTGTGGGAAAGCATCTAACAGACTTTAAGTGTCACCGGAAAATCCGCGAATTTCCCCCCCATTTTCCAACCGAATCGTACCCGTGGACAGATAATCAACCAGTTTCAAGCGACATCCGAAAATTCGCACATTTTCCGACCGGTGCAGTTACAGATCGCGGCTTTTCCAATTGCACCGGACAAGCGGAAATTTGATTAACCGATTCCAAGTCCAAAATCAGCAAATTTCCCGACCTCCGAGGTTCCAGATCGCGAATTTCCCGAGCGCACTCTGCCCGTGGGAGCCTAATCAGCCGATTACAAGTCTCACCGGAAAAATCGCGTATTTTCCGACCGTACTGTACCTGCGGAAAGTCAATTAACCAGTTTCATGCGTCATCAAATTATATGCAAGTTTCTCGACCTCCACGGCTGCAGCTCGCGCATTTTCCGAGCGCACCGTACTCGTACGTGCTTCATCCACCTATTGCGAGTAGCACCGGAAAATTCGCGGATTTCCCGACCTGCGTGGTTTCAGATCGTGCATTTTCCGACCGTAT
The DNA here is from genome assembly GCA_963576515.1 of Cryptocephalus primarius. Taxonomy (NCBI): domain Eukaryota; kingdom Metazoa; phylum Arthropoda; class Insecta; order Coleoptera; family Chrysomelidae; genus Cryptocephalus; species Cryptocephalus primarius. The sequence continues at coordinate 10,243,637 of OY754943.1, read as the reverse complement.
CGTGTTAGTACAACCCCCATGGACTGAATCTATGAACCATAATAAATTTCCCCAGCCTATCGTGACTTCAATAGTAGTAGTATATTTTCCTTTACATTTTTACACATTATTTCGAGATACCATTATACTACAATCTGCCTCTCTCATTCAATACACATTTTCTATCGGGGTTCAATAGACACGTTCTACAGATTTAATTGATTTTGACAGGATTTGGATACAAAGTAAATAAAAAGCACAGTTAAAAGCTTTTATCGATGAATTGGCCTGAATATTGAAATGAAGTAAAAAATTATACACCCCTACCTGCAGCAGGGAAAATAAGGGTGTGTTCGAACTAAAATTTTGGGTAGTTTCAGCTAATATTTTCGTCAGTTTTAGTGGAATCGTTTTAAGCATGGCCGATAGCTTCAAATTTTTGGAATTAATTAGTCGCTTTAGCTTCAAGGGTTTTAGCTTAAATTTTACGCTATCAATAAGAAAAATACGATGTTTACCGACGTAAAGCACACTTTATCCCAGAAATCGTTCAGGGGATTATTCCTTGAGAACTGCATGTCGAGGAATAACGGATGTGACGGTTTGTCCTATTTGTATAAATTAAACAAAGACAAGACGTCGTCGGTGGGGCATTATCACCCGCAAAATCTTCCTGTTTCGTCCCCGTTTCTAATTACCAACTGCGCTAAATTCGATGTAAATCTAATTGTGAGGGGAGCGCAGTCTGCGCTACATCTCCCTCGCATAAAAGGTAAATATTAACCCCTACGCACAACGAGCGAGCGTTAAACGTCGAAATCGCGAGAGAGTTGCTATTATTAGCGAATTAATTTTATGAAATTCGAATTAGCTACCGAATGACCGTTTAATGATCGGCAGTGATTTATCGGATTAACAGGAGAGACGGACGCGAAACGTCGACGGCGCACATGTGTACGTCCAATCCTATTGTTTTTGTTACAAAACGATCCGTAATTGGTTTCATTGTGGCGGCTGTTTCCTGACGCAATCGACAAAGACGTTTTTGCCAAATCGGTAGAGCTTTTACGATCACGGGGAAGGTCTCTCGAAAGTGGGACGGTTAATGAGAATAATGGTTAATTACACGGAGCGTTACGGTTACAACAATACGCAAAATTAAGAAAACACGCCGAACGAAACAAACACCAGAGGGTTACGAAGTATTATATCTAAACAAACACGGTTTGTTTATGAAATATGACGCTTAAACGAAGCTAATATCATTCACGAGCGACTGTCAACTTAAAAAAATAAACTTTATACTTTAGAACACTTTATTTTCGCCGTTTGTGATACCAGAAGGGCGTATCTACTGCCATTACCGGTACGATTTTCTTTAAGGAATATTTTACAACGTGCAACATTAAAGCTTGTTGGTTTCCGGCATTTTTCCATCGATTCCTTACGATAATTTTATGATTCTATTGTTGCTGAAGTGACTACTTAGTGAACCAAGAAAAGTAAACGCCACGACATGAAATTTCTATTTAAACTTTGTTATTATCTGGAAATTTTTTCGGCCGACGGTACCCAACCGTTCGGGGATTTGTATTTATAATGAGGGTGGTGAACTGTCAGCCGCCAACGAACGGATTCGTTAATACTATACAATATTTCGCTTCAAGGCGAAGTAATATTAATGAAGTGCCCGTCAAACTCATAGGCGCGCGAATAATCATACAGGGAGTTCACCGATTACCCGATTAAATATCATTGCAGCTTATCTCCAATTAGTGGTTAAAAGACAGTTAAGAAAGGACAGGTAGAGAAATAATTGGTAAATGAGGAAAAATCAGTCTGTTTGTAGTTGTTGAAATATAGACATTCATTCGTAAAGAGGAAAGGTTCATTCTTTTTTCTTTAAAAATGAAATCCCAAAATTAGACAAAATTCTACAATTAACCAGTGATAGTGACGACTTTCCTACTATATCGAAGAAAATACGTGGGAAACAATAAAACAAATTAATTTTTCTAGGGACAAAAGTAACAAAAAAAAACTGTTTTAACTGATATCGATGAAACCATTTTATGGAGACGGCAATATTTTGCGATCGATTAAACAATTTAGACAAGAAAATGAAAAAAAATATTATTTAGTTGAAAAATTGGTTAATGCTGGGCATACCGTTGCATTGATGCATACCTCATTGATGGAATAACAGAACCCGTGATTATCACAATAAATAACGATGGTGGCTCCTCTGAATTTTCAGATGATTGGTATTATTAGTATTAACGAATTTCAAATTGAAATAATTTATGTTAATTTTATGTATTCATGTATTATATTGTCAGTATGTAATTAGTATTGACGAACTGCAATAAGCAGGCAACGTTTTAACCATGCCAGTTTTAACAAACGCCAGTCTTAAGCCTGGATAAAGTGGGAAGGAAATGTTGCATAACAATTATTACAGTGAGATATAGCACTCATAATTAAAACATTATGCAATATTCCAAACTTTCTGTCGAAAACGCGAAACGCCACTGACATTTCGATATCCGATCGCTTAAGCGCCGAGTTTCTTCTTCTACTTCTTCTTCCTCTTCTTCAGGCCTTTTGTTCTGACACCGCTCATACCGGGTAGCCCCTAGCCTTATTAAAAACCAGGAGAAAATGCAGGGACTGCTTACAATAACTGCGAACCCTCCACCCCCCATACATGAAAACACCCTCTTTTGACGGATACAGGTCATCAATAGTACTATGCGTGGAAGCGAAATACAGTACAATATAGAACAAATTTACTCCTAACCCTGCTTTAACCAGAATTAACAGCAGATGATAGTAAAAAGCTCCGGTTATGAGATGACAAGCGGTTGATACACAACCCCAAACCCCTAAACCGACACCACTCGCCTAAACACCAAACCATTAAGCCGATGATTTACCTGATCGAACCGAGGATAAATCCCCTTACTCGGCTGGCCGGTGAGAGCCCCTGCAAGCAGAATTTTTACCGGGAGCCCCGCCGGATAATCTCCGCGTGTATAGATTCCGGTCCCGACGTCGGTCTGTCCCGGTGTACGCGTTACGACCCCATAAATCCGAATTCCCCTCCTCCCCCGGGCGCCCCAGCCGAATTGAAACAGGCCGAAGATTTCCCGACGAACACGTCTGTACCTTATTCCCGGATCGGTCTCATATTTCTCCCCGAGAGGAGCCACCGGAGAGAAGGAGCGACGTCGATCCGTTTGCCTTAAGAGGGCCATCGGATATTTTCCGCGACAGGAGAGGGAGGAGGAAAATTCGACCGCGAAAAATGAGAGAGCATACACATCGACGGTTAAAAATGCGAGCACGACCTTCGTCCTGCTTTTCCGGGAAGGCGGTGGGAAGCGAAGAAAAGGTGCGGGGGGACGGGCAGGGTGAAAGTTCGATAGGGCGAACCCTCGTTCGGAACGAAGGGTCCCTTATTATGGACTAAAACGGAAAACATGATGTATATTTTATGTATTCTGGGTGATAAAGTTATAATCCCTGTTTGTAATAAAAAGAAAATATTTGGAGAAAACTATGAATAACTGCTGAAAACCACTTATTCGCATGTCAAAAATTTCACCAATGATTCACATTAAAAAAATCATTAATAATCCACATTTTTAATTTTTTTAAAATATGTAAAATATATGATGGCGCTCCTGTTTCCATTTTTCTCAAAACTAAATGATTTTGCCTAACCAGACTATTGTACCTTCACTAACGAAAAATGAAACGACTTCTCAGGCCAAAAACCATTAGTGGTCATTGTCCCCCAAGGCGGTGGGCAAATCCCCAAAAATCTCGGCTATCTACAGTGGCCCATAAGAGGTAACACGCCCCTAGTGAAGCAGATAAATTCTTTTATGACACTTACCTATTCATACATCAAATCGGATATTTGCGTAAGTCATTTCAGCTTCAAACAAAAGCATGGAGGTTCTTAGGGCTTCGTGAACAGGTATAAACGTGTACTTCAAATTCAAATACCCTGTTCAATAACCCTTCTCCTCTTTGTGGTCGCTTCGGGTCTATCTTCAGGAGACTCAAAGTTACTATTGCTACACAGCTTTTTCCCTTTTCGAATCGTATATTTACTACGACTTTCCCTTTTGGGAAACGCTCTAAATTTAAATTCACCAAACATTTCTTAAATTTCAACGTTTTGACTTTTCCCGCTCTGTTCATCTTCGAAGCAGTTTTATCAGGCCATAAACATCGAACTACAGCTATCACTGTTATGACACTAGACTGTCTAGAGGTAATTAATTATGTTCCCCTTCTCATTTCAAACCCTCAGCACATTAAATGTTGGTTTATTTACGAAGTGATTAAATTTTACAACCACCTTTCATCAGTTCCACCCTGAACCCTTCTAAATTTCACAAGCAGGTCAAAGGATAACTTCTGAAATTACCTTTGTTTATTATCGACGAACGGTTCAAGAGTTAATAGTAAATAATCTCTAAGATTTCACTCACAATTATTATTTATTCTTGTAATTGTTTTAAATTGTTTCTGACTGTTTGATACACTTGTGATACTTACTGTATCTACAAAAAAAGGGTTTTAGTGAAAATGAAGCGTTTATTTATCTTATAGCTCTGCTGACAATTTGTTCCTAACACGTGAAAATACGTAAATATCCATTCGAAATACACATGAAAAATACCATCCTTAGATTAAAAAACCTGTCATTGGCACATTTTCCATCCTTAATGCAGAGATGTTCATACCAGGTATCTACATTAGCAAATTACTTAACAGCTTGTGCCCATTACGAAACAATGTGTTGAAGTTATGAGTTTAGACAAACATGCACAAAAATAATTCCAGTGATCAGTAAATCTACAACCGAATAGATTTATTCAAATTCCACATCAGTTGATTTGTATCGATTGATGATGTAATAGACTGATGGAGCAATACCTTTTCGGAAAAAAACTAATACCCATGTAGATTTCGCCCATTTTAATTGGCACACGTCATCCCTATCGTCTGCATTCAGGATTTTCCCCAGCTCCCTCTGGCGGATTCCCCAGGAACGTCATAAAACGTCCCTTTAAACAATAAATTTCGGCTTTTTGCTCGTTTTCAATTTGTTTTGAGATAAGAGACGTCGATCGTGCGGATTTATGGCCCGGATTTTAGTTTCCATTAAGGAAGTTCTTTTATGATGTGTCATCAATTGTCTAGAGATAGAGCAGAAGAGCGGGTAGGAGGGAGACGGGGAGGGAGAAAGGTCGAAGGACGAAGTTTTTGGTATTTTTAATATTTTATAGAGCAGGTAATTTCCACCTCGTTCCGTTAGAAGTTACCTCCTCTCTCTTTCTCTCAGGTGACTTCACCATTCCCTTAATCCCTCCTAGCCTGTCACGTGAACAAAAGCCCGACCCGATGATTAGCAACTCGAGGCAATTACATGAGGGCCTGATTTATCGGGTTTGACATTGTTTTCCGTTTAATGAAAAAACCCTCGGACCCTCGTTTTTCAACGAGTTTTTTCCGCTTCGTGCAGCTGCGCCGTAATAGATTGTCCCGCGGTTCTTGTTCGGGATCGGTTGATCGCGAAATGATTCGCCGAGATTTCCAAAAAAAGACAAGTAAATGATGTTACCCCATCTACCGACGAAGGTGGGACTTATTTTTAACACGGCGAAATTAAAATTAAAAAGCTTTTACGAGGAGATTTCGTATTAGTGTCTTTAGGACTGACAGCCACAGCTTCTTTCTCTCATCGTAAAGCTCCGAAGTGGTAAGGGGTCTCGTTGATCTTGAAAGCTTTCAAAAAAGATATTTTGACATTTAAAGTCTAAATATTAGCTTGTTTAAAGCACGCAGCATCCCAATTCCGATCACAAAAGCTCTAACAGATTCCACAAATTTTGAAAACGAAGTAATCAACGCACTTCATTGAAATGAACGTGAGAAAAAAACAAGTTCATAAAAGTGTGATGCCTGCTATGGTGTTGCAGTGACTATTCTAGAAAATTGAACTCCATCCAGAAGGCTCAGGAGGTGGGCGACGAATATCTAAAAAACCCCGATGTCCCCTATTAAATCTCCAATTATTATATGGGTTTCTAAAGTATTTAAAGGCGTTCAACTCAAACCTTCCAATTCGCCAGAAGATGTCTGGTAATAAATTCCCTGGAAAACGTAACAACATCCCGAAGGTTTAGGGGATCATTTATGAAAACTTTAAAAAGACATAATTTCCAAAATAATGCTTCCCGAATTTCCTGAAGTTTTTAAAGTTGTAAAAAGCTTTTAAATTAAAGTCATTCCCTCGCCGGATGTCTGCTAGTAAAATTCCCTCTTCTGGAAAATCCATCACATTCAAGAGGGTCCAAAAGAGAATCAGAGAAAATTAACAGCCATAAACTTGAAAGCCTGAAACTAAAGCTTCAGGAATTTTCTAAAGTTTCTAACGCAGTTACGTGTGCTCAAATTTAACCCGTCATTTCGTCAGAGAAATTATCCATGAAAATATTCAAATGCTACAAACTCCATAACAAATTTCATGGATTCTTTGAAGTTTCTAAAGTTGTTAAAGGCGTTTAAATTCAACTAGCCACTTCGCAAAAAGAGAGCTGCTAGCAAATTCCCTGAAAAATCCTACACCTTCCAGGGGTTTCAGAAGAAAATTATAAAAAGCAACGATATCGCATAAAATACTTCCAGAATCTATCGAAGTTTTTAGAGCTAATGAAAAGAGTTCAAATTATATTTATCCCCTTGCCAGATTTCTGCTGGTAAATTTTTCTCTTCTGGAAAATCCAGTACTTTCAAGAGAACACAGAAAACTATCCATGAAAAATTTAAAAAGCCATAAGGTCCTTTATGAAACTTCAGCAATTTTTCAAAGTCTCTAAACTCCTCCCAGGAGGTTTCGAAATCCATGAAACTGTCAAAAAATCCCGGAAAATTCGAATAATTAGAAAGCTTTAAAATTAAAAATTAAAGTGTAATAAATTCTAGATAGTTGAGAAGATTATCCATGAAAACTTTAAAAGCGATGATATCTCATACTTCATAACACTTCCAGAATTTTCTGTAGATTCTAAGGTTGGTAGAAGAGTTCAAATTAAACTCATCTCTTTACCTTCGTCTTCTGGAAAATCCAGTACGTCGCAAAGGGTTCAGAGGAATATCCATGAAAAATTTAAAGAGCCATAAAGATCTTTAAGAAGCTTCAGGAATTCTGGAAATTAAATTCGCAATCTCCTCATAACAAGTCAGCTAATAAATTCCCAGAACTGACTAGCCTTAAGCTACCCAAAGGGTTCAGAAATTCATGAAAAGTTTAACAAGTATAGAAAGTCCTTTTGAACCTACCGGAATTCTTATGTGCGTCCAAATTAAATTCGTCTCGTCAGAAAATGTGTGGCAGTACAACGCCAACATTTTCCAAAGGGTTCAGAAAATTATCCATGAAAACTTTAAAACGCCATGATGTCTCCTAGAAGCTTCCGGGATTCTCGAATTTTTCTAAACCTGTTAAAAACTTTCAAATTAAATTTCTCTGTTTGCCAGAAGATAACTGCTAGGAAGATTCCCTCCCATGAAAAATCCCATACCTTTCAAAGGGTTCAGACAACTATCCATAAAACTTTAACATTCATGAAGCCTCTTCTCTGAAGCTTCTGAAGTCGTTAGAATCGTCCAAATTAAACCATTACTAACCCTTTCCAGAGGATTCAGAAGTTTAAGCTGAGATATTTAAGGATGGCATGTAGAAGTTTCAAAGGGAGATAAAGGCGTCCACATTTAACTTGTCACCTGGCAAGAAGTTATCCGCTAATAAAATCCCCTCTTATGGAAAATCTGACACCGGATAAGAAATTTAGGGACGAAAACTGAAAAAAGTGATAAACTCCATTTGAAAGTTTCCTGAACTCTTTGAAGTATCCAAAGTTGTTAAATGCGTCCAACTTGAGCCAGAAAACGTCTGCTCCAACACCTTCCAGGGGGCTCAAAAGACTATCGATCGAAACTTTAAAAAGACATACAATGTAACGGTGTTTTCGGAACTCTCTGAAGTTTCTGAAGTTGTTAAAAGAGCCACGCCTCGCCACTCAATAACGGGTAAACAACAACAATCCACAGATGTTTTTGTTGATTCCAGACACGAGGTTCGTCTGGTAAAAGTTGCACGGCAACCCAACCCGATTCGGCCTCGAATCCAATTTCCATTCGGGTTAACTTCCCTAAAAAGACTCTAAAGTCGGGAAAGGGGCGTGGGGGTCGCGATAGGTTAGAATTACGAATTGTAGCTAATCCGGGGATTTGCCCGATCGGACACTTCAGGAGGGGCAACGTTAATAACACAGCTAAATGGGGTATCAGAGTTATGAGACCGGAATAATAATTTATGGGGTCTCGAGACCTGCGACGCGTCGTTTTGATAAACCCCCGGGAAATTTTATACGACGCGGAGGATTTGTAGATTCGTAGGTATCGAGGATATCGGCTCCTGCTAATTCGTAAGGGGTTTATGATGTCACAGGGACGATTTACCGGGAAGAACATCCTTCAGAATTAGTGAAATTTAGGGGAAATCGTCATGCCCAAGTACGAATATCCTTAACGCAAACGCATCATTAAAATTACTTAATGTTTCAAAGCAGCATGCAAGGCCAATTATAAGAGGCTGTATTTTTTAACGAATGGTTATTGGGAGATGACCACTTTCTTTCGGGGTGATGCCCAAATTCTTCGATTCAAATAACCCGGAAATCGAAGGAGGAGCAAATTTTAAGCAGAAAATGCAGTACCAAGTTTTTTCGCCAGATCAATACTTTCTAAGTAATTTGCGACTGAAAAGTTGGATTTTTTAATGAAAAAACTTTGTATGGATGTTTTTTTTTAGCCTATAGAAGCCTATAGAAAACAATGATATTGTTTTTTTTTTATTAACGCTCTAAGTGCAATATTAAGCAAGATATGACTCGCTGAACAAGATTTGTTTTTTTTTTTTTCGAATACTTGAGTCGCAGTATTTAACGTGAAATAACGGAAAGTGAATACATTTTTCGGGAAAAACTTTGTGTTAAAGACTTGAAAAACTAAGTGAGATAACGACCAGATGTAATAGACTGCGACCGGTTTTGGCTATATTGAAACCACCTTCAGGCGAAGTTACATACAAACACGTTACTACAAAATCCTGATAATCATGTGAGTGCATACCTTAATATATGTTTACCAAGAAATATCTTAGGTAACAAGGATCCATGGAGACGTCAACATAAATAGAAATCTTAACAGTCAAAAAAGTACAATAAAATGAAATTAAAACGCATGGGGATCCCATGGTAAGGGTGTGAACCCTCATGGTTTCATATACCGAATGGTTCTAGGACAAATAATTTAAAAAAAGGAGAATGAATATTAAAAATTAACAACGATGTTTAAAATGTAGGCAACTAACAATACCAAGTAAGTGCATGAGTAAAAGTAGGTTTTTCATGCACAAAAAAAGAAAAATCGGTTAGAATATGTAGAAACAATCTTGTGAGGGAACCGAAGCCCGCTAACCTAAGTTTGTTCCAATATAACAACTCAATAAGAGGTTAAGATGAAGCATTTGTCCACTCAATTTTTGATTGCTCTAAATATTTGGAAAGTCTCCTAAAAATTGAACCTACTAAGCCGATAAGAGGCCTCTCCTGGCGTTTGGGTTACACTACCCCATCCCTTCGCAGTTAAAGGTAGGTAAAAATATGATATAATATTGATTGAATCCAAATCAACTCAGAAATGTATTAAATAAGATTCTGATTGATATATATTTCGATCAAATCAATGTTCGTCCTTTTTTTTGAGAAAATTTTGAAACAAGAATTTTACTGCATACACATGTGCTTTATGTAAGTATATTCGTACACACAAGTAAGACACACACTAACATAATATATATAACGAGATGAATCATTTATTAAAGGCATCACTGAAAATAGTGCAGTTCCATTATCATTCCTTTAGTGTATTAAAAATAATATTTTTATTTTATGATTTTTATGTCCGTATTTAAGGGGTGGTTTTTAAGGGTTGACAAGTTGCAGTCAGTACCAAATTATTTTGTACGCAGCGAATGAATTTTTATTCAATAATAATACATAATTAAAATTTTCAAGTGGCAAAAAATGTTTTTTATGTTTTCGGCAAAGTGGGTGGTTTTTAAGAGTTGATATTTATCAATTTTCATGTTAAAGAACACGTGAGAATATTTACACTAGTTAAATAAACAAGATTTGAATCCATAAAATGTTTGAATGTATATTTTTCATTCTTTGGGACAAGGGGTGGTTTTCATCCCTTAAAAATAAAAAGCTCACCTAGCGTGTATATAACTTTTCAAGTGGAGGGTAAGATAAGCTTAATACAAGGTTTTCAGAAAAATCGATGCAGTTATAAAGAATTTGGAGGTATTACCATAACTTTTAACTTCAGTAACTGTGTACTTGCGACGTTTGTAGCTCTAAACATCAAACTATAAAAGAAATTCTCTAAACTTGTAGTTTATTTTCAAAAGGAGGTAATTAAGTAAAAATTGTCATACGAAGGAATAAATATTTAAATGCCCATTCTAAGAATCCGAGTGTTTTCGCGTGCGTGTTACAAATCCGACCCAGTTTTTAAACCGTGTTTCCCAACCGCTTCCTCGGAATCAAAAAGTAACAGTTACCAAACACAGAAGCGCGTAATGTAGGATATATTCAAATTGAATTACATCAAATCGGCGCGTCGTTCTCTTTTCAGATCTTATCTGCGGGCAAATGAGATCTTTAGCCGTAATTACTCGGAAAGAGAGGGAAAAGTAGTGAAATCGGTGGAGGTTTCCACAATCCCTAATTGCCGGACAATAATTGAAATCCCCGGATCCCACACGTAGGATAGGTAGACGGTCCGCACAAAAAGCGCTTTTACGTCAAGTGCATTCTCCGGTCTCGTTCCGCTACGTTATTATTACCATTATTACGTTACGTTATGTAGTTCCCTGGGGGATCCCTTTCTCCTTCTTTCGCTCTCCCCCTCGCCCCGATCCGTCCTCGCCGGGATAGCCTCGGGGCTGTAATGTGAATCCTCGCGTAGAGGTACATATACATAACTGATGTGGGACGCCATTTTCCTTTCCGGACTATTCACTTTTAGACGAACCGAAGAGTCTGTGGAAACGGAAGAAATTTCGTTTGTTCATTAGAATCGAACGCTGAAACGCTGCTCGCGATTCCTCAAGAATTCTTAAGCGAAATTTTCAAAAATCCCGAATCGGTGGAGTTGATGAGGTCCCTTACGAGATACATGCGAAAATATTTTCGGGCCTACGGCGGAGTTCTGATGCGATTTGGAACGAGGTTCATTTGCATGACAAGTGAGATTGAAATCAGGATACCAACCCTCTTATTTGTTATGATATTTTTTGTATCTGCTCATAAGGGTTAAGGTAACTCATGATCGAAGGGCGAAAGAAAGGAAATTTTTTGCAATTTCTCCTGTGTTTGTTAAAAATTTACATTTTTTGCATTTTAATATTTGTATTTTTTTAATTCAGATTAAGGCGGGGGGTGAACATATATTAGTCATAAATGTTCATAAATGTAGGAGTTCCTAAAGGGTTGAAAATACCAATAAATAGGTATCTTAAACAAATAAAATCGACGGATCCGAGAGTTTCCTCCTTTATTATCCGGAAAAAGCGGTGATGTTAAGTTTTCGGTGGGCCACCAGGTATATATATATATACCAAGTGGCCACTATAGGTTACCATTATATATAAGGTCCATCCAGTCAGAATTGCTCAAGTTAAAAAACAAAACAATTACCGACTTTATACCGAGCGCATTTAAAAAATACGTTTTTACCCTATACAAAAACAGAGCATTCGTGTAACGTACCATTTAACCTTCCCCGTATATTTGGCGCGGAGAAATGTTGTTAGTCGCTATAATACATGCCTATATATGAAATGCCTATTAGTATCGAGAATTAGGCAGGTCCACTACAGCCATTACAATTGAGCGCAGAGCACGTGTCACTAGAGTTCAGTGGTGTATGTATGCAATTGCAATTATTATTTTAAAATGGCTTTTTGGAGACCTTTCGACGTGGACGAAATTAATAGTAGACATAGACATTAATAGTAGACAATCTAATGATATAGACATTATACGCCGTACAAATAATGCTGCAGAAACAAATGAGGCCCAAAATTGAGATTTCGTCATAAAATTTCGTTGATAAAGTGAGTAACGATCTTTTATATTTCTTTCAATATAGCGCGCCTATGAAGCGGCTTTTCGGTCGTTGGTCTAACATGGCTATTAAATTTTTTTGCTTTTTTTCCTACTGGACCAATTCAGACTAGATGGATCTTTTGTTCTAAACGCCATTTTCCGTTTTGTTATAATCAATACTGTTTTCAGTTCCGTACATTCAATTCCTGTGCCTACCGATTTGTCCCGAGGATCTAATTACCATTCACCGATAATTAGCTATGATGCATCATTAACTTTCAAAGACGTCGAACAGTGTGCACGACGTGGAATTTCCACTGCGGCAGAGTTTTGCTCGAATCGATGCGAATTTAACAGCAACGAATACATAATTAATTAAATTATCTCGTTGACGAATTAACTGAAACGCGATCGATATGGGGCCTATTATCTCGACGCATCCATAGAACCAGCGTCAGATTGATACGGAGAAAATCATTTTCAGAAATCAAAGCGTCAGAGTTATCAAATAGTGAGGAAGTTAGTAAAACCGACGTGACCGAAGTTTGTTACGATGGTTATACGTTGTAAAGTGTAGGTAAATCCTATGTAAACCACATGATAGGACAAGGGGAATTCCTAAATGGGAGAGAGCAGTCTTAATGAATGTTAAAACCATACCTCTCCTCTTTAATACCAGTCCGTCATTTTATTTAAATTTGTTTGATGTAATGCTTAACAAGGTTATTTTTAACCCATCGCTGCACGCGAAGAGAAGGACAAACTAATATGGTTTCAATAGATATTCGGATTTTTCTCTCACATTTGGACGTTTAATTGCTCTAACTAGTGGTTTATTGGTGGTACAAGCCAATATACCTTGCTTCATTCAAAGGTCAACTTAACTTCACCCTCTTTCCACCCCCTTAGAAAGTGAAATTTAGGATTATTAGATTTCCGAACCATCTGGGAGCCCAAGCTGTAGTAGCACCGAATTTCCATTCTCCAACTGTTTAGTAAGTACATATTACATGAATTTCTCTCCATTTCCACCCCATCGATAAGTAAAATTCGTGAAATTAGGTAATGGAACAGTGTTATATAAATTTCATACCCCCTTGGGTAAGGGCGTGATTGTAACTTCAGACTCGAATGGATCCAGAAAAACCTTGAAACCGTAAATTCTCCTCATGTGAAAAATAAGGGTGGAATTTGTTTTGGTCAATTTTATTTCTTGAATAGCCAAGACTATTCTGCACGAAAATAAATTAGCTTACCGAGTGGCCTGAAAAATGTCCCCTTCAAAGGGAAAATATGGGTGAAATGTACCTAAGAGTGCATGAATAGATAGAAAGATCGACAGCTAGATAGAAACTTCACACGATTATTGCTCAGCATCAGATGCTCCAGAAAAATACTGTAATTTCGAGTTTTATTTACCGAGGGGGCACAAAATGGGGTTAAACTTTATTTACAAGTGCCAAAATAACTAACATCTTTAAATTTATCAAGCTTATAGCTTACGTTCAAAGATGTTTCGGAAAAATACTATAACCACGAATTTTCCTCCCTCTAAGGGGGTGAAAAATAGGGGTGGAGATTTCATCTTAAGGCACTTCTTGAGTAGCTAAGACTTTTAAATTGCATGAAAATATATTGGGTCCCCGAGTGGTAAGAAAAAGTTTCCCTACAGTGAATGGATACATAGAAGGTTTTAACGTGGCACTCTTACACTTTAGGCAACAAGATATTTAAAAAAAGTACTGTCACCTCAAATTTCCTTTAGCGAGTGGGTGAAAATTTAATCTAACAGCAGCAGTATAGGTACGATGTTTAGGACCAATACTGTAATTCTAAATTTCCCTTTTAAGGGGTGAAATTTGTTAGAACAGTTAGAAACCTACAACTTGGCACGCTCGCAACGTAATGCAACCCCTTGCAAGTCACCCGGCGCACCCGAACTCCGGCTCCAAAATTTCCTCTAGGGCTTGTAAACATCCCACATTTTCCTATAAAAATAATTTTCCCCCGTTTCGAGATTTATCTCGTCCCTTATCAGGGACCGCTCGCATCTGGCGCTGATCCGAATGCCGGACTGATAACAACCCTTCCTGACGTCGGGGACAACTGACAACTCGTCACGTATCATTTATCAAAACGTCAGAGGGGAGAAAAAAGTTTAACGAGACGGAGCGGAAAATCGTCACGTCGAAGAAGAGGGAAATATCGTGGAATCTTCCTTAGGCCGGGTAATGATAATGGTAACATCTGTTGATTGTACGTATTGTATATAAAGAAATTAGCGGTTAAATCGCTTAGAAGAAGAAGAAAACATTACGTTTTCACGCCACGTGGTAGGGTTTAATTTCGACAAATTTTGTTTTGAAGAGTTTCACACCTTTGGAGGTACATCATATCTTTCATTTTTTTAGGGCAATTATTTCGCAAGCACCAAATGTATCTGAGAGTAATTTTGACCCATAATAGTTTAACCCATGGTTACATGTAAGTACAGGCGTATGGTATTCTCCTTTCAGACTTGCTCCAACTTCTAATCACGGGCTTAAATCAAAATAAATACCATCGACCCATCGTCCCACTGTTGTTTCACCTTCGCGACGTTAAGTAACAATAATTGCATATAACTAACTAAATGATAATAATAACAAAGAGCGATTGAATGCCATTCGAACATCCTTGAAGAGTTGCGACACGTCCAAAGTAAATAATTCAGACGTTACATAGGATGATTGCACGTAACGTTCAGGATTTCTCCGCAAATGTCGCATCCATTAATTTCAATTAGCATAAAGAGTTTACAGGTGTCGGAAAAGCGACACAAAAGGGGAAAAAGGGCCCGAAAGGTCGCCAAGAACAACGAGTTGATTACTTGTTTTAAACGAGGATTTTAATTTATTTACATCTCGAATTGAAATCCTCATATAATCTTTTATGTACGTGCGATGTTTCGAGGTGGCATTGAGAGGTGAACTTTTGGTTTAAAGGTTTTGGAAAAGTTTCAAAACGTGCTCAGTAAATTCTCCCGCTTAAACTTGGCGCATAAATTCTCAAATCACGTTTACTTGCATTCACCTACGTCACATATTTTAAGGTACATGTAGAACGAGAAAATTCGATAAACAAGTGTTGATGAAATGTCTAGAGGAATCGTACGAGACTAGGCTACAAGATTACACCAATGAAAATAATGATAGACCAACGATGGAAGACTATGAAGAGTAATATTATAAATACATCTTAAGAAACTTTAGGAAAGCAGATGGGGAGTTAAGAAGGATCCAAGCACGTACAATTAAAACAGTTAAGTTGTACCAATTTGCCAGTTAAGTCAGATATACCAAAACCTTTGCATTTGTTGCCGACGCTCCAATTTCGATGAAACTTTATATGATGGTTGATTGAAGTTTCAACAATTAACGAGAAGATAACGACGATCCAGCAAAAGTGTTTGAAAGGGTATGGCCTACTGAGATAGTTAAATGCGCCCCAGTAAAGTTCCTCATAACTACGTATAAGATCAGATGGATATACGAGGGTTTTTACCTCTGGGCCTAGTTGACCAAAAAATCTGTAGAAAACCTCAGTTTTTCATTATAATTTATTCTCAATATAATGCTGTTTAGTGCAATAAGAATTTTCGTATAGGGCTTGCTTGAAATTGTTGAGGTTAAGATTTTAAATCCACCTACTTTCTGATAGTCGGTTTTAGATCTCAATTCTAGCAATAACCATTTTCAGAGGCAACTGTAACCCGATTGAGGAGATTATTGAGCCGAGCTCGAGGAAAAAGTAAATAAAGCAAAAGAATTAAATGGAAGTAAGTTTTATGAAAATTCGGTTTCAAGAAAACGCTTTGGAACTACCCTCTTACCAATAGTATTGCAGCTTTAGATAATGGCAGTTTACCAGAATAGGTTATGTAAAAATATCCCGAAGAGCAAATAAATTTTTTTCTCACAAATCACTTGCCCTTTGAAGATTCTTATTCTAAAAAATATCTTTTAGAAGTTGTACACATACAGAAATTTGATAAACGTTATTTGAAAACTTTAAAAATCTCAATTGAAGATTACCCATGTATCACTGTAGATAATACTGTTTATCTTAATCTGTCGCAATCTGTATTAAAGTTCATTTCCAAGGAAATTTGACTCCAGTACCAGCAGCAGTAATGGTAACAAATGTTTGTTAATATCTACTAATAACCCTGTTACTCGTCATAACCATCACTTTTAATTTTTAAGTAACTTACTGACGTTTAAATTCCCGTGCAACTTTGCCCAATTAAGCACTGATGGAGTTTCTATAAGAAAGTTTCTTTGGTTAAGTAGTTAACAGGAGGAGTTTCATGAAATTTGTCAGAGACGTAAATGTTGACCAAACAAAGTTCTGGTCAACTTTTCGTGAACTTAGAACTCATTCGATATGTTTTACACATGGAAATGCACAATTTCTAATTTATTATGGCGTATAATACAAAATAAACAATAAGTATTCGACAAAATTCATGAAAATACTGAATTAACATTTAACGAGCATTTTGAACCGAGAAATAGCGGATTTAGTCCCTAAAAGCATCAGAACCTTAAAAAGGGTATGGTAAAACTGATTATTTTGCAGAGATTACTTTGCCATGAACAGAAATGTGGCAACAAACCTCGTATTCACAACATATGTAGTCTTTTTACCCCCTAAGAGATACTTAATAGACGCAGTACATGCGTTGGTCGGAAAAACACCGTTGCCATATTCTCAAGATAGTCATACACACAATATTTAGGCAAATGAGCTATAAAATTTGGTAGAATATCTTTTAATAATGTATTCTAGAGAAGCTTCTTCTTAAAAGGCTTATGAATATGAAACTAAACTCGTAACTAAGTGAATTTTAGATATCACAACGGCCCTGATGACCGAGTACCTGTCTCCCTGATGAATCCGCTAATTTTCCGACCTTCGCAGTCTCCGATCGCGCATTTTCCGACCGCACTCTAATGTGGAGAGCACTACTGATGGATTTCGGGGATCGCCGGAAAATTTAAGAATTTCCCGACCTTGTTAGGAGCATGTGAGGATGACCCAGGAGCATAAGTTTCGAAATCATAAGTTTCGAGCAATATATAATATTTTTGCAAGCGTTCACGGAAGATTATTATATATTTATGAAGGTACTGTTAACATTTAAACGCTACCTGATGATCCAATTAGTTCCCCAAAAACACTCCACGTCGAGCACAAAGCAGCGGTTCCCCTCGCATGATCCGATCATTTCATTACACACGTCGTCGCAGAGATAATACTCCCCTCGAACTTTATCCCGCCGTAAATGTCATTCCGTTCGAGATAAATCACAATAGAGCCATTCCACCCTCCCTACTCCTCCATAAATATCCGTAAAGTTTCGTAGTTTATCCTCATTCGGTAAAACAGATCCTTCCACCCCATTCCCTACCGCCATCCGTCGAAATATACATTGCGATCCACCCATGGATGGGAAAAATTACTTATTTATCGTCGTTGCGTGGAGGTGTGCAGCTACCTTTCACTCTCGGGGTTAAAGCGAAGAATGGTGATGTAACCGACGTTTATGGAACGCGATCAAGGCCTTGGTGAATTTTTCAGAAGGAAGTTGAAAACGAGAACACGTATGGAATGCTTTCTAAGAGCAAACCTAACTTAATTAATATCCAAAAACATTTGCATGATTTCCTGATTTCGGTGGGTTAGACATGAAAAGTTCGCTTCATTTAATTTCGATCAATCCGGATTGGCTTGGATCATTTATTTCGCTCCTACAAGTGTTCTCCTTATCCCTCCGAGGGAAAAATATCGCTTTCGCTCCCGTCCCACTTACAAAAGTGAATCAAATGAATATCTCCCTTTCCGGTTCGACGGAGGCAATCTTTCGTTTAAATTTCCATCGCTATTCCATGGCTGGTCCCCCCGTCAGGATGATATGAATACGGAGTTATTATGAGAAAGGGAACGTTAATGGAGTTGTCGACAGGTGCGAAGCTGAGATCGAAAAGGCGGTTGCTTTTTTAATAATCTTAAAAGCGCCGCGTGCTATAATAGTTTCATTATAAAACTGTCCTGGTTTTATTAAAACTTCCTCGTTGTGTATATATATTGTATATTGGAAACAATGGGGGCTTTTGCATTTTTATGAGGCTCTTTCAACGAGACGTGCCGTTTTTGTTATTAAACACTTTGAAAAATTGGGAAGATGGAGAGCTACAGGAGGGTGGGGACGATTATTAAACAATTAATTTCTAATAATTACACTCTTAATCAACCATCAATAAAAAACAATCCGCTTTATCCATATCTCAGATCGCATTAACTATAAAAAAATTAATCAGCTATTTAACCAATAATTTACATACGTAACTAGACGACAGCGTTTCTACACGTTCCTGATGGCCACTCACGTATGATGCTTTAATTTAGTTTTACGTATGAAATGTTCTCTAATTAATACTGGTACAAATTAATGCGTACGATAAACTTCACAATTTAAATACAAAACGAATTAAAAATTTGGATTAGGCTTTGCTATCTTGTCTTTCTACAAACGTTACGTCCTGTGTGTAGGCTACTAATGTTTGTTGTAGATTTAAAGATTGCTGTTGTGCTGAATATTTTGAAAATTTAAAGAAATGTTCAAGTGGGAAAATTAGTATGGGAAATTAGTACTGAAATAATTATTGAGAAAAAAGTCTAAGAAGAGAGAAACTCGAATTTAGGTACCCCTGGTGTCTGATAGACAGTCTGCATACTGAAATAATACAACTGTGTTCAGTCAAAAATCGCTTACAACTCATTTTTACGACTTTTAAATCATTTAAAATAAATATTCTGATTCAAGATCCTCCAGGAAGGTTTCTAGAGCAAAACTTCTGAAGAAGATCCTGAAAAATATCCTAATGTTAAAAACAAGCACCAAGAGAATTTCTTAAGTGTTATCGATTGTAACGTAGCTCTAATCAAATGTAGTGATCCTAAGTTACTAGGCTCTTGACCATGTCAAACAATGAGGAAGTAAAACGTTAGTGAAATTTTATTGTTTCATATGTTCAGTTGGTCATGTTAAATTTTAAATTTAATATCTCAGTTAATTTTTTATCGTAGAAGCCACCATTTTAACGGGAATATCGGAAGCTTTATTTCTTATAAAGCAATGGTACATTGGGAAATGTACTAAAATAAATGATTTTTTTTAAATTTTATATGCATTTGTTTTTTTGAAATATTTTTGATTGTAATATAATTCTAGTTATATATTTGTGGTTCTAGATGACCTAGGAAGAATCTGAATAAATGAAAACATCCTGAAGGTCTTTACTTTAGATGATACAGGAATACATCAAAAGAACATTCTAATTCTAATTCAAAAATATCTTGGATTTTAATATAAATCTTAACAAGCATTAAGATACTTGACAAGTTAATATGGTTATAAGGCTATAAATCTTTAGGTAAGAAGATTATGTGTAATATCCTTCCTTCCTAGATGTCTCAGAAAAGTTTTCAGGTATAAATCCTTAAGCAAAATAATCCTGATCCTAGATGTGATCCAGGAAGATATCAGGAGAATTCGTGCTTAAACAGTTTGGGGTACATTAAAGTCTTGGACAAATACTCTGGCTCAAGATGACTTGGGGTGGTTTGTAGAGTCTGAGTACTAAAAAATGGGATATAATATGATCCTGTTTTTAGACAATCTAGGAATGCCTGGAGAAAAAACATTCCTAAATCATGTAGTTTTAAAATCAAAAAGATTAGATTCAAACGTGCCCCTTTTATAAATTTAAGAGCAAAAACAAAATAATACTTTAAATCTTAGGGGGGTTTATACTTAGGGGGGTAATACTTAAGGGCGGTTTTACGTAATATAAATTGTAATATAATTGTATACAAATATTTTAATACTAGATGGTCTGGAAAGGTAGCAAGGGCATGCAATTTGTCTGCAAGAAGATGGTCCGGAAGAATACACATTTCTATCTGTTCTGTTATCAAAAAATTGGGGTAAATTTTTGTCTTACCTCCATTTGATTATACGTTTCGAGGTCAATTTTTTAGGCGCATCCGCCCCCTTCCATTTGTATTCTCTTTCCCAAAATTCCTCTCTCGTTCCGAAATTTTAATTAATGTCTTTCTTTGCTCGTGAATTTTAATTAAATCTCGACTTTTTTCCATTAGAGCCGTAGCGTCCCTTTTGTTTATCTTACGGGCCATTTCCATCCTTAATTAGTTCCTCCATTACACTTTTTTCATACAAATTGAATCCTTTCCGAAGGGTTGCCGAAATATACGCGTACGATTGCGACACACGCGCCATTAGATTTCCATGCGAAATTAATTAAATTAAGGCTAAATACATCTAACGCAAGCATTGCAAAAATGAACCAATTATAGTCTTAATTATATCAACAAAATTATAACAGAGAACCCTTTTGAATTTTTTTACCACGCTCGATGAATTATGAATAAATAATTCATAAGATGGGTTTTTGGGGCAGTCTGAGAGTATAAAAGGCTAATTCGCACGGCGTTCCGTCGGTAGTTGCGACAGTCCTGGGAGAGGAGACGATCCGAGGAGGTTGAGAGCTATTCTATAGTCATTTCCATTGAAAATTCTCACATTCGAAATTAAAATGAACGCTCTAGTGATATTCGCAAGTGTTATGGCCGCCGTCAACGCCGGGTACTTCGGCCAGTCCGCCTACAACGCAGGTAAGAAATCCAAAAAGATTCCAATCATCGAAAAATTTGAACCCCGGCGAGCTTTCGTCGTCCGACGATCCCCTTTTTCCATACGTGTCTTTTTTATTTAAATATTCCCCGTCCACTTATGCCCTTTGAATATTTTTTCAAAAGCGAGCAAGTGCGTATACCGTCTTTTAACTTGCCACAAAGGGACACCCCTCGAAAATCGACGAAAAAGTTTTACGGAATGCAAGGCATAATGCTGTCACTTCGGCACAAGGAAAAGTTTCAAACAGCGTCGCCGCAAGAGGACGAACACTTATTTCCTTGCAAGAATTTATTTGGGTTCACGTACCTTTTTGAAATAAATCTTATTTTTGATTTTGTTGCTGTAATTATTTAAATAATGAAAATTAAGTAAATGTTTTAACTCGACGTTAAACCCAACAGTTTTGTATACAAATTTCATATAAACAGTTTTTCTATATCGTAACTATTTACCAAGTTATAAGCACAGTTAAGCTTTCTGATCTTCTCAACAGGCTAACGTTTCCGACCAAGGAAAAGCTCAGTTTGCCTCCACCAAACCTTATTCTATCCAATAGGCTTAACAGTTTTCAGTTTGAACCTACCAACATGGTTTAACCTCCAAGCCGGTTGTTGATTAACTCTTCATTAAATGATGGAAAACCTAATGAACAACCATTTGCTACGTTAAACCTCGAAGCTTCATAAGCCCTTCGCCTAGTTAGGCATCATTTTTCTGAATATCTCTTCTGAATCTTCAAACCACAGGTTGATACAATATAGCTTTAACTTCCATAATCACTCCACGTTTCTCCCTCATTTCCCAGGTTGGTCCTCCCAGGGCAAGACCCAGGTCGCCATTGCCCACGAACCGACCTACGGCTACCACGGGCCCCAACACGTCCCGATTCTCGACAAGCACGGCGTACCAGTCGAGACCCCAGAAGTGCAACACGCTAAACAACAACACCTACAAGCTCACAACCTGGCCAAATTGCAACAGTACAACAACGGATGGAAACAACAGAACGGATGGCAACAACAGCAGAACGGATGGCAACAACAACAGCAGCAGCAGGGGCTTTATGGACACCAGAACGCCTACGGGCAACAGTACAGGTAGGATCTATCTACGTTCAGGACTTGTCCTGGACACGACAAATACTCAAGGGAAAGGCCATCTGAGCCCCAATCTGGGAAGCTCCCCTAGACTCCAAGTCAGATCACTAGGTCATACAGAACCGTTACTGAAGTCATAGTACCTATACAGATTCCCAGACAGCATTATATTCCATTTGTACTTCATTTACATAAACACTTCCTATTGAGAAATAATTATGTAAGCTACTCCTTTTGCTATTAAGATCCACTCAACCATCGTCTCTTAGCTTAGAGCACTTGGTTATGAACAAATTCTCGGGAACAAGTTATAATACCATATCCACCGTTCTGATGACCACTTGACCACTAATTTTGTCTCCATTTGTTTAGCGGCGTCTACGGTTACGCGCATGCGCCTTCCCTGACGGCTCATGGGGTCCCCGAGGACACCCCCGAGGTGAAGATCGCCAGGGCGCAGCACCTGGCCGCGTACGCGCATGAGCAGGCCAAACACGCTCAGTGGGAGGGACAGGGCAAGTACACCGATTGGTCCGGCTCCCACTACTGATCGTCCGATGATGTTTAAAAATCCGCGCCAAATCGAAATATTAGTCTCTGTGATGTGCGATTACCTCGAGAATTTGTTTTTGTACTTTTGTATGCATGAAGTTAATAAATAAGGTCTGCAACGGTTTGGGCTTTTAGTTGTTTAGAAGTCGGAGTTGAAATTGAAGATAAAATGTGAGGAGTTTACGATGGTGAAAATTTTTGGTACGACACGCATGATTGGGGAAACAAAGAGCGAACTGACAAATATGAAACATAAAAATTAGATTTTACCGCTGCCAAAGCAGGAAGAATCACAGTACTAAACATCATTATGAAGACACGCCAGCAAAAGTTTTTGAAAACTAGTTTAAACACATCCTACTACCAAATCTTCCATCAAAGCGCCTCTGTGATAAGGTAAGTTAATTAAAGGAAATCCCAACGACATCAAACGACAAGGAAGATATAAAAGAAATCCTTTAGAAGCACGATTTACGTCAAAAAATCGTATATGAGAAATGAACTCTTACAAATATCATGTAAAAGTCATGCGAAATGCTCCATTTTTGAAGAAATTTTTATTAATCCGGTAATTAGTCGTACTTATTACTTATTTTATATTTAACGATTGTCTATATCCTACTAAATGATTATTTTCCCTTTAATTTTTGGTCAAGGAATGTAATAATGATTTAATATTCATATGTTACCGTGATTA
Source organism: Cryptocephalus primarius (assembly GCA_963576515.1). Taxonomy (NCBI): domain Eukaryota; kingdom Metazoa; phylum Arthropoda; class Insecta; order Coleoptera; family Chrysomelidae; genus Cryptocephalus; species Cryptocephalus primarius. Next base: position 10,220,288 of record OY754943.1, on the reverse strand, counting down.
CTTATTTTACTTTTTCTGAAAAAAAAAAATTAGTTCGTTCCTGTGAGCGGCACAATATTCTTTTATGGTACTTACTTAACCAAACATCCTTAAAGGAGTTTGCATAAGTCATTTCATTTTTCGCTAGCTAAGGTACAAAAGTGGAGTGTAGCCAATACTTTTTATTTTTATATTAATATGAGATTTGCACGTGCTCGCTATGAACACGAGTCAGGCAACGCTGGAGCCCTAAGAAATTATTAATTTAGAAGGATGTGGTGTTCTTAGTGACACTTCTTGAATTATGTTCATTAAAGCAGTAAATAACTCTGGATCTATTGTCCTATTGAAATGAAATAATTGCTTGTTACAAACTTTCTACAGCTACTTTCCACAATAGCCCACATTTCTATGGAAATAAGCCTAAAAATCACATTTTTAGAGGCGACATTTAATAAAAAAAATGTGTACCGACAATTGTGTCACAAACTTGCACACAACATTTTATATCTGTTTACTAAATTTATTGGTAATGCCAAATCTACGTTTCCCATTTCCCCTGGTACGTTAGTTTTCATGCTATCTTTCACGGTTTGACAGCATATAAAATTACAGCTCTCGCGTTTGAGGTCGCGGTGTTAATTTGCACTACTCTTTCGTTGATTTATCCGCGTGGATCCAATTAAAACGACCCGCGGCCGATTAACCGATATGAAACCGCATTTCAAATTTAATCGCGACGCGCCCGACTCATAACCGAAACGAGACGGTCAAAAACACAAATTGTATTAAGGGGCTATGCTAGTTTATGCACTTCAAAAAATCGAATTTTTTTCTTTTCATTTTTTGTAAGTAAATACCTTTGAACATATCGTGTTAAAATTGTAGAATGATCCGAGCCTTCTAAGTATACTTTTTCTTCCTTATACGCGCGCGTCTCCGAGTGTGCGTCTCCGTGCGTATAACGCGTATAATATGCTCAAATGCCTCTGTTTTCGACTCTAGACTTAGTATATACACGCAGCAGATGTTATAATATATAAATACAGATATATTAGTCTATGATTTCGAATATGAAATTTATATAATATTTTAATTATATTTATATTATAATTTATAAAATAACTTTAAACGCGTTTTTCCCAAAATCATGTTTTTTGATACTGTCCCAGGGATTCCTCGAAAACTACTAGGTCGATCCGTCTGAAATTTTGGCACATGTTTGTTACATATATAGGTATGGTTGGAACTAGAATCATGTCAAAATTTAAATTTTTTCTATTTTTTTTACAAGGAAAAATCTAAAAAAAAATGAGTATTTTTCGATTCCGTTTGTTCAAACAGTCGCCATTTTGTTATTTTTGCTCCAAAAATTAAAATTCTAGTTCAGACGATAGCCAGCAGCCTACTGAATAAAAATCATTTTTGTTTTTGCGTTTTAGATGTTCCGTTCCTACAAAAACACTGAGACACTGCGCACCGGTTTTTTTTTGTATGTCTGTATAGATGGCTGCATTATACATATATAGATAGATAGTAATATCAATGAAAATTTTTTTTGTATATTTCAATAGTGTATTTATTAAACCCAAAAAGATTTAAAACGATATCTAACATAGATTGCTAAAAAAATTCATGAAAAACACCAACTTTTTGGCTGACAAACTAGCATAACCATAGCAAACCTTAAACCATCTCGATTTTTTGAATACCGTCAGTGCGGGGTTTCACTTAAAAAAATTCTGTATTCATCCTCGGTACCTAAAGGAGCCGCCGTATTACCTAATGGGCGCACTCCGCATTTGAAATTCAAATCGTCGCGATAGCCTACCCCCTCCGTTTATTTTTTTAAAATTTTCCCTCGCTTCCGTTTCCGCGACGTCGAGGCGCCCTTTCGTGTCCATAATTATTTTTAATTGCCTTTCTTCGGAATGTTCGCAAAGACATAAATTTGCGTGAGAAGGGGAGGGAGAAACGTCACCCGGGAGTCGGGAACGCGCGGCGGGCGAGGGAGAAAGAGAGAGAAAGGGAGAATTCGGTTCTGATGTTATCAGCGTTTCTACAAAAGGTGACTGATTCAAAACGCACGCTATTTATAACGATTCTCGTGCCACAGGTGTAAAGGGGCGAGTTGTTGGTTTAAACGAGGCGGGAACCCGCGGGGGTGTTTGCGAAGGGTGTTTAATTAGAAAAATCGGACCTGTGAACCTGGACGGAGTTAAATGAAACGTTCGTACACGCGGAGATGTTAATTCTACTCAACCAGGCGCAAAGGAGTTCGAGCACTCCTAATCAATACCGGGACATTAGGTAAATCAACGTTGCGACTTGAAGAGTTCCAAAACGCAGGAAAAACATAACCAACGAGGACTTTGACAGTTGGTTATAATTATAGACGATCTCGCAACCTGATATCCTGATATAATAATAATAATAATAATAATTAATCGTCTTTGTTGGTACCACATTTATAATGTAGGTTACAACTGAGAAGGCGAAGTAACATGATATTTACATAATAGAGTTATTTAAACAAAAATTAAATGTAACACAAGAAAAGCAAATTTTTTAATTTAAAATATATAAACGGCTAAATTTGGAGATATCTGATGGTAAAATAAAAGCTAATGAAAGATTGATAATTCAATTTACATCCTTTCAAAATTATACTGACATAGTTCGATTACGCTCCTCGCATGCACTTATGAGAATTAATGAGGTAGGCTTTATAATGAACTTTAAGGTACTTTAGTGATCGTTTTTGAAGTTAGATGGTTCTGAATTGAAAATTGTAGCAGAATTGTATGAAATTTTTTTAAGGAAATGACTAATAATTAATCCATGTTTTTCACCTCTGAATATCAATTTTTCTTTGACATATGGCGGGGGGGGGAGGGTTGATGTGGAAAGGGTTCGATAAATGGTAGTGCTCATCTGGAATTTAAAAAGATTTTCCAACTTTAGCCATTTTAGCTCATTAATATTGGCTGAGACTCTATCGTATTTCCTTAGTTTTTAGATAAATCTGCAGCACTAATTTTGAATTTTTTGCCACCGATTTTTAGTAGCACCGTTTATAATCGGTTTTTCACTTATTTCTCCACACTCTTCACGAAAATTGAATATCGGCGTAAAGTTGAATAACCAAACTTTATTATTATCGTTTAACCCATGGGAGCAACATACGAATAGATTTAAAAATTTCACTTTGAATAAAGGCAAATCTGGCAAAACTTCTAACATTTCATTTTTTCTCTCAAAAACTACTGGTTTCCTAAAGTTAAAATAATTTTTCCATCACCATAATACTGTCCGCTTGTACTAAAAAAACTGCCAATTTTGAAATCAACCTGGAAGAAAGAAAATCTTTCCCCAAACATTTTTTGACGTTGTAACCGGTTTTTTGTTTTTAGAAAGCTAAGAAAATATATAGCTGAAATTTTCTGAATTCTACTGTGATAAAGTTCAAAGACATATGTGATAAGATTCAAGAGCGTCACTGCGTCGATTCCATTTCTGTTCGAATTTTCCTCCAGGATTATTTCTCAATCACCCTGCGTACTTATCCCCTAGATCCCCCATAGCAGTAATAAGAGTTTGAAAACCTCTTACCAACACCATTACCCACGATGGCACCGCCACATACCCTCCATACCCATTTAGTTGATTGGTTGTTTGTTCATGTTCTATAGTCAATTATATCCGCTCGCTTAAGATTCTCCCCTCGACTCTGCCCCTCCGTATGTTTATATTCATTTTATTACCCACTCGACGATTAAAATGGGCGTGCACATCCCCGCGCCGGAACACTCCCGCGATATTCGGCTTTCGCGCCGCCTGTAGGAACCCTAATTTATTCCAAGTCCGTCTTCGCAGGAGGAAGCGACGGGACGCATCCGAGCCGAAACGTGTACCCTATCTGCCCGGAGTTTGAATTTACAACTTCGTATAATCCGGCTCGTGCGAAAGAAATCAACTCCGCGGGAATAGTTGCTGGGCTTAATGGCGCCGCAGCGGAGTTTATCGCCCTGTGAAAGGTCCCGATTATGCGTATCTGGGTACTTCACAGATGTAAGGCCGAGTTACGATTTAGCGGTGAGTGTCGCGCGCATCGGAACGAAGCTAATGCGATCATGGCGAGATTTATTTGAGGCTGAATCCGTGTAAAATGATAGCACCAGTAAGCAATATGGAGCCAGTCCAACCAACAGGCAAAAAACCAAATTTAAGCCACGATTTCATTAGGTCGACGATGTATAAACCTGACATAGTTTATTAGTGTCAATCTATGAACACACATTGAGTATTTATGCTTGAATTCAAATGTACTAAAAAGATGGACATAAACCTGATGTAATTTGGATCAACGTTTCATTACATTACGCCCATTTACCTACATGAGGCTGGCAGTCCTGGTTTAGAATCCTTATCGCAGTTGTAAACACCTTTCTCCATATAAATGAATTTTCTTGTAGAATCGCTGGTACATTCGAAGCCAATAGGTTACAGAGATTTGAAAGCAGTATGGAACTTTTTCTAATTAATATTAATGAGTCACTCTTGCAACATATTTGCAAACCACAAAAATTGCAGTACTGCCTGTGGAAAACTTTTTGCTGTATGACAGTCATTCAAATTCTCATGTATTGGAGCAGGCCAAAAGCTTTCTCCTCTACTTAAACACAGGTTTGATCCAACTGATTGTTTTGGATAATCTTAAAAGACTGATAAGATTGATTCCCTCAAAACTGAGCAGATCTTCTGCAAAGCATCAGCTCTTGCATTCCTGACGTGCATAGCATGTTCTTTACTGCATATAAGAGAGTTTTTGCATTTCACGTAACGTCGGGCGCTTTTAGCGTTTACCTTATTCTGACAGGAACGCATGCGCGTTGAGCAACAGCGCTATTGAAAGTGCTCAATGCGCAGTAAGCACTAATAGCGCCCGACGGTAGGTGAAATGCAAAAACTCTCTAATAGCACCCGAAGTTATGTGAAATGTAGAAACTCTCCATAGACATGGAAATTTCTGATATTCATCAATCAAATACACAACGTGCTGTGCTGTCTACACCAATTTCTTACAAGACGTTTTAAGTCTTATTTTTTCAACATCACAGTTTTGAAAAATACACCATACCAAAATACTACAACAAAAATTACAAATTCGAACAACTATTTCATGATTTTTCCTTCTTGTCCGTCTTAACCGTCATTATTTGTCTTACATCTTCTGTATATTCCGAATGTTCTGGTTTGGAATCCTTGTCGTAGTGGTAAACACATTTTTCCTTAAAAATATTTTTTTTGCAATGACGTAAAACTTCTAATGTGCATATGAGCAGACAGAAAATTCTGAAAGCTATAAAATCTACTCTATTTTTCAATCGTTTTTCCATACAAGTTTTCTTTTTCTGTATTCCATGACACAAAATACTTTTTTCATGGATTGCATTCACAAAATAAGTCAATTTCTGTACCGTGTGCACAGGCATTATACCGTCAACATCCACAGAACTCAAAATTGACGAAATAATATAATAATGTTTTGTTTCCACCTGTACACACTTGTCCGTTTAAACCGTCTTAATCTCACTTTCAATTGTTGACAGATCTTGATTTTATTATAATTCATTATTTTATTCAAATACTGCTTCAGCTACGGCTCTTCACTGCGATAAATGAAATGGCAAATGGAAACGAACTGAAGAAAAAACATAGTCTCGCCCCTTATGCGCGCAAAATGATTGACAGCCCAATTTCCAACTTAATTTCACTCTAACTAAGCCACGTATCTAACGAATAATACAATCAGACTTGGTATTCTCCCTCAGGCCCCATTCTAAAGACTTGACAAGCACATATCGTTGAGAATCAGCCAATCCTGCCAAAGTCTAGACTTGAAGCAAATTGTCTAGATCACTAAGACGGGCGTATCAAAGATACTTCCACTTTACCTAGATGATATCCACCCCCTGCATCCGCGAGTCGCATCAAAAATTAATACCCGGAATGAAACGCGCCCGTCTCGCCCTCCCCGCTCCCCTCCCTCCTGTCGAAAAGTATAATTCAGTGCCACGGGATGAAACGATATTTCTGTCGGCCTTTCATCCTCTATAAATCGTCCATCATTGCGACAAACAATTTATCGCTTGAATTTCACATATCTCGCTCTCTATCCGTCTTTTTCGGTATCATGTGTATTTCCCCGGGGGAATGACGATTTCGACTCCTGGCATCCGTGGATACATTAGAGGAGGGAGAGGGAGAAGTGAGATAAGGAATGGGTAGTGACAGGGCACGGACGTGTCTAGACGAGACGAAGTACGAAGTTTCTTGAAGCCTTTCTGTGAGTTTAGCCCGAACTTATAATCAGAAATCAATCTAATCTAATTTAATAATCTGGAAGGTTTAATAAGTTTTCATACAACTTTTACCTCGAAGGTAAAATGCACTAAGTCCATATTTCATTAAATTGAGATTTTGTACCAAGGTACATAAAATAATCCACATCTAATATCCTTATCCTTACAGAGACGGCCATCTTGAAAAAGTGCAACGTCACATTCATTTCCATGGGTAAATTATACTAAATTACGCAAGTTACTGTGCTTCATTGCATGCAATCTGCAACCGAAATAACCAGATACGGACTATGTTAATGTGGCAATATAGTGGGCGTTCGGTCTACTGTTGAGCGTAATCGCTTATAAGGGTAGGATTGAAAATTCTAAGACTGAGGTGGCGGAAGTTTTGTCGAAATTGAATCAATAAATGGTTGCTTTATGTAACATTGATTTAAATTACTCTAAATAATATCAAAATTCCAGAAAATATTAAAAATGGTTCCATGAATAACATTCAATCCTTTCTGGAGGAGGAAAGTACGAGTATTTTGCAAGATAGGTTTTGATGATGTCTCAATAGAATCAATTGTGACGTTTAAACAACTAAATGTAAACCTTTCAAGCGATTTTAATTCTAAAATTAACCCGAGTCACCAAAGTTCTGCACTGAGAATAAATGACAAAATTAATCATCTCGACACCGAATATTTCTTATCTAAACGATGATTTTATTTTAACGAGCAGCTTACCTTTTTTGCCCACTGATAATTCTCGAAATTTTCTTAATCGTTGAATATACGTAACAATAGTTTCTTTGCTAATATCACATACTTAAGTCAAGGTAATTGTACCTGTAGTTATGTAAAGGTATAACATACTGGTTAATAATAATTACTGGACAAATGTTTAGGAGCAATGACGCATCTACTGGCATCTACTGGAAACACATGGCAAACAATATTCACTATTGATAATGATGTTTAAAATCCTGGCGTTTCTACACCATAGCTCACGTTTTATTCAATGTGATCAAATGTTGGTTCTTCTATGCAACTACATTCTATTGTATTCTATTGTTTCATACTGTCAATTGACCTCTTAAAGTGACAAAATCAAAGAGTGCTGTTTTCATCCGCTCTGTAATTAAATTTTGTTTGGCAGTCAAGTATATCTTCTAAGGGGGTTACGGTTCCAAGAGGATTTACGCAAGGAATGTAAGTTGTGTCTGCACAATATTCGTCATACCGATTCAGTAAATCCTATTGGGTCGTTTTTGGCCATTGTGAAGTTATAACTGAATAATGCCCAATTTATTTCATTTCAACATATCATTATCAAATTAAACCGATATTTATTAAATTAAGTTAATTATAATTATTCGTGTGAATTGAACGTGATTTATCATTGATTAAATTATTTTACAGTTGTATCATAGTTTCACTTATATTTTCAAATGTATTTATTTAATTATATTTTAAGTACAATTTATTTAAGATATATATATATATATATATATATATATATATATATATTTAAGATTTTAATAACCACGTTTGTTACTAGGGATTTGTTTGTTACCTGATTATGTGGTTTAGAAACTGCACCATTCCTTTATTCCCATAATCAGATATCTGTAATGGCTTTCGGTGCAGATCATTGGAGTTATAGCAAATATACTTTAATATTTTTGAAACAGTTTACATATCCAATTTATTCGGACAGGGAATCCTACGCCATAGCAAAAGTGAGCATAGAAGAAAGCCAAAATAAAAGCGCAATGCGCTTCCGTCACTCATGAATTACGAGAGCGATGAGGGAATCCCCTCGCTAAAAGTATTACAGGACTGTTAAGTCGATGACGGCAAACATAACTCAGTCGGTTTTATCCCACGGGATCGATCCCGCCTGACGACATGCCCGAAAGTAATCAGAAATTCCAGAATTAATTGAAATCTTTTCCACATTCCTGCCCAAAACGTTTTTCCTCCCGTATCGGACCCCTTTCGAGGGGGTATATACATACACACGCGTATATACATGCGAGTCCCTCTGCGTGCGTGTGTGTGTGTGTGTTTTGGGACGTGGGCTGAAAGACAAATGATTGAAAATTCCACGGATCTGTTTTTGATATAAATCTCCGGTAAACAATGAATATTTGATAGATTAAACTTCGGAGATTCGCGGACCATTTATCAAAACCGCAGAGGGTGAGAACCGTGAGGGTGAGGTCTTGTGCGCGCCGGGGCGAGAATTTTACCACATGGAAAATACTGCGGGGAAAAATGATATTTTTACACCAACCCTTTCATGGACATCAAAAAGGGGTGTACTAAGAGTCCAGTAAAACTATTTTTGGGGTTTATTCCGTTATTTAAATTTCCTATTTTTCCTCACTGATTAGCATCGATTTATACTTGCACCAACTATACTGATTTACTCAATTCCCTCTTGCTTGCGTGCCCTATTGACTACTCAACTCCATTTAGATTTAACCAAGACTAACTTCAGATTAAATTCAGACGAGGATAAATAAAGCATTTTTGTAATATAAACAAGACGCACCATGACGTAAGGTGCAATATTTCCTTATAATTAGTGTGATAAATATTATAAATTTTGGAAGGTAAGATTTGTACTAAAATGTATTGCAGTCCAATAGTATTGGGTATAAAATATAACCAAATATAAGAGTGCTTTATTTTAAGACACAACTTAATGTTCTTCCCTTAGGAAAATTGGGTTGATTTCACTTTAATTTCGTAGATTGGTGCAGTTTGTATTAAAAATATTAATTTTACTACCATAATTTATAGTATTAAGTATTTCATTACGAAAGCAATAATACTCATGCAAGTTTTCATTTTGCACCAATAAGTACTTCTTACCAGCTGTAAACCATGGTTATAGACCAAAGAAGTTGCACAAGTTTCCTATGAATGATGCACATATAATATGGAAGATTGTATGTAATACCCCCGTAGGGAAAGATTGTAGAAGTTAACATTTTATGCTAGAACCTACTTAAAAATAACTCTTTTGCAAGCAGTACCAAAATCATTATAACAGGGTTATAAATTATAGCAAAGTTATCATGACACCCACTCCACTACTTCAGAGGTGAAAAGATGAATATAACTCGATATTCAAAATTACTATTAAAATTTTCTCAATAGACACAAAAAAAATCGAAAATAAAATTTTGACGTTTTATAATGTTGTCGCGTCCTCTCGCTTTGTGTTGCCCCATTTTGTTTAGTTCACTTAACTTGTACATTTGTAATGTGGATCATCCTGCTGCTCGATATTTCAAAACCCTGCCGCGCATGTGTGCCTTATATCCTTGAGCGATAAAGCATTCGCAAATTAGCAGTCAAAGTGTGCGTATATTCCGTACATTTACCGGGTTCTTACAGGATTTCTGGGTATGCTAAATTTCCTGTCGACACTTCTTGCCCTTCAGCCCTACAGGATCCGGATTACACGGTAAGCAGCGTTTTTATCTTTGACTCTCATACGATTCATTCTATTTTTCTCCCCATTCGAGCGTAGAATTTAACTCGATTTTACACATAATGTAAAAGTATCCCTCTACTCGGCTACGTTTCCTGAAGGTTCTAGCTTATTCGACTCGAGACGTTCCATTTGCTTTTGTCACTTACACATTTCTAAGAAAAATCATTCCTCTCAACGGTGAGAAGACACGGCTCGGTCGGTCACATCTTCCCTAAGTTTTTCCCGTAGAGTTGAAATCCCCCGCATCCAGAAAAATAATGGCGCAGTCGCAAATAACTTAATCCATCCAGAGTCATTTGTAACTTCATAATCCGCAAGGCGCGAGCTGGAGGGGGGAGGCAGATGGCGACCCATCCCAGAAATCACGATCGTCGTTCCCCGTGGGGATAAGATATATAATTTAAAGACTTATCCCTGGGATTCGTCCCGGGGACCAGGTGCCACGTATGCTCTTACACAACTTCGGGGAAAAGTTCGCGCGGATTAAGACGCGCGTACATTTTTTAAAATCAAGTCCGACAGGCTTTCGGGTGAAAGATGGGAAGAGAGCTTCCCGGGGGAGGAGAAACTTATAATGACGGGGGCACAACAGGTAAACAGATTTGTTCGTGAAAGAGGCGTCGCAGCCAATGGAAGATCCAATACGAGTTAAAAGTAGAAAACATCCATTCTAAGGTCCCGGGTGGTTTTGTTTCTAAAACGACCACACCGCCGTCCGACTCCATCTACCCTCACCCTTAACATAAACCCGTACATCCGCAACTTCCCACATGTATAATAAAATTTAATCATCCCCGCACCGCTAATTAAAGTCCTAGTCTGTAGCGGCTACGTACTACACCCAGGTAATCATAATCAGACTCTTCGCTGAAACTTCACCTGATTAAAAATTGTTATTAGCCTCCCGATGGGGACTTTTAACGTCACCCACTTTGTCTCTCGGTGCTTTTGTTTATCGAAAGAGCAGCGCCAGGAAAATTGAAAATATGCCTCGCATGGGATCGGGGAAGTTTTAATTGGCACGCTGGAACGCATTCGCGTTAATATAAGGCGGCAGAGAAGAAAATCCAGGCACTAAAATAATAGAAATGCCGTTTAAAAACATACCACGAAATTTATTGTAACAGCCTTTTCGTCGGACAGTTATTTTGAAATTAAACGCATTTTTTTTAGATTGTTAATAGGAAAACATGCTGTTTGAATAAAAGGGGAATGAGGGTAAATTTCAAAGGGCTCACGAGAGCTTCGGTGGATTTAGTCATGTCTCGGCCTCGGAAATCTTTGAAGACGAGCCGAGGTCCCCTCTCGGTACCCCGAAGCCCTACCTCTTACATTTTTCGAGCGCTGTACCCCGGTAAATTCGCCGGCGACAAAGCGTATAACGTGGCGGACCTAATTTATTAACGTACCAATTAGTCCTTATCAATCTTTCAAAGCTAATCCGATCCCCGTAAGACGTTCAGCGCGCGAATTAATCGAGCGGCAGAAAAAACCGAAACCGTCCCCTCGGAGGGATCTCTCTCCTTTTTTCCCTTCTTCTTCCGGTGGCCTAATTTTCCTGTGTGGAAATCTTAACGGAAGGGGAACCGTCCCTGTGGGAAATTCGCGAACAATACCTGCCGGTGCCGCTCCGGACGAATCGAGCAGTCGCTTCGTTTCTCGTTTCGTTTTATTGTTCATTTCGACGTTTACGTCGATCGTTCCCGATGATGATTGAGAAGGAAAGTCGGAGGTAATAATAATCTCAGTCGTGATTGAGATCCGCCATATAACAAAAATCGAGAGAAAGAGAAACGCGGAAGCGGAGCCGCGTCGGATTATTCTCTAGAGAAAGGGAGAGAGAGAGAGATAAAAAAAGGGAAGCGAACCTCCCTTAAACCTCTGTTATTTCGGCAACTCCGACGAACAAATGCCCGCTAATTAGTAATAATCGTTAGGGGGTTCGTATTGAATCGTCGTTTGTTAGCTGCCGTCACAAACTCCGGAAATTAAGTTCTCGGAGTATTTGTGTGCTTCGCGAGGGGCGATCGCTGATTATTTTGTTCCTCGTGTAAAACTTTGTGGGAACGTCCTCGTGGGTCTACGAGTTAAACGCAATAACAAATGTTGTTACAAAACTGGGAAACTGCCTCTCAGCGCCGCCCAGTATTGAGGTACTCCAGGCCAAAGGTGGAGATTCCATTCCGGGGAAATTTCGAGGTAAACTGAATTAATTATAAACGCCCCAGTCTGTAGTATGCGCATAATTAACAAGTAATTTACTATAAACTAATGAAAAATGAAAGTTAAAACAAGTGCCACAAAGTTCATATGGAGACATTCAAAATTTGTTTTGCTCGATACACCTGAACCAATTTTAATTCTTATCTTGGATACGGTCCAGATTCCAAATGCTCTTGCAAACAAAAAATATTGGAAATATTGGTTTCATTTCGAATAACGTAGAACATGCTATGGCCAATATTGCCCCTCCTAGAGCCTTAGAGGGGATATTATACCTCACCTCCAATACAATCAATAGTAGCTAAACTTAACCCCAAAAATGATTTTGAATAATTTAATAATAATAATCACCATTTAATTCGCTTTGAACATTCATCTTCAAAACGTTCATTAACGGAGTGAATAAAATATATGGGACGCCCATGGAGCGAATCAACTCGCCTTTGTCGATAATCGTATGGTCACAATAAAAATGTTTGTACCTACAAAGGCCCAAGGGGGGTTAGGGCGAGTGTCAATTCTGACTCGTGCAAATTTTCCCTCAGAGTTTCCACGATTTAATAAATCCTTGATTGTTTGTTAGATTTTTTTAATTGTGCTGATTAGTGGTAACATTTTTAATGACAAAATAAAGGACCAATGAAAGGAGCCTTTAGTTTTTGGTCAATTTAACCGAGCATCACTATAATTTTACAATAACAAAGATTATAATATACTTAACTTAATAATGCATCAAGGATTAGTCGCCATACAGGGCGATTTAATTTTTTCTCCCATCTCGCGTTTTATTTATACGAAGCATTAAAGCGGCAAATGTCCCAGCGAAAGGGAAAAAAGTCGGGAATGATTTATAACGGGGACTTAATGAATTATTTATAGGGATTATCCGTTGTCCCGGATATGAAACCATTTCGCGCGATAAAGTCAACGGTGTTACCGAGAGAGGATTTAAGAGTGGGCGAGTTTTATTTATTTGCGAATTAGGAAGTTTCCAGAGAAGCCGGACCGATTTGATTCGGAGGGGGTAGGGGAAATCTGTGATTTGTTCATTTCCTTAGAACGAGTGTAGGAGGAAGGTTATCGACAGTTGTAAAGAAGTTAAAAGGGCGTAGGAGGTAATTTCCTCTCCTGGAAAAATCGTCTGTAGCGACACGATTACATACGAAGGAAATTGCCTACAGGAAGATTATTCCTCATGAATAGAGAGCGGTTTGCATGCATGAATCTTGTGGAAACGGAAAAACATTAGAATATGTCGATATGTTTCATCCGAAAATGCTTCATAATGAAGCTGTTCGAATATACCTTAAAACTTATATTACCACGAAAACTTTAAGCTTTGCACATTAATTAAGCTTCTATTGACCATTAACGCTGTTAAATTATTAACTGCTATTTCATTACTTGAATGAAAAGCCTCAGTAAAGTTTCCAAAGAAGCCTTAAAAGCTCTTGGCATTTTTTATAAGGTTTAAAGTATATACAACTGTTCAACTCTTTGGGATAAATTACAAAGAAGACAAAAACAACCTTTAATCCCGAGGATACAAATTATAACATTTTTGAAACAAGCGTATACAGGGACAAAAATTCAGTGAATAAATAACGTGGTTTTTTTGTTTCATTGGTACCTTCAAATTGAGACAGGTTTTGATCTTACTTTTGGAACCTTTAGGGGAATTGGAAAGTCATTTACTTTAATCACAAAAAAATGTAGAAAATGCTTGTAATTCACTCCTTTACTATGGGGGAATGTATGGATTTAAAAAAATCCCTTAAGTGTAGTTCACACCAGAATGACTACTCAGTATCTGGAAATGTCCAAAGTTAATCAAGATATTGGAGAAATATTTCCTCGTGGTGAAGTAATTTCAACCTTTCAAAAGATTTCGTTGTAAATAATCTCCACTTTAGGAAAAATTGTGGCCTGCACCGCGTCCAGAGTTTAATTCGTGTTTATGCCGATGGGGAGGCCATAACTCCCCATAAAGTGCATCTGTAAAGCTTAATCCGCATCCCGTGCAAATGGGAAAGTTCACTTTGTAACTAATCACGTTCGCGGGCCGGTAAGGAACGTCCTATTATCTCCTGGCCCGCCATTATTACGATGGCGTCGACGGCATAAATTAACCCGGCAAGAAGGGATTCCGCACTCGGAGTAATTGCAGTTTTGACCGGGACGAGCTATCCCGGTTAACAATAAAGTGATATGCGCACGCCGACGATCTAACAGAACATAACGCTTTAGCTCCATAACTGCAAGGCTCGTCTGGTGCGTTTTACCCCTACCTTACTGCGTAATTGTACAGTCTCCCTGCAAAGGCCTCGCACAGTTTCTGGAAGATTCTGGATTCGATTCGAAGTTTCATAAATGGAAATTTCGTGCAACCGACCGTTGCTTATTAAAGTTTCTATAAAATTAACAAACCTAACCAGGCAATCTAACCTAACCAACCTAACAAGGAAAATCGGCGCAGCCGACCACAGAACCACAGAAGAAGAATTGACTTAGAAAGTAATTTGACATGATAAAGGCTGCACGTTTAAAACTTTGAAATACCAGGCGCAGATGCGATGCATAGTGACTGTGTTAAAAGTTGCCAGCTAGTTGCTTTAGTTAGGTTGCTTTTAACAGGTGCAATTTTTGAAATACCATCATAAGTGCAAAACAAAAGTACTGCCAAGTGCCTATTATACGTTGATAGTAATTACGAAGGATCGTTAATCATTCAATTAAAGGACCATTAAATAACTACCCTTTCCCAATTATCTTTATCTCTACCAGTGACTGCAGCGATTTTTGCAGTAATATAATGTCGTGGTGCTTCGTCCTGTAAATCCTTTATAATGAATACTTTGTACAGGGTGAAGTACAGCAGTGGGGCATATCTCAACTTATCGATCTCTTTAGAAATTATTATCCTTGCGAACTTCCACTAATACGACAATGTATCGAGTTTCAAAGCTCTTCAAAGCGCAGAAAGAATTCCACAGCCACACGTCTCTACAATGATTTCAAATGAAACAGACGTCCAGACACCACGTGTTTACATCGACAGTATCCTTGGGGGCGAGAATCATCCCTTAGCGTCGAATCTCCTCTGGCGGATTGTCTTTTCGTTCGCTTTACGGCCGATCATGCTCACAAACCTCGACCGGTATCATGAACCTCGTAAATCTGCCCCGGTTCCCCCCTCAAGATTCACACATTCGACCCCCCAGTCGATTCGAACATTATCGCCTCCCTTATCGGCTTAGCCCGGGAGAAAAGACGAGGGAGGACGAAAGGGAGATATCCTCCCAAAAAAGGGGGAGTTAATAAAGACGTTACTTATCAGCAGGGGCCGTATGCAAGTCGAACAGAATATGCGCCCGGGAAATAAAAGCGCGCGGGGATGGCGGCGAGGAAATTGCGACGATGTTTCCTAAGTAATGGAAGATATTTCGGAGGGTAATTCTTTGGATCTTTTGATGAAAAATGGTTTGCATGAATATTGATTTAAAGATGTGTTTCCTTTCAAAACGGAAAATTTTAAATTTGATTTTCTTTTCATTCTACTATATTAAAAACACATTCTTTTCACTTCGAATAACCCTTGTAGCAATAACAAAATAATGGATAGGAACCGGATTGAACCGTGAATTCAGTAGCTTGAATCGCACTTGACAAAGATTCGCTTGATCCGTATGTAGAAACAGCCCCTGTAACACAATCCTTCATGAACCAGAATCAATGCTAATCCAGGGCTTTGTGAGGCATCTTTCTGCTGAGTTCTTCATACAACCCTTCTAAATAAAGTGAAAAATGTATGCTACGATGATGAAATCATATTGAAAGCATTGGAACTGAAATCATTGGAACTGAAAGCTTTTCGAATGAAGCACTGAATTTTTCAAGAGTGAATGATTAAACAAAGAACGAGCAGGAGTTTGGACCCCGGCGCATCCACCATATAAGTCACGACCAGCGTTACATGCGCAAGGGGTTCAAAAATAACAAGAGAAACAAACTTTCGCTAAAGACTAAAAGCCCAGTTTATAGAATTGTTATCGTATATTATATTTAATAGCAGACGGACCAAAAAACTGCTTCGAACAGCATAAAACAGTATACCTGTGCCCACCACTCGAAATGCGAAATTGCACGTTTCGTGCAATGCTCGAGGCCATTTTTCGCACTTTTCTCCAAACGTATATGAAAATCGAAGATAGCCAAGTTGTAGCTTTTGATGTCCTCTTTCAAAAACCGTTTGAAAAATTAAAATCGGCCCATTTCAGTTAATACGCCGAATTTTGCAAGATTTCGGTATTTATTGTTAATAAAGTAATTATACAAAAACTATTCATCCAACAGCATCCAACTTTTGCGTGCTTAAAGCAGACATAATACGCTAACATTTCACGCAAAATTAGTGCTCCAGCTGTAAACTGGGCAAAGCTGTGAATTTTTAAAAAAAGGGTCCATTTTACTGGTTTTTCGCGGTTTTCTCGGTGAAAAATGCTCCAAACACCTTTTAGAAACACTTATTTTGAAGGTCTTTTAATTCTCTACAAATCGTCTGTACAACGTATTGCATTTCCGTCAAAAACCTTCATGCTATGTTGAAAAAACGAAAAAACGACCTATTTTTTAAAATTCTTATGGTTTCAAAAACGCAAAAACTTGGGTTTCTATCATTTTTGATTTGAAACAAGTTTTTTGGTCCGAATGCTGTTAAATCTACCAAAACAGCTTCTTTTGCTCTATAAACTGGGCTATAAGTGCAATTTCCATGATGAACAATCAGCTTGGTCTTTGCTTTCGAAATTTCCATGGTTGAACCATAATGTTGAAGACTGTAATGGTGGTGATAAGTCAACAAGTCGTAATTCAAGCACATACACCATTAAGACAAAATTGTATTCAAATGCCTGCAACCTTAAAAAAAATCCAGAACGTCGAACGAGGTTTTTACGAAATCACTCAGTTTTCCATACCTATTAGAGTAATTGAATGCGTGAAATCATCTGAGAATTCATTTAGCCTGGAATGAGAACACCGAGATTTATCACAATAGAATTGGCTATTTTTATCCAGAAATTCTAACAAAACCCCTATTATATCAAAAATCACATTCGAACCAGCATTTCCCGCAACGTTTTAGTGTGCCACAGAGGAGATTTTATGTTTTAGCCCCAGGAACTCGGCCTTCAGTGGAAAAATTAAAAGCAATCGTTGTTGCATGTTGTGTACTACACAACATCGCTCTTGATCAAAATGAGCCGGCACTTGAAAACAATAACGAGGTAGGATTGCCGCGGAAAATAATTTGAAGAGCAGTACTGACACGAGAATTAAATGGAGATAATGTAAACAGGCATAATATAATTATTTACGTGGTATTTCGATAGCATATATTAAAATAGTCATAGCCACTATTTTTTCCTATTATATTTTTAGCATATATAATGGGTACTTATGTTCTACAGTAATTAAAAAAATAAATGCATTCCGGCTTTCATAAATGTTAATTGAAATTGATTTTAATTTACTTTAATTGAAATTGATTGAAATGCATTTTTTTTTTTGGTTGTGCTTCTCCGGTATATATTCTATTGTGTATTTTCTTATGCATGTCTGTATTTTGTGAAAACCATTAACATTCACAAATGGTACTCAAGAAAAATGCACAAATCTGACAAATCCAATAAAATAATGTCAAATCCCTCATGACATTACGAAATAATAAAGTGGAGTAAACAATGCCACCAATAACCCCTTACACCCTTACACCGTTACAACCAAAAAGCTCTAAATTTCACCTTTACCAAGTAAGTTTAAGTAAGATTAAGTCCTTCATTTTCCACAAATTTCAATTGGTTAGCTCCGTGCATTGGGATTATTGAAGACGATTTTTCAAAAACCCATTACTGGAAAATAGCACTTTTTAGATAGACATCCACGTACATGAAATTTCCCACACGCCCGTGATGGAGAGACGTGGGGGCGAGAAAAACGGGCGGCAATTACGTAAACGCGCCGTTCGTTAGGAGCGGACGTCAGTTTCGCGCCCCCACGTCCCCCCTATATTCTTGGGGAAGGAGGGCGTTTTTCGTTCATTTTTAACGCGGCGGAAACTGTCGCCGAGCGCTCTCCTCAATTAGATCGCCTCTCGCGGAAAGTCGGCTGCGGCGCTGGGAATTAACGATGCTCCCTTTACTAGAAAAACTAATCGGGGAACTTCTCGGGAACATAATGGATTATACATGGGGAAAGATGAAGTTTGAAAATTTGAAACTTTTCCATCGGTCTTTTGACGTACGTTGGTTTATCCGCAGAGTCGACGGGGCGAGCGGTAACCTTCTAAAATTGAGGGAAAGTAACTGTAGTACGAGTAAAGTCCGACAGTTGCGACAGTTAATTTTTTTTAGATCGGCAGGAAAAAATAAAATTTTCGCACTAAAATCACATAATTCAAATCAAAATCAAGGCTGAGTAAATCTGAAACATCCTAACCTAAGAATTATTTCGATTTGATCGCGGATATTCGTTCTATCCCAACATTTTCTATCTTTCTGGGTTCTCCAAACATTTTCCTGGATAGAATGCGCTACTTACTCGCCATCGATTTTCTTATAGTCCAGTTTATAGAGTTATTTTTGGTAGATATAATTTAACAGCAGACGGACTAAAAAACTTGGTTTAAAATAGATCAAAAACGATAAAAATCTAAAATCTAGACAAATTAGAGCTTTTGCGGTTTTATTAAAGAATAAAAATTTAAAAAAATAGGTCGTTTTTCACTTTTTTCATCATAGCGTAAAAACTATTGATGGAAATGCCACACGTTGTATAGACGCTTTGTAGAGAATTAAAGAACCTTCAAAATGAGCGTTTCTAAAAGGTAATCGGAGCATTTTTTACCGAGAAAACTGGGAAAAACCGTTGAAATGGGCCCTTTTTCAAAAATTCACAACTTTGCCCAGTTTAAACCTAAAGCTATAATTTTGCGTGAAATGTTAGGTTATTATAGTTTTTGCTAGTTTTTAGCTAGTAAACATTACTAGCACTAGTTTTTACATAATTACGTTATTAACAATAAATCTTGCAAAATTGCAACTTGGCTATGTTCGATTTTCAAACGATTGCAAAACCTGCGCTTCAGCTTTAAACTGGGCTAAGCTGTGAATTTTTGAAAAAGGGTCCATTTTAACGGTTTTTTTTTTAGTTTTCTCAGTGAAAAATGCTCCGATCGTCTTTTAGAAGGAATAGAAAGAATTTTACAAAAAATTGCTCCTTCTGAGGTAAGAAATCGCGATTTGTCTCTCCATATCCACAATTTAATACAACAGAGATCACACAAAGTTCGAAGCAAACAACTCCTACATCGATCCTTCTCGCGAGTGCCACAGAATCGCTCGATTCTCAAACAGACCACGCTCCAACGATCCTTTTCGCACCTATTCCTACGATTTAAATTCACCTTTCGTCCGACGAGCCACCTCTCCTCCTTACTTCCCTCGAAAAGTTATACGTCCAGACCGTTCCGGGGGATAGACGAGCTCGGACCTGCGAGGAAAAGGTTAGAAACCAATTCCTCCGGGACAATCGTCCCGTGCTAAAAATTGAAGGATGCGAAGGGTAAAACACGAGACGGACGTCTCGGACTTTCTCCAAAGTCAATTTAAGGAACCTCAAAAAATGCGGCAATAAAAAATTTCCTATAAAACAATGTCGGGAGGCCATAGATGGAAGGGTCGTAAAAATGGGGGAGAGATTAAAATTTTGGGTGTACGTGTTACCAATGGCGAATCATCAAGGAAACTAAGATCCAAAAAAGTTCTTACTATTAGATTAAACATTAGACAAAATTCTACAATTAACCAACGATGGTGATGACTTTCCTACTATATCGAAGAAAAAACATGGGAAACATTAAAAGAAATTAATTTTTCCTGGGAAAAACTAACAAAAAAACTCTGTTTTAACTGATAACGATGAAATCATTTTGTGGAGACGGCAATATTTTCCGATCAATTGAACAATTTGGACAAGGAACCAAAAAGATATATTATTTAGATGAAACATGGGTTAATGTTGGGCATACTGTTGCAAAAAAATGACGTGACAAAAATATTGAAAGTGCTCGTCAAGCACGTATAGAACGTCAGTCTACAGGCTTGAAGTCACCAAGAGGAAAAGGAAAGAGGATCATTATCACACAAACATTGGCAGTGAAACAGGATTTGTTGAAGGTGGGCTTTTGACCTTAGTTTTTCAGAAAACCTGCGATTATCACGAATATATGGGCCCAAGTGAAAGGCCACGTAACAAGATACAACACAACTTTTACATTGAAAGATATAAAATTACTGTTATCAAATGGAATGAAAAGTGTAACCCCCGAAAATTGGAAAAAACTGTAGATCATACCATAAAGGAAGAGGCAAAACTTTGGAAACTTGATAATTTCGTTGATGGAATAACAGAACCCCTGATTAGCACAATAAATAACGATGGTAGCTCCTCAGAATTTTCAGATGATTAGTATTATAAGTATTAACGAATTTCAAATTGAAATAAATTATAATATTAATTTTGTATATTCATATACTGTATTGTTAGGCTGTAATTATTATCGACGAACTGCAATAAGCAGGCAACGTTTTAACCACGCCAATTTTAACAAACGCCAGTCTTAAACCTGGATAAAATGGTAAGGAAATGTTGCGTAACAATTATTATAGTGAAATATACTACTCGTAATTAAAACATTACGCATTATTCCGAACTTTTCGCCGAAAACGCGAAACGCCACTGGCATTTCGATATACGATCGCTTAAACACCGGATTTCTACTTCCTCTTCTTCGAGCCTTTTGTTCCGACACCGCTCATACCGGGTGGCACCTACAAAATTATTAAAAACCGTTGAAAATGCAGGGAATGCTTATGATAACTGCGAAATTTTTCCCCCCGGTACATGAAAAACACCCTCTTTCGTTGGACACCTCATTAATACTACTTTACGTTGAAGCGAAATACAGTATACACGCAAAAATCATCAGAATTCACCCCAATTGACCTCATTTCTCAAGGCCCCTAGGAATCTCCTTGTGAAGCATTTTAGACTATTCTCAATTAGAGGATCTCCTCCAGACGCGGGCGGTAAAATCTTTCCTTCTCGATCTCGTTCCTTTTTTTGTGCCTCCGTGCCTAATTGACACAACGACAACCGTCATTATTAATTCATCCGTACGGGAGCCGGCGTCGCGACGCCCCGGAATCCGGACGTTCTATCAACGTCCGCGTCTCCTCTTCTTTTAGACGCCTCATTTGGTGTCTTTCACTCCGCAGACGGGAAAATCCATTACGGCCCGTCTATTACTCGGACGTCCCGAAATTTTCGCAAGGACCGACGAGGAGTGTAATGGCATTAGAGGGACGTCGAGGGGACGTAATTCGATTCGAACGGATTCGACTTTCCGATTGACTGAAACGTTCAAAATGTCCGCCGGCGTTTTAGACAGTTTGTTCATGAAACAACGCGTGCGCATGGAGGATGTTGGCGCCGGTGCGCATGTCCGTTCGCTTATCCCGTCTACCGGTGTATCCTGCGGGTTTATCGTTCGAATATCAATCAAGAAGACATCAGATGACGTTGCGTCCCGAAGGTTAACCCCGGCGTCCCGTTCCCGCCCTTCCCGCTACATGTGTACTAACACCTGCCACATCAACGTGACTTGTTATAGGAGAGACCTAATTAATCCTCGGGTAACGTTAATGTTCGGGCAACATGCGTGTTATCATCGGAGGGTAATAACTGTTTAACGTCGCGTTAGACGGAACGTAAATGCGAAATTTCCTAGAGGCCCGGTAATACGAAACCCCATCCCTTCCTTCCCTCATTAAAAATCCCCTCCCCGGTGATACGGCGTTACGTGAGACCAGACTGGACGTCGGGTGGTCTTGAATGGTGAATAGATTCGTGTCGGCTCTTCCATTCTATTATTATTTTTCCGTGAGGGGATTATCCCCAGGATTATTCCAAAGAACGGCCAAGGCGTATGATGATAGGGATAGGGAGATCAACCTTTTCCCCATCACTTTCTTCCCTTGAATTTTTAAAAATTGTCTGTTCACAACACGGGAGTGAGATCACTTGTCATGCAGCCTTGACACTTGAAAAATATATGTCACGTACAATATATATTAAAAATCACCCATGTCAAGTCAAACGCAATGGTACTTTTTCGAAAACAGTAATATTATATACCAGAAATACCAGAAATGATATGCCTGCAAATACCAAGGTAAACATTTCAATTCCTCATAAATTACTTTCTTGGATATATTTTCAACAAAGATATTAATTTGATCTAACAATGTCACTTCATCCCAAATAATATATTGCATATGATGTAAATTACAATCTTTCATTTTCTCATTTCTTCTTTAACCCTTACAATCAAATCATAATTATGCTAATTAATTACTTACTGCTAATTAGTTATTTGTAAAAATAACTAAATAAATGATCAATGTGGATACCAAAATTAATTTCATTAATAAGTACCTCCCTGTGATAGTAATAGTCCTTTACCCTTCGACACCACACGTCGTGTTTATTGCACTTTTTCAGTGTTTCAGGTGTTTCAAAATTCTCTTAACACACGATTTTTAGATAAGTCGGTTAAGCTGATAGAAAAAAAATTGTAAGTACGTAAAATAAGCGAGGTGAGGAAATTCTATCGATTTTCCCGATTTTCCCCGCTCCGGAAAGCCATACACCGTCATTATTATTATTTCCAAATAAATTAAGCGAATTTTCCATTAATGAACTTCCGTCGGAGTCACTCCAGGAACGACAAGGCGAATTTCTCTCGGAAAATGTCGCAGTTTTATTACTTTTCCTGTCGATTCCCTTTTTCCCCTCCTTTTCGTCCCGAGTTTTTCCTCTTAATACTACCCGTTAAACGCGGTCGGAGATTAAAGCGAAAAAGAAAGGAGGAAAGGAGGAAAAACTGGATCCGGTCGGAGAGGAATTCAGGCTGATCGAGGTATCATTGAATTAATCAATTCAATTTCATTTTTCCTTTCTAAATTTAGTTGATACGACTTAATCAGTTAAAAATTACATCCTTGCAAGATTTTACTGTCGCGTAAAAGCCCATCTAATCGAGAGACCGATCAATTAATTTTTTTTTAATATAGGTAGGAAACGTAAGAATCCATTCATATCGTCCTTGTAAAATCAACTTTTAACGTAAAATACAGTATGATTTTTAAATAAGATCTGACAAAATTAAGGTTGTGGAGTTTCTAAGAAACTCATGAAAATTGCAAAGAAGTGACAACATTGTAAAAGCAGCTATGAATGTTTTAAGGCCATGACGTTGGAAACAAGGGGCTCTGATATTGAAAAAAAAAATGAAAATTTTGAGCAAAGAGTTGATTTTTAGAATTTTTAATAGAATTTTTGAATTCTCAAGAAAAATAAGAAGTTTTCATGATGACATTTTCAAAAGAGTTGTAATTGTCTTGGATCGCAGCAGATCTTGCAAATTAATGACAAAGACTGGAAGGAGGATCGATAAACTTGTGCGAAAGTAAGAAATTTGGAAGCCAGGATAATTAGGAGGAATTTGTAAGATAAATGTGAAGTGGCACCAGATCCTGGAAACAAATGACAAAGAAAGGAGGACGAGGATCGATAAACTCGTGGGAAAGGTAGAAATTGTTATACAGGATGATTAGGAGGAGAGACAGGATTTGAAATCGTAGATCTTAACAATAAATTGCGAAGAAAGGAGGGAGAAACGAAGAACAACTTAATGGAAAACACAAAACTTGCAAAACAGGATGATTAGGATGAACGACATAATATCTTGGGATAAATGGCAAGGATAGGAACTTGTGGGAAATACAGGTCTTGGTGGAAAATGGTGCAACTTGTGATTATGAGGATAGAACAGAATTAGGAAGAAAAGGCAGATCTCTAGGAGCATCACATCTTAGAAATAAATGATCAAGAAACGGTGGATGAACTACGAACTTGCGTTGTGGTGAAGCAGGATCTTCAGAAAAACAGGAACAAACAGGGAAAACAGTGGGAGGAAAAGTGCTTGGGTGGAAGACCCAAGTAGGCTTTGGGGAGATGAAACTTATGAAAAAATAATCATGTGGCGTTTATACAACAAAAGCAATTTTCTTTAGAGGAGAAGACTATCGATATGTCATGGATGGGTTCGAAATGACTTGTACGCCTTTATCTGCTAATATTACTTGTGGATCACCACCAGGAATAACCTTGGAAGTACTTCAAGAGTGGTTTAGAAATAAATTAGTACCCAAATAGCAAAACTGTTCGATATTACACAAGGAGTATTATATATTCTAAAGAGTATTATACAAACAATGGCTTAACTTTTTCAATTTTTCTTATCTGTTTCCCCTTGGTTCCTCGAACATTCCCAAGGTACCTTTCGCGACTACATTAGCATTTCTGGGTGTCTCTCCTTTAAAATTTATTCCATTCTTACCGTATCTCCGCACCTCTTTGTATCGATCTTATCCGATCGTGTGACAGTCGTCACCGCGGCCATATTTCAAAATGTCGGACGACGTCCGGACGCCGGGTGATTAATCACCGTTACCCGCGATTAATTCGACGTGGCGGTAATCGATGCCTTTTGTGACGCGGGACGCTTTGTTTTTTAAGCAAATGGAGGGTCGAGTCGGACCCGTGGAATATTCGTATTACCCCTTACCTTCGCTACAGATTAAGGACGTTAAACTAATCACGTTTCTCGAGAGAAACGAAAAGAGCTGCATTCGCACTTAATGGAGCTGGGGCTTTAGATGTGGATTTAATCGCGTTCGACGCCATTAAATGCAACGAGGGTAACGGCAGGTATTTATGACATGGTATTCCATGGTACATGGAAGAATCGGGGTAAGCGAGGAAAGGATGAAAATTGTACGAATTGACAGAAGGTTAGCTAGGAACTCCAAGCTAGCCTTAAAAAATGAAACAGTTATGAAGTCTTAACCAATCTTTTAGTATCCGTTCGTTTGCGACTGACAGCTCGCCACCCTCAATATAGATGCAAACCTCCAAAAGAATTTCCCGATAACGAACAAGTTTAAATAGGAATTTCATGTTGTGGCATTTACTTTTCTTGGTCCACCAAGTAGTAACTCAAACAAT
Source organism: Cryptocephalus primarius (assembly GCA_963576515.1). Lineage (NCBI taxonomy): Eukaryota > Metazoa > Arthropoda > Insecta > Coleoptera > Chrysomelidae > Cryptocephalus > Cryptocephalus primarius. Next base: position 10,195,038 of record OY754943.1, on the reverse strand, counting down.
ATAATCATAAAATTATGGTAACAATGATTAAGTTTGGAATAATAACATAGTTAATAGATTATTTCATTAATTTGTTTAATTAATATTAATTAATACGTTTACCCCCTGAAGATGGCTGTTAACCGTTTCTATGTTAATTGTTTCTAAATGAGGTAACTGAGTAAATCCTATTGAAAATACTTCAGATAATTTCAACTATACGTTCCTAAGTAAGGAATTGTCAATAAATGTTTTCCACGTGGCTAATTAAAAATTTGACGTTTTCCCCCCCGTCACGTAAGCCCGCCTTACTCCTTACCCCTGCTGTTTAATTACCCGGCCGGTTCAATTGTTCTTTCGCTTCTTCAGTTTCAGTCCCACGCTATAAATCGATAGCAAGGCTGGTTTCTGTATAATTGACGTCGCCATGACGACGACAACAGGCGCTGCACGTGTCAATCACGTTTTTGAGGTTATTATGTGACGGGAGGGAAATGGAGACCCTCGACCCTCGTCTCCTCTCCCGTTCGACCTCCTTTCGGATGCGAGAAAAATAATCGTGAATCAAAACTTGCGAGATTCGCGCAGAAAATCCGTTCGATTATAAAGTTTCGGTAAAAGTCGCTAGTCATTGGTTTACTGCGAGGCCGGGAGCGTCGGTACTTTGAAATTTAAATGGCGGTAGAGGTTGAATGAAGGAAGTTAAATGCTCTTTTGGGAAGTTAGGCGATACTTACACAGACTTCGAGTATATACATGTAATTGCGCAATTTTATAACGTTATATTAACTTCCTTTTGTCTCGTATCTGTTTATCTGTTCGGTCAAATTACCAATTCGATTGAAAAACGTGAAACTTCTAGGCCCAGAACTGGATGACAATGCAATATTGCATTGCAATACAACTCGCTATACTATATTTCGCTTCAAGGCGAAGTAATATTAATGAAGTACCCCGATTTCTTCTTCTACTTCTTCTTCCTATTCTTCGGACCTTTTGTTCTGACACCGCTCATACCGGGTGACCGCTTTCAATTCTTGAAAAACAGGTGAAAACGCAAGTACTGTTTACGATAACTGCGAAATTTTTCCCCCCGTATATGAAAAATACCCTCTTTTGACGGATATCTCATTAATATTACTTGGCGTTGATGCGAAATACGGTATAGTTAGGAGAAGAAGCTAAAGAGAAAAGAGGATAAAACTGAAAAAACAACTGAGTGAACAAAAACCTATAAAAATCTTATAGTGACATAATGACACAATCTGTCACAATTTCAAGATATTTAAGGATGTTTGAGTCTAACACAATTAATGCTGAGAATGACTTCAAAAAGAGAGGACTGCTTAACTAAGAGGTGTTAAGAACTACGAATTTTCAAGTCGATTCAGAACCCTTAACTAGAGATATAAGATAACCAAAATTCATATTATTTTTTTTTTCTAAATTAACATGGTACCTTATGGGAGTTAGTACTTCAAAACATTGTATCTTTACTGTTAACATTAGGAATTAAGTGAAAATTGGTACATCGATAATAAAATATAGTATGACTTAAGCTTAAGTATGTTGGTAATTACATCGGTGATAAAATTCTCTTCAAAAACAAAAAAGCTGACTTTCCAACGAACAAGTAAATAAACAAATTAATTACTGTTTTTGTCCAATCAATTGTTAATATTTGGATGGTTCTAGGAATTTTTTAACACGCACTTCGAAATCACTAATCGAATATTACGCCGTTTAATTATCACATATCTGAATTGTTGTAACAATTGCTGTTAAAATATTATAAATTTTCAAGGACAAAAATTTTTTATTAAAAAATAATACCATAGGTAAACTTGAGTGGAAAAATTTCCGACAGGTACAGCCGATTTAACTCATAAACAAATACATGGATAAAACGTTGGATATTTCTGTTTCAAATGAAGTTATGACTAAAATTCGAATTTATATGCACGGATAAATATCGAAATATAAACATCTAAAATATGCTATCTAAATTTATAGATTGAGTTAAGCTCAAATTCCTTGATTTTAATTTACTTAGTATAAAAAAAATATTTAGTCTTTTCACAAAAACAACAGGCACTTCAGTTAAACAAATGTCATCTATAAAAACAGGATGAAGTACGAGGTACATGGACTCGTATTTAATTAATATAATATATATTTTATTATAAATTTAATAATTTTTATATATAATTTAAATATTTTATAATAAATATAATTTAAATAATAAATAATGAGTCAATGTAACGTTAATTGGAAAGTTCCACAACGAAATTAATTATTGTTTGTGCACAGAGATAAGTAATAATGTTCAAATCAGAAAAGAAACTTGTTTCATCTAACTGCATAGACTGTCGTTTAGCACGGCACACATTTTTGCTAATTTTTTAACAAAATCTTTTTATGAGAAGCAAAAACGGTAATATATGCTTAAATATGCCGTTTTACATACAATATGGACGTTTTAAACTGTTTTCTTAGCATTAAAAAATGCGCAGTATAGCCAAAAATGTGAAAGACTAACAAAAGATATGCATTATTGCATATAATCCGAAATGTAGTTATAACAATAACAAAATTGGCCAATTTTTCATGACTTTTGTAATAACTTTTTTTATTTATCGGCCAACTTTACTTAAGCAAGTCTCACATTTTGCGTTTTTTCATATCACAAAAAACATTTTCGAATTTCCTAAAACGTGGGCCGTTTTAAGGGCTCACATAAGATATTTTCCCCAAGGGTTTTATGGTAATGTAGATTAGCCTCGATATGATTAAGTTTGGAACATAATAACGATAGTTACAAGAACATGTAAATGATATTTTCAATATTCAGCTACCTCCTTGTATTACCTTCCCGACTAGAAATTTGGCTAGGCAAACCCGAAAACGTATCGGGTCCCGATCAGGAAGTGGCCGGGCATGCTCGCCTAGGATTACCTGGCCAGATCCTGGTCAGGACCCGATCAGGTAATGGCGAGGCATGCCCGCCTAGGATTACCTGCCCAGATCCTGATCAGGCCCCGACTAGGCACTGGCGCGGCATGCCAGGGTAGAACTGACACTGGCGAGGCATGTCCGTCTAGCATTACCTGGCCAGATCCTGATCAGGACCCGACCAGGCAATAGCGAGGCATGCCCGCCTAGGATTACCTGGCCAGGACCCGATCAGGCACTGGCGAGGCATGCCCGTCTATGATTACCTGGCCAAATCCTCATCAGGACCAGACCAGGCACTGGCGAGGCAAGCCCGGCTGGCATTACCTGACCATATCCTTATCAGGACCCGACTAGGCACGGTCGAGACATGGCCGCCTAGGATTACCTGGCTAGGACCCGATTAGGCACTGGCCAGGCATGCCCGCGCAATCTATCATTACACCCATTATTCATAATATACGTATTAAGAATGTGACAAAATTAAACACTGAGTGTAATTAAATGTGATTAGAGGTAATTAAAACTCTGTTACATTGTGTAAAAATCTAAATAACAAAATATATTTATAATTTTTTGATTTTGTGAATTTTCTTAATTTCGAAAATCCTCGCATATCAATTAAGTTAATCTTCGAAGTATTAACGCCGGAATAAAATAGTATAAATTAATTTTGTTAATTAATTAGATCATGATCTAATATGTTCGAGAAAACAAATGGAACAATGTGTGATAACCGTGCAAGGCGAATTCGTGAATTTACTCACCAACGAGTTTGATTGTTGCCTCGAGAGTCAAATTGAATTAGAGGGAAAAAATAGTGAATTTGGCATAACTACATATTTCAGTGTTAGTGGAGTAAATTCTTTGAATGACGATTACCGCGATAGTGACTAAGTAGTGCCGAAAAAGCAGTTGACGTAACATCATAGGACGTACGAATTTGTAAAATTATTTCTATCTTTAATATTTTACTTACGCAGTTGTTGACAAAAAAATTTCGCAGCGCTATTAATTTGACAATACCGACATTTATGATTAGCATAACGATTATTGCTTCCGGATTAACGCTTCAGGTAAAAGCGACCCTTCGTTCGTTATCTATTACTATTCCAACCAGTTTTTATTCAAGTCTTGTGATGTGAAGTTCGCCGGCGGTGGATGGTGCCGATGCATTGTATTTTCTACGACTGTGATGAGGTAATTCATTTACTAAAACGTGAATATTTGTTAGAAAATAATTATTTCTCAATTTACAGAAGACTCTGACATTTCGAGGTCCCCACTGGATAAAAGCAAACAGGTGAGGGCTTTCTCTTCTACATTAAAAAATCCAAAAGATTAGAATGGGTGCATAAAAAAAATTGCTTTTTGTTGTATTTTAACTTTTTTTGCGATTCTTTGTATTTGTACTGTGTTTTTTAGTATATTATCACTTTATTATTTTATCCTGTATATATCGTTTATATTTCATGTGTTTATATTTGTTTATTTTATTTATTTTATTTATTCATGTATTATTATTCTTTAATATGTTTGTGTTTGTACTGTCTCTTTTGTATGTCGATTTTTGGTGTATTTCTTTTGTTGTGATATCAATAAAATATTGTATAATATAAATTAAATTTTCTTGACGTGGACCCGGTCAGGTCTTCCTGACCAGGACCCGGCCGGGATTGCACGTCTAGCGCCCTGTAAGGACTGTAACGCAGATGTCCCGTCGGGTCCTGATCAGGACGACTTGACGTGGACCCGGCCTGGTCCTCCCGATCAGGACCCGGCCGGGCATGCCCGTCTAGCACCCTATAACGCCGGCCCGATCGGGTCCTGGTCAGGATGACCTGACCGGGTCCACGCCAGGAATGCCCGGTCGGGTCCACGTCAGGTCGTCCTGATCAGGACCCGACGGCACATCTGCGTTACAGTCCTTGTCGGGTGCTAGACGAGCAATCCCGGCCGGGTCCTGGTCGGGTACAGGAAATAATTTCTAGTCGGGTTAACTTTGAGTTCAATTGGTTAAACCCGTTTACCTTTACTAACTGTTAGAAGCAGTTACAACCCTTTAACGACTACACAAAGTAAGTAGCCGTACGAACAAATTTGATAACTATTATTTTAAAATAATGGGAAATTCAAGGCTGATTTTTTTATAAATTTTTTTATGAGAAGCAAAAATGCTTAAATATGCCTTTTTACGTAATATATGCAAGATACGTATTTCTCAAAAAAAGCTGTAATCTGTAACAATAACTGTTTTATTTATTGACCAATTTTACTTTAGCAAGACCAAATTTTGCGTTTTTTCGTACCATAAAAAACTCTTGTGCAACACTTTTTTCTTTGATCGATAGTTGTCCAATATTTTGATTCCAATTTTACTGTTTAATTAAAACAATGACACGGACATTCTTTTTAAATTCCGAGATCAGAGAGATTTTCAAAATAAAATTGCCGCTACTAATTGCCTTTTCTTGCTAAATATGTAATATTGGCGATTTTTCCCAAAATCACCTAAAAATATGTAGTACAATTTTTAATTCACAGATTTGATTCACACAATTCACTATTCTTTTAAGTCGAAACGTTCATTTTTGAACCTTACTCTTTATAATAAAAATATAGTGACTTTAAAAAAAAAAGAGATAAAAATGTTATAAATGCAACTTTAAATATTATTCTATTAAACTGCTAATTTTCCTAAATATGTAATATTGTCGATTTTTCCCAAAATCACCTAAAAATATATCGCACAATTTTTAATTCACACATTTCATTAACACAATTCACTATTCTTTTAAGTGAAAACGTTCATTTTTGAACCGCCTTCTTCATAATAAAAACGTAGTGATTTAAAAAAAGGGATAAAAATGTTATTAATGCAAGTTTGCATATTATTCTATTAAACTGGGCTTATCCCCAAAAATAGCGACTTTTGCCAAAAACCTGTTGCTCACTTTTTAATTCACACATTTGACTTAAACTATTCTTTTAAGTCAAAACGTTAAGTACTACATTTTTTCTTCGTATAAAACGTGACTTAGATAAGCTAAAAAGGCACTTTGACACTTTAATCGATTAGTACAGCGTCGATTAGATGAAATTTTGAGTTTAAATTTCCACCAAAATTTCCTAAACTTAACTCCACATTAAAAAATCAAACGTCCCCCACGTTCCCCTCATAAAATCCCACCTGCTTGTCCAATAACTCGATTATTAATAATGAATCATATCGGGTCGTATCGAACGCTGCACGTTAATGACCTGCAGGTGTACGACATGTCACACATCATTTCCTCGGGAAATGAGCTCACGACCTTCATGCGGAAGTTAAACTTTCCCGTACACGCTGCATGTATACCAGGAAGTTCGATTAAATTGGAAAATGTAAACGATATCGAAGAATTTTCCATGGAAATTTTGGAAGGGGAAGAATGAGGGGGATGTTTTCCTAGTGGTAAAGTAAGGGGGGTTTTGTACGGAACTGCTGCTTTTGGTGGTGGAATTATATTTTCAGAGCAAGTAGATAATTTGATGAGTGTTTGAAAAAATATTTGAACTTTTAATGGGGACGTTTTGGAGAAGGAGTATGCATGGAATTAAACTGTCTTAAGTATATTGGTAATGTATGTGTTTGGTGGAGAGTCTGATATGGGACATTGAAAACATGGTAGTCTCTTTTCGACTACATTTTACATGACTTGGCAATTTCATTAGTTTAGGGGGGACGAGGGGGCAACGGTTTCCGGGTTTATAACACGATCAAATTTCCTTCCTAGCGTGGTAATACAGCAGGACTAAACGATTTTACAATCTAAACAACAGTGGTGGTATGGGGGATCAACGAATCCCTCCACACTTCCCCCTGCAAGGGGGCACTCTCGATAACAACTTAAAAACACTCACCGAACATAACCTCCTTCCTGCTCCTTCCTCGGCCTCGCCTCGATACCGTCAAAAACCAAATTCTCTCTCTGTCTCCCTTTCTCCTTCGTTTTCTGTCTTCTTTTTCCTCTCACAATCCCGTCGGTTTGAACGTAAACTTTACCGTCGCCGTCGTCGTGAACGTCGCCGACGCCGTGCCGGACGCGAAAGCCGTGACTGAATCCTCGTCGCGACCGCCGTCGTAGGGACTCTCGAATTCCGACGTCCGGCGTCGCACGAGACGACGCGACGCCCGAGCGCACGGACGCCGCATGCCCGGACGTAACGGGTAGCGCCGAAAAGGATTCGCGAGATTCATCGTATCTTCCCTAGGGAAAAATGGAATGACCTCGGGTCGAAATAGATTAATGCACGTCGTTACCGTAAGGGCACAGATTATTAAGATGGGACAAGCAGGGTTCAGCAGAGGTTACGCCGATTTCTCCGCGCATCGCTACGCGCATCGCGCTGCGCCATGCGCATTTTCGGTGTGCCTTTAAACCCGGTAACCAGTGGCGTGCGGAGCTGCAGCGAAAGGGTCCATGGGTGAAATATGGAAAATATAAAAATGACGGATCACTATATTGTGCGTTAAGTCGTGAAAATAAGGCGTACAATAAGATATGCACTAATTTTTGAAGTGATTTATAGCCGCGCCTGTACACACTTTCTAGATGAAGAAAAACATAGAGTTTCGCGTCAGATCTCATCGGTTAAGATATTTTTCATTACAGTGAGTCACCAGGTATATATATATATATATATATATATATATATATATATATATATATATATATATATATATATATATATATATATATATAATTGTGGCAAGTGACCACACAAAAGTTCGCCAAGAAAACCGTAGCTGCACGAATTGGGAATCTGCTATTCCATGTTTTGCAAACAATGTACGGGCGTTAATTGCGACAACGTAGAAGCTCCAGACATTTCTGAAGATGAAGAAATCGACTGTAACACATACGTTCACATATGTACTATGGTTGCATCCGTATTAAGAATACATCAAACAAAACACTGCAGTTAGTTAACTCAATGAAACACATTCCAAAGGTATTTTAAGCTATATCTGTTGTAACTTTCCCACTGTTGCTTTTATTATACTTCCATAAAACCGTCCATTTCTTATTGCAATAAACCCCGTTTTGTTCAATCCGCACCAGTCTTTGTTGATTTTACTTTGTCGAATGAGGCGTTGCCCTTTGCTCGGCCCCCTTACACGCTCTCGGCGCATTTTTTCCAGGTGTTTGAGTGCGCAGAGGACGTTTTATATCAAATATGGATTTTTGTTATTTAATTAGTTTAATTCAGGTAAGTTTGCGGTCCCTATGAATGTTTGTACACGTGCGAGTATGTTCCTTAGCCGCCATCAATCAGTAGATTACTTATCACTACTATTTATTTACATTGTCGAGATTTAATGGTTTCGCGTGATCCTCACGTGGTAGATTAAATCTCTGTTTACTTTTTAGGGACATTTTAACGGCCCGGTGATATAAGAAACGAAGGGGACGTGGTTTAAACTTTTTATTCATGACCACTTCGCGTAGTAACTATGACAACCTACTTACTTGAGAAAGGACGGATGGTTGAGGGGTACGGCTAGGATCCTTGCGGGACCCCCGGTGCCGTCCCCGATCTTCATCGGCAGGGCGATAATCACAAAATCCCTGGCTGCAAATTTCAAACAAAAACGTTATCTAACGAATAATATTTAAAAGCATTTTCATCGAAGACCGCAAACAAAACTTGGTTATTAAATTTAAAACACTCCCTCAAAAACTTTCATTCAGCTGGAAGAGTTCCTATTAACTTCAGCAATCTTCAGAAGAAACAATTGTATCTCCAGAAAAACTCTTAAATCAATTCTTTTAAAAACTTCAATATTTCTCACCAGGAAGGTTTTCCACGAACTTCACATTCTCCAAATGGAACATCTTGTGCGCCATGAGAGTCTTATGTACCGTGAAATCGGTAGACTGGCCAGGATCGACGCTGGCGACATCTACTCCGACGCCTACGAACCTTCCAGCTCGCACCAACCAATCTGCGGCCGATTTGGATATTCCTAAAATTGAAAACAATCACCACAGTCCAAATGATTCCCACTGAGAAGTCTCCAAGAGAAGCTAATAGACTTGGGATCAAAAAGTCCCAAAGGAATTTCCAAACCGTTAAGGACTAGGGGGATCCAAGGTGAAACTATAATTACTATTTAAGATGTAGATATGCCCAAAAGACAGCTTAAAGACATCTTACAGGTCTCTTAAAGACGTCATAATTGTTAACAATCGAGGTGCAAAACACATCTTAAAGACGCCTCATAGATATCCAAAAACGTCTTGAACAGCTTAACTAAGACGACTTTAAGCTGCCTTTGTACTACAGTTTGCCAGTAACTATAAGCGATCATTTCCATTTACCCGGAAAGTGAAGTTTTCCCTGCCGGTCCACTCCGAGGTACTCTCCGGTACCCCAGTACTTCGACCAACCCAGCTTGACCAAAAGTATGGTTCCGTTGGCGAAGCTGCCATGTTCTTCCTGCCAGTTTTCAAGATCTTCAACTTCAAGCAAGGCTTCTGCGCCGTGCAGGGCGGTTTTCCTCTCCAAGTCGATCAAGGCGCCTGGAAATTGAATTTACACAGAAAGTTTTATCGTATCAGGTATACATTTACCTTTGCCTATGAGATTAGTAATGGGAATCTCCGACGTCTTCCATCCGTCCTCGGCGAAATGATAGGGGGCGTCCAGGTGGGTCCCGACGTGCTCTCCTGAGCAATAATCATTACTGGCATACCTGAAAACTAGCCTGTACAAGCTTATGCAATTTACAGTGAGTCCGAGTCGCTCAGAGGACGTTTAAAACAACCCAGAAGGATTAGTTTAACAGATTTGAGTGGAATTCGAAAATAGTCAAGGATCTGGAGCGTCAGGAAAATCTGGAATCTTGGGGAACCAGCTAGAATAACCCAGAGCCTTTCAGCTATGCTGTTCAAATGATTTGAAGCGTTCCAGAATTCCATTAAGTTTCCTGAGGAATCACAGACCGATTATTACAGATACTATTGAATAGACTGCTTACCAGTAATTTTCACGGTTCTCTATTTTCTTAACAAACTCGAACCTGCGAGCATTGGGCCAATGAGCCGTATTGTTATTGAATTCCCACGTTAGATCCAATATTCTGTCCAACGCTGGTAAACCAAGTGTACAAGTAAAAATGATGAAAATCGTCCAAACTACTCTCCAAGACATTTTATAACTGACTAAATAATAACGAGAGGTCATGACAGTTTATCTACAATTGTAAACATTTTAATTCGTTGATTACTCATGAATGAAAAGAGTGAGAATATAGTATATTTATTTAGAGTACCTAAGAATTACATTATCATATTTAGGCCATAAGTGTATATGTATGTATCAATATCACAACCGTTAAAATGTAAAATTAAATGTAAAAAAGTATATTAAGTAATTCGTTAAATTAGAAGAAAATCAACAAAGGAACGAAACAGGTCGCTTGAAGCTTAAATTGTTCTAAGTGGTCCATTCGATGGGTTTGTAAATACCAAAAATTAAAGCTTAAGTTACAAAATAAACATATACTTAATAATAAAAATATAACCTTCCTTATTTCTCCTTCTCTCATAACTCTTTCGGCGGAACTCCTTCGAAAGATTCTGTTAAGTAACTAGAGTTGATTATTAGTAAGACACGTTAAGTTCGATTATGTGGTAAGGAGGTCTCAAATTGTTAACGAGACATATTTGAGACGACCTTTGTGCTACCTGATCGATTTTGCAGTATCACTGATTTAAACATATACAAAAATAAGCTTCGAATACAACAAAAATCGATAGGTAGCTAGGATTTAAGACATTCAATTTTTTACTAACATATTAAGGTACTCTGTCACGAAAACCCGCAGGATTTTATTCACGTTCTCCACTGTAGTCCCATCGATTATGTCCCTGTTGTCGTTTAAGGTATGCCATACTTTCGGGAAGGGATGCGAGATCAGGTGCAGGATAGGCACGTCTGAAACAAGCAGTATTATTGTTGGACAATTATCCTAACAGTATATGTGGCAACTTTCAAAAATGAACAGATATAGTTCTCGTCAATCAAACTCGTCATCCATTTTAAAATTCATCAAAGCCCAAGTTAATTTCGAGCTTGTAACCCAATGATATAATGTACAAGGAGCCGTAAACCCAAGTTAAGAACTGATATTGCATCTGTATTTTAAAATTTTTCCACAACTGTGCCACAACATGGCGTTTCACAAAAGAAATCCATCATCTACTGTCTTAGGCTGAGAGTAAGCGACACATATGAGCCATTTAAACAAATTTCTCTAATACCTGTCACGACGCTTACTACTGAGCAAGTTATCCTACTTTGGCTCAATTACAAACTACTAAAATGACTTCAGAATTCTGACTAATGCGAAATAGTTAAGCTAGGTAACTTCTGTTACCATGAACCCGTTTGAAACAGGTCGTTTGATTTTCTTGAATTTCTCATTAAATTCCCCTTTACCTTTCCTTAAGAACGGGATGTGGTCATCTTCGATGAAACCGAGAAAGGCTCTCTTTTCAAAAATCCTCTGATTCCTTGTCCCCTTCAACAAGCCTAAATCAGCAAGACGGTCTTCTGCTTGTGCTAACCGAAGAAACCTACAAATGTATTTAAAAGAAAAGAATCAGTGCAAAACATTAACACTATAACGCTAGAGATTCTGTAATATTTTCATAAACCCAAAGAAATTACTGGAAACTTTGGAATGCCTCACAGATTGAATACTTTTAGTAAAAACGTTAATTTTTGCAAAAATCATTTGAGTTTACACAGGTATATTCCAAGAGAGATCAACAAAGCAGTGAATTACTACAGCTTTAAAAATACTAAAACAATTTTGAGAACTTCGAAATGCATCAAGACCCCTACCATTCCTGTGTGTTCTCGAAATTACTGTAAAACTTCGTCTCTTTGTGTCCGATCAGATCCAACAGCACCAGAATATCGATCTTCTGCAGCTCCGAGACCAGCTCCCCATTCGAGATAGCCCCCAGGCTGTTATCGTAAATGTTAGCCAGATGTTTCGCGCCGTAGATCGAATCCTCGGGGCCCCAGTTGACGAACGCCTCCTCACCGTCAAAGAACACCAATTTGAGGCTCAGACCGGTCCCGCTCTTTAAGGTATCAAACTCGTTTTTCATCACCTTGGCCAGGTTCAGCAGCATAGCGCACGGCACTGCTGAGTCGGTGGCCCCTGGAAAGAAACAATAACATTTTCATAATTTTACAGCATATAAGTTTTAGGTACATCGAATTACACATTTACGAACCTACGAATTCGCCCTGCTCGAAGTATTTACTGTCGTAATGACAGGCGAGGACTAAATACCTATCGGCGTCTTTGTTCAGGCTGGCGATGATGTTCTTAAATTTAAGCTTGCCGAACTTAGGGGTGACTTCTTCGAACTCGTCGACTTCGACATTCCAGTTGAGTTTCTTCAGTTCGTTTTTGATGTAATTGAAGACCTTTTCGTGGTTCTCAGTGCCGACCACTCGAGGTATAAGTATATTGTCTAGCACTTGGTTTGTGTACTTTGTGTTCGATAAATTTGACAAGTAGGTCAGCTCACTGTTGGAAAGTAAAGATGGGCGGTGGTTGTTCTGGATGAAATTGAAAAATCAAGTTTCTTTCATTAGAAGGATTTTACATTCGCAAAAGAGTGGTTTAGTCAAGGACAGTTGAAAAAATACAGGTCTACTTCCTGGTTTTAATATTAATTGGCAGTGCTAATGATTGGAAACGTTTTAAACAAAACCTTTAATATTAACGAAAGTGCAGCCATGCAAATATTACTAAGCAATTAACTTTATAATTGAATCAATATGTTTACTTATAGTGACATCATTCTGAAGGTTAAGATCAGTCCTATTTGTTATCTTACCTGAATCTGTTTGAGTTGACTGGTAGTACTTTGGTAGAAAAGGAAGAACATTACGGTCAATCTCGTTAAAATCGAAAGCATTTTTTTTTTTTTCGAAAAATTAGGAAAACAGTTTTCTCACAGCCTTTCAGGCTGATTTTAAAACAGCCACAGATCAACCACCCCACACACACTACTAATGTTACAAAACACTAATTGTGCGTATGTATATGTTTTGTGATCATAGGTACTAATATTTTGTTTCCTATATCCCCGTCAATCCTCGAAATCATTACAACCGGCGTTTCATTCATAAATTTAGACCGTTTGTACACTAGCCAACGTAAAAACATAAACGCGAGGGAAAGCGGGAAGAAAAAATGGCCGACACCCGAGAAAACAAAATAAACATGCATTATATCAATGATTATATCAAATTACTGTAAAGATTACGAGCTCCAGTGCACTTGCCTGCTTTTATAAATGCGTCAGGAAAACACGTACAGACTGTACGTGAATTTCTAACGTAAACATGAGCCGCTTATGCTCTTTATGATCTAAAATTAAAGGGGACGAATTAGCCTAGCCTAAGCCACAATTTGTAGCTTCTTAGTTCCCTTGAAGCTTAAAGGTTGAAATGTATGGTAGATCTGGAGCTCTATAGGCCTAGATTCAAGGAACTTATAGCTTCTTGGCACCGTAGGATCTAAACGAACCTGATACCAATTGATTTCTAGTTATTTGTGAAATTTTTGGACCTCTAAGATTAAATAAGCATGGCAGCTTCATAACACTTGGAGCTCTATAGAAACTTGAAGCTTCTAGATACTTTTGAGGTATAGATTCTAGTAACTTATAGCGTCTTGGTGCCTTTGATGCTTTAAAATTTTGAGATCTAATGAGCGTGGTATCATTGGAACTGGAGCTGTTTGCGCTTGAAGATTGAATAATGACTCGAATCACGACCCATGGAACAGTTCCAGAACCATTTGAAACGGTAGTGTTAACGCCTGCATATGAAATCAGTTCCTTAGTAACAAAACCGTTCTGGAACTGTACTAAAAACACTGGTCCAACGGAAACTTCATTACATTTGATGATTAACTTTATTAAGAGGTTGAACAATTCGGACTACAGTTCATCAGGGGCCGCCACGAACATTGCGGGGTGTAAATGTTTAGTATTGATGTCTTCGAAAACATCAGTTTTGTCCTTCCCTACGAATTTTACATCCGAATTCAAAAATTTCATATTACCAACAATCTGCCACCGCTTCTAAACAGACTTAAACTCGGCCTATCACATATTTCGCATGTGTAACTTTTGCATTGCCTAACATGTAAGTAATTTAACACTGCAAGACGAATCACTGGTTCATTTTATTTTTGTCGAAACACAAACAATTAAAACACTCTCGGTTTTTGTAACAAATTACTTTACTCATATCATTAAATTATTCTTTAACAAAGTTTAATAATGCATATTAGACTGAACTATGGCTGTGACGATGACGATCCTTTTATCGTTTAATAAAATACAAATGGTCCGACATAAAACAATTCCTCTTCCGAAGAAAAACAAAATGAATTAGAAGCTTAAAGTAAAGAGAGTGTCCTTCCTCGGACTAACGGCGGCAAGAGGGAGAGGGATGGATGGGGGTTGGGATCGATTCCCGGTAGTCCGAGAGTTTTTTAAAAACAGGACGCAAAGTTATAAAAACCTGATTTCTAGGAACGCTCAGGATATTTCAAAGCAGCTTACTTCAATTATGATCAATATTAACAAGAAGAAACAAGACGAGGATCTTCTTCACTATGAAAGCCGATCTTCATAAGTAGATTGTAGTATAAAAACAAGAAAACTGTACTGTCACCGCTGTAAGTATAAATTATGGAATTTATTCCTTCGAGAAAGCGATAACTTTGAAGTATTTTGAGCATATCTAACCATTTCTATCAAGTTTTCATCTCCGTAGACCATGGAATAACCATTAGGGTAAATTCAGTATTACTTTCCTATTTATTTAGAAAATAAAACGGATTATAAGGTAGAACAGAGAGCTTTCTCGGACAAATCTGGGAAAATGGGAATAACTCCTGCTAGTCCAATGAAGTATTTACAACAATAAAAAATAATAATTAGAAGTCAAAACTTCATCAGAGCCCAAAAAAAAACAACAACAAATGCCCTTTTTTACCAGTTTTGCGTTTTGATTATAAACAATTACTTCCCTCTCGTATAGAATAGTACAATGATTACCATGATAAATTCGGGGGTGGCGCGTTTACACTTCTTCTGTATAGAAAATGAAATGAAATCAAAGTTTCCATAATAAATGTCAGAGAATAGACCTATAATATTAATAATTATATACACAAGCTATTCACCCACCCCAACGACAGACAGGTTGCCAGTCATCGGAGTGGGAGAAGAGGAGACCTGTGACATCATCCTGACTTGCTCCTTGACGACCGGATAGAAGTATGCGTGGTCCATCGCGTCCCTTGCCGTCAGACGCTCTAGATGGTCATAACGGAGGAGTTTATCTAGGAAGTCGAGGGCCTCCGGCGAGACCAGGTGCTGGTTCTCACTGTGCACGAAACGTTCCCATCTAGAAAATTGATAAATGTAAATATAGTTTTACTATTAATTTATTTTACATATTTCTAATTAAATATAGATAGAACACTGTTATTTAACATAAAAGTATGGTATAGATAAAACTATCCATCCTATTCACAAGCACTATTTACCTCTAAAATGGATTTTAGCTTAAAATATATTTAGAAGGTGATTCACAAGGTAACTACAGTGTTTTGTTAAATGCCTTCCTAACAGGAAAGTAACCATAGTGAAACACACTCTAAACGCATTTTAGGCTAAAATCCATTTTAAATTCAAACAATGTTTATGAATAACATGGTGTATCTTCAATTTTTGTATTCTATACGAATCTAACCTCCAAAAATTTAAATTTGCTGTGAAAAGAGAAGCAAATTTTATTGTAGTTTTAATATCTGGCTTAAGAGGCACTACAATTGAGGCCTACTATCACTCGTTATTAATGTTGACCTCTTTGCACTTCTAATAATTTTGACGTTTTGCGGTGTTTCATTTTTTTGGAGCCCCTTCAATATGCAGATACAAAGAATATGCCACTTAAATGTTGCCTTTATATGTATATATGAATATAATAAAAGGAGAGTTAAAAGTCAAAGATTTTCAGAATAATTTTTCAATGAATTCAAAGCAAACCTATCATTATAAGAGGCTACCATTTATAACACATGATACATTACAAGTATTTAATAGGGCTTTCCACTCGCCATTTCAAGACAGTGGGGAAGGGACCGTCAGTTTCTGAGGCATTATTACAAAACCTTGACCCAAAAAAGGAAAGAGAGAACTCACCTTTTCCTCGAATGCCTGCCGAGTATATCATTAAACCTGGGATCTAACTCTATGTGATACTTATCGAGGTATTCAAACAGCTCCTCGGTACCTAAGACTTTGGCTATGCGCACTAGTTGATCATAGTTATCGTGGCCGTGGAAGAACGGCTCCTTCCTGAAGATCATAGAGGCGAGCATGCACCCCAATGACCACATATCTAGCGAGTAGTCATACATCTGATAATCTACGAGCAGCTCCGGCCCCTTGAAGTACCTGGAGGCGACCCTCACGTTGTACTCCTGGCCCGGGTGATAGAACTCTGCGAGTCCCCAATCGATGAGGCGCAGCTTCCTGTTCTCATGGTCGATCATGACGTTATGTGGTTTAACGTCACGGTGCATGATCCCCATGCTGTGGCAGTAATCGAGCGCCTTGAGGAGTTCGTAGAGATAGTAACGGATGTCGAAGTCGGTAAGTGTTTGGTAGAGCTGCTTGAAATCAGTGTTGTTGACGTGTTCGAATATGAGCGCCGGAGTTCTGGAGACGGGATCCTTGACGACCGCTTCGAGGGTGATGATGTTGGTGCCGCCCCGTAGGTTCTCGAGGATCTTAATCTCTCGCTTGATCTTCTTTTTCTTGACGGGCTTGAGGATTTTAACGACGCACTTCTCGTTGTTGGTAATGTTGATCGCCTCGAACACCTCGCTGTACTTGCCGCGGCCCAATTTCCTCACCAGTTGGTAGTCGTCCTGCTGGCCCCAGTCGACGACGTAAGTCTCGTAGTCCCAATAGTCCCTCGGCTTGTGCGAGTTGACGTCGGCGTAGACCCTCGCTCGGCTCGGCAGGGCCATCCTCGCCGGACCGCTCGGAGGCGTCGTCGTCGTCGTCGTCGAAATCGACGAGGTGGTGTTGGTGGTGGCGAGACGACTCTTTTCCGCGTACCGACCGCCCCACGTTAGCACCGCGGGGACGACATTCCGGCGACCGATGCAATTCAACAACTTCAGCAGCCTCGTCGTTACGCCAAGGCGAGAGAGCACCAGAGTGTGAGCGCTCGAGGCCGGTCAAGTCTCATGCGAACGACGTTAACGTTACGATCGGATACAAGATGGAAGGAAAACTCATCCCGCCGACACGACAGAGCGAATTTCGAGCTTATTTCGGTATAGCTCGTACCCCTCTAAAACTACATTGCACTCGCAACACACGGTGCTAGGGTAGGGATATATTATAAGTCGACTATCGATGTTCGCACGCGGCACTATCGACTGCTATCGATATGGAAACTAGCCGGAAGAAAAACACAATATTTAATTTCCCTTTCGTCTAATTACGATTACATCCTCCCAAAAGCGACCTTTCGAATTTTACGCAAGCCTCGATGGGCTTTAATTCAAATGAGGACAATACATACACCCTCCGTCAAACGTCAAATCTAACATAACCTCAAATTTGAATCGATGACTCTCGCGTTACAACCCATTTCCTAGAGCGAGCCTGAATGAGAACCAGGAAAATTAACTGAAAAACATTTATCCCCAACCACCTTGGAGATTTTGAAAACATAAACGTCACTAACTTGGACTTAATCTTCATAACTTCAAAACATGCAGTATCTTTAAACTACCTTTTTAATGAACTTACAGTGTAAGCATCATTTGGGTTGAATGGAAACACCTAGATCAGATGTCGATTCCAGGGATAAATAAAGCTCGGATTATTTGCATTTTTAAATTTTCAATCCGAAGATTTTATTCCTGCATATGGGAGAAAAGTAAGGTACTTTTATTCTCGTAAAAGATTGGCTGCTTACTACAGCTTAACGTAAGTAGTATCCACAAAAATTTTGATCAATTCCTTCTAATGTATGAACAATTCATTCAAACTCGAAAAACAGTAAATTCCATCGAGGTAAAGCATACGTTTTCTACTTACGAACGTACTTTAAACAGCCTGAGACAATCGGTTACAATTGAAAACGTTTGATGGCATTTAACTAGAAATACACCTTAATTTTATACCCTTTAAAATTGTAAATAATTCATGTAACTATGCATTTGTTTAAGTTTGCAACTGTTATTGTATAAAATGCATTGATATCACATTTATTTTTGCATAAATTTATGTTTTATTGCATATTTCCTCAAACATTTGTCTATACATATTGACAGAAATGTTTTTGCACATAAATCCATAGGAGGAGCCTAGTTATAATCTCTTGCATAACATCCCATATTCGCCAATTTTCAAAAGCAAAGTACTTTCCCTGCCATTTAGAGCATTTTACAGTTCCCATTAGAACCTCGGCAACGGTTTATTTGGGAATATAAATATCCTTCTTCCATGGAACCATGACAGCTTAAAACAATACAAGTGCGAACACCGTTTAAATTCCTCAACTCCCTTGATGAAAATAATGCAACGCCCTTTATCTCAAAAACTAAACTAAAACTTTTTTTGCATATATTCCATCCTAAAGTTTGTGACACTCATTTTTAACGCCCTGTTTATCAAGTTGTAGCACTCCTGTTAATATCTAAAAATGAAACAAGGGAAATTAGGGAATTAAGGAAATTAATGTATTAAAAAAAGGAAATTATTTTTTTTTTAATTCCAACGAACATCGATGGAGATTGTTTTAGATCACATCTTTTCTCCCCAATAAAAAAATATATATTGTTAAATAACTTTATTGAAATAAGATCTAGAGGCGCTATAAAGCTTTTTCTCATTAAATACACGATAGGTACATAAATATTAAATTACACTAAAAGCAAAAAAGTATCACTTTATAGGTATTCACGTTCACAAAAATACGATCTATAGTTTTCCCTCATGTATACTGGCTAGCGGTAGTACGTGAATGCCTTATTATATATTATTATATTGCTAATTTTCCTTCTTTTCCACTGTTTCCTTCAAGCTATTGCACTTTTGGGACTTCGAAGATATGTATTGACCTCGACAACAAAACAAAACAAAAAAGAAAAAACAACATTTTTTGGAAAACAAATTTTCTCTCAATGGTCCCTGGGCTAAAACCTAAAAGTGATTCTCTTTCGACAAATTGAGAGAGATAAGACAGATAGAAAGAGAGAGAAAGAACTTAATTACACCTAAAATAAAAATTAATTACTTTGATCTGAGGTGAGTTAGTTTCATTTTACGATTATGGCACTGTTATATACTAAAAAGCTACGTGAGACGAACAACCGAAGGCCTTTTCGTATATTATAACCCGGATAAAAGGAAAAAGCTCTACAAATGAAATGTGTTTTGTAGTACTTTTTCCGAGGAAATTAACTAATTCGCGGAAAAATTATGATCTGTCCGTGTATAACATGTTTAAAAACAATTATCGTGGCAGTACGTATCGGCAAAAACCTCCAGGGTGTCTAGTGTAGATAACGGAAGCATGGTTTCATGCTGCTCTTTAAAATTTTCTTCAGAAATCGGAAACGTGACATGTTCTATCTCGATTATTCTTCGATACCTTTCAAATGATAGCACAACAGTTTGAATCCGTTGGAAAATTTTCCAACGTTTAACCGAAACGCATTATCTTGACATAAACGATGAAGAATTTCTTTTGAAAATGAATCGAAACGATATTTGAAGGCACATGGCTTTTTCTAAAATTAACTACCCACAACTAGACACCCCATGTATAAATTTCTTGTAAACCCACGGACATACCTAACTGGTCCGCATTTCCTGCCGTAAAAAAGTGCAAATCAAACGTTTGTCGGAACGACAAAATTGTACAATATAAAGGCACACCTATTACATAGAAAGTATCCCTCCGAATAGCGAGGGGGTGCATCATCCCGCTCAGCCCCCTATTCGTAGTGACGCTAGAATGTTCTCTGTACAGGGCAGACAACTATGAAGATTGACACCAAAAGCAAACTCTTTTTTTTCTCCACAAAGACGCCAAATTTTCATGCATCCCGAGACCCACTCCGGGATCGGAAATATTTCAATAATTGCACTTCATTAGTATTTATTGCGTATTGTAAGGATGTTTCTCTTCCCGGTCTCGGTCCGGGTCTGGGATGACAATTTTGTGCAAATAATAATGATAATACTCGAAGAGCGTTATACTTAAAAGCTAACAGTAGAAAACTTACCCACTAATGTTAATAATAATAACAACAAAAAAAAATAATCGTAACTAATCATAGTATTAAAAGAAAAAAATTATAACAAGTAGACCCCAGGAATAAGTGTACATGGTACACATGCATGCAGACATGAAAATAATCATGAGTTGCATGGGTTAAACGGGGAGAACCAAACAAGATAAGATGTTCTCACAATTTTGTACCAATTTATATCAAAATAGGTATTTTGATGAAGTTACCTTAGAATTTTATAAGGTAGGAAAAGTTTAAATAGCATAGCATAAAATCCATAGAAGATACAAGTATGTGATTCAAGTTTGAAGTTTTCAGTAAAAAAATTCATAACTCAATCGGTTTCTTCGAAAACGATCTTTATTATTCACATAATCTAAAATATAAACTGGAACAAATTTTCGGAGACAAACTTTTTCAGGTAGGTAACAATACAGGATTCATAAGAGTGGTTACTATCAGAAGTGGAATGGAAAGGTTTTATCGGATTTTAAAGACCAAATTATCAACAAATAACAATGGGTTGCTCCACGACAAAATTTTGTGCAATGGTCATAAATTCAGACAAAATAATTTTTGTTAATCGTCGCCTGAATTCGATAACATCCAAACAACAACATTATTCTGTTGTCACATTACAAAACCAACAAAGCAATAACTGATGAATTAACTCAATAACATTGCACCATGGACTTACCCCTTCCAATAACCAAAATAACAAATGAACAATCAACAAAATATTGCACCACAAACCGATCGGATCAATATAATTCATGGTTAAAACATTTTCAATCCACTTTCTAATAGGAACTGATCAAGTTGAGCTCCTCGTGATTTTTCACATCTATTACAACTAATGGCAGCTGATGAACGAGCCGTCGGGGTGGGGGAGAGTAGGAAAGGGGTTAGGGGGTCGGGGCGGATCCTATTCTGTTTTATACAGCTGAGCGAAAGGGGGGAAATGTATCTAATCGCTATTGCTGAAGTAGTCCGACGCATTACCTCTGCAGATCGGGCAGGTTCTGTTCGACTGTAAAACAAAACAATGGCATCGTCTTAAACAACAGGGGGTTTATTAGGAGGTGATGACATATCTGACACTTATTGCATCAGAATTGAACTGTTGAAACTGTGACCAAAAACTGTATATTACAAGTGATAATACTACAGTTTCCATAGAAAGGTAAATTTGCATAATTTTTTTTTCTTCGGTTCAAATGGGCTCATGGGACAAAGTATCATAAAATTTCTTGTTTATTTATCTCCAATTATTCAATTTATTGTCATTCAGTGCTGCAAATTCCGTCCGATTGAATCCCCGAAATAATAATTAACAAATATATTTGTCTACGCTATTTTTGAATGACCTTTTGATTACAATTTGTTAGCCTACATAACAACGATGGCAGTTTAGTAAAATGTAATTGTACAGGGAGTCCCAGATTATGTGGGCAATACCTGAGGGACGTAATTTGTATCTAAAAATAACACCATTTTTATAAAAAAAAAAAATTTCTATGAGACATCCCAAACGAGAATTTACTGCCAAAAACAAGTGGATTTCTAAAAATCATACTTTTATTCTTTAAAAGAATTTAAAAATTTTTTGAAGATTATCGTATTAATTAGAAATATATGAGCCTACTCACCCTGAGCCACTTATCGATGCACTTGGCGTGGAACTCGTGCGAGCACGGCAGCACCCTGAGCATCTGCCTCGCCTCGAAGTCGCACATGCAGACGACGCACGACGTCTGGTCGCCCTGGTGCGTCTCGACATCGAACTTGTAGCTGACGAGCTGCTCGATCTCGACCTTGCCGAGGCCGCGAGGCTTCGCCTCGCCGAGCTGCTCCGCGAGGTTCAGCAGCGCCTCGTAGTTCTCGGTCTCCGTCGTGTCCGAGCTGCTGAGGTCAGTCTGGCTGAACGGCGACATGGGGGGGTTCGAGATCATCGCCCTGCATACGAGAAGGACCTTAGTAAACTATAAGGGTTTATAGACATTTGTATGTTCAGCTCAGTAATCTATCAATACTTTAGGCATTTTTATATTATGACCCGACCAGACATTTTGAAAACTTTGAATTCTTGTAATAATTTATTACAACACATAACTGCAGTAAACATATTTGATTTATTTCTAGCAGGCAAATTTAATGCATTTTACAGATAAGATTACCAAAATTAAATTCAACAGCAACAGAAATAAAATTCTGCACGATATTCAATATCTATTTGTGTAAGTACGAAAAACCTTTTGTACCTGTTCATTCGGATGTATTATTATTTTTAAACTTCCCTTTATATAATCAATAGTGATGACAGTGGATTTGCATATGCAGAGCCCCATGTCACAATACCAAAGTTTGCTATATCTTGAAATAACCCATGGTAGATTCTCATTAATGATATAAATGGTAATAGTTTTTAATTTAACAAAAATGAATATAAAGTATTTTGTCCTATTGGCCCTTTGCCCTACGGCCCATAATGAAAACTATTATGAATCCAAAAATCCCATCTTTCAATTTCATGGACATCCCACGTCTCTAAGTTAGGTTTGTTCCAACAAATACCCAGTTACTTGCACAATCCATAAAGTGCCCGTTGGAACAAACCCATTATCTTCCCCAAATTATAGATGTAATCCTTACAGGAAGTGCAGCAGGAAGCTGTTGTACTGCGCTGCCGAGGCGGTCATCAGCGGCGGCGGGTTGTGGTGCCAGCGAGCCCTCGGGGGCGGCAGCCTCGCGTTCCTGTGCTGGCGCGTGCGGGCGTGCAGGATCTCGAGGGTGCTGCTGCGGGGCTCCGCCGAGATGAACAGCGACGCCGGCCCTGACGAGACCTGGATCGGGTGGAGGGACGCGGCGCCGTGGAGGGCCGAGTGCGTGTGCGTGTGGTGATCGTTCAGGAGCTCGATCTCGAGACCGTCCGGACGCTGAAAACGAAACTGCAAGTCGATGGGGAAGACAAAATGTTGACCAGAGAGTTAGCGAGCTGAGATCATTGTGGAAGTTTCACGAATTTTCGAAAAATCTCTCTCTGGTTCTCGTTTCCCTTTCTGCAGTGAGTTTGCAATAGGTGCCAAGAGTCTTCATGGAAAATTCATGAACCTTCTTTAATAGAAAATCATCAAGCAACTAGTTTCAATCGAATTCGATTCGAGAATTGCAAACAATAAATGCAATGGTATAACTGACACGGGTTTTGACATTACAGGCGAGTTCGTAAATTCAGCAGCATTTTAAGTGCTGCATTTATGCGCATCCTGCCAATTGCGTCATCAGATGAATGCACATGTTTCACAATTTACCTGGAATTAAAAACCGGTTTGCAGGATTTATATTTCTTGACACCTGTATCTGTATGGTCATCTATGTGACAATTAGGTTAATTTTATCAGGGCAATTATGCTGTTTACCCATAAAAATGTCGTTTTAAATTCATATTTACTCCACGTCACAAATTCCTAATCGTACTCACCTGCGCTGGTAGGTGCTGGTGTGCATACTGCTGGTTGGAGACGGACAGGGCACTCGGCGGGGTCGAGAATGCCCCGTAGCTCTGGTGTGGAAGACAACTGGTGAACTGGTGCGGCACCAACTGGGGCCCGGCATACATGTTGTGCAGATGGCAGGTATGCATGTGAGGAGGAGCCCCTGGCGGCGCCGTACACAACGATATATGCGGAGGAGGAGTGTAGCTCCACATCGCCTCATGGTTCATCGGAATAGTTACCGGCACCTCAATAAAATCACGACAATTAAACAATACATCAATACGAGTTATGATTGCAAAATATGATCAAATCTAGGCAAATCCTTTCTTCGCTTTTACAACTAATGAGTCGACAGTGGCATCGTACAGAAAACGTTCCTGTTTATAGAAGACAAGGGGAAGCATTTACTTCCATTTCATAATACGACATTACCTGATTGATATCCATCATAACGGTTGACTGATGAGGGTGAGAATGAGCATGAGCGACTGGAGGCGGGCTCGGCAGGAAAGTCTGGTGGTGCACGTGCGAGAAATCATTCCGGTCTCTGTAGCGAGGGCGCCTCAATGGAGGGCTACCCTATTTTCAGAACGACAAACATTTAAACTCTCAAAATCTAACAATACTTTTCTTAGCACATCCAAATCTTGGCACAACTTTCCCATTTTTGTAGATTCTCTTACCTGCACGCTGTGGTGCGTAGTCGCAGGATGGTGCTGCCTGGGGGACCTCCTCGGTGGTGACGCGGGTTGAGCGATCAGGTCAAGGTGATGACCTGAGCGGGAAAGGCGCCTCCTTTTGCGCGATGGGCTCTCACTCTTTATGCTCTCGTCGCTCGTCTGCCTGTAGAACGGGGGCGAATGTTGCTGGAAGTGCACCGGACTCACCCTCACATCTGTTACAACACAAATAAAAAGCAAATAAAACTTGTGTTATCCTACATAGATAACAATCGAGCATTAAATTAATGGTAAATATATTGGGTAATTAATGGGGTTACTTTAAATGTTTAGAAGTACTTACGAAACATTGTTTTCTGACGAAATACTTAGGACAAACTACTGAAAATGTTTGTTTATTAATAGCTGTCAATAAACAACTCAAATGTTGTTGTCACTGACATCAACTTCATTATTTTTTAGGTAAGAAAATCATCATTGCCAATAAAGTTTTTTAAATATCCCCTATGTAGTTAAAAGATAATTTTATAAAGTTATAAGGAAAATACCACTAAAGAATAAATAACATAAAACAATAAACAAAAATAATATATGTAACAAAAACCAAATGAATCACATGATCAATCTGAGAAGATACCTTTGAAAACAGAAATACACAATGAAATTTACTTATGTCTATGATTTATTTTGGGTTTTTTCCACCCCTAATGACTAAAACAGATTAACATTCGAGAAAAACTCTCGAGTAGTTTCATGGGGCTCTGCAGTTATACATCAATAAAGCACTCTGTTGTTTGTCAGCCAGCTGTCTCGAACACTCAAGTTGTCCGAATGATAAGAGTAAGGTCATGAAATGTTGTGTTGTGGTGCGTTATGATGTGCTCTGTTGTGAACACATTGTGCTAATGCTTAATGACGAAAAATAAATATGTTTAAGGAATTTATACCTTTGTGCAGTGTACTGTTTCCGCTCGACCCGCCATGACCTTAAGATTTTCAGTAAAATATCAGGAGTAAATTAAAGAATTTGCTGCGGCTATTGCGTTTCACATCACAAGAGAAAATCCGTATTGTATTTTCTTACCTCGGCCATGTCTACGCTGAGTATGTCCAAAATCCATCATTCCTCTCTGATGCATGGCGTCCGTCGGGGCGTTGGCGATAATGGAGTTAGCCGTATCGCAGATGTTAATGTGTAACGGAGGAGAAATATGCCTGCGATCTGCCAAACCAGGGATGTGCCTGCGGTCGTTGGCATTGTGATACTGCTGGCTGTTCGAGTGTCTCCGTTCTTGAGGGTTCGGGATTGATATGAGCCTCCTGTCTTGGTGCTGGTGACCTGGTAAGACGAACATGGCACTTTTTTGATAAAATATAGCAGTAAATGTACATTAAAGAAGTGTCATAGCCAAATAGCACAATATAAGTAGAGAAAAGTTACCAAAGTTGGAATACTAAGCCTTAATTTAACCAGTGTTTGTTGGGGGTCATACACCTTAATGATAAATTCAAAATGATGAAAAGTCAATTTGAGTGTTTTGTTAGCAACTGAAAAATATGAATGCAGATACACTGTTTTCTGTGTACTGTTACGTTGGACCATAGTAAATAAATATCACAGTTACAAAAGATGTGCCAATAAAATTTGAGTGATAAATACGAAAACAATTCATTATACTGGTGATTCACTCGTCATGACTTCAATGGAATTTATGGAATGTGCAAGTGGCACGTGGCCAGTGAGCTTTGCAGTGACTAGGGGAAACAAGAATCCAATTCTCTTTTCCCCTGGTTACGAGTGTCTAACGTCGCACGCTTGTTGGTACATTTCACACATTCCATTAGTATCATAGTATATCACAATGGTGACTAATAGAGCATTTGCAGCCTGCACCCTAAGGGTTACCAGCCCCTTCACCCTACAATCACATCGGCTGTAATACTAGAAATAAGCCTTGAATGCAAGGACGGTCCACTGACTATCCTGAATCAATAAAGATCCTTGACCAGGTACTTCCTCAGGTAAAAGTAACCACAACTGTGATGAAATATGATCAGTGAAGAAAAATGATTTGTAGTTAGAAGAGAGAACACAACCATATCAAAAGTGTTCAGTATCGATGGAAGACATAGAATAGAAATATTAAAAGACCGAGTCTATTGGAGCCATCAATCGTGTAAAGTATGTACAGACACTTTACCACCCACCTTCATCTATAGGAACAATAGGAAAATGAAGGCAAAATCATGGCGAAAAAAATGAAGATGAATAAAACCAGAACACATCGTCCCTATCATGTTTGATATTTCACACATGTACATTCTATCTCATGCTCACTATCATTTTCCTTATATGTGTTAGATTTTCTCAAGTACTGTGTAGAATATGTTAGTACCAAAATGATTTTTGAAGTCAAGAAACATTTAAAGTAAAAAATCACCATAAATGATTTTACGCTTTTAACTGATAACTTATGAGCTGATTTTTTTGGGATCCACTTGAGAGAGCGGATAGATTGTTTCGGACGATACGACCCTACATTTACCTGCAGCCTCATTCCCATAATGGAGATGTCCGTTCCTCAGGGCCGGACTGAGCTGCGGGTTCTTTGGGAACCCGTGTATGTACCCGTTCTCCTTCGGACTTCCGTTCGGCGTGACCGAGCACTCCCTATAGAGATAAAGGAATGAGTGAAGGGGAGACTTATGAATCGGGGGCCACTCACCCTCGGCTGAAGTTGTTCTCGTATTCCCTCGTGTAGTCCTTGGGGAACCTGCTCGGCCATCTCTGGTGGTTGTGCGCGTGATTTGGGCGGTTCTGGTGCGGGTTCGAGTGCCTGTTGAAGCTCGACGAGTTCCTGCGAGGCTGGCCGTGGCCGTTGGGATTCATTCTCGACGAGGCGAGGACGACTACAGGCTCATTAAAGAACGTTGACGTACGTCAACGGACCGCCTCGAATAATATACCAGAACTATTGATCCAGCTGAAGGGGCATCCGATGCTTATCTCTCTCGCAGAGGAGGTACCCGTCGCACGTGAAAGTGAGATCTCGAGAAATCGAAATTTTATTTTGTAATACCCCCGACGTGAAATCGCTCGTCTCACGTTCGCACGTACACCCTCCCACAAATAAACACCAAAGAAAGCTGACAATAAACAAAGATAGAGAGGCAGAGGCGTACGGAGCTGTCACTTTTTTTTTACGTAATTAATCGTAAGGGCGATTTGACGCGTAATATCCGTCGCTCGGGTTACCCGCTTCAAACACTCGAACCTCGAGGAGCTGCTCATCGACGAACGATACTTCAGCGGTGGGATTTCGAGTTTTCAGGGAAATCTAATGTGTCACAGCAAGGGATCCGCACACCCGCCCACAAAACAAAAAATCATCGCCCCGTTCAGCCAAACCACGAAACATTTGTAATTTCATAGGACGGAAAGGTTGATGACAATTGTGAGCCCCATCTAGAGAATGTGTGAAGGAAGTCCCTTTGGAGCGAAACAGGTATTGTTATGTTAAATGCAACTTATCGCTTTAAAGTCTACCGGGAAATTTGAAATATTTTGTCTTAATTACATATGTAGGTATAAAAATTTTCACGCAAGAGATGAGAGCAAAATATGAATCATTTTTTATAACTCACTTCAGAGATATTTCAATATTTGCCATGAGGTAATAATACAAACAGTTATTAATTTTATGTTAGCCTTCGCTTTCATCACCACTGATACCGACAATTGCTGAGGTTGCAATGTAAACGTATATGCACAATATAAATACCAATCACAAGTTTTTGTGATATCACTCCGTTATTATTTCTTAGGATATTTTCATATATAATTATAAGTAGTTATAAATTTAATTTATAATTCAATTAAGTAATTTGCTCACATAATTGAACAAAAGTAGCTCAAAACATACCCGCTTTGAGTAATAAAATATCATTATTTAAGGTTGCCTTGACTCCAATATTTGTCAATGTTTAAACTTACTTGGGGTAAAAATGAGTTTAATATCCTGGAATAACCTTTCCTTTCTTAACAGCTTTCTTCATTTTCGTCGTCTTAACCTGCTTCTTCCTTTTCTGTATGTTCTCCTTCCTCTTCTGTTGCCTTTCATCCTTTGCCTTCTCGACGTTCTTCAACCGCTGCTCCCATTTTTTCTTACTCGCCCGTTGCTTTTGTTCTTTCTTCTTCAAAGTCTTTTTTAGAAGGATCGGATCGTCTTTAACTTTTTCACCTTGCACCTTAGCTAGGGCATTCTTCCAAGCGGTCTTCTCTTTGATCTGTATCGCTTCTTCTACCTTACCACTTTCTGTTAACTTCTGTAACTTCTCTTTGTAATCTTCGATTTTTTTCAATAATTTCTTCGGGTCCTTCTCCTGCTTCTGCTTTTTCTTCTTTTTACCGATGTCGTTAAAGTCGATCTTTGAGAATACCATCTTGTCCTCTTTATTAAAGACATTAGCTTTTATCTCGCCGTCATCATGTTTTACCACTGGATCCTCCTCCTTCTCCGTCTTTTCCTCTTCAGCTTTCCTCACTTTTCTTTGGGCGTTCTTCTCGTCTTTTTGCGTTTTCTTCTTCAGGCGGTTCTTGAGCCCCTTCTTTTTCAATTTCTCTTTGTAAGTCAGCCGCTTTTTGCCAGTTACTGCGGCGAGTCGCTGGCGCAATTCCAACAGAGACTTCGCCCTCGGTTTAGTACCCCCAAACTTCATCGTCTCGACTCTGCCGTCTTCAGGCTCTCCTTCCCCATCCCCGTCATCATAATCATCATTATTGTCATCAAACGCATCTGAAAATGGAATTATGTTTGTAATGTAATAGAAAGTAAGCTTCATGAGGAACATTTACAAGATAAACGTGAAAATGTTTACTGGTCTACTTAGCCATTGAAATCTTCGATAAAATTAATATATCAACATACTTATGTAAAAAATAAGAAACATAGATCCAATAAGGAAACCCCTTACAAAAATGGTGCGTTTTTAATAATTGGTCGAGAGTACGTACCTTTTCTATCGGGGAAGCGTATCAATCCCAGGAGATCCGTGATGAATTTATTTTCGTGCTTGACGAATTTTTCTGCCGCCTTTTTATCGAAGAGACCTTTTTCGTTTACAAGTGGTCCGGTCATTTTCAAAATTTGAGGTTAGGAACGAAAGAAGCTTTGCCATGCTGACTGTAGACGTATTGAGTGTTGCCGAGGGCTAACAACCATCCATCATCTATTCTAGGTGAATCTTAACGTGAACGTAAATACAAGTACAAATTAAATGAAATCCATGTTACTAATTCGCTCTGTGTTGTATGTAAGAGGACGTAAAGGAGTTACAGCGGTTCTTAAACTTCGAAGATTCCTTAAATTCAACGTATCGAATAACGCATTCGATGGTCGGATTACTCGATAGTTATCGCTTTCGTTCACATTCATTTGTTGAAATGACGACTGTTTGCGATCGCTTATAAGCAATTCATGTCGGTAATTAAACTGTGAGGGCGTTTGCTGTAAGTAATCTGGTTTTCCAATTGATTTAGAGATTTTTCATTTCGCGTGTATCGAATCATCAGAACGCGACCCGATCGACTCAGCGCACTGTCATGGCGTCCGTTCTCGCTGCTGGCGCATTGTTGTCAATTCTAGTTTCATCTTACAATTTTCATAGTTAATCCACTTGTGCTGGGAAAAGCGTTGTTGGAAAACAAAGTTTGTATGTTGGGGATGTATTTGGATTTAATTTCGGGCGTCGGGCATTAAGGGAAGTGCAGATATTCAAGTGAGGTTTCGTCGTAAAATCATGACCTTGAAACGCCGTTGAGAGACATCCATTAGCGGCAGAGTTTGAATATCCCCCCAAAAGGTCCGTTTCTGGTAAGTGTCTAGTGTATGTTTCTAGTTAATATAATTTGTAATACAATTGTCTTTTAATTATATCAGGTGAAACTGTTAGTATCTGTACGTGAAGAAATGGAGGCGAAAGCCAGCAGGGAGACATTGGAAAACATCGTTATAAGCGATGGTACTACCTCACCGCAGTACATGATCCACAGGCTGCCAGAGAACGCCCAGTTGCTCAGCTCGGAGCTGCTTCAGCAGCATAATGGCCTTGTCGTCGACCTCGGCGGGACCGACTTCATACCTGTCAGCTACACGTCGGAGGACCTGCTGGCCCAGGACCTGACCGAAGAGGACAGGAACCTGGCGGCCGCGCTCGTCGCCGTCCAGTTCAGCCAGCAGCAGAAACAGCAGCAGCTGCAGGACGCGACACTACCCTCGTTGGTCACCAATGGGAACCTCAGTAAGGCTTTAAACTATTGTATAAAGAAGCTCTGGGAGGACGTTGCAGTAATTGAGATGTAATATTGGACGTTTCTGAAGTGCTAGTGGAAATATGTGCAACTACATAGTGTGATAAAAATACTAACTTCAAAGCAAAGTTGGTTGTTTTCAAATGAATGTCTTTCTTTCCTCAGCAATAATTGTTTGATATTGTTTATGTTTTCTAAATGTTATTAAAATGTGTCAGAGTCCTAGGAAAGCTATAGTTTTGATACACAAAATTTAATTACTTTAAGCAGTTGTGCAAAAGGATAGGAAATTCATGCTCAAATTAACAATATTGATTTATTTAAAAAATTGAAACAAATAATTAACAGTATTATTATGAAGTTGAATACTTACTATAGATAGTCTAAATGATATGTTCAGGTTTTAAGCTATTATCCTATAACAGAATCAGTTGGTGTCAGATTTGATACAAATTTGCAATAAGAATAATATCAAGAAAATATAGCAAAGATGCACAGTGACCGACTGTGAAGATCTTGTGTTACAAAATTGTTTAATAAAATTGAAGTATTCAAAGGTTCTTGTAGCTAAACTAGCGATATTAGTGATATTACATAAAAGTAACAAACGCAGGTCGGTGAACTCAGTTACTTAAGTATTTATTAAGCTTGAATAACTTTCAGGTACAAAGATCCTAGAGGACTCCTCTCTGATTATAAGTGAGAAGTCTGGGACAAGCTATCTGCGCATTGTCAACTCGGACAATATATATGTCGAGCAGCAACCAATCCAATCGGCTAAACTCGTCGAAACCATCAAATATACCACACCGGCGCAATCTCTGGAGACCGAAGAGGTGCAGGTGCAAGAGGTTGTGCCGCAGGTTACCTACAAAAAGGAGGAAGAGAAAATAGATTCGGACCATGAGTCCATCGGGATTGATTCAAGGTATAGTGATTTATCGAGAGGCTACCTCAATGTGATGACTACATTTTAACAGCAGTTGATTCTTTCACGTTTCCTTCTACAATTTTTTTAACATTGCATTGAAATCTACTGTAGTTATTACGTTTTCAATGTTTTTAAGGAGTGAGCAGCGTACTTCGAAGAAGAGCCTCCCTCATAAGAAAAGGATCTCTAGAAAGCTCAGCAAGAAGAACGTCACTAGCTCTACGAAAAAGATCGTCTGTAACTTATGCGAGCAGTCGTTCTCCTCAAACGACGAGTTCGCCCAACATGAACTTCTGTGTACCACTACCATCACTCCTGTACATTCAGCTAACACATTCTCCTGCCAACTCTGTAATCAACCCTTTCACGAACAATTAAAGTAAGGGAATGTGAATATACTCAGTTGGAGTATTCCATATATCTGTTTTAGTAGCCATTTATTTTTTCACAGCGTTTTAAATACAGTTCATTGTTTTAAGGTTTTTTGAGCACCTGAAAAAGCACTATGAGCCCGGTGGGGGTCTTATAGATGTCTCTGCCTCGACTTCGGACGTGAAAGATGTCAAACCTGAAAAACCAGCAGAGGTGCATACTGAGAATGAGAAACATGAGAGTCTCCTCTCGAGCCTCTTGAACCTGACCTGTATTGAGTGCAATAAGACTTTTAGAAGACAGAAAACATTTGAAGCTCACATGAGAGACATACACACGAGCAAATCTGAGCCTTTGGATGAGTTCAGCGAGCCCGAGGACCTAATGGAGGGTAACTAATAACTTTATTTAACAAGTTCACTGTATTTTTCGTTTAATTTTTCTTTTAGGAATTAATGTCGTTGTGGACGCTAATGAAACAGCAGACGATGATGATGATCCAAAAGCTTGGTACAGAGAGGAGGATTTACAGCAGACGGAGGAAGATTTGAAGGAATTAGAGGCGGATAATTCTCATGTTTGTCACCTGTGCAAACAGCCGTTCCCTCTCAGGGCTATATTGCTGCAGCATCTCGTCACGTGTCGTGTAGTGACGGGGAATACGGGTAAACATAACAAGTGGATAGTTTACAAAGGGGTGTATTTAGTCCAAAGTTCCTTGGTTTCTTCACATCTTTTAACAGTTTAGCTCATAGGTTTGTCAGTGCCCTCGATAATGCAGGTTCAAAGTGTTTGGTAATTTTGATGAAATGGACTTTTTCAAAATTGTAGATTAATTTTTGTCAACAGTTGTTAACTTTTAACGTTTTATTAGGTGGTTATTAAGGGTCTAAACTGATCTTCCTTATAATAACTCTACAGCTAAGCAAAGGACTTCAACTTTCTTTACCTTTTCAGATACCAGACCAACAACTAAAATTTTTATGTCAAGGATTGAGCGAGATCAATGTCATTTTGTTCAGCATTCCATCAATTGTTTAGAAAGAGTGTTTAATATAGTTTGCATTGGATTTTCGCCATGTCTCGAATTTTGAGGCCTTGTACACAGTTGTTGGAAAAGGGTTAGCACCTAGCTTTTCATTACTAGACGAAGTGCTTTATTAGGGTTTCAACTAAATGTACCCATTGTAAACCTTTTAAAATGTTTGAATGCAATTTCAGATCGACAGAGTCTTCTAGTTTCATACATAATGTTTTCTTTTAAGAATCCGCACCTTTGTCGGTGGTAAAGAAGATTAACAAGAAGAAACAGAAGAAACCGTCTCACGATTGTACGGAATGTGACCGAACGTTCGTACACAGGAATTCTTTGGTCTACCACATGCGTAGCCACACTGGGATTCGTCCGCACCAGTGTGAGCAGTGTGGGAAGAGTTTCTTCGCCTCCAGTGCCCTCAAGGTAGATATCAACAGATTTTCTATGATTACTTTGTGAACAGTGGCGTATTTCTTGTGAAGGTCCACCTGCGTTTGCATTCCGGCGACAAGCCGTACAGCTGCGAGCACTGTGGCAGACGCTTTAGACAGTGGGGAGATCTGAAGTACCATATTACCTCGTTGCATACGGCGGAGAAGAGTTTCCAGTGCGAGTACTGCGGGAAGGAGTTCGCCAGGAAATACTCGCTGGTCGTACACAGAAGGATTCATACAGGTAATTTTCGGAGATGTTCCAGAAGCTTAGATTTGAAGATGTCCACACTCTTCATCTCACAGCTTTCATCAGAAGTAATCTAGTAAGCACAGTATTTTGTGACTTTTAAGGTTTCTTAGGGGCAGTTTAAATACTTTTAAGTTTTTAGTGAGTTCATAGATCAAAAGCATTTATAAACTGTTCAGGGTTTCAATTGGGCTCATGTTTTCATCTCCCATTTCCAGGAGAAAGGAACTACAAGTGTGATTTCTGCGGTAAGACGTTCCGCGCCTCTTCGTACTTGCAGAACCACAGGAAGATCCACACTGGGGAAAAGCCGCACGCCTGTGAGATCTGCGGCAAGCCGTTCCGTGTGAGATCGGATATGAAACGTCACCAAAAGACTCACACGAAGACACCAGCTGCGGTCAAGCAATCACGGGCGGTCGCTAAAGTGGACAAGATCGAGGTGGTGAAGGAGGAGGAGGAGCTCAGCTGCGAGCTGCACATAGAGGACGAGGAGGCGGCCGGGCAGTTGCTGACTGAGTATACAACGGATCCTCTCGAGGAGGATCGGACTACTGTTAGGGTGCCCGCCGGGAGCAGGAACCTGTGAGTTGTTTTATTTTTAGGGTCATATTAAAATGGTCGAAAGGAGGTGTGAGGAGAGTTGAATTGGTTAAAGCTAATTCTGAGTACGATAGAGAAGTGACGTTTTAGATTGATTTGTCCAGGAATTATCTTTCACAGTGATTTTACCGCTTTAGACATCTGTTATAATTCATGTGTCTGTATGGCTTTTAAAATTTTGTTTTTAAACTTTTATTCCCATCTTCGAAGGAAAAGATTTGAGAGAACAGTGACGAGGAAAAATCTGTAGGGAATCCCTTGAGTAATAGACAACTATGAAACTGTGATGCTTTTGTGAGTTTTTAATTACAAGATTTATCCAGTACCAGTTGAGACATAACATGTTTGTGTCCCAGATTGTCAGTTACAGTTTGCAGACAGTTTCTTGTAAACTGGAATATATAACATTCGTCTTAGTTGGATTTTCTGTTTCAGGTACATTAATGGACACGAGCTGTTCTTGGTGACATATCCCAATGAGATAAGGGCAGGAGACCCTCAGACTTCTGTAGCATCTACTTGGGTCCATGCTACAACATCCTAATTTTAAACATGTACTTTTTCATTTATGTTTGATTCCTAGGTAGGTAATGATTTCTTTTTATAATTGTATCGTTAGATTTTAGGAATATTCAATATGTAATTTGGTAATTTTTCATGATTATTATCATCATAGTGAACATTGAATTAAATTTTTTTGCTTCTCCAGAAATTTGTATAATCGGAATAAGTGTGTTTTAATCAAAATACAATATTCATCTTTTTAGAATGTAATACTTTAATATAATTTTTTTTGTAATTTTTGTGAGTTCTCTTAATCCTGCATTGGTGAGAAAATTGCACTGATGCTCTGTTTTGACGCTCTTCTGTTGTGTACAAATAAATTCGGTCAACTAAAACACGATCATAAGTAACTCGATATTAAGCGTGAGTTACCACATTCGAAATAACATAAATAATTGTTAACATTCATAACACTTTCAGTTTTTAAATGAAACGAAGCTTAACACAAAAAATATATTTGAAACTTGCGCTTCCTCATACATACGATATCTAAAATGACACAATGCGATATTATTATTATTATAATTATTATCATCAAATAAAAATTTGCTCTTCGTCGGAAGTCGAAGTGTACGTCAAGCTGTCGGTGTCGTTTCCCGCGCTTTCCTTGACGGGAGTCACGGGATATCTCACTGGTCCCCTCCACTTCCTGCTGAGTCCCAGGCTGCGAGGTACGGGGACCTGGGACTGATCGTCTTTCCTCTTCAGATACCTCCTATCCAACGAGTAGAACTGAGAGAGATCGACGTTATCCTTCGGGATCATTCCGACTATCACCGCCTTGTCCCTGTCGAGGTGCCCGCAGGACTTCGACATGGTCCTGTTCAGTTTCGGCTCTACCTCGTAACGGATATGTTTGTGATATGCGTACTTCTGCACGTTAGAGGAGTCCTGGCAGTCCTCCGTGACGTGCTTCTCCATGACCGGACTGTTGGATTTCTTCCCTGGAGATAACCTCGCCAGGACAAAATCCACCTTATCCCCTCGGCTGCTCTTCAGCAGGTCCAAAGCGACCTCGTATCGCAGTCCCAATAGGGACACGCCGTCGACAGCGACTACTTGGTCCCCCCTCCGGATACTCCCGGACAGGGAAGCTGGACCCCTCGGGACTACCGACTGTACGTAGACGTTTCCGTCCGATCCCTCCGTTATCTGGAGACCTAGACTACCCTTTTGGTCCCTACGGATCGAAACGTTGCACAGGATCCTCTCCTCCGCGAAAGAGAAGTTGTTCAGCTTCTCCATCAACGACTCGCTTAACGTCTCCTGGAAGTCGGGGAGGAAGAGGTGGGAGGTCGGTCTGATCGTCGAATCTGGAAAGGAAAGAAATTTCAGTAAGTAAGTGCGTTTCAGGAATAAAATTTAGTTTTCTTTTAGGTACTACAAGTGTAACAATTTGTGCTAAGCATCATAATGCTGTTAAGATGGACATCCTGGATAGTCAATGGATGTCCAAGGTACGCCCAACAGAGGTCCAGTGGACTTCCATTTTCAACATGGTGTGGAATCCAATGAATATGGGCCATCGGTGGACTTGAAATGGACATATCGTGAATTGAATCAGCTGTGAACGTTATGGATATGAAATGGATATCCATGGGATAACTCCCGTTTATTTGGCCAGCATCAGCCTAGGAAGCGGTGAAGCGACAACCTGGGGAATTACTAAAGGATTAACATTTCGTCCAATATACAGAAGGAAGGAGAAGAATCGTCTACTTATACGGTTTTCCATTACTCACCAAGCACATAAGCGCGTTCCCTGCTCGTTTGCGACTTGCAGACGGACTCGGAGCTGCAGCGCAGCGAGACCGTCCCCATCGAGTCCCGGTCCCCTTCCTCCTCGAGCTCGCCGCTCCTGTTCATGGCCTCCATCGACCTGGAGGCGCCCGGTCCGCCCGCGGCGCTGACGAACGCCCTCGTCCCCATCTTCACGCCGCGCCTCTTCTCCGGCGGCAGCCCAGAGAGGCTCAGCCCGAGGTTCGCCTTGTTCTGGAGGTCCTCGTTGACGGCGTCGAGATCTCCGGCGACGTCTCTCTTCGATCTCTCCTCCGGGTCCGCGTCGTCGGACTCCTTCCTCCCGGCGAGGGCGTTCAGTTTGTACAGGGAGTTCGTCTCGTTCTTCATGTCTTTGAGGGGCACGCCGAACTGCTGGGAGAGGATCTGGAGGGAGGTGTACTCCGTACGCAGGCGGAGGAAGAACTGGTGGTGGAGCGAGGCCAAGCGGAACGCGAAGTAGCTCCTAGAAGATTAACATTAATTCACATTCCCCATCCACATAAGACACACTGAAACTTACTGAGAGGTTCCTGTACTAGTTTTGCGCATTTTCGAGTATTTAACATAGGTGTAAGTGAATTTTTTGAAGATTTATTGTTAATTTTACTTATTTTGCAAATTTCTAGGTCAGGAATTCCTATTTTTTCCACTCACTTCTTGTGATCCATCTTGAGCTTGTACTTCTTGGGCTTCTTGTGTCGAAAGTTCCCATGCGGTAATATGCAAAGGTAGTACTTGCTGTAGCAGAGCGTCTGTATCGATCTCCATTCGAACGTCTCGTACAGCTGGGGGCCGAAATGGCTCGTCGCCTGACCACGCTCGTATAAATTGATCCCTTGCGCGCTTATATACAGCCACACTTCTTTATTTTTATTGTCCTTGCAAATCTAAGGAGAAACGATCAACGTGGTAAATGAGGTATCCCACTGGTACTTACCCACGTTGCGGTATAAAAGTGTCCCCCGTAGTGCGGTAAACTCTGTGCGAACGCTATGAAGTCCTCTTCGGCCTTCCCTGGATCCAATCCATTCTTGGAGATGTGAGCCTTGACGAGTTCCCGCCGGAGGCGATCAGGATCTTCAATCACTGACGCCATGGTTTCAGGGATGTAATGCTCCAGGAGGAAGTAGTTTCTCCTGCCGTGTTCCTGAAGGGATACGGAAGGTATATTACAAATTTCCCAGCTTAGATGATGACGTTAATAGATTTTACAGATTCACTGTACAATGCGTATGTAAAATCTAGATTGGATCTAATTTTCCAGTTTATTAATGATGCCGCCCACATTAACAACCCCTTTTACCCTTTTACCTGCTCGTTGAAGTCTCCAAACTCGGCCTGCAGAGCCAGCCCGTTTAGCTCGATGATCTGCCTGAAGGAGCAGGGCAGCTGATGCTCGAGTATCGACCTCCTGAGTTGTAGGTAGAGCAGGTGTCTCGTCCTGATGCTCCTGATCCCCCTGAGGCTCGGCATGAAGAGCCTCACGCGGACGAACAGCGTCGGGTTCGAGCTGCGGCCGTAAGTGTTGAGGCCGTTGCCGCTGGCGTTCGATTGGAAGGCCTTGCAGATCCTCGTGTCGGAGGGGAGGAACACGAAGTCGCCCGCCACCAGGGCGGCGAGGCCCAGCATGAAGTTCTCCTCGACGTGTTCCTTTTGGATGATCAGCTGGAAATGGAGTAGGGTGAGAGGGATCGGCAGGAACGTTAACTGTCTACCTGGTGCGCGATATCACCGACTACCTGTTTACTTGGTGCGCAGTACCACTGACTACGTGTTTACCTGGTGCGCAGTACCATCGACTACCTGTTTACCTGATGCGCTATATGATTGTATTTTAGATGCCTAGAATCTAGGAAATTGAAGCTATATTGATTCTGGAGTTATGACAACTATTAATGTCTTGGAACGACGGAACATTTCCTAGATTCTAAAATTATTCCTCCAGATCATGTACAAATTTAGAAAACATGTAACTTTCACAATAATACGTAATGTGCTTATTCATAAGAGATTAAAGCAAATGTTCATATTAAGCAAGCATTAAAGCAAATTCATAGATAATTTAATGTATTACGTATTAATATTAATAATTTTCACGTGTAGATAAATTCTTTTACTCTTTAGGAGTAGAAGGGATGGTGTCCAAGTAGTTTATTTGATTTATTTAAGAAGGCACTAAAAACATTCGTAGTCTACACCACACTGTGTAAACACTGATTTTAGAATTGCTAAATGATTTTCGTACCTTCAAGATTTTTTTAAATACACAAGAAATCTGATTTTTGAGTCCTTTTACTTTGTAGCATCAGATTTGGTCTTTGCAGTGTAAGTCAACGTTCATCTAACTTTAGTTTGGTCGGTTGTTTTTCCTTATTGCTTCATTAAGACTCCGTGTTGTCTTATTGTCCCCTATCTAATGTATTAATTGATCACTCATAGCATTAATTCAAAATTAATGTGCCTACCCTTGGAACGTTAGGGAGTTAATAATTCATTCATTGGATCTTCCACTGATTAATCCTGGTATTTCCTTCTAATGGAATAATATACCACTAATGTATTTAAATATTTCATAACGATAGTATTCGTACTTTCATGGCGTTGGGCGGATTATTAAGATTATTAAAACCGCAGGCGAAACTCCATTAGAACCGTATAAATTATTAAAAATTTTATAATAATAACGTCGAGCTCGCGGCGCGCGTTATCTTCCCTCTTTCATAAGGGGAGTACGAAAGCTCGAAGGGATAAAAAATGAGTAAATGACTTGAATGGGAACAATAATCCTTTGTACGCGAGTAAAGCTAACTTTTCCCCATTATGTGTTTTACCTTATTGTGTAACGCGAGTATAACGTTAGTGGAATACTGCATATGTCACGTAGTTTACGGATGTCGCGCTGGGATCCTCTTAATTGTCTCCCATCTTTTTTTGAAGTCGGAGAAGGGGACATTTAAAAAAGTTTGCAAACAGTACGGCGAACTTTATGGAATCTTCCAGAAGTTTAAAATGTCGTTAGGAGCTTGGCAACATAGAGGATTTACTTGCGTATTTAAAAAAAGTCGAATATATCCGGAGTTAGTTTCACTTTACTGTGTAGATTGGATCCCTTTCGATTTGCTTCATCAAAAACTTGCCTGCTTACATATACTTTAGGTTGGATGGAAACTTTTGAGAACGTATTTTGATTTTACGATTTTTAGTTCCCTAAATGCCTGCCTGTTTTAAAAATGTTTAATGCCGAACATCAGATTGCAATATTCTACTACTATTAAATTCTAGAAGAACCGAACCTCGAAGAGCTGCCCGGCTTTGGTCGAGCCGAGGTTACAGGCGACGTCCAGCTTCTGCCCATTCAGCATGACGACGGTGACGATCTTCTTGCTGTTCGACTTGCAGTCTGCCATGATGAGGTGCTTATTGGGAAGAGCGGCCTTAACTACGAACTCGGGTCCTATGCAGTCTCTAGCGTTGGAGTTAGCGGTGGTGGTGGTCGTCTGGAAGCAACTAATCGGAGCGTCCTCTCTTCTACTCACCCTCGAGGCTATCCTTTGAACGGGATTTCTGCGTACTTTCAGTCTTGTATTGTTACCCTGAAATTCATCAGTCAGTCAGCCAGGGAGACGATAAGTTACTAACGGGCAAATTTATAATCGTGCCTTGAGGATTCCTCAAACCTCAAGGAGTACTTACTGTGCCACCTGTATTTTATAGTCAAGTAAGTGCACCTTAAGGATGAGATGAGGCCGAGGTCGGTTTGATCTTACCTTGAGTATCCCTCAGAAAATTATTACATGTTAAGTTCGCCTTCAAGATGTGAATTCCCCCACCAAGGCCTCTTTGAGTATTTGCTTATAAATTTGCCCCTAACGAGTATGAGGAGATGAGATGAGCTGTGGTATGCAGTTTTTGGAAAAAGGAAGAAGGTACTTAATAGGAAATAAAGTGTACTTGGAATAACTTCTTCGTTCAGGAATTTCAAGCAGTTCTGCCTAATACCGCGTCGTTGTCGTTCGTTAACCTTACCAGATTTTTCCAGAGAAATTTGGCTAGAAAAATGCCTTCTAACTTGTCTGCGAATAAAATCTGACGTTTTATTTGCTCTCGATCCCCATTCCCATATAGGATTTTCTCGACCGGTTCAAATATAGCATATGACTCGATAGTCTGAAAGTCAACATTGTGATACATTTTCCCGGATATCTCCGTAATGGATCTCCGCTGTTTGGACAGCAGACGTAAAAAAGAGGAGAAGGAGTCGTCCGCGGGGCTGAACCCGAAACGAGGATGGGAATTTACGACCTGCGGGGCTTTACCCAAAGAAGCGGAAGGGGAAAAAAGGAATGACCGTTTTCGAAAAATGGGGTGGGGCCGAGGGCAAATATTGGGCGATTTTTTTACGCCGCCGAAAGTAGCTTACTTTATATTTCCCCCCTTTTGATATTCGTCCCGGAGCGCAGGATTTCGCTCTGAATGGAAAAAGGATATTAGTCATACATTGTGACTGCGTTTCGGTTCGGTAAATATCGAGTGATCGCATAAATTTAAACTCGAGCGAACCCTCAAAACCACAACTTCTCAATAATTCGACTTAAGGTAACTGCGACCATTAAGCTACAGAGAAGAATAATACGTATTATACAAGTGTCATATTTTTTCAGGTACAAATGAAAACCACAGACATGGGCGATCTGCTCATGGAGATTGCTACAAAAACTACAAGGAGTAAAGTTTAGATTTGGGCAATTTAAGGTAAAATGGGATGAAGGAGGGAGACAAAGAACACTCCTTGTAATGTCAGATTGGTCTACCACCAAGCGTGGGAGGGCGCCACTATGTGCGACGTCTATTCCTCACCCACAAAAATGTGAACGTGTACCCCCCTGGTATCTATACAGTTGGATATGCTTCTCTTATCCATGCTTGCAACAAATAAGGCCAAATGGAATTTGGACATACTCCGTAATATAGAAACCTGCACTTGACCCCCATACTTCGCTCTGCAATTTTTTAAATATTTTTGCAGGCGAAATATTTGACAGAACGGTGTTTCTCCACTAGGTAAGTAAATCATGCACGTATTATTATCTACACAATGAGGAACATGCAGGCAGTTTCAAATAACTCGGATTGCCCTTCTTTTGAGTAGATTTTGTGATGGAACACCCTTTTATGAGGCGCTTTTAAAAAAATAAGAGTTCATAGGGAATAGAGCGCAGACAATTTCGACTAGGAAGATCTTGGCGAAAGTATGTAAAATAAAGATGGAGCGTTTTCTTCCTTTATCATCCACCAAACTAACTGTGCAAGCTTGCTCTTCTTCATGCAATAATACAGGATTATATAGCGCCCAGGATTTGGCCTCGACACTTTATGATGAAAGGTAGAAAATAAATAATGAAACGTTTTGTAAACCTGAGCTGTAGGTACTGTAAATGGATTGCGTTCAATTTTAATTCTGATAGTGAAACAAAACTGCTGTTATTTTTCTCAACAAAAAACAAGACACTTTTTAAGTTATCATGAAAATAGCAACCTCTTTTTTCACCATACTTCCGTTAATGTTCATGTTATCGACTTTTTCAAAAACTTATTTTAAATATCATTTCGATTACTTCAAAAAAGTTTACATAACTTTTCCTCAAAATATTCTTCGTTTTCCCGTTCTTTGAAAATCATTTTAGGTCTACCAGACACCTTTAAGGAGCAATAACTCCGTTAATATTGCATCTACAAAAATATACCAAAACCAATCGATGAGTTGTTGTCAAAGCTTCTTTTGTGCTAAGTAAAAACATAAGACTTTCTAGTTATTTGTGAAGAGATGCTCGAAAACATCCTTGTTTAGGTGAGAACTAGACATTTTCAATCGAAAATAACTCGAAAAATGTTGTTTTATGGAATTTTCCATTGATTATTCTTTGTGTAAAATTCATTCCTCTAGCAATTCCTGCAGTTATTTTGAGGGTACCAATTTTTACCCAAAATAAGGGTGGCATTCACCCCCATGGTAAAAGCACACATTAGGATTATGTAACTGTTGTTTTTAAGCCATTCCCTACCTGATATATTAAAATTTCGTATCAATCGGTTCTACTATTAAGAATTCTAAAGCAAAACCGGTTGTCGACTGGACTATATTAGCTCAATTTAATTCTGCATTTTGTTTCAAAGCGGTTTATACATATTATAACTTGTTACTAACTTTAAGTTTCATTAAAATGATTGAATTTGTCTGAATTAGAGGTATATTAACCCTTGCTCCATATTTAAGTTTCCTGGCACATCTAAATTTTGGTATTTGAGGTTATTTCAAGTGTTAGACCAAGAAGAACTTTTTATAAAAATCAACACTAGTTAGATAAGTTTGTCTCCACATCAAGTACACCTTAGATTGAAAAGTACTTACTGCATCATGACAGGTCGTAACACTAGGCACTCCAGTAGTAGTAGTAGTAGTATTAGTAGCAACATTATTAGCACTATTTTTAGCACCTCCATAGAATTGTTTCGTAATGACATCGAAATACCGATCACTAACACTACTATGCCTCTTGACACTCGCATCTCCTCTCCCGTCACCCATCCAGGTCCCCACGATGGGCATGCACATGGATTTTGGTCTGATCACACTACCGGGGGTGTCGGAGATGATCTTCTCAGTCAGATCCTCCATGCTCGTGCTGGAGTCCTTCGTCAGCTTGGGCAGGGCCAGCCCCAACCATCTCCTCGTGATAGAGGAGGACGACGAGGAGGAGTCCGTCCTGGAAGCGATTAGGAATGTGTAATGACCGAGGGAGTTGCATAACGGGTGAGACAAATTCGTGGGGAAGAGAGAGAAACGCCACCAAGGGAAGTTCGATAAGTTCTAATCGCGCCAACGCAATTCCTATTACTCGTGTAAATTTCGGAAACACAAAGCCACCGGGGGTTCGTCCAAATTTTCTTTCCTAGCGTCACTGGAAAATATATTTTTCGCGCTTTGTAACACATGATTTTCCTCAAATGGAAACAGTACGGATGAGTAACGCGGATGTTTATATTTATAAACGAGTTAAGCGCAAGTAAGTACAACAATAAGTAAGAGATGGCGGATGTGAATTTTAATGACACGATTGTAATTGCGTAGCGGCCTTCTTTCCAGTTGAATAAAACCAATATGGCAACGAC
This sequence comes from Cryptocephalus primarius, assembly GCA_963576515.1. Classification (NCBI taxonomy): domain Eukaryota; kingdom Metazoa; phylum Arthropoda; class Insecta; order Coleoptera; family Chrysomelidae; genus Cryptocephalus; species Cryptocephalus primarius. The sequence goes on along the minus strand of OY754943.1, from coordinate 10,151,068 downwards.
GAGAGGTGATTGTTTTTTCCATTTTTGTCATTTGCGGTGTTACCCAAAGGTGTTTTCTAAACGACCTGAAGTTATCTTACCTTTCAATCACTTCGAAAAATTAATTTGCTTCTACGTTTTATTAAAAAACCGTTTGGTTGCCATTAAGCGTTGTCTATTAGATTTCCTCACGAAATCCACTCTACTCCATTTTCGCCCTCTTTTTGTTTTTGCGAACAGAGCAGTCGTGACGTTAAAATAAAGCCTCTTATTATAAGCGTCCCTTGCTTTAAGGGCCGGATACGATTTCTCTGAAATTCTCTTAAAACTAAAAGATTTACAAAGGTGGAGACGCAATTAAAAGTTCCTAACAATACACGCGAGAACGCCGGGAAGATCTGAATTGTTTTGGGGGGAGACGAGGCTTGAAAATGGGTGTAAACATGTATTTCAACGGGAAAATTAAAAAAATTGTAACATTTACGCCAGGCGAGAATTCGGTACAATTTTTGACCGCACTCGACGTGCTTCCCTTCAGTAATTTTAAGTCCAGGTAACGCTCCAGATTCTTCCCGAGGGGGATTAATCGGATTTGATTATCCTGACCTTTAAACTTACCCACCCTTTTTCTTGGAATAAACGAATTTTATTCCCTTTTATTTTAGCATGTGGTTTACTTTCCGTATTGACTTTGTGGTGCGAAGTGCTATTGCATATGTACTCAAACGTGGAAATTATTATTGGTCAAAAAGATAAAACGTTGTTGTAGCTTAACTTTCATTTTCATAAGAAACTAGCAAATAATATTCAACGGTGGAACCGTAATTCAAAATCTTGCAAATCCTATCTGAAATTAAATGAAGAGACTAATACAGTGGGAAGACTTATTTTATGTGATCATGTCCAAATCGAAGATCCTGAGTACGATTTGAAGAGGAATTAAGAAAAGAAAACGTTGATACCTTACACCTTCCTACGTTAAGCGTATTTATTTTTTAGGAACAAGGATGTATCAATTAACCAACTATTAACAGCACTAGAGTTTTATGCAAGCAGTGGCCATCAAGTAAATATAAGAGATTTTATGCAGTTGCAGTACCACATGTACCATAAAAAGAGTTTCTGAGGCTATTACTGAATTCCTAAATTACTAAAATTGATCAGTTATAATTGACGCAGGAATAATTTACTTTAGTAGTGTAAAGTTTTATAAACGCGCTGACGAAGCACACTGCTAAGTGCGAAATGTTTTGATAAGCGACACACCTTATACCGACAAGCGCGAAGAACGCAATAAACAAATAAGAATATAAATAGAAAGAGGAAAGGCTGAAGACACTCTGCCGGCGAGAAGACCGAGAAAACTTAACGCCCCAAAGATGCTCTCTGACCCGCCTCGCACTGTGGAAACCCGAAGGTCCAGACAACAGCCCTCTATTATGTACCACCCTTGTCCCTCACGCTCCAGCCCTTAAGATTCGCTGTGCCCTAAATCTCTTTTTCCTTTTTGTTTTGTAGGTATAGGTTCTCCGCTTCACCCAAGTAAAAAGCTTTCTCTTCTTATTTTCATTTTAATCACGTAGTCGTGACAATATTTTAATTTTTTAAGTAAATTGAAACATGCTGGAAACTCCAGCTACAAAATTTGAGGTTAGAATTGTGAAATTTAACTCGATTATTTGATATTGTCAAATTAAATTCCAGCTTAACTAAGCGTCGCTGTTTTCTTGCAAAGTTCAATAATCCAATCTTAATTATTTAAGCTGGCTTAATAAAGCTACGCTTTCTGGAAAAACAGTGCATATGGCCATTAGTGTGACGTCGTATTTTACGAAAAGGCACAATAACTTTGAAACTAAAAGTCGGATCAAAAATTTTTCTTGGTTTCTTGTTCTTCGTATATTAATCTAAGTATGAATTTTTCCGAAAACTCCGATATAATAAAATGGATTAACTATGACTTAGACAACTGTTTCTCTAGGAAGACGACTTAAATTCACCCCTTCTATCCACCCTTCCAAAATGTGAGAAATTAGGGTTCTTCTAGAGCATCTGCCCAAGTCTCCAGATTCTACCTATTGAGTAATTAATGCATACATTTCACCCTCTTTTCCACCCTCTCGGTAAGCAAAATTTGAGGTTACTACTTTTTTTCGAGCGATAACCGTAAAGAGTTTACAATTCCTCAGAAGGGTAAATTCGTAGTAATAGTATTTTTGTGAATCACCTTGGTGCACTAAAATTATAAGTGTCTCAAGTTTAAAGTTTCCAGCCACTCATGTGAATTTCATCCCACTTTCTATTTTAATTCTTAATTAATTAATTTAAAAAGAAATTTCACTCACTTGATAACCGTCCTTGGTATTAATTCTGGCATCGCCGGAGGCACCCAGGGTACATCCATGACGGTCTCCACCGCTGCCATCGCCTCCTGGTGCAGATCCATTACGATATGGGAGAACGGCCTATTCTGCTGCCTCCTTCGGCAGTAATCGGATATCACCTGCGAAAAGGAGGAATAAAGTGTCGAGAAACGTCGAAGGCACCAAGAGTGAGTGAGTAGTTGGTAAGGCATATTCGATTTCACCGAACTTAGAATTAGAGCATAAATCACCCAAGTTTATTCCTCATCCATAGATGATAACATGTTCCTCTATTTTCGTTCCATTCTCTTTGAAGTTCGCACATTCGATTGCCACTTCGGATCCGTGAAAATACGAGGAAAGAACGGAGGGGGAGTCCTCGAGACGAATAAAAGGATTTCCACGTCGAAAGTTGCATAACTCCGAAACTCCGCTAACTCCAGTCGAAGAGACGACGACTCGACAGCTGCATTAGGAGACGTACCCCGGAATAGCATATCGAGTGTTATTTATAGCTTCGATCAGAATCCTTGTATACTTTTTACTCCACCGACAGCCCCGAGGGAGGGAGACGAACGAGAGTCCCAGGTAAACAATTTAAATTGGAGATTTCGGCCCTAATAATAAGACTCCTCCGACTTAATTCCACTGAAATTTTTACGAAGAGGAGGAAAATCGGGCTGGGGGAAAATACCTGCGGAATACAATTAACGTCTCCCTTTGTATTGTCTTCGGAGGCAGGTCGTTAACGACTATTAAATTTTTAATTTAACCCATTTTAAATCCGGGCAATGAGGAGCTACGCTCCCTGTTCGACGAAGTGTTTCGTGTAACGTAAATTCTTTTTTAAATTACCACACAGCTCAAAGTAAGCAGCAACTACACCACGAGCATCTGATTTACCTCCCAAGTTTGTATAGGTTTATGGAATAACTACAAGTAATTTTTCAGCTTCAGGTTCTATGTCATTAAAATTTCCCTTTAACTGCAAACTTGAGATGAAAATCCAACCAGGGCGGAAAATCCCATATTATATCTTCTGGTGCAGCTGTTGCATACAATGGGGGATAAGTATATATTAAAATATCTCGGTTGAATGCATGAGAGGGATGAAAAAGGATCTTACGGCCGGGAAGTGAAAAAGTCTACAGCGTTTCGTTACATGAAAACCACTGAAGGTATATTAAAAACAAATCTTAGATTGTTAAAGTTTAGACACATACTTTCACCGTATGCAGAAGTAACAAATAGACACTCTAATCAAATGACTAAAAAAATGCCAGCTAAAAAGTTAAATTAATCCTAACTACCCTCTCCATCCATTGTACTGGAAAGCATTTAACAAAATTATGGGAAAATGACAATAAAAATAATGTAACTTGCTCAAATTTTAGGTAATTGTGATACGGTAACATCTGATAGTTTATGGAAGCATCAGAGGATTACATAAAGGCGTTCGCCGCGATAAAATGAATTCAGTGATCGGCAGTTAAGTGAACTAAATCCTGAAATAGAAGCATGGTAAAATTTTTCCATAAATTAATATATTGTAATTAGTTAGGGATCTAAATAAGTTACTTAGGCAGTGTAGCTGAGTTTTAGTTGGTCTAGCCACGTAGAAGGATAAAATGGGTATAAAAATATTATATGTGTACTTTCTTTATCGAATAAATGCAATGTAAGCCGAAAAAAGGACATTTTGAAGGTAATTTCGATACACTACAATTAAACATGAGAAGTACTGATAAGCATAGTGTCACGAGCCGGGGCGTCTTTCCCTGAGTCACGGCTGCGTGAGGTAAGGGGTTGGTAGCTACGGGGGTAGAGCTTGCTATTGACGAAAACAGGTTGAAACAAAACAAAGAAATAGGCTTTATTCTCCACAAACGGGGAATCTAAAAATGGGTCAGGTCGACACAAAGAAAAACGAAAAAATGAATCACAATAAGAAAGATGGGGGGCACAGCGAATCCCAAAAGGCTGGAGCGTGAGAGGTAAGGAAGGTAACTTACAGGGCTGCCGGTCGTTCGGACTTTCGGGGTTCCATAACGGAGGGCCTCTTGACAGGGTAGTTGGAAGGCTCTTCTTCGGGCGTCCGGTTGGGGTTCTCGAGACTTCGACGATCCACCACAGTCCTCGCTCGGGGCTCTTTCTACTGTCCTCTTCGACCGGCCATCCGGCTGGTCCCTTCAGGGACGGCCCTCTTCCGGGCGGTCCCTTGGACAGCCCTTGTCCAAGCTCGTACGTCGGGACCTCACTGGTCCTCTCTACTAACTTCCTCCTTCTCTTTATGTTCGGTTTTTGTTTTGCTTATATTTTGTTTTGTTAAACACTCTCGCTTTCTATTGTAGTACTTCACACGAACTGACCGTGGCCTCCGGCCGTGTCCTAAATCTTTGTTTTTTATTTGTGGTCGTCGAAGTCTCGTGTTCGTGACATTACCCCCTGTCCCTCGAAAACCGGCCCCCGGTTTTACCTCTCACCTCTCGGCTCATGAAATGTTCCAAGACCTAGGAATTCGCTGCTTTACAGAGAAAAAACAATAATTAATACAACGGTATTGTACCCTACTTATAAACAATATCACAGCACTTTTTACTTCGCGAGCTTTTTTGCTGATTTGACAGGTTCACCGCACTGGTGTCGGTCTTGTTCGCGATGGACGCGCGATGATTTTCACGGTCACGATCCATGACCTAGCGTACGCTGACGAACCGTGATTCCGGTGTAGGCTCGCCCGGTTCCCTGCGCTTGTAGCCCTTAGGTCTTCCGTCTCTTGTCCTCGAGCTCGGGTAGGTGACGTTCTTTGTTCCTTGTAGCTTCGGTGAGCTTCTTCCTCTGTCCTCTGGCGTTCTCCGCTGCGTCGCCCCTTGGCAGGCACTCGGGGGATTTCCCTATGTACAGTCCCTGCCCTGGGCTGACTCGTCCCCTCGTGTCCGGGACGGTCCTGTCTTGCCGCGAAGAGCTTGACGAAGTCCCTGGTGTTTGTATCCGGATCAGATTCCATCTACAATTTCATTACTATGTGACCTTTTTTCTCCCAATTCGCTCCTGCTTCCTTGCTCAGAGCCTCCAATCTGGTCACCGATTTGCGTCGCTCGTCGCGAACGTGTCCGGGAAGTCTCCTTTTACTTCCCGTTCCTTCTATTTCTCGTACAATTATCATGCGGCGCCCTTCCATAGGTACGCCCTTTTCCAGGGACTTGTCTATCCATTGGCCGCGCAGATTCTTTCGTAACTCTTCATAATTGTCTCCACGCAGTCCTTATCTTGGCTGTAGATTTGTGGGCTTACGAAGCTTCGGGTTGCGGGGTGCCTAGTCACTCGGAAACCGTCTCTCAGCGTAGGTCTTGTCACGGGTGTCGTCCTTCTCTCTGCTCGCTCCTAAGGTTGTCCAGCTGAGGGTCTTCACATTGGGATCTTGAATGGGGTTGAACGCTGCCTTTGCGGTCGTCTAGGAGGGCTCGTACTGTCTCGAGTCCTTTTGCCTGCCTGACGTGCTGGTCCCTTGTCTTTTTTGTCCCTGGGCCTCTTGAGGTCCTCTTCTTTCGCCTGTAGGTTGTCTCGGGTGGTCGGTACTCCTCCTGTTGATCCTTGGGACGGGGTGTGTTGGTGAGTCTGCCGCCAAGAGGATGCAGTGGTTTTCGTCGGAGATCTGAACTGGCTTGCCCTGGTCCGCGCCTTTGTGAGTGGTCGAAGTGTCCGTGGCGCTGGCATGTGTGGGGTGTGGTGGGGTAGGACGGGATTCTTTAGGTAGGAGGTGACAATAAAAGTTTTGACGAGTAGAGGGAGTTTCACTGCCGGGAAGTTGTGCCCTGATTCGCTGTGGGTTCCTAAAACAGTTATTTAAATGTGCCTGACCTATATAAAATGAAATTTCTCGGGGCGGCTAGAAGTGTCTCCCCTAGATGTTACGACGGCTGGACGTAAGTGTGGTTGAGAACCAACTACTCCTGGAAACGAAATAAAAATCGCCTCTGCCGTATGTCGCAACTGCGGGAGGTAGGGATGATTATGAAGAATCAACCCTGGAATCGAAAGTTGGCGCCTCCACCATATGCCACGCATATGGTGCTGCTAGGAGAGGTAGGGGTGATTATGAAGAATAACCCCTAGGATCGAACGACGGCGCCTCCACCATATGTCACGCATATGGTGCTGCTACGAGAGGTAGGGGTGATTATGAAGAATCACCCCTAGGATCTAACCACGGCGCCTCCACCATATGCCACGCATATGGTGCTGCTACGAGAGGTAGGGGTGATTATGAAGAATCACCCCTAGGATCGAACCACGGCGCCTCCACCATATGTCACGAGCCGGGGCGTCTTTCCCTGAGTCACGGCTGCGTGAGGTAAGGGGTTGGTAGCTACGGGGGTAGAGCTTGCTATTGACGAAAACAGGTTGAAACAAAACAAAGAAATAGGCTTTATTCTCCACAAACGGGGAATCTAAAAATGGGTCAGGTCGACACAAAGAAAAACGAAAAAATGAATCACAATAAGAAAGATGGGGGGCACAGCGAATCCCAAAAGGCTGGAGCGTGAGAGGTAAGGAAGGTAACTTACAGGGCTGCCGGTCGTTCGGACTTTCGGGGTTCCATAACGGAGGGCCTCTTGACAGGGTAGTTGGAAGGCTCTTCTTCGGGCGTCCGGTTGGGGTTCTCGAGACTTCGACGATCCACCACAGTCCTCGCTCGGGGCTCTTTCTACTGTCCTCTTCGACCGGCCATCCGGCTGGTCCCTTCAGGGACGGCCCTCTTCCGGGCGGTCCCTTGGACAGCCCTTGTCCAAGCTCGTACGTCGGGACCTCACTGGTCCTCTCTACTAACTTCCTCCTTCTCTTTATGTTCGGTTTTTGTTTTGCTTATATTTTGTTTTGTTAAACACTCTCGCTTTCTATTGTAGTACTTCACACGAACTGACCGTGGCCTCCGGCCGTGTCCTAAATCTTTGTTTTTTATTTGTGGTCGTCGAAGTCTCGTGTTCGTGACAATAGCAAACTTAATGCTTTATAACTCGTCTATGCGAGTAATTCGACGAATTTCTTACATTTGAATTTACAGACATAGACATTAAATTACATTAATTTACCGACAAGTAAATTACAACTTTAATCGCTTTTTAAAAAAAGCTATATGACAGTATTTCGCCACAATCTTGCAACGATGCGATATTGGAGCTGTATGTTGTAGCATTATCTCTTTCTCCCTTGCATTCTCGTATCATTTCTCGTGCGACACCTAGTGGATAGAAAATTAATGACAAGACTAAACCGCCCTACAAGTTCACAGTGGACCAAAAATAGAGGTGTGCCACAAGACTCCAGAATGGGTCCATAATTGATGTGATAACCTGTACAAAAATATACTTTAGACTATCCTGGCAGACTAGGCAGTTAGTATCACAAGATACGAATAAATTTTCCTAACCCTTTAGCTCTAAAGAGGACAACATAGGAACCTTGTGGTACAATTAAAGCAACGGTGAAAGGAACATGTACTAAGCATTTTAAAATAAAGCCAAGTGGATGACTGATAATATCTCAACTTTTTAAGCATGGGAATGGAAAAATTAACAAGGACAAATATAAAGAGATCCAGAAGATCATAAGGAAGGATATCAAGACAGCCAAAGAAGGTTGGATGAAAGAAACTGTAAGGAGATTGAGAAACTAAGTAAGATTTTAATACATGTCGCAAAATTAAGGAAATATAGGGTACATACAAAAACCCACGAGCCATGTTCTTAGTAGGTCAGAATAACAAACGGTATCGCATATTGCAGAAATATTTGCCAATGAGAGGACAAGAAGATTTATAGGAAATTCATAAGTGTGAAAATAGTTAGAGCCTTTTACAATAAAACGCTTTAAAAGTGAAAAAACTTTCATCGACGTACCTCTGGAAGAGTATTCGACACCTTTTAATTTTCCATCGTTTTTAATCGCCGTCCAAAGGAAAAATTCCCCCCTTTGACGTCGTGCGCCGCTCAAAGCCCGACGATGGGCCGACGAATAAGCGAATTTAAATTAGCGAAAATATTGATTGAGTAAACTTTTTAAAATCTCCACCCCCGGCGGGCCAGGGCATCAGGATAACCCGCTTTTTTGCCCGCAGGACGATAACGGTCGAAAATTACACAGAAACTTACACGTACACAGCGGCGAAATTTTAATTACCTCCTGGATTTCATTAACTTTTTACAGGGATTTCGTCACAACAGACGCCACGCACACACTATCATTCGACCAGTCCCGTAATTAAACTCGTAGTACAAAAGGAGGACGAGATGCACCGCAGGATGTGGGGAGTAACGACAATAAATAATGGGTAGAATGGACGGCTAATTTGCTAGACACTATCAATTTTATTTAAAAAGTTTACAGCGCACTTCTAAGCAATTTAGACATAATTGATGGGAGTTAACCAGTTTTACGTAACTGCTGTGACGCAAGATTGGAGGATTGCAGAGGAAAAAATACAGGAATTTCGTCTACGCTCCCTAAAGGTTCTTCCTGAGAGTGTAATCAGGATTTTAATTATCCATAGATGTATAATTAATGCAAAGATGGATAAAATATAAAGATGACTAGGTAGGTATATTCTATACCTAGTCATAGAAGTATAGGTATAAACTACAAATACTAAAATACTAACTATAAACTATAAATTATAAATAACTATATATAACTAAACTAACCATATATAACTAAAAATAACTATAAACTAATCTATAAATACTAAAATAGGTATAAAATATAAAGATGACTAGGTATATTCATCAGAGACTAGGTATATGGGGCTCTTGAACAAACTACCATAACGAGGAAAAATAATATTGTAATACAAGTGATATATGAAGCAATAACATTTAACGAAAGCTAAGCTTTATTAAAGCACTTATAGTAACTCCTAGTATTATTTTTGGCAGGAGGAAGACAAGATTTCTCGTGGGTAAAAATAGAAGGGAAATGATTATTTACTGCACAGGAATGGTTGAGATCCGCAGATACTTGAGGTTGGTTCGTGATGTCTAAGGTCTTCAAAGCAGCTCAGAGGTTTTCAGTACTTCAGTACAAGAAGATTAGCCAAAGAAGAAGGCAGAGAAATTAGATGGAAACTGATGAACAAGATGCCCAATTTCCTCGCAAAACCTTCGAACTTGGATCTACCGAGGGAAGTTATCTTCACAAGGAGATGTCCAACTCTGTAGCATAAATATAGCGAGGGGGAGACGACGTAGGAACAATTATTACCTTTGTTAAGTAAACAGTTATATAATTTATCTATTTATTAAATAAATTTCCCAAATTTTCAGATTGATCCTTCAACTTAAATTGGAGTTTTTTTGGAAAATACGCAGTTTCTATCCATGACTTTTTCATTTTACCAAAACATCGCCTGTTTATTAAATCGGCTTAGTCCACCAATGATCCCACCCCTGACACGTAATTAGGTTAATCGAAAATTGAAAATTGCTCCGGAAAAGAACGGCGACTCTCATTTGCATTTTTTGCATTCTTATTAATTTCATTATGGCGGTAGTTTTTAAGGGTAGTAACATTGCAAAACGCCATAAATCGAGTTCCACAATATAAAACAATAAATATTTCAGATATTTAAATATAATTAAATCCTGTAAACCGCTTAAATATATTGCTTTTCATTTTATTAATTCAAGGTGTAGTTTTCACCCTCTAAAAACAAAAAGTGCAAGCAGCAAAACGATGCGGCTTTAAAAAATATGAAGGAAATATTGTATTTTTACGTTAACCAACTAGGCTATTAGTCACAGAGGGGAGAGGTGCTTCATTTACGGGAAGTAAGATGGCGTTACTTGGGACGATTTCATTACAATGTAATAATACTAAAGTTCCAAGTTTACACCATCGAATTTGGATTTTGTCTGCAAAGCAGCATATTTCGTTGAATACCTATAGAAATTTTTTGAACTAATATGTATAAAAATTAATAAAATCCGATAACCATAGCAATATCAGAGTAACTGGCGTCCTAACAAACGGAGCATTATTGTAAAGAATAAAATCCCCCCCGTAATGGCAATTTTGTATTATATTGCCACCTACCAGAAAAACTTTATGATAGTACATCTACGGAGAGAGATAATCATGAAGGAGCTGCGAGGCGAAAATTCCATTCGAGACAACTCTATTGGATATGGCAGTTTATGGAAGGAGATGGAAGATTACTTTTCTTGTAACGGTTCACATACAACCGAGGAAAGTATATGCAGACTGGGATGTTATTAAAATTATGTGAGACCCCTACGCTATATTTAAACGGTTCCTGGAGGAATCCCATGTATTTCCTAACGAGACTCCCCAATTCCTTGCGAAGCAAATGAACGTCCTCCATTAATTCACGTTGTCCCCACGATTAACCGATCCCGAAATTATGCAGGTAGAGCGTAAAATATGGCATGCATAAATCATCCCGCCTGCTCGTCTCCCCTTCAATCTAACTCCCCCTCCCTCCTGAGAGCCGCCCTCTTAAGTTAAGAACACAATAACAACAAAAACTCGCGCTTTCCTTAACTTTTCTGTTCAGGACGACTTTCGCTTAAGGAACAATATTTATCCCTAATTCACCCAGACGTGACTAATGAGGGGAACAGGGAGGGGGAAGACCGGGAAGGTTTTCTTTGCGAGATGATTAAGAGTTACGATGGAAACTAAACGAATGAAAGTGTTGGGAAAGGGGGAGTGACGAGGGTAACTTTCGTAATATCGATTTCACCTTTTGGTAAAAATGGATTTTTTAGGTTTTTTGGGGACTTAGGCTCACCGCGTCATTCCGTATTAATAGCATATTTCACTCACGTCCAGGAGATGCATCAGGGACGCCCGATCGAAGGCCTGGAGCCTCGTCATATCGGCGAGGACGCGACACAGCTCCACGCTTAGGCAAGAGGTGGCTACGTGGCTGGTGAGCGTCGCCCTTTTCAAAGTTTCGCCAAGGGAGAAAATCCACATCTGCAAGAGAAAATTGGTCAGTGGGATGTAAGCAAAACCAAAGGAATAATTTCGAATTTCAGTGTTTTTCTTCAAGTTCAAGAAAGTCATTAATTGAGTAAATTGAATTAATTGATCAAATCTGCAAAATGGGTAATACCCTTTTTGGCCAGAATATATCAATAGTGGTTCTATCACTACAACTGGTAAGGCAACACTGTCAAAAAAGCAAGTTTTCATCACAAAAAAATTGAAATCCCAACCCCTTCCATAACAAAGGAGCTCTTCTCCCCCAACCCCCTTTCTTCCCCTTTTCCTCCCTTTGCTGACTCATTCAAAAGAAGTTTTGTCATTCCCGTCGACTAGTTTAATTTAAAGTTTCCCATCTTGTTGATCACTTTAATTAACCGCCTCTCTTATTCGCCGACGGGGATTTGTTGTCCTCGTCACCCCTCCTCCCCACTCGAACGTTTAATTTGGAAAACAATTAATTAAATCGAATTGAGGAATTGAATCCAAAAATTTCTGTGTATAATGTGTATGCATAGTGTTAATAGTATTGATGCAATACTCCATAGATGTAGTAGCACAGATTATGGTTTTTTTTTGTTAGATAAAATTTAACAGTAGACGGGTAAAGAAACTTTTGTTTAAAATGGATCAAAGATGATAAAAACCCAAAATCGAGACAAATTTGAGCTTTTGCCTTTTTTAAACAGCAAAATTGTCGTTTTTCCGGTTTTACACCATAGCGTGAAAATTAATGACGCAAATGCAGTACGTTGTATAGATGATTTGTAGAGAATTAAAAGACCTTCAAAATGAGCGTTCCTAAAAGGTGATCGGAGCATTTTTCACAGAGAAAATTTTGAAAATCGCTTAAAATGGACCCTTTTTCAAAAAATCACAGCTATGCCCAGTTTAAAGCTGAAACGCTAATTTTGCGTGAAATGTTAGTTTATTATGTCTACTTTAGATAAGCAAAAGTTGGATGCTGTCGGACGAATAGTTTTTGCACTATTACGTTATTAATGATAGACACCAAAATTTTGCAAAATTCGGAATATTAACTGAGATGGACCGAATTTAATTTTTCAAGTGGTTTTTGAAAGAATACGTCAAAATCTACAACTTGGCTATCTTCGATTTTTATATACATTTGGAGAAAAGTGCGAAAAATGGCCCCGAACATTGCGCGATTTCGCATTTCGAGGTGGGCGCAAATATACTGTTTTATACAAGCATATGCATTTCATATGCAGCATTTATGTATGGTGTTATATGAAAATCGAAGACAGCCAAATTGTAGGTTTTGATGTCGTCTTTCAAAAACCGTTTGAAAAATTAAAATCGGCCCATCTCAGTTAATATACCGAATTTTGAAAAATTTCGTTGTATATTGTTAATAACGTTATTGTGGAAAAACTATTCAACTGACAGCATCCAACTTCAGCTCTAAACAGGGCAATGCTGTGAATTTTTGAAAAAGGGTTAATTTTAACAATTGTTCCAAATTTTCTCTATGAAAAATGCTCCCATCACCTTTTAGAAACACTTGTTTTGAAGGTTTTTTAATGCCCTACAAATCGTCTGTACAACGTATAACATCAATATTTGATCAATAATTACCACTCTATGGTGAATAAACGGAGAAACAACATATTTTTTTAAAATTTTTACTATTTAAAAAACACAAAAGCTTAAATTTGTCTACATTTTGGGTTTTTATCATCTTTGATCCACTTTAAACAACGTTTTTTGGCCATCTGCTGTTAAACGTAAAGCCGCTTTTTTTGCTCTATAAACTGGGCAATAGATTTGGTTATAACCTTGATGATCTTAATGCAAGCAAAGCAAAAGCACTTCTTCCGTGCTAAGTGTCCACTGATTCACCACCATCCATTAATTCAAACCCTCAAAAGTCCCCACCCTTCCATCCACTAATTCCTACCCTCCATCGACCGAGACTGAAAACCCTACTTGCCTTTTCCATTTCGGTGTCGCTGCATCCCTTCTTCGGTTCGTACTCGGGGGCTAAGTAGGCGAACAGGTGCATGGGGGGCTCGGAACCGGCGAATGTTTGGTTCTTGCAGAATCTAACTCTACCCCTAGGGGATAACATCAGCGTAGACGGCGTGACCAAAGGGAGGCACAAGTTGCAGGAAGCACCGTCTGGAAGAAAAATAACCGATCAGGTGGTGGATTAATATGAGGACCGGTTAAATTTTTACAGGGAAAAGAAATATGGTAGGGAATTTTGTCTATAACGATGGTTCCCGTTGGCGCTTTTGGAAATACTCATCCTGTATGTCAAGTAATTAGTAGAATCGTTGCGGACAATTAACGTAATTAATCACATTGTTTATTATTTTGATGTAAACATTATGGAATAACTTGTAGATTTCTGATGAAACCTGTTTGGAATCAATTACGACAAAAAACGATAACAACATTATTACACGCATTCCCGCAAGGCCATATAAATTAAAGCGCGAATAAATTAATAATGCCGTATCAGATTTAATTTCAGCTCTCATGATAGTCATTTTACAACAATTTCATTATCGATAAAATGTCGTGCATTGACATTTCTAGATGTTGATTTTTAATTTCGTTTATTCGTAGTTCTGCAATGCCAGACACGTGCTATTAAATCCGAAATAAAATACAAAATCGAATCGAACCGTTAAATAATTCATTTTCCCTTCAATTGAGCGAAATGTTCGCTTGAATACCGAAATGGGAAATTTTACAATTTATTGGAAATATTAATGGGCACAGATTTGTTTCATTGTTCCCATTAAACGATTAAATCCAAAGTATTCCGCTGAATAATTAAATAAGGTTATAATACAAAATTGAAACGTAATTACGTTCATTTACTACGTGCAAATCTGACATATAATAATGGGATCAAACAAGAGTTATTGAATAACGTCACGTCATAAATACTATTCATACATAACTTTAAAACTATTTTAACTATAGCTAATTAAAAATAACTAAAGGTTTTTCGTTTGTTCTTGTAGTAATAGGAGATAAAATGTTAAAAATAGAATTTCAAAAAGGAGTTCAGGTCCCACCGAGATTTGAACTCGGATCGCTGGATTCAGAGTCCAGAGTGCTAACCATTACACCATGGAACCGTGCTTGTGTTGTTTCCTTTACGCGTATAAGTACGTTCCTTATTGCTAATAATAGCTAATTATAAACATTAATTGTGAGTAATTAATACGAATAAAGAGATTAATCCCATTTCGATACATTAATCAGAGAAGGATTTACGACTATTCTTCGTTTTTTAAAGCGACCGAAAGTTCCGGACGCTTCGTTGAAAGTTGGGGAGTTTTATAGAACTCGTGACGATCTTCACTGGAGTAATGGCTCTATTAAGGGAGTTGAAATTGTTTTTAGCAAAACAATAAATTTAAAATGTAATTTGTGACACTCTTAAGCCAGGGCTGATGTTATGGAGAGATTTAAGAAGTTTCTGGGAAACTTTTGACAGTTTTACCGGGCCGACGGTAACAAATTTATAAAATTGGATTGTTCCACTTTGTATATTTTCGTGTTGTCAATACTCAAAGTATGACAAATCCCCACGAGTTGCCTCGTATTAATAATCTGGTTTTATTTTCATTCGGCTGCTACAAAGACAAGTACGAACCACGTTTTTTGTTTTTAGTTGTACTTAGGTTTTCGTACCTATAAAACTGTCACTGTCACGAATTTTTAAGAAAATCTCTGTGTGATTGTGAATCTGTATAGGTTTATAAATCTCGATGGATTTTTTTAAACTAAAAAGTGCTTCAAGCATTTATTTAATATTTTTCTCAAAATTTATTTTGATTCAAATACTTACTATTTATTATTACTCTTTAAATTAAATTTATTTCAATTGGTAGTTTATAATATTGGTAGAAGAATTGGTATTTAGAATTGGTAGTTTATAATATTTCTAAAAGAAAAAACAAGCAGAATTACAAATTAATACAGTTTCAATGCGTTCCCCTCGGTCGATTAACTACTGTCATTTAAATGTCATCGTCGTGTTGCACCCTGCGATTATTTTGATGTTCCACGTGAAACAAATGGAAAATCCGATGAAAATGGACATGTCCATAAAGATTTGTTAATTTATATGTGTTATTGTGAAATATCGTGTGAAAATTAGTGCTACACGTGTAGAAACTTTCCATGGATGTAGTAGAAAAAGAAATTGGTGTCCCCTCATCCTTGCCATATCGGTTAGAAGTGGACGAAATAGCGATTCGCGGAAAAGTGAGGTTAGATGAAAAATAATTTTTTTCTCAAAAAGTGAAAGGAAAGGCAAAAATTGAATGCACACATCGTTTTCTGCTGTTATTTCATTGAGCAGTAATGACTTTTTGGTGAGTTTCGGGTTGGTTTTGAACTGAACCTTTCCTAAAATTATAATTGATGTTTTCGAACTAGTTGTTTCATGTACTTCCTAGTCATATATAGCTTGTTTAAAATTCCACCTGGAAAAAGGTAAAGTTTTGCTAAATATATTATAAATAAATGTACCTTTAATATTTTCTTAGCGTTTTACCAAATATTTACAATAATTACAAATTTTATAGACCAGGAATATGATGAGAATAATGTGAATCCACCTCTTGTTTTGGTTAAATAAGGTTTTATAACTCATGCACTACAACAGATCACTTCATTTACATACGTGACACTGGACAGTGGCGCCACTACCATTAGTATATATATGTCTTATATATTAGACCATTTCTATCCCTTTTCAATGATGTGGCAAGACATTCCAACTTTCTTCCGTGCTTTTGATAGCTGTGGGATAATTGCAAATCTAAGGTGAATAATGAACACGTCATGAACACCCCCTTTTTCAACGCGTGGAACTGAACAGTCCTTTTAAGAAAAATACGTAAAAAGGGGTTGTTGTCCCTACATCAAACTGGCGAAGGACATCTGAACGTTCTATGTGCTGGAGAACTTAATGGAAGGTATCTCCAGAGAGCAGGGAAAGCATATTTTTCCCATCGTACATTTCTGTATCCGTTAGTGTTTGTAGTGTTAGTCCTTATAATGACGTCCTTTTTCCGAAACGACACGTTAACAATCCCCCGACTCGTTCCTCCCTTCGCCCGGCCGTTATCCCCTCGTCCAATTTAAGGTCCATAGGTGAGCCGGTCATAATTTTTGGCGTCAATTTCCCGTCGGCTCCATATCTCATTGTCGGCCGTCCGAGTGTGTTTGTCCTTTCGAAACCTCATTACACGGGCCGTGGTGTATCATCCTTCCCTCCCGAAAACCAAAAGGGGAACGACGTCGTTAGTCATAGTCGTCGAGAATGTTCAGAAGGGAAGAAGTGAAGTTCATACAGGAGTACGCGTTTGTTTTCTCTAGGGTGTTTAGCGTTCCTCCAACTCCGGCGAAACTTCTTATATCAGCGTTCGCCCTAAGGGTAATACGCTAAATGCTTTCCGCTTCTTCCCTGACTTATCTGCACATCTACAGGATACGGTTATATTATTTGAATAATTTAGGGAAGGAACGAGCTCGAGTGTCTTTGACAACCTGACGAATTGAAACTCTTGTTATTAATGTACAGGTGTGAGCAATAAAAGTGTCTTTAAATGATCTGAAACACATTGTTTATATACCAACAAAAAATTTGATGTAGCACCATGATTTTGGGCACTATCAGATTTTTGGAAGTGTATTTATTGACTTTCATTTACAAGGTTCGTAATGTATAGCAAAGTTACTAAGGTGGAATCAACATAAATTAGCACTTTCTGTTGATGTGCCATTGTTTATCGCTGCACTGATGAAATATTCTGCTAGATTATCCTTGAATACTTCCTACAAATAGCCCAGTTAATAGAGTTTTTCTTTCTGACCCCCAAAATTTTTTCAGTACGATTTATACAATACGTCAGTGTTGGCAACTGTTTATATATTTCATGAATGTTTGCAACTGTTGCGCCGTTTTTCATCAAGTACTTTGTGTTTTGATTATCCAATTTTAGATTTCACTAACTGATTTACTGAAAAGTGATGAAAAGTGAGAACTGGCAAATCGGGGGTTTTTGAGGGCGTTAAACTGGTGCCCAGTGTCTGTTTCCGAGGAGAAACTTTCCTGAGGGGCCAATATTTGTTTTTGAATGTCCTGGGGACTCGATAATGACTTGATGTCCCCAGAAACGCCGCAAGAGGGTCAGAAATGGGTCGAAAATCGGACAAAAATGGCCAAAATCGCATATTTGACGTTTTTCCGACCTTTAGTCCCACCTCAAAATATTTTCAAAATACACCATCTGAAAGGTAACAAAAAAATGCCAAAAGTTTACGTTTCTCAATTTTGTGTCGCTAAAAAGGAATGTGCTGAAAAACGCGTTACAAATATTGAAATGACTGCCACTTTTGTGGCCGGGGGGGGGGGTGGTTTGGCTTTGACAAAAAATCGGAAAAAATTCAGACATCTGCTTCATTAAAAGACCTTTGGAATGCCGCAAACCGCATTCAAAAATGCTATTTCTAGCCCAAATTATCGCAAAAATGGTGAAAAGTGGCTTTTTTGCGCTAGCAGACGCTAGAGACGCCCTCAGGACTCAAAATTTAGGGATCATGGTCCTTTTGGATACCGAATCGAATGCCCTATGTTTTCTCGGTGTAAAATGCTCAGATCACCTTTGAGAAAGACTCATTTTGAAGGTCTTTTAATTCTCTACAAATAGTCTGTACAACGTGTCGCATTTCCGTCAATAATTTTCATGCTATTATGAAGAAAACTGAAAACCACCTGTTTTATTTAAATTTTTATTGTTTAAAAAAAAAATCGAAAGCTCAAATTTGTCTAAATTTTGGGTATTTATCATCTTTGATCCATTTTAAACAAAGTTTTTTTGTCCGTTTGCTGTTAAATTTTATCTAGCCTAACAGCTTTTTTTTGCTTTATAAATTGGGCTAAAACGTTTTGGACTCGGCGGCTCGTCGTATGTAAGAATTAGATAGATAGAATTATAAGAATTCAATGTACCACGTTCTTCAAGTCCATCAAGCCATTGCTTATCATATAATGGCAAAAGCCTGGAATGGTAAAAATCAGGCTGAAAATTAAGCAATTAAGCGTATATAACGTAAACGTAACCTGTTGAGCACAAATTCATCGTTATAAACGTATTGTATTATTACTCGTACGATTTTTAAGCTTTTACAATTTTTTATCCCGAACCCTTCTCCTCCTATTCATTGTTACGATACTCTCATTAAATGAAAACTCAATCTCCCCACGTCCTCCACTCTTTTGCCGCCCTTGCACCCCCTGATTGATGGCGCTGAATTTGTTAATGAATTAACGCGGAACTCTGGCCGTATTTGCAAAACGATATTTTTCGGGTAAGGGCGAAAGAGGAAAAAATATGGAGGATATTTGCGCCGTTTATTTCCAGCGTTCCGGATAATTCAGCCGCAGACAAAGAACGCGCCTAAGGGTTGGGAATAAAAAATGGGGAGGGGGAGGGGTGAAAAACGGCGCTGGAATTACATATTTGGCTTGCGTCCGCCATTCGCTAATTTATCGAGGAGCACTTTGAATATTAATTAAAGAACCTCCCTCCGACTAGACCTTTAATGTGGGTTAAGGGTTGTGTTTGAGGTAGGGGTTTGTACATTTAATAATAAAACTTATGTAATTAGGGCGGATTGTAAATTCCAATCTGGAATCCTATTGTCCTGGGATTAAAGTTTATTTCATGAGCGGTTCTTATCAGTTTGAATTAGCATTCGAGGTTCAATTAATGTAGATACCAGGATAATAAAAAATTCATCATCATGTTGCTTTACAGTCATACTTCTTTTTTCAGTAAAATCCACCTTTCCCCTCCCGTCGCAAAACCAACGTGTCAAGTGTCATTTACCATTACATATACATGGTTTTTTTTTTCACAAAATACACGACTCATTAATGTCGGATTTGAAATTAATCCGATAGGGACTGCGCCATCTGACAACCCCCACTTCCCCCTTAGTTTATTTCATTCCTTTCCTAATCCCTCGCCGGCGCTTTATTTTCTTCCCGCCGGAGGACGCGTCCCGGGGATCAAGTCGAATTAATGTCTTGCGTTTTGATAAATTTAACGAAATTATTTATCAAACGTCTGGTTCGGTCGATTTAGCAGGATAAAATTTAGAAAAGTAGAAGCACGCAGAAAAAGACCGTTCCGCGCTTTTCCCGCACTTAATCTAGTTTGTTAGCGTTACTGCTCAGGTGATTTGAAGGAAATTCGTCACATTCGCAGGACAGGCTTTCAGGTTGCCGAAGGGCAAAAGGGAACCAATGGCAGCGGTGGGATTCGAACCCACGCCTCCGAAGAGACTGGTGCCTTAAACCAGCGCCTTAGACCGCTCGGCCACGCTACCTCGTGATAAGTACAAATGAGTCATTGATTACTTAGCGAACTCTTAAGTTTATTTTTAATACCAGGAGCGTCTCGATTCGTAAATGTAAAACTAGATTCAAACATGAGAGCTCCTACAAATCCAGCAATTAAGTTCTAAGCCTTAAGCGTGGTTGTCTTAGGGAAAAACTGTTGGACCGAGAGCATGCGCCTTAGGCAAATGTGACGTCTACTAAGCCACATCCTCCACTTCATAAGCCAGCATTCATTATTTTATTGCTAATTTACTACGCAAACCGCGATTTTATTGCTCCACCCCTTAACGAGGAAAGGGGGATAATCTGACTTAAGACTTAAGCCACAACGTTCACACCAGTATCTCCGCAACCAAAGTAGGTCGCGACATGGGCAGAGTGGCATATTTTATTGCTAATTCATTGCTCACGGTAGTGATTAGTAGCTGATTGCAAAAACCACCCCTTCAACACTTAGCACAGTACCCATCACCAAAAAATCTTTTCTCCTGAATACACTCTAGGCTATTCATTGCTATTTAATTGCTTAACTCTTAAGCAAAGTACGATATTATTACTCTACGCCTTAGCAAGAAAAAGAGGATCATCTGACTTAAGGCTTAAGCCACATCATCCTCACACGCATCTCCGGTACCAAAGGAAGTAGCGACATTTATTGATGACGATAGGAACTCGTAGCGGATTCCCAAAACCACCCCTTCAACCCCTAGCACAATACATACCCGGAAAAAATGTTTTCCCCCTAAATACAGCCTGGGCTACTTAATACCATTTAATTGCTCGACATCTAAGCAAAGTACGATTTGACTACTCTATTCTTTAGCGAGAAAAAGGGGATAATCTGACTAAAGGCTTAAGCCACATCATCCACACGTATCTCCGGTATCAAAGGAAGTAGCGACATTTATTGATGACGATAGGGACTCGTAGTGGATTCCCAGAACCACCCCTTCAACCCTTAGCACAGTACTCACCCCCGAAAAAATGTTTCCCCCCTAAATACAGCCTGGGCTACTTAATACCATTCAATTGCTCGACATCTAAGCAAAGTACGATTTGACTACTCTATTCTTTAGCGAGAAAAAGGGGATAATCTGACTAAAGGCTTAAGCCACATCATCCACACGCAACTCCGGTACCAAAGGAAGTAACGACATTTATTGATGACGATAGGGACTCGTAGTGGGTTCCCAAAACCACCCCTTCAACCCCTAGCACAGTACTTAACACCGAAAAAATATTTTTCCCCTAAATAGAGCCTGGGCTACTTAATACCATTTAATTGCTCGACATCTAAGCAAAGTACGATTTGACTACTCTATCCCTTAGCGAGAAAAACGGGATAATCTGACTAAAGGCTTAAGCCACATCATCCACACACGCATCTCCGGTACCAAAGGAAGTAGCGACATTTATTGATGACGATAGGAACTCGTAGCGGATTCCCAAAACCACCCCTTCAACCCCTAGCACAATACATACCCGGAAAAAATGTTTTCCCCCTAAATACAGCCTGGGCTACTTAATACCATTCAATTGCTCGACATCTAAGCAAAGTACGATTTGACTACTCTATTCTTTAGCGAGAAAAAGGGGATAATCTGACTAAAGGCTTAAGCCACATCATCCACACGTATCTCCGGTACCAAAGGAAGTAGCGACATTTATTGATGACGATAGGGACTCGTAGCGGATTCCCAAAACCACCCCTTCAACCCCTAGCACAATACATACCCGGAAAAAATGTTTTCCCCCTAAATACAGCCTGGGCTACTTAATACCATTCAATTGCTCGACATCTAAGCAAAGTACGATTTGACTACTCTATTCTTTAGCGAGAAAAAGGGGATAATCTGACTAAAGGCTTAAGCCACATCATCCACACGTATCTCCGGTACCAAAGGAAGTAGCGACATTTATTGATGACGATAGGGACTCGTAGCGGATACCCAAAACCACCCCTTCAACCCTTAGCACAGTACTCACCCCCGAAAAAAATATTTTCCCCCTAAATACAGCCTGGGCTACTTAATACCATTTAATTGCTCGACATCTAAGCAAAGTACGATTTGACTACTCTATCCCTTAGCGAGAAAAAGGGGATAATCTGACTAAAGGCTTAAGCCACATCATCCACACGTATCTCCGGTATCAAAGGAAGTAGCGACATTTATTGATGACGATAGGGACTCGTAGAAGATTCCCAAAACCACCCCTTCAACCCCTAGCACAATACATATCCGGAAAAAATGTTTTCCCCCTAAATACAGCCTGGGCTACTTAATACCATTTAATTGCTCGACATCTAAGCAAAGTACGATTTGACTACTCTATCCCTTAGCGAGAAAAAGGGGATAATCTGACTAAAGGCTTAAGCCACATCATCCACACGTATCTCCGGTATCAAAGGAAGTAGCGACATTTATTGATGACGATAGGGACTCGTAGTGGATTCCCAGAACCACCCCTTCAACCCTTAGCACAGTACTCACCCCCGAAAAAACGTTTCCCCTCTAAATACAGCCTGGGCTATTTAGTGCCATTTAATTGCTCGACTTCTAAGAAAAGTACGTTTTTATTAGTCTATTCCTTAGCGAAAAAAGGGATAATCTGACTTAAGGCTTAAGTCACATCGTTCACACCCGTACCTTCGGAACCAAAGAAGGTATCGACATGTGCGCAGCGGCACATTTTATTGATAATTCAATGCTGGCGATAGGGATTAGTGGCGGATTCCCAAAACCACCCCTTCAACCCTTAGAACAGTACTCACCCCCGAAAAAAATATTTTCCCCCTAAATACAGCCTGGGCTATTTAATGCCATTTAATTGCTCGACTTTTAAGCAAGGTACGATTTTATTTCTCTATCCCTTAGCGAGAAAGAAGGAATAACCTGACTTACGGCTTAAGCCACATCATACAGAGCGGCATATTTTATCGCTAATTTATTGATGGCGACAGGGAATAGTGGTGGATTACCAAAACCACTCCTTCAACCCTTAATATAGTACTCACCCCGAAAAAAATATGTCTCCCCTATATAAAACCTGGGTTATTGAATAACAAAAAGACTGTAAAATGACACATTAACGCAAATATTTCTCACTTTTCTCCTTTGAGAACATAGATAATAGCCTAATGTGTACTAAACACTGTGCTAAATTCATTTTTAATCTCTTACTAACAAATAGATTATTGGTTTGAGTTAAGCCCAAAATGAATAAAAATTCTATCGCTTGATTTCCTCCTACATACAGAAAATTCTAATTTTCCGCCAAAATTTGGGCAAATTTTTCTAATTCTTCGGTTCAATTTCATACAAATATTAGGCTTCATCGAAGTTTTAAAAGGTTGGCAAGTACATTGAAATGATAAGAGGCGGAAAGCACCTTCGAACAACGAACAAGGAAGAATTTATTAATCAAAAAATGCTAAATTTAATATATATTCAAACGAGGAGAATATGTTTGTTTAAGAAATTTCCTGTAATTTTCAACCAGCTTAATGAAAATTTGTACTGTGTAATTTAGGATATTTAATCTACATTTATGATTCAAGACTTAAATGTATCGCAACTTAAACTTAATTGATTACAACTGTCATATCATAATCTTCGTATGCCCTACGAAAATTTCACTGAATTCGGTCGAAAATACTCGCAGATACGTCACCAACTTCTCCCTCCCCTCGGAAAAAACTCGAGATGGCGCTTCTATCCCCATAGCCCCTCTCACCCCTCCCTCCAAAGTTAGATTGCTTCCGGGTTCCAAGCGCGAACTTTTCGGTTACGTCTATATAACTGTATAACTCAACGTTCCCCTCCGTTCCCCCCTTCCCGGTCCCATAATCAGCTATACGTGTTTACTCAGTTTCTAAGCAGTGTTCCCGAGGGAGGGCGGCAGAGGTCGCGTAGTTTATCGTACGCCTCTCGACGGGACTCTGGAGGAAATCCCGTCGATTTCGATTAATTAGTATTAGACGTATGTTAATTAGGAACCGGTGAGGGTAACTCTATAGTTTCGTATCGGCTCGGGTTGCTTCCGTAGGGTAGGGAAAGTGGAGGAGGACAACAAAGTTTAATGAAGGGGAAGTGGTAATCAAAAACAGGGATGCCAAGTCTGGAGATTTTTCCTCTTAACTTGGGAAATTTGATATCGTTTGGAGACTGGGGAAGAATTAATACAAGCAAAATCTGGGGAAAGTATAACATGTGAAAAAATGGTTTTGATTATTTCAGGTAGCCATGCAGTCATTTATTGCAGATGGAGCTGCAAGCTTTCAAAATAACGAGCAATTTGTAATAAACAAATTTATTGGTCAATAGGGTATAAATTATACAGTTTAGGGTGTGACTTATACTGCCATTTACTAAAGCGGACATTTCTATACATTCAAGGGTTTCAGGGATTTTTATGCACATGTTGCTTTATACAGGCCCCCTATTTCGGAGCAGATGGGTAGCACATACGTCATTCCAAGACGTATTACAACAAGTGGAAAACGTTCAAATTCGCCGATTTTATATTTTACTTGACACATTTTTAGTAATTTCAACCCTTAACCGGGGATAACTTTCCTCCCTGAGATTTTAAATGGGAAGGGTTATTGAGTAATACATTGTTTTAAAGGACGTTAAATTAGGCTCAGTACTTTAAGAAAAGTAACGTCAGAAATTTCGAAATAGCTGAACTGTATACCGAAGCTTTTACTCTATTAAATGTTGAAAATGTCCACCATTAACCTCCAGGTAGTAATAGAGAGGTAATCCAAAATGCTCTCTGGCACACGTTGATGCAAATCCCCTAATGATTCAGGCGGTGTTGCATAGATTTTCGTCTTTAAATATCCTGATAAGTAAATGTCCAGCGGTGATAAATCCGGTGAACCTGCAGGCCCATTAATGGATCCAGCACCTAGGAAAAGTGTCATCTAAGAATTGCCTTTTGGGCTTGGCGTAGTATGGAGGTTGAAAGGTTGTTACGGGTATCCCCTTCGATTATGTTCGTTAAAACTGAATTAAAGGGACTTTCCAACAAATCCAAACACGTTTTGGCTTCTAAATTTTAAGTAAAGGAGAAATGTGAAAGGTGTATCCAATCGTTACTGAAATTGTTTCAAGATCATCCTCCATTTCTACAATGATTTGGTATTGTAACGAATTTTTCACTCCTTATCGGCAGTCGAAGGTACTGGAATGATCTCGACGTGTTCACGACGACTCGGCGCCGCCGATTCCGAGAAGTGTTGAACTGTTCTGGAAAAATCTCGAAATAATACCGTTAGAATATAAAAAGGCGACCGAGAGATAAGCAGTCAGTCACGAACGTAACAGTATCTATAAGCGTTGGAATCGTAGCAATTTTCTTGTCATTGGTCCAGTAAAGGAAGATGTACTTGATCTAGTGGGACCGTAGCTTGTGCAATTAGCTAATTGTTTGCAAAGACGAGATAGGGTGTAAATGTGCCTCGCAGCAAATTCTTGCAGGGGAATCGAGTAAAACACCTTCGTTAAGTGAGCATATTGGTTCATCGAAAGAATAAAAGTACTAGTACACATAAATTTCTATATAGTGTCCTATTTCTGTACAGTCGTATTGGAACTGTTTGACGACACTGAATGGTTGAAATACTAGTATTTCCTGAAACCTGAAATTTTCGACCTTTCATATACATTATGTGCTCTATGCAATAATTCGACGTCTCCTTCAAATGCATGGCGATTTATAAATTGAGTTATCGAAGTTCACTTTTCTGATTCCTGTCGAATCAATCATAAAAATAGCCATAGTTTGAAGTATCAAAATCGATTGAAATCAATGAATAATAACGTCCAAAACTTTATGGTTCGAATGTAACCCATCACCTAAAATGATTAACTTTCCGCCCACTTCGAGCCAACTCGATCCAACTCCACTCAGAGTTCGGCTGTCCAAACTCAAATCTGTCGACTTCAGTTGATTGAATTTCCGTCTTTATCGCGCCCTAACCAAAACTAAATCGCACAATAGATCTCTTCGTCCCTACTCGACCGGTATTACGTTTCAGATTAACCCCGAATGACACTAAAAACCCATTCGGGAATTGGAGGAAAAATATTAATAAAAGGGTCCAGCTTTCGGGCCCGATCGATTTTCGGGCGTCGTCGAACTTTCGCGGACTCCCCCGTCGGGCCAGAGTCGAATTTTCAAAGCGTAACTTCCCGAAAAGTCGGCATTCCCGGCGCTCCTCGGGCATCAAAAATCCCTTACGTTCCATTACTTCCGAATCGCATTAACAACACACGACGAACATACACACACACATACACATAACGCAAACTCGCTCATAACTCACGCGTGTAAATTCAATTTACGCTGCAGCTAAAAGTTCGGGAAATTGGCGGACGGGACCGGGAAACGGCCGAAGATTGGAATTCAGCTGGAAGTTTATGATGGATTCACAGTTGTGACTACTAATGTAAAATTATTCCTTATTTTTGATGGTATAACCCGTGCCGACTCCTACAAAAAAGGATCGTGACATGCCTTTCTGCGCCGCCCATGCTTATCGTAAAGCCGGAATCAATAAGCCGTAGCGGGTAGATCCTCATTTGCCCTACTGGTAGGGAAGTAAGTATATTTCCCCCACCAGTTTTTAGGTTTCGAGCAAGAGACTATTACGAATGGAATTAAAATCCCTTATTATAACACCATTAATCCAGCATTCCATTGATAAGATGAGCAGTAATCACTTAATCCGAAATAACTCGCGATCCAATTATTCTACCATCTTCAAATTCAAACAGCACTTGACATCCAATTACATCAATCAGTTTTGAAATTTTGAACCCAATCCATTTAGGAATAGATTCGCTAGAAATTACATTGTACATACATACGTGTCACTTGTGTGTTTAGCAATGGCGGATAGACAGAAAATTCTGATTGGCCAAGAGAGGAAATTGGCCAAATCTTGGGTAGGTGTGAATGTCATCAATAATATTGGCAACAGGGACCAAAAGAAATGGCAGATCGAAAGGAAATACGGTTTCCCCTTTTGAGAAATAAACGCGTTAAGTATGAGGGTAATTGAGCAATAAGGTAATCTGTTGATAATTGGTCAGGGAGGCAGTGAAGTAGGCCTAATGAGAGGAGAGAGCGTGGATTATTAAAGAACATAACACCTACCAACCAGTCAAAAATGGCGAAGGCGCTTATCCCTGCCACTGTGATAAATAAATCAAAATACCTACGTACTGGTTATATCTATCCAACTGAAACCTAACCTCTACCACTTCTGGTGGAGTAAGGAATCCATTTAACTGTATTAAAGAATTAGATTTGGCGTAGAAAAGTCGTAGCACACGTAGAATCTGAGGAATTCTACGACGAGCATTGAAAGCATTAAACAAATGGTAAAGGGAAGAGCGGTTGGAGAAAATCACATAATAACTAAAGGGGGATAACTAGTGATGGATACGTTAATAGTTTTGTACAACGAATGTCTAAATGAAGGAAATATAGCAGGAAATTGGAATAACGCGTTAGTGATCCTCCTCTTAAAATGGGGGGTAAAAAGATCATACAACTATCCATTGATGTCGGATTATGGCCTTCTGTATGTGCTCTTCAAATTGAAAGTATTAATGGAACGTTTTGTTCCAGCTGAAGTTGGATTTAGAAACAACTTCAGTACCTTAGACCACCTAGAGGCAACAGTAACTCTAATGGAGAAGTGAAGAAAACATCATCACATAGATTACCAGGAGGCTTTTGGTTCGTTTGAGGCTTGGATGCTAATGTATACGTTGAGTGATAGCAGATATACAATTGTTGTAAAAAATGTATACAAAGATGGAAGTTATTTTGGGAGAAAAAGTCAATAAAATGAAAATTGGAAGAGATGTCAAAGAGGAAGGCACAATCTTGCTAAAATTACTCAAGGAAGGGCACGAGGAACTTCCTTTTGAAGGAAAAGGTACTAATTTCAATGGAAAATTCCGATTTTCAGTCAATGTAGTTTTCATGTCAAAAATTGAATTAATAAGTAGAGTTAAATGGAAAGAGAATAGGCAGAAAACTATAGGGTTCAATGAGTCAACCAATGTGTAAATAATTTAACGAAAGTAAAAGCTAATATAATTATTCAACCCTCCTAAAATTTTGCCATTCGCTTCTACATTTCGTTGGTATCATTTAGTCGCTGTAGATGGCGTAAATGTTGCAACTTTTCCTTTTGAAACATTATCAGATTTGTCATTTTAGCCTAAAATCCATCCCAAGGTATTGCAGCTGAAGGTAGAATTGGATGAAGAGAGGATTTCAGGGATTACACTCCACTTTCGCTCTCTACTGATAAAGAAACAAATGAAACCCACAACGTAGTCAATTTTTACACGAATACAACCGATTTCAAACCTTCCACACAATTTTGCCCATTTCAAATCGCTTTATTACGATATGTGTAGTGCTTACTTTACTTTTATGTACGTATCGTATGTGTACACTTCGCCTGCTTTTTACTATATTTTTATTCCTTCCTCCGATATAATACAACTGCGATTCTCACAAATCCGATACAATCGTTGAAAAATCTTCCCCACAGAACTTTCTCGCTCCATTTATCTACCCCTCGTTCATTCTCGGATGATTTACGGCAATTTATGTGTTTGAAGGGGAAATAATAAAAAGGACAGGGAACAAGAAATAACGTACTACAGATACATGTCCAGGATTTTAGAGGTTTCCATAAGAGGCAGGGTAAAGTGTCGTGTTTCCGATTGGTTCGTTAGAAAAATATGGTCCCCCGCCTTAGGCAGAGGAAGGGACTTGTAGGACAAGTACGTTTAAATTCGTTTCTTAACCCAAAGGCGCAAGAGATAAAATTCAATTTTTCGTGTCGGTTGCAGTACAACAATTTACATTGGGTTAAGTGCATCAATGGTTGCTTCTTAAAGGGTAGGAAGAGGTGTTGTGACTGTAATTTCTTGGGTGGAAAAAGGTGATATGAATGTTCATACCACGTTGTTCAATGGACAGATAATTCAGTGGTACGGAG